>CM059567.1:9560404-10160404 GCA_030386875.1 Morinoia aosen | reverse complement strand
GTGCGCGTGGGGCAGCCGTCTCTGCTGAAGGTGATGGGGAAAGCATGGGGAGGTGATGGGGAGAGCATGTCGAGATGATGGGGAGCCTGTCGAGATGATGGGGAGAGCATGTCGAGATGATGGGGAGCCTGTCGAGATGATGGGGAGAGCATGTCGAGATGATGGGGAGCCTGTCGAGATGATGGGGAGAGCATGTCGAGATGATGGGGAGAGCATGTCGAGATGATGGGGAGAGCATGTCGAGATGATGTGGAGAGCATGTCGAGATGATGGGGAGAGCATGTCGAGGTGATGGGGAGAGCATGTCGAGGTGATGAGAAGAGCATGTCGAGGTGATGAGGAGAGCATGGGGACTTTGGGGAGGCGATGAGGAGAGCGTGTCGAGATGATGAGGAGAGCATTGGGGGGTGGGGGGAGAGCATTGGGAGGCTCTAAATACGATTCATGCTATCGGGTCGTATTTAGTAAAGCAGTCGTGTCTTATTCGGGTTCCTACAGCTTCTAGAGAAGTTTTGGAAGGGCCTGTAATTTCATTACTCGGCAGATTCATTTAAGAACCATTGGGGCTATCACTCCGTTTAAGACTGTGCCGGTTTGCAGTTAAGTTTCCTCTGACGCTGGCTGCGTTTTGAGGCGCTGGGCTCATGTTCCGCTTGTTCGGTGTCTGGCGTGGGGCGTGTCGAGGCGTCCCCTTCGCATATTTCTTATTCGCCTTCTCGACTTCTTCGTCAGCTTCAATCTAGTCCTATCTTTTGTTTAGAGTTTGTGTGTGAGCGTGTGTGCTTGTTTAAATACCTTCACTTCAAGTTACTTTCTCAAGGCTGCTCATCTTCTAAGTGCTTCAGAATTATTAAACCATTAAATCAGGCTGCTAGTCTGAAATCTTAACTTCAAGGTTCCTCCTGATTGATGAGTCTCCATACTACATGGAGTTGCACATAAGCTCAGGTGTGTATTGCTAATAAATGCATTCAATTTGTCTGAAATATAACGGAAGAAAAGATAATAAATTTATGTGGGGCCGTTCGGTTCGAAAATAATGTTGAGATTTTTTCCGCAGTGTTTTTAAGATCGTTTTGACTATAAGTTCGTCTTCTGTGGTTTCTATTTTCGGTACTTGGGCGTTTTGCTTAGCGATGGTGTCTAAGTAATTTTCCTCAATATAACCATTTGATCATATTCGTTCATATGCGATTTGGGGGTATTGCCAGTGTATACAGCTGACGCCAATTTCAGCTGACGTTGGCGTGTGAGATTGGACTTCTGGATAGGCAGAATTTGGTCTGGGTGGGACGCTGAGATCCCGATTTTCTGGTGGACTTACTGCCAGACGCTGTCGAGTGGCAACCACCCAATCTTACCTCCTTGCCTCGAGTTCTACCTGCGAAGGAAAAGAATTAACCATTTTAATAAGATTTGTAACCAATAAAAAATCCTATACATACGTATATATAAAACATTACAACTACATCAAGTACGTCGTTGCGATACTTGGAGATTTAAGCTTACTCTAAGTTACATAGTTCTTTCTGATGCTGTTTTTAACTTTTGATCAGGCCCTGGGGTGACTGGCAGTCGAAATGAAGATTATTCGCTTTCTTTAAAGTGATTTTTTGTTAGAGATCTATGTCAAGTCGTGTTGCCTAGTTCTGTTGACCGTTTGAGAATACACTGAAAAAGTATTGCTTCAATTAACTTCTTTTTGATTATTTTTTTCCTTCAATGATGGTGTGAGGAAACCTGATAATTTCCCATAGAGGAGAGCGCATGGGGAGGGATGAGCGAAGCCTTTAGAGTCGCTACATATCGCCGCACGAAAAGAACTTCTCGTTGCTCGAGGAAGCCACGCTTGACAATGTGTGAGGGATGCGATAGTTCGAAAGTAAAGTAATTACTTCTGTAGTTCATTCGTGATGAAATGTTTTTTTCATGACGCTATAACTGGCAATTTCCCAAACGACATTTTCGCTGCATCAGCAGGTGCACTCTCTGTCACTGACGATGGTAGTGAAGGTGGTGAAAGCAGTCAATTGCTCGTATGCGTTGAACTACGCTTCCTGACTTCGGCCCTAAAACTGACCATTTTTTGTCTCGCACAGAACGGTTTTACCTATGTTGATTGTGAAGGCTTCATGAGCCCGTCCTCACGCGCCAAATACACAAGGTTCATTCATTTCCTTTGATGTGAGCGATTGTGAAAACTCTTGACTATAACGATTTGAAGCCAGGAAGAGAGTTAAACGCGATTTCCGTAGCTGCTAGCATCGGTGGTGGAAAACTCATAGTATTTTCACTGATCAAATAATATCATTATGCAAACTTTCTGAAAGTTTTCAGTGGGAACTTGATTTCTCTCACATTCTTCGAATACGAATCCCTTGCAAACTATTCTGTTAAAACGTTCCGTTTTACTTCTAACTAGAGACGATGTGTGGAGTTTAGTTCGGCTCAAATGAGAAGCTGTAGCCTGTCTTGCACTGCGGGTTTTATGCGTACTTCCGTGCAGGTGTTCATTCCGCGCTCGCTGCCTTTCTTTTCTTGGAGAGTGCCTGTATTAGCATATGTGCAAGCAATTGGGCGCAGCTTGAATTTCCAGCGAACCTTAGTTATCTTTGTTCAACCATCTTGTCATTAAGAGAGAAATGTGAAATTTGGCAAAATGCTCTATATTAAAGTCCACTCAAAACCCTACGTCTCATGGGGCTACCGTGAAATTCGAATTAGAGGTAGAGATAGGACATCTCCGCCCTGAGGCAACGAGGGAACGTGCCTCTCCGACACATCGAGGAACAATGCTGCTTTGATTATGAAAATGTAATTATAAAGTTTAGTTTAGGTCAAGAGGAAGGGAATGTACACGTAGTGAAGTGTGTGGTGTGAAGTGCGGGAGCCTTCAGTGGTCACCTCGCGAGCTGCTTGACAGTGCGACAAACGTCACATGTTTGATCTCCAGTGAGTCTGAAGTGCATGGACTTACTTCGTCCGACGCTGTAATATTCTTCTGTTAAACGTACGTAAGCCATTATGCAGTGCTAAGCGTTACTAGGAAAAGAGCACAGTAGGAAATTTTAAATAACTGTGTTTGTTTCAGAAGAGCAGCGAATTAACTTCACGGATTTTCATTCAAAAACTTCCAGTTTTTCTCGTGCCCCCTTGCAGCTTCGTGAATTTTGAAGTGCCCGCTCACTTATTCAGATTTGGCCTGCTCCCCGAATGCAAAAAACACAGTTTTTCCCCGAGGTTCTTTCTTTCTGGCAGGATTAACATGGCTGTCTTGAATGATTCTTTCCGTAGAAGCGTAGACTAATTCTCTAAGAATATAAATCTTCACAAGATTTTTGAAAATCTCTTTCACTTTGTATTAAGATTTATTGTTTGCGCTCCAAGCTTACACAAAGCGTATGTCGATGTGAAGACTAGTGTTGAGCTTTAAGACACTCCGTGCATTCTTGAATGTAAACAGTGCACAGCGGAGCTGTACTACTCAGTAATTCATTTTTGGTGTTTGCAGGTGCATGAGTAGTCGTACGTTGTGACCAAATTATTTGTACCAATTTCTATTTTGAGAAAATAAATACTTACTACGGTCTAGTGATAAATTTGTCCTCCAACGAGATGATCAATACCGCTAATACTGATTCCTGGTTGAAGTACCAAAAATGCTTCACTGCGCGACGCACTTTGGAACATGCCGCTGAAATCGGTAGGAGCCGTAGCCGAGTTTCCATGTTTCAAAATATCTCCTATCGCCCTCGGATTTTTCAACGTCATCCATTTTTACCTGACTTGCGAGCAAAATGTGCAGCGTATTCCGATACGAAAATTGAGGAGCATTCTTCAGTTTTTAGAATGAAAGAATTTATTTCCGCTCAGACTTGTCAGATATCGAATGTGCATGACTCCCTGCTATTCGGTGACTATAGTGTAGTTGAAAGTCAAACACTAATTTAATTTTTCCAAGTGTTGATATTCATCATGAAGATGTGTCAAAATGATTACATCAGGTAATTAAACAAGAGAGTCCTGCGTAAGCTTACTAGGTTCAAACGTCGACATTTGGAAATGCAGGGTGGGTATACAAACTGGAAAAGAGAAATGTGGCTGAGGGACAGCTGTAGGCACACTGTGATGCGAAATATGTATTTGGACACTATGAAAATTTGTATTTTTTGGCATTAGGTAAGAGAGTAACCTGTGAAATGAATAATATGATAGCAGTAACACATGCTATCATATTCCTTTCACTAAAACTTGATTTATGTCGAATACATGTAATTTTCATTTTATAGGTGATCAAAAAGTATTTTAACACTTTTATTCTTCTTGTATGTAAAATTCCCTGAATTTTGTACTTCTAGAAAAAATAGCTTATGAACCTTATAGAGTGAACTAGAAAACGTGCTGAGAGGTTACGCTATCAGTGTGACTGCTGTCATTGTTGCACGAGACCTCAATGTGATAACATTGCAACATGCCTATACAAAATAAACTGTGAGAATGCGCGAAAGGGCAAATAATTTCTGAATTTGAAAATCACAATCTTACAGAAGTTGTCAAGAACCATTAATGTTCCGGTTTGTACAGTAGCTTTAATTGTGAAGAAGTGGAAAGAGTCAGGGACAGCGACAAACATGCCGAGATCGGGAGCTCCTCGAAAAATTTTTGAAAGAAGTTTGAGAAAGGTGTTGCGTACAGTTAAGACTGATCTCTTTGTCACTCTGGAAATGCTACTAACAAACTTCAGCAGGGGTGACACTAACGTCTACAAGAATACAATGAGTAACTAACTCCTCCCACAGGATCTACCTAGTCGCGGGGCTTTGAAAGACACCCTTAATAATTATCGTTAAAGAAGAGGCCCCTAAAATGAAAATTAAATTTTTCTATTGAGCAAAAAAAGGACGACTACTTTGAACGCATTTTATGATCGGACGAGTGTAAAATAATTGAGCTTTTTGGCCGCAGTGATACAACACACGTCAGGGGATAAGATGGTACTGCGTATGACATAATACCATCCCTACAGTGAAACGTGGTTGAGAAAATATAATCTGTGGGTGTTTTTCTTTCAGTGCTGTAGGAACGCAAGAAATAATTGATGGAAGAATGGATGATGTTAGACACAGACAGAATTTAGTTGATAGTTTGCAGTACTCAGATGAAAAGTTGGAACTCATGAATGCATGGTTGTTTCAACAGGATAATGATCCAAAACACACAACTAAAGCAACCCAAATTGGTTTGTAGACAAGGATATTAACGTTTTAAAATAACCTAACAAAAAGTCAGACCTAAACCCGTCGAAAAATTCGGACGGATCCCGAAAAACGAATTCATGCAAAACCGCTTTCAAATCTTGAAGAATTGAACATTTTCATCGAAGGGGAGTGGAATAAAATTTTTTTGAAGTGTTGTCAGGACCTAATAAAAAGTTACCAAAATTGTTTATGAGCAGTAAGTGCAACATGAAGAAGTTCACCTAAATATTAAGCGTTCTTTTTGCAACCGTCCAAATATTTTTGTCACCACCTATTTCCTAAAATGCTGTAGAAATTGTATGCATTTAATATATTAATCATGTTTTAGTTAATGAAATTTGTATGAGGTACTGTAATCATTTTTTTTGCATTTAGGTAAAATAGTGACGTATGAACCAGATAATATAAGTATTTTCGTTGTGTCCGTATACTTATTTCACCTCGCTGTTAATTACCGAGACGAAGTTGGCCTATGAGTCTTAGGTGGGGGATTTTAGCTCTTTAGCGTCTGGAATGTATTCTTGGTGCCTTCTTTCGGAAAGTTTGTTGTAAATTGAGTGAAAAGAAAATACCTTGCCAATAAAGCACAATTGTGGAGCCTATGCTAATTGAATACCTGTTATTGTGAAGTGTAATAGATTAAATCAATGACTGTCGTTATCTACTGCACAGCAAAGCAGTTCTTTATAATAAACTTTTAATGCATCGAAAATGTTGAAGATCGAATTTTTGCTGCATGCGATGGATTTTGATGGGCGCTCTAATTTTTAAAAAGTGTGGCTCATTCAAATCTGTATCGTACAAGCGTTCAAAACTCCTCTTCTCCAAAATGCGTTTTATTTGAATTTAGATTTCAAAAGCTCATCTCAAGACTGCAAAAATTCTTTCAGAGGTACACAAGTTTTTTTCAATCCACTTTGCAGTACTAAATAACAGATAGTAAATTCTCTATAGTAGTCCCCTTTTTCTTCACTGAAATATGATCTGACATTTATGAGAGTTCCCCTCAGAGGGATCCAACTTTTAAATTTATAGCAATAGGCGCTCTCTAGGGGAATATGTGAAGACCCAAGCTAAAGGTTAGGTAGGTCTTTCTTTATGTGGAAATAGAATATAGTTTTTTTGTTTTGTTACGGACAATCTTTTCGGTTCACTACTGTCCTGTTGTCAGCACCTACTACTTGCCTAATGTCGAGGAAAACTTCTCAAGGCTCTCGTATAGTCACTATAGGGAGAAAACAAAAATTTGTTTGCGTTTGAACAAAATGAGCACAAACAGTTCAATATTGTAAAAAACTATCCGTTGCCTTTTTCACTTATTCCTTCTTGGTCCTGTTATTGGACATTTATATTTTGTTTGTGGTTCTGAAAGTGAGTTATTATGAAGGGGCGTGACACATTCAAGATCATCCGTTTGACGACCAGAGAAGTTCTCGGCGATCACCAGGGAACTTATTTCCCTCGCTGACGTTAAACTAATCAAAAGCCTATTTTCCCACAGAATTAGCGTGAATTTGGCCTCAATTGGATACGCTTGTTCCTATGCTAAATCTCTTTCTGCTGGCTTTCCATTGTATCGATAAAATTCGGGCAATTCATTTCCTTGATTAATTTGATGGCAATTACAGCGCAGGAAGCGGGCGCTGCTGGCAGCAGAGGTGGCCTGAGCTGTGCGGCTCGCCGCCCCGCCGCTGGGCTGCGCTAAATCCCCGACAATAAACATTTTTGCTTCTATTATTGCTCTCTTCTGCAGGAATTATGAGACGGTAAATTTATGATAGATGTAATTTTGAATTCTGACACACCGCTTAAAGATTGCTTATTTTAACGATCAGCTTGCTAAGTACGAAGCTCGAAGTGCTGCATTCCACTCAGTGTACGTGAATTTGTCTGGGCAGTTGAGTCTATTTTACGTAAGGGAAACATTTCGCGTTGTCAGGCAAAATGCTTCTGCTCATCTTTGTGTTCTCATCCAGATATCATGACAAAAGTATTGTGCATTCTTGAGTATGAGTATACATCATTCACCGATTTCAACAAGGTAAATCTACGTTAACTAAGAGGGACTTTGGACAGAATCAAAATGAGAGATTACGGCCGGGGAACCATTTCTAGTGGATCGTCCGACTTAGACTCAAAACGCTTAATAAAATGAACTCTGGCTTTTGTTAGAGTTACTCGGAATAACCAGTGGACACCTCACAGGGAATGCTTGACTCGGACGATGCCGAAGTAGAAGAAGTAATTTTTATAGATTCGCTTCGTTAATTAAGAAAAGTTTTCTGATTCGAACCACATTGTGTCGTACTTTACTCATTTCGCAATGTTTTATTTGAATTCTTTACCTGTTTATGGTATTTTCGGTCGACTACTTCGTTGGGGGAATGAGAAACGTGTGTATTTTTTCGGTCCTTTTGGGAAAAAATAGAGTTTAAGTAAAAACAAATTTTATTTACTTCCAATGAATACCGTACGATTTTATTTTGACAGAATGTGATGATCAGGAACTAAAATTATTCCATTGTAATACCAGTGAGGGCTTCATCTGGTAGCCAGCGCGCCTTGTCACCGCTGCATGATTCCTGTGTTGCCTTAGTTGAGCTGAGACATGATCCGTGGGCACGTGAACATTTCGTGCCCCCACTCTGCCAATCTACTTTAGATTTTGCTATAGTACAGCATTACAGCACTCAAATTTAATGAAATATTATTTTGCAAATGAAATATTATTTTTCGTACTCGCCAATTTTCAAATCGACATATAGACAATCCCCTCGTACAGGTATTTATCCCCTCTAAATTTAGGTAAAGCGAATATAAACAGTGTTTCTCCCACTTTAAACTGTGCCTGAGGAAGCATTCTTACGTTATCGCATTAACGAATCAATTCATCAATCTATGCATGGCTTAAACGCTATCCGTCGAGTTGTGTCGTCAAAGTATTCTATCAAATCCGTGATCAAATTGAAGGATATCCATTGAATCAGATCAGTGAAGCATTCCTCGCTCTTCAAATCAGTCTGAACGCTTTGTATAATCAACACGAGCGACCCATGCACGTCGATAATTATAATTTGTGCTGTATACGGCATTAATTTTGTCAGTTTCAGTGCGACTGCCGTCCATTTGATTCGCATTTAGTGTCCCATAGGCTGAACAAGAGAGCCTTTCCGATACCAAGAACGCAATCAGATTCTTGTGCTTCAGTGGTCTTGTGTGCCTCGATTCCATTTGCTTAATTAATTGCTTGCGTTGTACGTAGTCCTCGATGCTTAATTGCTTACTTCGAGCAAGGCGGCGTTTCTCGGCCACGCTACTTTGTATGAACAAGGAAATGGCTTCACCATTGTGCACCGTTTCAACCAGCTTGCCAGCAGAGGTTAATGCGCGTATACAAGTTCCTTAATGGGTATTGACGAAGAAGTTGATGTTGTAAAATGTATAAAGCTTCCATAAAAAATGAAGTGAAGAGTGTCTACTAAAGTTTTGTTTGGCTGTTTGCAATTTGACATGGTATGTTCTCGGATGGGTTTCTCTTTTAGACTATTTTCTTTGAAAGCTCTACTGCTATGTTTCAACTATTATATTTAATTGCAACCACTTCGATTGCGTAGAAACGTTTGTTTTGACTTCATAAAGTGGGTAGATTTATTAGCTATTAAAAATCCCTCAATTGACCCTAGGCGCCTACGCGTTTCTGGTTTCCAATTAATTAGGATTCAAAATTTCATTTTTTATTTCACGAAGATAGATTGTGCACATTCAAGGGAAATGAGATCATTTGTCTTCTCAAGGGGATACTGCTATTGTATCTGTAGGAATTAGCGTTCCCGGGCACTAGATATCTGGTCCTGAGCGGAATGTGAAGTAGGTTTCCCTTGTGTTAAAATTGAATTGTTTTTTCGTTATGTGGCAAATTATCTTTTTTTCAGTTCACTGCTTTTCTTTTTTCAACGCCTCCGAGTTCCTTCTTCAACTTTTATGTTGTTTCAAAATTTCTTTTGTAACGTCCTGTTTCTTTGCGCTGAGGTCTTGTGTGAGAACCTACCTTGTGCATAGATTCAGCGTTCCTTAAACTCCATCCTAAATGGTGTATTCCTTCTTCCTCTCTCTGGAGCACATTTGTTGTGATTAAGGAGGCTTAAACTAACTTATCACAGCTCATCTGAAATTATTTTTAGATAATTCTAGCGGAAAAGCATTAAGGCTAGTAACCATTATCTTGGCCACTGTAATAGTTAGTTTTTCAATTCTGCATCACGGTGAGGAATTGATTAAACGTAATTAAATTCTTAAGCTAATGTCCCATAAAAAGTTATATCAAACAGGAACATTACAAAATTTAGAATGTTATGTGTTACTGTTATTTCATCGATGAACAGGAGTACATTCCAGCTGCTATTAAAATGTATGGCCGTTGGATCACCCGCCCGGTATTGATATAATTTCGGGATAAAATTAAAACATGTGGCTTTCATGTTCGTAATTAGACACTAATTGCGAAGCCATGATTTGAGTCCAGCGACGTGGTTATTGTTTTAATTAAAATACTGTGGACTGATCCGATATTATCTTCATGCATTGAGCACATATAATAGTTCATTAATTATTAATTTTAATGACGCGTGGCCACGCGTGGGCGCCCTGTCGTAACGGGTGAGGGGAGGGTTGGTGAGTGCTACCACTGTACGGGCACGTTGTATCTGTCTGGATATCTGGAGTCTGTATTAGCAGTACATAAAAGCCGTTGCTGTCGAGGCTTAGTTGCTCATTCTGGTCTTGTCCTCCCTGCTGACCGCATCTGACAATAAATCCACCCAAGCCCACACCCTGAGTTTCCATCTACCTGCGTAGACGACACATAAGTGGTGGCCAACGTATGTTGCGATTCGAACTCACATTCGCATAAGTGTTACCTGAAGATCAAGTTCTCCGTGAAGATAGTTTTGAACAGTGTAAAATCCAAATGTGTTCCAGCGAAAACAACCAGCTCTGGCAACCTGAAGAAACAGTCATTGTGTTTGGAATCATCGTCGCTAAAGAATTGTTGACGGAAGCTTACTGTAGATTTACAGTATTTCTTAATTTATACTCACCCCTGCGTACAAAAATTTTGGTCTACGAGTGTGAAAACGACACTATCGAACTCGTTTTTCAAGTCAAAATTGCAGCGTTCCCAGCGTCAACCATTGAGTGAATTTTACATCTACAAGAAGTGAATTCAACATCTACAAGTAGTAAGAAAAATTTAATTTGTGTGAGATAAATTACTACGATTGCACCAAAAACAGTAGCAGTGACTGTAGCAGTGAAGTGACACGTACTTTCAGTTTACAAGTGTAAATTCTGCAACGTGGTGCACAGTATAAACGCAGTATAATCTTGCTGTACCAGCCGACAGCATCACAGCATCACAGCATCCCATCATTGCTGCAGGAGACGCTGTCAGCGTGTCCGCGTGTTCAGCGTGTCAGCGTGTTCGGCTGTCTTCAGTGTTCACAGTTAAGTCTTCTGTGGAAAAATTTTTTTTCTCTCTCTTTGTTTAGTGCTACCTCGCTCTTTCCCGGGCAGCTAGTCTTTTTTTGTTGCACTTATTGCCGTGGTTTTTTTTTACCACGCCCGCTTCCTGTATCACTGCAATCGCTGAGTCGCAGTAGGTTGCACTCAAAATCAGTTACATTCTGAGCGTTGTGAGAGAGACACGTTGTCCAACGAATCTGGAACGTAGCTGGTTACCAGTTTTTCACTTCAAGTTGCATCGTAAGTGTCAAATTTTATTTGCCAGTTGAATAGGAGTGTCAGTAGAGGTGTCTGAATCACTTCGATTTCAAAATTTGAAGCTTTAATTGATAGAAATTCACGTTTTTTCTGTGGAGCGGCAAAATTTTTTTTTGACGCCAGGTAGAAATCTGCGTCGTGCGTTGAAGCAGTCACGTGTGGACTGAGTGTTATTGTTGACAATTTTAACTGTATAATTGTGCTGCTAAAAATTTTAAATTTGCAGGTTTAGGGACGCTAGTTCTTATTGCATTGGAAGTTGGTGATAAAGAACTGATTTGTTTGCTATGGTTCTTCAACGTGTGTGATTAATTAGTTTTGTGTGTTATAACTGCTTTTACGTTGGTTATTATCATTCTAGCTGTTTTTAGGATGTTTATTACCATTCTCGGTGTACAATATTAATTTTTAAATGAATTTTAAGTGAATTTTGGTAGTGAATTGTTAATTTTTAGTAGAATAGGGTATTTTTCAATGAAAAACGACACATGTCGGATTTCTCTGATTCTTTGGACAGTGAGGACGAAGTAGTTAGAACTAAACCTACTGTAACTAAATACGGACGAGTCAGTACTCCAAGGGTGACTACGGAGCCAGTAATTAGCAAAATGACGACTCCTACGGCAGCGACAGCTGGACCTAGTGCTAGTGCTGGACCTAGTAACGTTGACGCGTCACAACTTGCACGTGACATTGCTGCAAATCTAAATGTTCCCTCTGTCGGTACAATAATGACTAATGCAGAGCTTCCAACCTTCCGTGGAAGACGCCGTTTGCATGATGGAGAGTTCCTAGAGAATAAGACATTTTCGACACATATACAAAATCTTAAGGCCTATATGAGCTTGTTGCCAGATGCCACTAGTGATGAGCGTAGAAAGGAATTTTTAGTACGATCTGCAAACAAGAACGTCGGCGATTTCAATAGTGTAGTAACTAAGCTTGTTAACGCCGACTTAAATTATTCTTTCGATCAGGTCGTTCAGATACTTGAGGACATTTACGTTTCGAGGGGAGAGAAGAGTATCCATGCATTGGCTTGCGATCTAAACGAGTTAAAATTAGTTAAAAATAATGCACTTGCTGCTCAGATCGTGAACGCGTTTTCGAAAATAAGGAAGCTAACCGAGAGTATTCTTAATTCAAACTCGTTAGGGTGGCAGCGCCACAGTTATTTCCAAAACTGCACGACTCAGTCTGAGTTAAAAAAATTTGTAGGCGACAGCATGTCGTACAGTTTGGCTTTATCAAATTTGGGTCCACTATTTGATGAGTCGTTCGCTAGAAAGATTTTTGAAACACAATTTTCAACGGCAGAGGAATTGTTAGCTAAGTTAATTTCCGCAGTGCGAAGTCAAAGCGAGTCTAAGAAAATTCTCGCACAAAAGTATCAGGTCAGACAGGACAGTGAGAGTTATGTAGGTGAAGTGACTAGTGAAGTCGAGGAAGTTTTGGAAGAGCAAGATCAATTCCAGGAGCACGAAGTGTACTACGGAGGTGTCGGAAATTATCGTAGGAATTATCGATCAGGAATGAGGAGGATTGTTCCTAGACCTTGGCTAAATAGAGGACGAAGTAGAGGCAGAGAGTTTAACAGTTATGTAGGAGATAGAGGGCATGGTTCCTTAGAATGTAACTGGGTTAAATCAGATAGCGGTAGTTCTGGGGTTGTAGGAAATTCCGGAGGAAATTCGGGCACGAAAAAGCCCGGGTTCCCGTACTGTACCTCCTGTTCAATGGTAGGGCACTTTGAGTGTCGACCTCAAAGAGGTCAAGTTCAAGGAGGTCAGAGAGGATGTTTTGCCTGCGGCGGAACTCACGTAGTAAAGAACTGTAGAGCGAGCGGTTCGGAGATCCGTAGCTATAGGGCGTATTTACGCGGCAGAGGTAGCACGAACCGTGGCCAAAATGAAGTTCATTGGGCGGAGAGCAAGTCAAGTGATTTTTTAAACTAGGTGAAGGTAGTAAGGAGGATTTGAAACAGATTGAGCCCGAGGTATTTAACGGTACGAACCTCGTTAAACTAGAAACCGTGGCAAGCCCAGATACCACCGAAATAACCAAATCGTATGTTGACCCTGTGTTTAACTGTAAAAATAGATATAGTTTATTACAAGAAGAAGAGCTTGAAAATGACCATTGTCAAGGCAAAACGGTGGAATCATATTTTTCTGTGTCCGTTGTAAAGAATGTTGATAAAAATTCTGGATTAGTGTCATTTAAGGAGTGCAACAAGCCGACTATAATTATTCGAAATAACGATCAGTATCTGAATGCCTTAATTGACAGTGGATCGGAGAAGTGCCTTATTAGTTACAGACAGATTAAAAATTTGAGTGATGAAGTCAAGCCGAGTAAATTAAGAGTCAAGGGAATAAGCGGAAAAAGCGACGTGACCGGAGAGGTAGAGTTATCCATTAAAATCCCGGGCACAAGTAAAGTAATTAAAACAAGTGCACTTATTGTTCGTGAAGCCAAATTTAATTATGATTTAATTCTAGGTCGTGACGTCTTAAAAGACGCTGTAATAAACTTCAGAGAGAAGGAACTTCTTTGGAATAATGTTGCAATTCCTTTTCAAGATCTAAATGTGGAACCTCTGTTAAGCAGAGAAGCTGTAATGCAAAAAATAGTGAAGAGTGATTGTCTATTATCAGAGATTGCGGTCGCCAGAAAGACCAAGAGTCAATTAAAAAATGATGGCTGCGGCAGAAACAATGCTGACTGCAGGAGAGAAAATGCTGACTGCAGGACAATGAGAGCTGAGGTAGCTCAGAGACAGAGCATGAGAGCTGCGGTAGCTCAGGCACAGACAATGAGAACAAAACAATTAATTGTTCATTGTAATCAGGCTGAAGTACCTGGTAATTCGCTTAACGTTGTTTATGGGTTCATTAGGAAACCAATTGTAGGAGAATATATGGTTCTCAAAAGATGTTTTGACAATGGTGCTTTAATAGCTGACTCAATTGTGCAAGTAAATGAAGACGGTGTGGTACCAGTCATGATTCTAAATGCTAACGAGGAGACGTTGTACTTCTCTGAGAACACGATGCTATGCCACGTGGAATTGATAAAATCTGATGATATTGAGAGCGAAATGTATTTAACAAGTGTTGACACAGCGCTCAGAGATGCGTGTGAGGTTGAAGTAAATTTTGTTGCGGGGTCAGATACGATGGAAGTTAAATCGACATGTGGCGGAAGGAATGCCATAGTTGATAGGAAACTTTGTTCGGAAGCTGATACTCGTGGCAGAGGTGCAATTTCTGTTGATATTGTTGATAATAAGAAGTTAGAATCGAGTGGAGAAGGTGGAGAAAAGGAGTTAAGACGTGACTTAAGGGTAAATGATATTTCCTGTAATGAAGAAGACATTCAATTACCTTTAGTTAATTTGTTAAATAAATTCCGTGACGTAGTAACTTTGGAGGGAGAAAAAATAGGTGTAACCAACATTTTGAAGCATCATATTCAGTTGAAGACTGATGCGCCTGTGTTAAATTTAGCTCCCTACCGCATACCTCATAAGTACCAAGAGGAAGTAATGAGAATAACTAACGATATGCTCGATCAGGGAATAATAGAGGAATCGTCATCTGATTTCAATTTCCCTGTCATTGTAGTTAAAAAGAAGTCAGGCGATTTACGGCCCGTTATCGACTTTCGTGCTTTGAATAAAGTTTTAATTAAACATTCATATCCGATTCCCCGCATTGACGATATACTAGCAACGTTAGGAGGTAACACGTGGTTCTCTAACCTTGATTTGCGCAGTGCATTCCATCAAATTGAATTAGAAAAAGAGAGTAGAAAGTACACGGCATTTAGCGTAAATTACCGTAAATATCACTTCTGCCGTGTACCCTTCGGTCTTTCTACTTCACCTGGAATATTCCAAAGAGTTATGACATCTGCTCTTGCACCCATTCTGGGTAAACTAGCCTTCGTCTTCCTAGACGATATATTGGTATTCTCGAAAAACAAGGATCAGCACCTGGCTGATATAGAAATTGTCCTTAAAATGCTGCGGTCCGGTAAATTATCCTTAAAGCTTGAGAAATGCCATTTCTTCAAGAAAGAGCTCGAATATCTGGGCCATATAATTGCCGCAGATGGAATTAAGTGCAAATATTCAAAAAAATTACAAGAATGCCGAGCGCCAACCAATGTTAAAGAATTACAACAGTTTTTAGGTTTAGCGAATTATTTCCGCAGTTTCCTACCAAATTTTGCGGAGATAGCAAGTCCCTTGTATACTCTTTTGAGAAAAAATGTAGTTTATACTTGGACTGCCGAATGTCAAAAAAGTTTTGAGTTTATGAAATCTCTATTGACTTCTGACACAGTTCTGAGACATCCCGACTATACTAAAGACTTCCATGTTTTCACAGACGCTTCCAATTCAGGAATTGGGGCTGTTTTAATGCAAGCAGATGATTCAAGCGACAAAATTCTAAGACCCATAGCTTACTATAGTAAAAATTTAAACTCCAGCCAGCGTCGATACGCGACTACGAAAAAAGAATTCTACGCGATACACGCTGCCTTAAAACATTTTAGATACTTAATTACAGGGTATACGGTTCGCGTCTACACCGACCACCGCCCTCTTGCACCACTGTTTAATAAAAAATTACCAGACGATACCAGTATGTCACGCTGGTGCATTAATGTAAACTCCTATGACCCGGTGGTTAAATACCTTCCTGGTAAGGAAAACATTGTGGCTGACTATTTGAGCAGATTACCTATTAATAACGAGAAACTAAATCTTAAAGAACTAAATTCTTGTGACGATTTGGAATCAGAGTTTGAATCGGAAGTTTGCATTGCAGAGACACGTGCACGGAAGCGACAGACGCACGCCCGCATGACGACCGACGAGGCAGACGACCTGCCGGCTAGAGACAGTCTTGACCGAGACAAACACGCTTGTCCCAAGCTGCTTAGTTACGTACCAACTGAAGCTGAGATATCTTGGACGATTAAGGAATTTATCGACGAACAAAACAACGACGCTTTCTGTATAGAGATTAAGAATGCTTTGTTGCATGACAGTGTTTCGACTATCCCTGACTTAGATAAATTTTTAATGTTAAATAATATTCTTTATAGACGTAGAGAAATTGATAATCGACCGAGTACAATTTTGACTGCAGTTGTTCCTAATTCATTAATGAGTAAAGCTATCCTAGCGATACATAGTTTGTATCACGTAGATCACAAGCATACTTTGTTCAAATTTAAGTTGAAATATTGGAATCAATTAGAGAAAACAATTGTGCGCAAATTTGTTCAGCATTGCGAGGTGTGTAAAATTATTAAAGCAAGACCTTCAGTGCCAATCAAAATTTTAACAGCTCCAATAGCTACAAAACCTTTCGAAGTTGTATCAATTGATTTGCTTGGGCCACTTAAAGTAACTGATAATGGGAATAAATATATTCTTGTTGTGATTGACCTGTTTTCAAGGTTTTGTCGTTTATACGCAATTTCAAATCGAAATACAGAAACAGTGATTTCTTGCTTAAGCAACTGTTTCTCGCTACTCGGGTATCCTAAGACGCTCATTTCGGATAATGCTTATGAGTTTAAATCGGTGGCTCTCAAACAATTTGCAAAATTACATGCCATTTCAAAAAGGGAAGTTTTGGCTTACAGCCCACATTCTAATGCAATTGTGGAACGCAACAATAAAAAAATTACGAATCTGTTGAAGCTCTATATTAATACACTTGTTAATGTAGAGTGGGACCAATTATTGGAAGTAGTAGAAAATGCCTTGAATAATTCTTTAAACTCTACTATTGGCGAAACACCAAGCTATATAATGTTCAATCGCGATACGTGTGCATATTATCAGTCTGACAGTTTCGATTCAGTAATTTACAGTTTTGATGAAGAAATAGATTTAGTGAATATTAGAGCTAGAGAAGCCGTTCGAACAGTAGAAAATATACGAAATTTAATTATTAACAACACAACAGAGCGAAATCTTTATAGAAACCTTAAGCGGCGCAATAAGGATATTCAAGTTGGTGACAGAGTCCTATTAAGGAATCATAACAAGACCCATAAATTGGAATTAACTTGGATTGGGCCTGCGGTCGTCCAAAAGGTTAAACGTAATTACGCTGATATTAAAATTGGATCTAAAATCGTTAGAAGTAACCTTAATCATCTTTTACCGCTTAAAAAGGTAAAATCTGTGAGTTAAAAGGACGAATTCATTGGACTATGTGACGTGCTAACTAATCGACGCGTAATATTACCCTTTTACCATTTTTTAACCTTTTACCGTTGTTTTACCGTTGTTTATAAATAATGTTAAGGGATATAATCATAATTTTAGAAGCGTTTTCGTGGCTATATGCAATATGCTTGCATTCATATTAATCTCAGTAATCAATGCGTTGTGTTTTAATATGTTAATCTTAATGTTGCTTTATGCTCAAGTAATTTGATGTAAATGTTAGACATTTACGCCAGAGGAATTTGTACTGTCTCGTCTAGCTGTCGCTAAGACGTTTCATTAATTTTTTTCTCGAATTCACTCAGACATTCGTATTGCTGAATTGGCAGTTTTAATCATGAACGAGTGCGCCGACGGCGAATTGCAAATCGCTGAGGTTGCTGTTCACCTTGCGAGATGGGTTGTTTTGACGCTGCGGCCGTATGCTGCAGTCTCGCGCCGGGCTATTTTTGTTCCGTCGGAATGTCCGGCGATCAGCAAATTTAGATTGAGAGAGGTGTCTTGTCACCGGTCACACATGATCAGCGTTTAATTGCTTTAGGCTAGACTATCGTGGTTGTCAAGGACAGTTGTCAGACAACCGAGAGTTGATACAAAATTGTATGTTGTATTTATTTTATTTAAACGGCCGTGCTAATCTTTCTGTATCTCTTCCTTGCAGGATTTACATGAACACCTTCTACATGGGGGCTAAGGTATCATTGGTAGATGTAAATACGCTATCAACGGCGTTAGCGAAGAACCAAGGAGCGAGTGAGGCACTTTTAAAGGACTTGATAAATAACAATGCCCGGGCAGATTTGCTACCCGACTCGATCACGGATGTCATGATAATGGTGTTGGCGTTAACGACCATTGTCCTGGGGGCAATGATTTACTATACGAAGAGGGGCCTGGAGGCCTTGGCTGACCGAGCGGAGCGTCTGGAAGACTTTCAGCTAAGACGGTTACCACCTAGGGGAGCAGCTAGGTATGTTCAGCAAGATCAAGTCTGAACTATAGCGACGAACTTGGAAAGGAGTAAAAAGGAAAATTAATAATAGAAAAGATGTAGTAGAAAAATTATTTAGTCTAAATAAATTTAATTGAAATTGGAAAAGTTATTTGAAAAAGGCGCGCAGTGAAATAGAAATTAAATGCGCGCAGTGATAAATTTACACCTATGAGTTAATTTTAAGATGATTAGTCTTTCATGATGACGCGTTCCTTCTTAAGATATTCATTGAGGACTTTCATTATTTATTTTGGGTATTAGACGTTTTGATATTTCTAATTTTTATGTTTGTAAAAGGAAACCATCGAAACATGAAAATTTCTTTTCCCTAATGGTATTTAAAAATTTATTGCGATTAATTTATTTAATGTGTGAATTATTTCTCATAGGAGTTATTGCGAAAATGGGAAATTAGTTGCGATCATGTAGGATGTTGTTTTATTTTTTTTTCGGTCTTCCGTGGATTTTTTTATCAATATGAATGGCGTTTGACTTTTGATCCTTACGACGTTCTTCATGGCTGTCAACGTGCAGTTTATTTATATGCACGGTAAGTCAGCAGCTTTGCTTTTTGCTTGTTTCCCTTTGCTTGCTTGTATGCTTTCTAATTATTAAGGTTTTGGTTTTTTTTAGATGCATTATTTTTTGATAGGAGTGTGTTAAAATTGAATTTTTGTCTACAATTTCTTTTTGGGTGTTTGTGGTAAATTGGTGATATGGTTTTTTTTACCAAGGAAGGAGTTTAAACATTTTATTTGAAAGTTTTCATAGAGAACGTTTTGGGGTTATCGTATGTTTTTTTTTTCCTTCTTGAAATTAACTATCTAACTAATTTATTTTGGTGATTCTATCCGTGACGTATTAATTTTTTTCCTGAGGATGTATTAAAATTAATTTTTAATCTTTTGTTGGGTGATTGCGGTAACGTGTTTTGATTTATTGCGGAAATGTTAGACCATGCTCTTTTAGCGGCGCGGGGTAAAAGTATTAACGGTTCCTTCCTTTAACATGTTTTTCTTCTTCTTCCTCCGCGTGCAAGTTTTTAATGCATAGAATGCGTTACCTATAATCTAAGTGCTTTGCGTTATCCTATATCCTTTTTGGTAATGTAACCGTTCTTGCTTGACGTATTAGCGTGGCGTTTGTTTCAAGTTAAAAGTATTAACCTTAGTATTTTTAGTGTTTTAGTTAAACCTGGTATGCGTATAGTGTTCGCTGGAAGCTACCTTGTTAATGCTTATTTCTTTTGCGTAAACCTACAATAATGCTTGGCTGGTGCGATTTATCATTTGATTAATATAATTTTTTTTTATGATTATGGATGTTGTTAAAAAAATTATAATTAAATGGATGTTACAGTTAACGTAAATTGGTTCCGAATACTTACGAAGAACGGGTTGTTAACGATGCTTGAGAGTATATTTCGCCTTAACATTTTAGTTTTGGGCAGAGATTGTGTTTATTTTGGGTCGAATGCGTTTAAATTGGGTAATTAGTTTTGCGGTTTATTTTTGAAAAGTGTAGCCTCTCTAGTATTAAAGGGGGGGTGTTATGTACGGGCACGTTGTATCTGTCTGGATATCTGGAGTCTGTATTAGCAGTACATAAAAGCCGTTGCTGTCGAGGCTTAGTTGCTCATTCTGGTCTTGTCCTCCCTGCTGACCGCATCTGACAATAAATCCACCCAAGCCCACACCCTGAGTTTCCATCTACCTGCGTAGACGACACACCACTAGTGACGGATGCCGCTAGTGACGGATGTCGCTAGTGACGGATGTCGCCAGTGACGAATGCTGCTAGTGACGGATGCCGCTAGTGACGGATGCCGCTAGTGACGGATGCCGCTAGTGACGGATGCCGCTAGTGACGGATGCCGCTAGTGACGGATGCCGCTAGTGACGGATGCCGCTAGTGACGGATGCCGCTAGTGACGGATGCCGCTAGTGACGGATGCCGCTGGTGACGGATGCCGCTAGTGACGGATGCCGCTAGTGACGGATGCCGCTGGTGACGGATGCCGCTGGTGACGGATGCCGCTGGTGACGGATGCCGCTGGTGACGGATGCCGCTGGTGACGGATGCCGCTGGTGACGGATGCCGCTAGTGACGGATGCCGCTGGTGGCGGATGCCGCTGGTGACGGATGCCGCTGGTGACGGATGCCGCTGGTGACGGATACCGCTGGTGACGGATACCGCTGGTGACGGATACCGCTGGTGACGGATACCGCTGGTGACGGATGCCGCTAGTGACGGATGCCGCTAGTGACGGATGCCCCTGGTGACGGATGCCCCTGGTGACGGATGCCCCTGGTGACGGATGCCGCTGGTGACGGATGCCGCTGGTGACGGATGCCGCTGGTGACGGATGCCGCTGGTGACGGATGCCGCTGGTGACGGATGCCGCTGGTGACGGATGCCGCTGGTGACGGATGCCGCTGGTGACGGATGCCGCTGGTGACGGATGCCGCTGGTGACGGATGCCGCTGGTGACGGATGCCGCTGGTGACGGATGCCGCTGGTGACGGATGCCGCTGGTGACGGATGCCGCTGGTGACGGATGCCGCTGGTGACGGATGCCGCTGGTGACGGATGCCGCTGGTGACGGATGCCGCTGGTGACGGATGCCGCTGGTGACGGATGCCGCTGACGACGGATGCCGCTGACGACGGATGCCGCTGGTGACGGATGCCGCTGACGACGGATGCCGCTGGCGACGGATGCGGCTGGCGACGGATGCGGCTGGCGACGGATGCCGCTGGCGACGGATGCGGCTGGCGACGGATGCCGCTGGCGACGGATGCCGCTGGCGACGGATGCCGCTGGCGACGGATGCCGCTGGCGACGGATGCCGCTGGCGACGGATGCCGCTGGTGACGGATGCCGCTGGCGACGGATGCCGCTGGTGACGGATGCCGCTGGTGACGGATGCCGCTGGTGACGGATGCCGCTGGTGACGGATGCCGCTGGTGACGGATGCCGCTGGTGACGGATGCCGCTGGTGACGGATGCCGCTGGTGACGGATGCCGCTGGTGACGGATGCCGCTGGTGACGGATGCCGCTGGTGACGGATGCCGCTAGTGACGGAGGCCGCTAGTGACGGAGGCCGCTAGTGACGGAGGCCGCTAGTGACGGATGCCGCTGGTGACGGATGCCGCTGGTGACGGATGCCGCTGGTGACGGATGCCGCTGGTGACGGATGCCGCTGGTGACGGATGCCGCTGGTGACGGATGCCGCTGGTGACGGATGCCGCTGGTGACGGATGCCGCTAGTGACGGATGCCGCTAGTGACGGATGCCGCTGGTGACGGATGCCGCTGGTGACGGATGCCGCTGGTGACGGATGCCGCTGGTGACGGATGCCGCTGGTGACGGATGCCGCTGGTGACGGATGCCGCTGGTGACGGATGCCGCTGGTGACGGATGCCGCTGTTGACGGATGCCGCTGATGACGGATGCCGCTGGTGACGGATGCCGCTGGTGACGGATGCCGCTGGTGACGGATGCCGCTGGTGACGGATGCCGCTGGTGACGGATGCCGCTGGTGACGGATGCCGCTGGTGACGGATGCCGCTGGCGACGGATGCCGCTGGCGACGGATGCCGCTGGTGACGGATGCCGCTGGTGACGGATGCCGCTGGTGACGGATGCCGCTGGTGACGGATGCCGCTGGTGACGGATGCCGCTGGTGACGGATGCCGCTAGTGACGGATGCCGCTAGTGACGGATGCCGCTAGTGACGGATGCGGCTAGTGACGGATGCGGCTAGTGACGGATGCCGCTAGTGACGGATGCCACTAGTGACGAATGCCGCTAGTGACGGATGCCGTTATCGTCAGATTGACAGTGTTGCTTTGTTGCAGAGTTGCTTTGTTGCAGTGTTGCTTTGTTGCAGTGTTGCTTTGTTGCAGTGTTGCTTTGTTGCAGTGTTGCTTTGTTGCAGTGTTGCTTTGTTGCAGTGTTGCTTTGTTGCAGTGTTGCTTTGTTGCAGTGTTGCTTTGTTGCAGTGTTGCTTTGTTGCAGTGTTGCTTTGTTGCAGTGTTGCTTTGTTGCTGTGTTGCTGTGATGCAGTGTTGCTGTGATGCAGTGTTGCAGTGTTGCAGTGTTGCTGTGCTGCTTTGTTGCAGTGTTGCTTTGTTGCAGGGTTGCTGTGATGCTATGTTGCAGTGTTGCTATGTTGCAGTGTTGCTTTGTTGCAGTGTTGCTGTGCTGCAGTGTTGCTGTGCTGCAGTGTTGCTGTGCTGCAGTGTTGCTGTGCTGCAGTGTTGCTGCGCTGCAGTGTTGCTGCGCTGCAGTATTGCTGTGCTGCAGTGTTGCTGTGCTGCAGTGTTGCTTTGTTGCAGTGTTGCTGTGTTGCTTTGTTGCTGTGTTGCTTTGTTGCAGTGTTGCTTTGTTGCAGTGTTGCTGTGATGCAGTGTTGCTCTGTTGCAGTGTTGCTCTGTTGCAGTGTTGCTGTGATGCAGTGTTGCTGTGATGCAGTGTTGCTGTGCTGCAGTGTTGCTGTGTTGCATTGTTGTTCTGTTGCAGTGTTGCTGTGTTGCTCTGTTGCAGTGTTGCTGTGTTGCTCTGTTGCAGTGTTGCAGTGTTGTTGTGTTGCAGTGAATTGCTATGTTGCATTGTTGCTCTGTTGCAGTGTTGCTGTGTTGCAGTGTTGCTATGTTGCATTGTTGTTCTGTTGCAGTGTTGCTGTGTTCCATTGTTGTTCTGTTGCAGTGTTGCTGTGTTGCTTTGGGGCAGTGTTGCTTTGATGCAGTGTTGCTTTGTTGCAGTGCTGCTTTGTTGCAGTGTTGCTTTGTTGCAGTGTTGCTTTGTTGCAGTGTTGCTTTGTTGCAGTGTTGCTTTGTTGCAGTGTTGCTTTGTTGCAGTGTTGCTTTGTTGCAGTATTGCTTTGTTGCAGTGTTGCTTTGTTGCAGTGTTGCTTTGTTGCAGTGTTGCTTTGTTGCAGTGTTGCTTTGTTGCAGTGTTGCTTTGATGCAGTGTTGCTTTGTTGCAGTGCTGCTTTGTTGCAGTGTTGCTTTGTTGCAGTGTTGCTTTGTTGCAGTGTTGCTCTGTTGCAGTGTTGCTCTGTTGCAGTGTTGCTCTGTTGCAGTGTTGCTCTGTTGCAATGTTGCTGTGCTGCAGTGTTACTTTGGTTATCCAACTTTTCCTCATATATCCTCATCCAAGCGATCTCTCTCTAAATCGTTTGACCTTCCTGTCCCCTCCGCAGGATCCAACGTTGTATCTAAGAGAATTCCACTCCCATTGGGAAATTGTGGGGTCCCGAGCCGAAAGTGAGATAGGCCATTTTTGAGTAAAAGGGTTTTTGTTTTGTTACGGATCATCTTTTTTCGGTTCAATGCTGCCCTGGTTTTCAGCATTTCTTACTTTCTTCTTCTGTGTTCAATTTTTCTTGCTTCCTTACCTTCCTTCTCAACTTCTGTTTCTATGCGCACGAGATCCTGTGCGGGAACGCAACTTGTGCATCGATTCAGCGTCCTCTCAATTTCATACTATGTAAATGGTACTTTCATCCTTCCTCTCTTTGAACATCTTCGCTGTGGTAAGAGAGGCTGAAACTGACTTATTATCCAATTCATTCACCTCTTTGAGCGAGACCGTTTTGTTATGTATTGCGGTAAATTAGTGTCCAAATTTTCAACGCTAATTTTAAATTCGAACGAATTGATGAGTTCAATTATTAAAACATACGCAAATGATCTTTGTGTACGGACGGCCCCGACTCATTCTACCAGTCGAGTCAACGGCCCCGAACCGCCGCGGTGCTCCCTGTCTCTCGTCTCTTCTCTCCTGTGCTGCACTGCACATCGAATTGAGTTACCATGGGAACCGGCGAGCGCGCATCGGTAATGGCTTTCTTTTGTTTGCTTCGAACATGCCTGAAATTCCAACCGTGTTCCTGAAACGCCCCTTTTTGTGCTCCGTATTTGGGCAAATACGTTTAGTTTCCAATTAAGGAGGAGCATGGCTTTCATTTCTTATTTCACGAGGAGGGATCGTGCACAATCAGATGAAATGAGATCGTTTGTTCTTAATTTAGGCAGTAGAGAAGCCCTACGCTGGTTGCCTCCATCTTGTAAAGTGTATCCCTTGGCGGCTATCATTTTAGAGGAGCCCTTCTTTGCCACTTCTTTAGAATCCAAACTCGTGCGTTGTAGTGAGACTTTTGTAAAGTTCGATGCACCTTTTGCGTGTCATGCCATTGACTTCCTGGAGGAGGTTAGTGTCTACTTTATAAATGTTTAGGTTTCATGCTTCATAACCGGTTTTGTTTCGTTGCAGAGATAATTGACGCTGATGCAATCCTCTAACGAAATTTTATTTGAGAAATTTCTCATTTTTCAGGTGAGGACTTAGCATTGAACTTTAAACTTTTTTCCCTTTATGACGACCTGGGCTTCAAGAGCATAATTGGAAACTTCTCACATTAGATTTTAATATACTTCGTAAATTTTTGGAGCTTGCCCCGTTTTCACTGTTTTATATATTTCTGGCGTGATTACTTGCCGCACTCGCTCTTATTTCATGATTTCCTTGAGTGCGTGTTCTCTGATCGTTCTATCCGGCGTCACTGATTTACCCGGTGTGAGCATACGGCGCTCAGTGCTCTTCACGCTTCAGTTTAAGGTAAAGTGATTAAAATAGCATCAATTATCAGGTTGCAGCAACACGCGCAAGTTTCTTTCAAAACATTCTATGTGAGCGGCTAAAGGATAAAAAATATGAAACTGTGTTTTTCATTTGCACGTGTATGGCAATTTGAATTTTTCGTGTCGTGGGTGAATATTAATTTTTCATCTCTCGGTATATAGAACATGCGCTTTATTATAATCTTTAATAATGTGCTAAGCATAGCTAAAATTTTTCGTTTATCCGAGACACGTGTGGAATGAGTTGGAAAAATAATGAATTCAGAGGTAAAAATTGCTTTGGAGTCGACGTATAAAGTTCTCACGAAGGTCTTCCTTAGTCGAAAGGTCAGTCAATATGTTGGATGTTTAATTTATTTCCTTTCACCGAACCTCTGAATAGATTTTCATTGACTGCTACGAGGACACTGAGTTGATCTGTGTATCCAATTCCAATCCAAAAAAGAAGTGACGCGATAACTCCTTGCCCAGCCGTCACCTGGTGCCCGTCGCGCTCGTCTTCTAGCAGCTGTGTCCATCTTAATTCAATTTGCTCCTTTCATTTCAGTTTCGTTTGACGTGCAAATAGCATTATAGTCGCCATGTCTCGCTCATTGTCTCTTCGAGAAATGACGTCGCTTTTCATCTTGGCATTATCAAGTTTCGAAGGCTGTGATGCCTTGGCCTTGCTGTCACGTATCGGAGGTACCATAAGCCATGAATGTAAGGCGCATGAGCTTAAAATAAAGCAGTGTCTCGGTGCTCCGTGTTTTGGAACTTACGCTCTTGAAATTTAATTTTCTTGGGACGGCATTGCTCGTAGAGTTTTTTTTGGGGGATATTAAAGTTCTGCTATGCCAGATCAATACGAATCTTTTCGGTTAAGTAACGTTACTTTTAGGAAAAAAATTTAAAATTTACGTTCGAGTTGGTGTCGCATTAAATTTATGAGAAAAAATAACTCCATTTATTCACCTGCAGAGCGGAGTATTACTATCTCTGTCGTCAAGTTTCTGGACGTGAAATATTTCACACTCCTCCATGCTTCATGCCATCAGTGCCATTCGCGTCTCTCATTCATGGATCCACCCACCTGATCTCGAGTTAGATCACTCATGTAAATATGGTACATTTGTTGCAGCAATCGCGAAATAAGCTCAATCGTTCTCGGCGGTGACCGGAACTCCTTCCCCCAGGTATGCCGTCCTGAGGCGGTCGTGCGGGCTTCGAGTGTCCAGCGTTAGCGCAGCCACGCAGGGCGCCGGTCTCCACGTGGGACTTCAATTTGGGGATTGTCTATAAATGGTCTGTCTCGAATTACTTCACGTAAAGAAATAATGCACTGTCTCTGTGCATAAGTGGCCTCGTTCTTGACTAATTATCCGAGTCTAAAGCCTATTGTCAGTTCCTCTAATGGAATTGTACCTTAACTTTCTTCCTCGGGTGTGGTCTTCGAAGTAGACCAGAATTCTGTGAACACGCAGCCTTGTCTGTATGCTAGAAAATACAGGGCGGCGCATAAGTCACTTTATATCATTTTAAAATGGAAATGCCTTTTTTCCAATAAATTAGTTTGGATTTTTCTTTTGAGAATTATAAAGTTACGTCGTTGGAAATTTAAATATGAATAAATTCGCAACCGAAGAGAGAGGGAAGATAATTGAATTTTACTTTGAAAATGGGCGCTCATGCAATTATTGGAACACAGTGTAGAGATTACTAGTAAATTTTCTTCGTACGTAGAGAAAGGTGTACGTAAATAAACCTCGAATTATCTAACAACTTTGGGCAACCATGCTGGAGGTAAGTCATTCCATACAGCCTCAGATGCTAAGAACTGTCATGGAAAATGCCTTCCAAAGACTCATGTTTGCGAAGCTGAAAATGGAGGCGATTTGCGTGACATTATTCCCCTCAAGAGGATACAACTGTTGTATCTATGGAAATTAGCGCTCCCAGGGGGACTATGTGAGGGCCCAAGCTAAGGGTTAGGTAGGCTTTCTTTTTGTTAAAATAACATAGGTTTTTGTTTTGTTACGGATCATCTTTTTCCGGTTCACTGCTGTCCTGTTTTTCAGCACCTGCTACTTTCTTCTTCAACTTTTTCTTGTTTCATGATCTTCTTTCTTAGCTTTCTGTTTCTGTGCCCTTTCTGCGTAGATTCCGCGTTTCCTTAACTCCATACTAAATGGTGCCTTCTTCCTTCCTCTCTTTGGATAGCCTTTGTTGCGGATAAGGAGGCTTAAACTAACTAATAATCCAACCTAATCTTGCGTGACATTATTTTTCATGCATAAATCAAAATTAAATTCCATCCTTGAAATCGTGTGATAAAAAAGAATTAATGAAGTACACTCATTCACAAAAAAATATTTTGTTTTAAAATGATAGTGACTAATGCGCCACCATGTACTTACAATTTCCAAAACCAAAAACAAATATTACATTCTGAATGTCTGGTGTGTCACTCTACAAATAATTTTGCAGTCTTCATTTATATGAGACATTATCTTGGAATATTACACATATGGCCAAATACTTTATCTAAATTTCGATATTTCTTTTGAGCTACATCGTAGGTCTGGGGCCAAAATTTCCATGCTTATATATGGGCTAGTGTAGTACACGACTTCGATTATCTCAATTTTGGTTTTTGTTTCTGTATAGGCTGTGATAGAACACGGACGTTCCGACTCGTGACTGGGTTTTCACTTCTCAGTGGGAAGGGAATTAGTCCTGCATGCAATGAAGCTGAAAGCGCTCACGTAAATTCACATCAGTTGGTTAAGTTCTGGAAGACCCAACTGAAGAACGTTGCGGTTCGTTATCTCATAAAGTTTAAACAATGAATATGAGAGCAAGTAATAGGGTTCATAGCGTGAACATTGTTTCTATGTATAATCTTTAAAGTTGAACTTTTCAATTCAAAAAGTCTCTATCAGTATGAGAGTTCTTCGATCTGGAACAAAGTAAAAAGCATATTAGGCACGAGGTAAATTCCAGATTTTGTTGCACGAATAGTTTCCAGCATTTGCATGAGTGTCTTTGAAATGCATCGCAAAATTATAATGAAGTATTCTGAAGTAAAAATTACCTGATGAGCTGTTGAGTGATTTTTGCTTTCTGCTGCAAGCTTGATTTCGATGTTATTTATCATAATATTGAAACGATCTTAATTAATGAAGAAATAAACTATTGAAAAGAGTTCTTTTCTAACTGGAGGTGTTAATTTCATTGAGTGATGATGGAAATTATTATAGTTAATAAAAATACAGACATGCACAAACTTGAAAGACAACGTATTTCGTGAAAATCATTTCAGTGTTCATGTGCTCAGGAGAGCACAATGAAAAATGTAGAAATACGTAATAAATGTGAAACGATGACGAGCGAATCGTAAATAATTCAATTAGAAAATCTTTCAAAATAATATGTTGAAATCTTGTTTCATTCACTGCTCAATTGTCATGATTAATGAAGGTGTTATTTTTCATTGTTAAGTGTGGTAAAACTAGTCGCGTGAACCGCAGTATCTCATGTCACCGCTCAGATCACAAGTATTATTATGAAATTAAAGCGTCATTTTATCACATGAATATAACGGCTTTTGTGAATCAAGAGACGTGAAGAGCTTATGTAGTTATTGTGTGCGATGTGCCGTAGCGGTGCTTGATTTTTTTTCTGGAGGTTTAAACCTTTTATAAGAGTTGAATTCTGACGGAATGAGTCGCATATTGATATGGTGAGTGAAGCTCTTCTTCATTAATGTTAAATCTATCAATGTTGGATGTTCGTCAGGCTTAAACTTGCTCAAACAGCTGGAGGCTACGAATTGTGTTCTTATTTCTACTTGAAATAAAAATTTCAGATCAAAATATTCTAGAGGAAAAATGAGCAGTGTATACCGCTTTTGAACATTGCCTTGAGGAATCGCTGATAGCCTGGGGATGTTTTCGACGGGCACGAGCGCGTGTAATCTCCGATGTAGATTTCCCAGGAGAGATGCCCGTCGCTGAAGACGTGATTCCTTTGCCCTACTCACGCACCGTCGTCCATCCTTGAATTGAAAAGCCGAAGCCGGTCTGTGACATGCTTGGGCAGATCCGTGAGCTTCTCGCTCGAATCTTTTCGGTGAAATTCACACTTGATTTTCGATCTCGAATTCCGCATAATAAAGGATAGAAACTCTGTATGTTAGAAAAATTGATAGTATGAACACGTCATTTTTCAGCCTTTCTTTTATACAGAAAAGTCAAACGTAGACAGGTAAAAACGCATTGATTTCTTCCGAAAGAAGGCTCTTTAGCCTCTCTGTAATAAATAACTCATGAGTAAAACGTCTGTACCATGATAAGGTGCATGGAGCTTAGTATAAAATATTTTATTTAAAAGAGCGATCAGGTGTATAGCCAACTAAAGGTCTGAACTTGGTAGATCAAATCCAACGGCAAATGATTTCATTTTAACTACTTTTGAACGACGCCAGGCTTCAATTTAATAGAAAACGTTTTAACATTTTCTGTTCTATACTCCTTCAAGATTCTCAGTGTTAATGAAAAATAGATGCTAAATAAATTTAAAAAGCTTCGATGCTCGAAATAATTGTTGTGTCATGAAAAGCTAATTGTCGAAGCCTGAACTTCCGCCTAATTGATCAAACGATAAAGGAACATTAGACGTCAATGCTTTTGATCACAACACTTATAGTACCTGGCACTAGCAGATATTCTTCCGGAATTTGATAACTTATGCTCTGTTGGGAAAATCAGTATCGGTAGAGAGAGAAAAAAATTCAAAGGTTGAGGTTGCGTTGTGTAGGTCACAGTACTCATTAATCATTACTAGACTAGTTCAGTCTAGGTGAGGAAGAGCTATCTTGGTATTTGTTCGTGCTGTGTACAGTGGACGGATGAAAACGAGATGCCTGGAGTTCAGGCCGTTGGAATTTGGTGCCCGGCTCTCCTCACGTGGATAGCGCGCTCGTCCATATGAAATGAGAACAGCGGTGGCTCACTGATGGCAGAGTTGGTTTTAAGGTAAACAAGTGAGAACACTCTCCTCACGAAGTTCTTTATGGTGTGCTTCTTGTTGGTGAACTTCCTAACAATACCCTCAAGTTGTGGTATAATATGGTGAAGTGCACAAAAAAATCACTTTTTTACAGTGGAAACCTCTCAAATTTTGAAACTACCAAAATGTTCTAACCTTGGAATCATTCTGAACGTTCTTCAATGTAATTTTTCCCAGTATATTGAGCGTCAGTCAATTCTGCTTTAATGTGTGGACTTCGCTTCTATGAGTAGTAAATGAATATTTTTTGGGGAAACTAATAGAAATTAAAACTAGAAATGTTAAGAGTTTTGATGCTGTCATATTTACGGTCATGATGAATACATTGACAAGAAAATGAGTTAAATTCTTGTCGTAGAATAATTCTTTTTCAAATCAAAGGTTAGCTTAATATTTATTTTTAAGATACCACAATTGTCTGCTAACTTTTTCTGTCGCCCATTGTTTGAGAGCGTAACTGTGTGAGCTTATTGAAGTTCAGCTGCGCCTCTTCTTTCTTGAACGTCTCTTTCTCAGTTTCTTGACAGTTTTGGGGTGAAAAAAGTGGCCATGTTTTATTTCTTTTCCCACAATGATTTTCGCCGAATTTCTGAACCAAAGCAACGCGTTTTTCAGTTGACCAGTCTAATCTGAAACATTCGTGTGTCAATAGTATTTTTTGTCAATTTTTTAGTAGCAGTTGCTTTGCTGAAGTCCGTCGGTTTCCAAAACCTGTCCTGTCACGTCAACGCAGAAATGTCGGGCCAAAGTCTTGGGACGGTCTTCGGGCCACAATAAATGACAGACGCTATTTTCTGTCATTTTCATAATTTTATTTGAATGCTTAACGTTGAGATAGAGCGCTGCTCTTTGCGTTAGGGTAGCGTGCCAAATCTAGGCCTCCCCGTTATGAAAGTAGCTCGACGTACGGGGAACGTTTTATAAAATTTCAACATTTGAAAATGCTTGCAATGTATCATCGTTCTCGTGCACAAATTTATTGGGTTGCATAGTACTAACAGTGCATTCAGAATTTAAGTTAACTGGCTTAGACTATTATTAAGAGCTGGCTATGCATCGGCTGATTCTAGTTATCCAAACAATAACTTGCAATTAACGATCGTCGTATGTATGACAACCAACTTGAAATGACACTTTCTATGTAGTCGGTGACGTTACGAAACACACTGCTAAGTTTAAAATCATTCGAACAATTTGAACCAACAGAAAATCCTCGAAGACGTATAAAGTGTTGACGATTAAACACCTGCGAATTTCGTTGTCGAAACAGAAAGTTCTTGTGTGCTTCTCGTAAACTTGAATTTTTGTCAACGAGCATGCATGCAAAGCCTAACTCCTGAAGCTCGGCTATTCCTCCCGCGAAAGCATTCATTTCTCTACCAAATGCATTTGGCCTCTTGCTGTTCTTCTCCATCTCATTTTTCGAGATTTACTCCCAACGATCGCAGCAATTTAAATACATTGCGATCGAAGGGATCTAGCTTGAACGGGAAGTGTGCTTCGCTTATTTGCCTTGTGCGAAGAAACTTCACCGAATAATTTGTATTGCAACGGGCGGAGAAAAACATTTATGCTATTTTCTAGTTAGCGATTCTCAGGCGTCTTTCAAAATTGGATTTAAAAAAATATGTACACTGGATTTTAAGAAATTACGAGCACTAAAAGGGTTGAAAGTCGGGATTTGAAGTATTTGATATCAGCGAAACACTTGATTATGAGCAAAAAATTTGGTTTTCTGTTCTAACTATAAACTCTGGCAAGTTCAAGGTGTGCGGTACTATTGATGTTCTGATCTTACTGCGCTCATGTTTTTTGTTGCTATTTTTTGTAACGGAGTTTTTATTTCGTTTACTATACTTATTTCGGTTAAACTTCGTTTTTCCGCCTCTGACATTTTCTTACTTTGTCTAATGATATTTACCCCTCATATTTACCCTCGTGATTTGTGCCTTCGTTTTCCCTCGCAACCTCTAGCGCCCCGGACTGTCTCCTGTGCTGCGTCCAGCCGCCGCTTCCACTTGCGATGAAGGCATTAATGGCGGATTCAATCGAGCTCACTTTGCATATCAATGAATGTTGCCGGCGGCCCCGCGTCCATTATTGCCTCCCTGGTCGCTGGACGGCGGACAGGCGTCACGATCACCCTCTTATTTCCCTGCTTTTTTGGGGCTGTGGACCGCTTCTCTGATGAACGACCTCGCGCAAATGAATGGCTAACTCCTCAAACGATCCAGTTCGCGGAGCCTCTATCATTGCCTGATTGTACGGCAGCTGAGGTAGTTTGATCACAGACACTTGATGTTATGATGGTATGTCACAAAACGGTATTCCGAGGTCTTTTTGATACAGTTGCTGTATTAGTCTTTAATGTGTTATAAGTGCATTTCGTTTGTTCGAGGATGTTTGTAGTAAGAATCCCACATTGGCTTGGATTTTATCATGTAACTGAAAATTAGGATTACCAATTGTTGCTTGAGACTCGTTTGCTGTCTGTCGATACCGTCGTGCGGTCGACGTGTGGGTTCGTAAAAAGAGGTTGTCTTTTGTGCAGCCACCTTTTCGGGGCGCTTGCTTTTCCGCGCAGCTACCCTTCCTGCAGGAGGTTCGTGGGGGATATCGCCTACGCTGTAATCAGTCCGTTTGAGCAACAGAAAGAAATACCTGTGTGCTGAACTTTGGCGGCACCGTTAGGAAGACGAACAACCGTCTACGCCGTATGATTCCGTTAGAGTTTTTCAGAGCAATCCCTGATTCGCTGGAGCACGACAGTTGTCTTCCTTTGCACCAACTAAGTAGAATAGTTTGTCCTCCCAAGGTGGTTCCTTAAATGCCTTTGAAGGACACCGCAAACTTTTTTTTTTGGCAAAAAAAAATTTTAGCAAATTTTTTTTGCATCATATCAAAGCTATACATGTGCTGAATATTCACAATAAATTTTACAGGCGTGCACGCAATAAAACGCTCACCATGGGGGTAGAGTGGTGGTGAGAGGGAGATATTTTTTGGATAAAAAGGGTTTTTGAGCGAAACATTACTTTATGGAAAATCAAACTTTTAAATCTTTTTTGAGCACAAAAACAAAAAATAGTAAACAAAATTATTTTTTTGTGTATTTTTCGTTTGTGAACAAAAACAACAAAACGGTTGTTGTGTTCATTTTTTGTTTGCTTCCGTGGAAACCTATAACTTCCCTCACGTCAAATGCTACTCCTACAATTTTTAGTGCAGAGAATCGAAATAATGTTTTTTTGAAAGAAGAATAATAGAGCCACAGCCCCGAGGTAGCAATTTGAGATTTTCGAATTAGGTAAATAACGGCAGGCCGTCGAAGTGAAAAAATCGAATTTTTTGGCAATTTTTCGAAGTTGGTTTTTTAAATCAAAACATCTCCGAAACCAATACGAGTTTCAAACATTCCGACCTCAGCGGTGTTGCCCAAGTGTTTATCCTTTAAATGACACTTGTTTCATGTCTACTGGCTGAAATTTGTGGTAAGAGTAAGGTGCCGTGCTAGCCTTATTTTCCGTTTTCTTCGCCGTAACTCATTTTCTATGAAGCAAATCGAAAATTTCTCATAGGGTGACCACTATTTTTCTCATACGTTTTACCAGCCTATCTAAGTTCGTAAGCATTAAATCGCAAATGAAAAAAGTGCAAAAGGGGTAAGGTTTCCTTAAGGCCAGGTGTTTCTTTGCACTTAAGTCTGTATAACTTCAAGACAGGATTTTTTTTTACTCTAGAATGTGAGGTTTTTAATGTTGAATTTCATTACAGTCCTTCTCAAATACACGGATACATTTCAGCAACGACAATGATTTATTCCTTTTGTAAAAATAGCGCGTAAAAACATGAGCAACTGCATAACACAGCAAATACATGTAAAATAACATGTAAAATATTTGTGCTACTCAGCTAGGTAATCAACTAATTTTGGAATATTGAAGTACAATATAAATGAACTTAAGGGCTTACTAAAGCAAATGCACGGGCGCACTTTCAGCATAGGCACACCGAGCTAGGGACGCAACTCATCTATTTTTCGCCATGGCACAGGCCAACAATTGAAAGAAAACATGAAACTATTATGGATAGCTATTGCATAATGGATTCTACAACCACATGCGTCGCCTGACCCTGTCACGGCCCGATTGCCGTCACGAGTAGATTACCACTACTGCACTTATGCCACTCCTGGAATTCTGACTGACCACACTCTCTCAGTTTGTGATGTCAGGTGCTCTCTAGCAGGTGACCACAGGCTCTCAGTTTGTGATGTCAGGTGCTCTCTAGCAGGTGACCACAGGCTCTCAGTTTGTGGTGTCAGTTGCTCTCTAGCAGGTGACCACAGGCTCTCAGTTTGTGGTGTCAGTTGCTCTCTAGCAGGTGACCACAGGCTCTCAGTTGTTGCTGCTAGGTGCTTTCTTGCAGTGTCAGTGGGACTCATTTTCAGGTTCGCCGAAAAATGCTAGGGTTACTCAAGCGCACTCGTTGTGTTATAAGCACGGATACCTCTTCTTACACAGGTCAAGATTCATTTGAACACATAGGTCATGTTGTTCTGTATTCAATATTCACTGTACGACTGATGGTCCACTCGATGTGTCTCATTTGCTGAAGAATATCAGCTAGCGTCACGCCTGCCTCGTAAACTAAACTCTGGTAGGGCATTTCACTCGTGCACGATTCATCCCACAATTAAGACCACCGTATTCCGCTACTGAAACGTTACGAGTTGAAAAGTCGACGGAGCAGATCTGAGTGCTTACTCTCTGAATGGAATTTTGAACAAATGATTCATAGGCGATTTTGTCCTGACAAAGAGTTGGCCCATTGGCACTTTGCGCTTTCCAGGCGCGCGGTGGGTGTGGCGGACACTCGTGATGGGAGGAAAGTAGCTGGTGTCGGCCACGGCGGTGTCGGCGCAGTGAGGACATGACCGCTCACTTGGTGCTGCTGTAGAACACAACGCAGGCTTGGTTGGGTCTCTTGTCAAAACTCATGCAAATCAGAAATGCTGGGCTCACCAAAAAGGTATACTCAGTGTTTTACTGTCCAGTACTACTGTATTTTGTATTAATGCGTTTATTGACATTGATGCAAATTTAATGAATTAAATAAAAATGAAAGAAAATTAATTTAAAAAAATATAGCGTGATTATAGAAAACTTATTTGTGCCTAGAACAAAAACTTTGTGTACAATAGTAAGTCAAAGGTTGAGTATATTTCATTGCAACACCCTGTATATTCACCCCACAGTACATTACATGCTATATTCCTTGCGCTCTTCTTTAAATGTTTGACATGTGTAGCAAAGTCTGCACAAACTTATCTCTAATAGTATGGACTAGATTATACCGTTCACTAAAAAATGAAGTAACTAGCGTAGTTGCCTTTAATGCTAAAATAGTAATATTTATCGCGAGTTCAATACGTGTTGTGTGAGGTCAACATTGTGAGCGGAGGCGAGCGATGCAATCTCCCGACACTTCCTCTGCGTTCGAGCAGCTCCGGAACCTAATAGGACCAAATCTAGCAGAAATCCGCTCAAACCTTGTGGAGTTATTCCACGATAAAATTGAATTCCTATTACACCCAAGAAACAAAGCAAAACATGTGGGCTTAAGGTTAGTTGGGAAATAACCGAGAGTTTTTTGATAACTATATCATTATTTGGCTAGTGTTAGTTTTTCTTTTTCTTGAGGTCTATACGGGCTGCCAATTTCAGGGTTGCAAAATAATTTCGTCAATTTATTTCAGCTTCAGTAGAAAAAAGCTCCTAAGTTTGACCTTTAGCTTAAATATATGTTCAGTGCGGACTTGAAAACAACTTCCAACGTTTTTGCTCCGTAGTTGCCTGAGTTTCCTAGTTTCTTGAAAACTTCGCTCTCAGTTCCGTGGACTTTATGTCCTCTGGCTCTCTGTGTTCTCTGAATCAATTTCCTCCCTCATCAGCACCTCGGAAACTTGGAGAGGCACCGAATGTCCTGTATTTTTGAGACTCGCAATTCCAGCTACAAAAGGCCGAGAAAAATTCACTGGCTGGCGGGCCATATTTACTGAGATCTCCTCCGCAACCAAGGGAGGCGCGAGGAAAGTAACTCGAGTGATATGGAGTCGCAGAGGGGCATCCCCATTTGTCGGGGAGGCTCTCACAGCAAAGCCCGCACCAAACGTAATCCTAAGAGTAGTTTGTGCTTACAGTCGTTTAATTTCACGCCTCCATGCTCTTGAAACCTATAAGCGCTCCTCGGTGGCGCAAACTTATTCTTTTAGCCGGCAGTAAAACACGGCTCAGGTCTTCCTTCTTTCCTGCTTGTGCGAAAAGGATACACGAGTTTCTATTTTATACTCACGCCCTAACTAGACTATGTTAATGGAGTTACCTGAAATTTTGAAGCATCTCATCAGGAAAATGAAGAGATAATGGAGCAACGTTCTAAGGCCTTTCAAAGCTCTAAAGAAATCGTGAGATTTTTCTGGAAAATTCTTGCGCAGTCTCAATGGAAATCAGATTCATTCCCATTGTTCTAATATTTTTGACCTCCTTCGAAGGATTTTTCTGCTGATTTCCTTGGTGTTGGTTCGTCTTTTGGAGCGCTCGGAAGTCGTGTGCAGCAAAAGACTTCCAGTAGCACTCCTGCTGATGACCTCGTCTGAATGACCTCCGTCTCCTGCGAAGATGAAGTTCTTACTTCTCAAAGTTTGAACGATGACGGGTGAGCCAACGTGTCGCATTTTCCTTGTGCTCGCGACCCGATGATTTAGGTCGAGCTTTTTTACTGATTACTTCGTGCTGCATCGAAGTCATGTACTTCCCAGTCGTGAACGGTGAAGCTCGTTGATTTATGGGCGGGTCCATGTTGCATTGAAATGCCCCTTAATGGCCTACGTTGGAGGAGGGCGTTCCTTTAACTCATCTTGAGAAATTCTGAAAGAATTATGATGTTTTGTGATTATGAAATTGACTCACGAAAGGAACTGAATTGTGTCTGTTTTGGTTATTGTTCTTTTGGGAATTAGGTTCCTCTAAGATTTTATTTGGAACAAAGGTATTATTAGTTAGTTTTTCGTCCCTTTTCCTATTTTTCCAATGCTTTCTCTCGTAGTACGGAGCGGAGGCAAGTGTATTTTGCGACGATGGTTTTCTTTGGTTTTTGTTTTCTTTGAGCTCCGTTAATTTGTCTTCTTGGTGAGGAAAAAGATGGCATTTGAGCTGCGGTAATGTTTATATTACATCCAATTTTCCTGTGATGATTTCACTAATACAGGCTAAACATGGGTAAGAGATTGAAAAAATACTAGGATAGTAGATCTTACACAGTGAATTGCACACATGTAATTAATTAGTACTGAGGTTGTGGAAATGGCACTTCTCGTTTGTTTCATGCATTTACCTCTATTTATTGGGATCTGTGCTAACTGCAGTGAGCATCATCGTGTGCACAATTGACATGTCTTACAAGCGTGTTCAGCACGTGCAGTAAGCTCGCGTGTTTCACTCTCCAGCTGTTGCTTGACAAACGTGGACGCACCTGTGCTCCTGTGGAAGCAGTAGTGTGCTAAAGCTGGATAGTTTGAATAAACCTACTAATTTTGTATGTAAATATCGTAATTATAGATTTCAATTAAGCCTTATTTTAATTCTTGGCGTAACCAATGCGTATTCTGCGTGGGGACAACCTTCTGAGCGTTTTTAAAAAGGGACCATTAGAAAAATTCTTATGATACCTTGTAACGTGTCATAATTTTACGCTGGTGCGGCACCCATCACTCATTACGTTTATTGGACTTTACTTGTACGCAATTAACTCGACGTGCGTGTAAATGACACTAAACAGTTGACTTATTAGTGAGGTTGGGTGTGTTCAAACTCTTCAGCAAAAACTACTAAATGATTCAACGATAATGCATTGCTCAGTTATTATTGCACGAGAAAAAATTCAGACTTTAGACCCTAAGCGATGAAATGAAGCAACCGTAGTTGAAATAAAGGCTGTACTTTCTCGTGGCACTGAAATGCATTTTTTCGTTCGGATTTAGTTGTTGACACTTAACACTCATTTTCGGCCCGTACTATACAAGCTATGGTAACTGAAGACCATGAGGGTGTACCCTCAGGGGGATATATAACTAATGTAGCTATGGGAATTAGCGCTCCCAGGGAGAAAATTTGAGGTTCTGAGCTAGGATTTAGGTAGGCCTTCTCTTTGTTAAAATGAAATTTGTTTTTTTTTAGTTAAGGACCATCTTTTTTGGCTGCTGTCCGGTTTTTCAGCCCTTCTGACTTTCTTCTTCAACTTTTATCATGTTTCATAACCTTCCTTCTTATCCTGCTGTTTCTGTGCACACGGGATCCACTGCGGGAACTCCATTTGTGCATAGATTTTACGTTCCCTTAACTCCATGCTAAATGGTGCCTTCATCCTTCCTCTCTTTGAACATCTTTGTTGCGGTTAAGGGAGGCTAAAACTAATTTATAATCAATCCATCAACCATGAGGGTGTCAGGTTACCTCAGCTATTGGGAGGACTTCTGGACTTTTTTTTTTCGCGCCCAAATATGGCTTCTTTCAGTTTTCATGTCGTCTTCGCTATCATTTCTTCGTCTTTTTTTCTGCTTTTTTCTCTTTTATTTTAACTTGCTGTTACTAAGCGCAGGGTTTTCTCTGTGGGAACACGCCTTCGACATCGATTTTCTGTTTTCGACTCGTAACTAAATAGTGCCTTTTCTTAGGTCTCTTGAGATCACCTTTGTTGTGGCTAGGCAGTCCTAAAATAGTAGTATAATAATTCAGCTATCCAATGTAATATTAATACCTTATAAGTGTCAGGATTTGAATCCTATTTGTCAATTAAAAGCTTGTCAATTTTTTAAGAGCTTCACACAACACGCCGTTGCTTGGGTATTCAACGGAAAAATTTTCTACCAATATCAAAAGAGATTTTAAATTCCTGAATGGTGAACTAATTTTGTGTTGGACAATCATACTCAGTATCGTAAATTTTTGTACTCATAAGTGATGTAACGCAACGGTGCGTAACTTGAGAGAGCTGTGATATTTTGGTCACACCAATGTACCGTCTTCCATCTTGATTCTGTCACGTCGAGTGGCTACAGATCTGGACTAGAAAAGTATTCTTTTTTGTCATATCAGAAGCGATACAGTATTTTTTAATATATCAACCTCCACAGTTTGTGAAATAAAGTTAAGTTTCGCGGGTCAGTTCGGGCGTACATTTGCCATAGGTTGTAAGAATGATCAATTTGTGAATTGAATTAGGGTAAAGATGCCTTGCTCAGTAAATCGTCCTGGATAAACCCTTGTCTGTTTGTGTTTAATTTGTGTTTTCCGGGCATTGTTCTTCGTCTTCACCTTCGGCCTTGTCGATCTTCATTCTCTCTGGCGTGCAGCTGACGCCAGCGAAGCCTCTTAATTCTGGACATCGAGTCAGGATTGCTAAGTTGGCCTGTTTTTAGGCGAAAATTTCCTACCTGGCTTTCTTCGCATAAAATCTGACAACGATGAGCACTCGACACCTGCGGACGTGCAGGGATTTTAGATACTGAGTAGTCATCACGGGCGAAATGTATTTGAAAGAACATAACTGAAGTAGAAGATTTTCACCTGGATATAAAGGAAAAATGTGGATATCTTTGAGTTGTTCTTCCGTTCCTTCTGAGATCTTCGCGTCTTGCTTTCAAGTGAGAATTGTTTACATCGTCTCTTGTGTGTTTATTTTTTTAATAAGAAATATAAGAAATCCAGACACTTTTTGTTTTCATGTTCAGAAACTAACAGAAATTTTGTGGTGCAATAATCAAACATGTAGCATTGAGTACATTATCATGCAGTCTAACCGAATGCAGGTACGCTCGTGCCTGTTCTTCATCAAATCATTGGACAGAAATAATTTATTTTTTCAAAGTCTAATTTGATGGGACATTGTCAAGTAAAATATTTCGCATGGCCTCAATCTACCAATCAGGTGTTCTACCAATAAATAAATCACCAATGATTTTGTAACACAGTTTTGCTAAGAAATCCCTTCAGGGGGATATAAATATTGTATCCAAGGGAATTAGCGCTTTCAGGAGGAAGAAAGTGGTCCCGAGTTGAAATTTAGGTTGGCTCTATTTTCGTTCAAATCAAATACTCGTAGTTACTATGTTTTTCTACGGACCATAATGGGTGTCCTTTTTTTGGTTTGCTACTGTTCCCTTTGTCTGCACGGGCTACTCAATGAATTTTTTTCGTAGATTTACTTCATGTCTTGTCTCAATGGGAAATGCACCTTGCGCATAGATTCCCGTTCCCCTTGTTCCACACTGAATGGTGTCGTACTCCTTCCTCTCTTTGAAACATCTTTGTTATGATGACAGTGGCTTACGCTAACTTATTTGATCGAACCATTGAAATATCTAAAAAAACATTCCTTCAAGGTGTTTTATTTGGACTCCACAGATTTAAGTTTTCAATGCTGTCGTGTTATTATTTTAGCTTAAAATGATATCATGCCATTGTGGTGTCATTTTTCTTGAAATGTAAGAATAAAGTAAGTCCTGCTATGGTTCAGAAAGTGTGAGCCACATCTGCTCGACGCCAGACATCGATATAAAGATTGCGTCTGTCCAAGTGCAGTTCACTAAATTTTGCGGAGCAGCGCGAGTTGTTTTTTGTCGGAGTGAAAATCCTCCATAGGAATGTTAAAAAAGGCACGTTTTTCAATGTCTCGACTAACATTCTCTTTGATGATTTGATTCCTTTGAGCCCAGCATGACATGCCAACCCAACCCAGCTTGGCGGAAGAGTTTTTGACGACTTACGGTTTTTATTTCAACGCCTGACCAACAAAAGTTGGAGCCCTCCCTTCCAGTGCTAAGAATTGTACGTAATTGGCTGGACAGCTTGGCGTTGATTGGCTCTCAGAGCCGCGGGAGCAACGCTCAGCGTTTGATGGAGAATCCTTTTGATGGGATCTCAGTTGAAGCCCAGGTCCTCAATTGATGAAGAGTATCGGCATCCCTCACGGCATCGAAAGGTTCGTGTAACACTATAATAGGTGCCTTCTTCTATAATTTTCGTTCTTTTATGTGACATAGAATCCTCACAACCTTCTCGTTTAGGGAAGATACGAAGCTCTGCGTTAAATTTTCTGATGTTATGAAATACAAAATGAAGATTATGAAATGATGGCACTTTGAGGCTTAACATGTTATCTAAACGGCATAGCCTCAAAACCTATTTTGTGAGAAGGGCGCACACCGTCAAATAATGGCAACCATGACACATGGATCCATTGCATGTAGGATTCATCGGAGGCATATTCGAAATTCATTGGGGGCTCCTTGCAGGCAGATTCGGATTAGCTTCACCGCAAGGAGGCTCGAAATCTCGATGGATGAAAGGGACGATCGCCTTCATTAGGATCGGAACTCCTTTATTGCAGAGTTGCGGCTCTTGCAGCCTGAACAGTCCCACTTGCGTCGACTGCTTACGCATCGATAATTCGGTGCTCGCTCTGTGTTTCCTGCTCAGCATTGAGCGTGTTGCAATTACTCTATTTACTCGGCGCAGAAACATCAACGCAAAACAATCGAATTTCGGGCAAGCTTAGAGATTTCGTTCCAAATTTACAATGGCGCTTTATGCCAAACGCTCGTTTCCATTATTCCATCTATTTCCGCTTCCGAGTACTCCTAGCTGTTGCTAGGGACGCTTTGTATTGTATTGATTGTTTGGATGATCATTTTAAGCTTTCTGAATTTGAATAATGACGGTCGTTTTCAATTGATTAAGTTTTGGTTGAGCGTAAAGGGAATTTTATAAAGTACCATTTGTTTTTCGTTACCTTCTCTTTTGTACGAAATACCTCAATATTTTTGTTCTGTTATTCCTGTTCATTTACTTTGTGCGTGCAAATAATAGAAAAAAATGGGAATCTTACGTATATTTGTATCGTGTGGAATAAACATCAACTTCCGAGTGAAATGATACCCTAACAAAGTAACAGCACGAATAAACGCTTTTTTGCCATCTGTTATTCTTCACTCCTGTTCGTCCGGGTGAAAAATAAAGAAAAAATTCTTTTTTTGCAGACGTAGACTCTGCAGACGTTGACTCGAGGCCTCCGGCACCTCTGAATGGAGTGCCTCAAGAGAGTGATATTCCTCCTTCGGTATGACGCTCTGCTGGGCTTCTGTAAATCCATTGTTTTTATTTAAGAGTTGGCTAACCTTTTGTGTGTGTATTGGTCACTTATCGCATTGAAATTGCTCTTTTTAGGGATATTTAAGGCTACCCACGTTGCTGCTGAGCTTCTGTTTCGAAGAGGGCGTGGTCACTTCAACTTATCAGATGGGAGCGTTGCTGTTTTGTGCTGTTTGTTGCGGAGACCTCATCTGAATTGGTTCGCACGCATCAGTCGTGGTCTGTAATTCTACTGTGGGGACTTATCGTTCCTTTTACTTAGGATACTATTGTCAATTACTAAGATAATAATACTCACTGCATCTTAAGTGAATGTACGGTTTATTTTGCTTCTTATTATAAGTTTTTTTATTTCTGGAAAAATGTTTGATGCTGAAGTTTTATTTAGAAATTTATCGCTTCCGTAATAAAATACTGTAGTTACGGTCTTCATTCAACACTTTTTATTCTCATTTTATTTTCGATGCATAAGATTTCTCTGTGAAGAAAATTAGTCGCTCGTAAATATCACTTGTGACTCTAATTTTTGCCTTTTTTTGAAGTCTAAAAAGTTCTCGGCAATGATCATACCTATATCATTTAGCACTAATCCGTACGCTTGAACATGTATTTATTACAGGCTCGGTAATTTAAATTAAATTGAATACTAATGCTTTAAAACATCGTTAAGCGATGCTCTTTTTTCAAGCTACTTAGCCCTTTGCCTCCCGACGGCAACTCCAGTTCCCAAATGGCTAGTGCTTCCAATTTAGGGAAATTGACAAAATTTCATGGGAATTCAACTAGTAGGGAAATAATTTGAACTAAATGACAAAATTAGGGCAATTAATAATATTCCTGCAACTATGTTTTTAGACACTCCAGAAGTTTGACATTGGCAATTTGCTACTGATATCCACTCAATGTAAGCTTCATGGTTTATGCAATACATTTGATATCTTCTTTACTTAACTTGAGCGAGTTTTTCATACGTACATGTATTTACAGGTAAAATTAAGCAAAACTAAATTGGTATTTTTTCTCAGATTTTTCGACCATTTTATTGGTGTCGAAGCATACTTTTTAAAGGATAATTTTTCAATTTAAAAAAGAAGTAAGCACCATCTTATTAAAAAAAACATACTAGGACAATTTTGCTGATATTTCAGGGCAATGACTGCAATTATCTTAGCAAACTTTTCCCTCAACAATTAGAGTGTTGGGAAGCAAATGGCTAAACCTGTCTGTAAGTCAATTTACGTACTGTCATTACACCAATGCATCCCTCTCTCAGAGGGATACTGCTATGTGTCTATGAGAATTGGCACTTCTTGGGGCAAGATGCGTGGTCCTGAGCTGAATGTTAGGTGGGCTTTCCTTCTTTTGAAGTGAAATAAGTTTTTTCATTTTGTTTCGGACCATCTCTTGGCTCTCTTTTTTTAGCACTCTCTTTTTAAACTTTTTTCGTATTTGAGAAACTTTTTTCAATCTTGCCTTTTCCATGCGTAGGGTGATAGGACATTCCTTGAACATAGTTACTTTAATTCCATAATGATTGGTGCTGCTTCATTCCTTTTTTGAGATTACCCTTGCTGTGGAAAGGGAGGCTTAAACTCATCTTATAATTAAAATAAATCCTAAACACCATGCACCTTCTTACGCTTCTCAGTACATCTACTTTATCCCTCGTTCGAGTACAAGCGCAAGTGAAAGCCACGGTTGTTCTATTGCTGTCCGTCCCAATTTTGGTGTATGATCACAGGAGGACCCATAATATTATATTGGGCGGCAAGTGCGGACATTGCCACGCAGTCATCACGCTTTTGGTGGTGTTTGCCCGAGGCAATATGGCACGTCAGAGGTGCAATATGGCTGGTCGCTCGCAGGCAGGCAAATGCGCCAATCTTGCAGCTTGCTTCCCTCGTGATTGGCTGGAGTTCAAGGTAATTTCCTGACAGCCCGCGCAATCTCCACCTCGACTTGCAGGATACGCCTTGACGACAGTCTAAAGTTTTCGACGTATCAGCCATGATGAGACGACGTACCTTCAGACTTAATACGGGCGCACTTCGGTCCAGTGGATCTCTTCAATTTATCTAGCAGATGCCGCATGTTTTTCCCAAGGACGGAAACATAAAATTCGAGTACTGAGCTTTTACTGCTTTTGTCTCGTCTCTGCAGTGTTGGAAAATTCTTTCGCACGGATTACATGACATCTTCCTGCTTTTGATGCACAAACTGTGACCGCTTTATTTCATCGTATGCCAGGAAATCAACATTTACGTTGCGCCTGGCGCAGTCCATTTGTCACTAATAGGATGCATGCCAGTCGCATATGTCAGATGCCATCGTTACAAGAGTAATGACTAATGTTAAACCTAAGAGCAGGACTTAACAGCTGGTCGTTTTGTCATGTACATGTAAACTGTCAAAAGTGTTTTCACCCCCAATGAAAATGCATCGTCCATGAAATTGTGTTGTATTTTATAATTATAATTACATGTATCATCAGATGAAGATTGGGCAACATTAGGAGTATAATGCCCTCAATCATTTCTTTTCGACTAGTGACATGGGTGTTACATGTCATACTCATGTGTGTGTATCATCTAAGTGGATTAACTTTAAGACATTTTAAAAACCAATGATCGTACTTTTGTCCCATCTCTATTGGAAATAAACTGTTTTTCTTTTTCTTTCTTTCGTGGTGATGCTCTGCGCTGGTCGCGCGTCGCTGGCGCAGCTCTAGGCGGCACGTGTCGCAACTCACTGAGCTCAGATGCCAAGTTGGGCCTTCCATGTTCATCCTTTGGTTTTTCGGTCCGTAAAGCTATGTAGTATGATTTCTAAACTTACAAGACCAGTATAAATATGAATATTGATACGCTTGTGGGTTTTGCTGCAACAAACCAGCCAATTATGTTCTAAATGTAACATGACGCTGTGTGCCGCTCTCAGTTACATTATTTCCTTTGTTCCGTTGATTACAGTCGCTCAGGGCAATCTTGCTGATGTTTGTAAAACTTTTACGAGACAAAATGCATTCCAAGTTAATTGTAGCCAAGCCAAGTCCAACAAACGAAGCAAGTGATGGCCGCTATACTAATAGAATTTTAAGATATATGACAACATGATTTCAGAATTTCACCCACATTTATTCCGCAGCATCTTTTACTCTGATGTTTCGTATGGACGGCTGAAGTTCATTTGAAGTTCGTTTGTTTTGTGTTAACGGGGAAAAAATGAAGCCTGTGTTGGGTTCGACTCGTCGGGGCCTTGAACTGCGTGCCTATGCCTTGCATTCTTTAAATCGAAATACTTAGCTTCATTCCGAGGAATTCGCTAGAGAGGAGCACTGCATGAAGGAGCACTCTCAGTGCCTTGTGGAGTGACCAATTATTGTCTGAAATTGTCAGAAATTCTGAATTTCTGTCACTGAGAACTGATGTCGAAATGTACGACTGTACAGAAATCACATGATCGGTATTTGATAGTCTATTGATATATTTTGGAGTGTCAGTTTTAGGGATTATAAATTCACTTATCTCTCGTGGGTGGCATCAGACGCGTTATTATTCGTGAACTCTTGCACGTGTGTGTTGCTCCCACTCCTCGCTTGGAAGCTGTCCTCTCGGAGGTGTTCATTTGGCCAAGCGCCTCTCAAATAAGACCGAGTGTGTCCTTGTGGCTCCTGGCGGCAGTGACGCTAATTATTTCTCATTACAAAGTCAGACATGTTATATCTAAAATGATCTAAATACTAGCACACTCGGCGCGTATGTCAGGCGTTTTTTCATACCAGTTTTCTGCCCTCGATACAAGCTTTATTTTTTTCAGTCTTGTTGAAAAGTTCATTTACGAGGACCGTACTTTGGTTGACATGAGGATCAATTTCATCTTGGAATATAGCAAATTCTTGAGCTGCGGACACTAGTAGAGTCTGTCCTCATTCAACGGATAACTTTTTGAATTCATAAATAACTTTTAATGTTATAGGCTGTTTTATGTTTTATTTTGTGGCTAGACAGACCTTAAATTAGATTTTATTCGCTTGCTTCGTCATTCAAGAGTCGTGACGAAAATCGGCATTTCATGCTACCATCTACCTCCATCAATGTTTTCTCTGCGTGATCAGGCAATCTCATTCCTCTATTATATACATTTCGGTAATATGATTTTTCTCGCTAACGCTGAACGCGTCGAATGAGTTTGGTGATCGAAATAATTTCAAGATAACGTATTGATAAATTTCGGTGAAAGAATCCTGGTCCACGGATGGTGAAAAGATAACTCTCATTCTTAACGTTTCTCTAGTTTTTTCCTTGCAATGACACACTGCTATTGTTTTCAGGAACACTTCACATTATTATTACGACTCACATTGGCAAACTGAAGAAAACAGTCTTATGATGTAGATGTTTAAAATTTTGTATATCAGTAAATATCGCTAGAGTTGCACACCAGTGCCGTGAAAATGTGCGGTAAAATTTGGGTGCAGTCGGATCCGTTTTTTCATTTGTTACCTGCGTTCTCTTATTTCAGTTCTATTTTCGCGAGCTTTTTTCAGTTTTATTTCCTCTTAGCTGATGTTTTGTATGTCCTCTGTAGATCGCATTGCTTCTCTGTCTAGCTTCATATTCTTCTGCAACCTTTTCTCTAAACAATTTTTGCTATCAAAAATAGAAATTTGCAATCAAGCAGTGTACGAGTATATGAATCTTCTACTGGTTGAGAATACCTCATCTTGTCCTGTTGTCTTATCTATATATTCATTTCTATATTGTGAAGCCCTCTTTTATACGGCGTGCAATTGCATGTTTTCTACTTGATTTCAAGTTAGGCTGTGCCATGGTCGTCTCTTTTTTTTAGAGAAGATTCCATTATTGGGTGAGGTTTTGTAAAGTTATAGACTTGTCGTTTGTAATAGAACTTGTATAAAATATGCTCTTGAATGTTGTACAAAATGTAAGTTTTCTCGCGATCTTGAATAAGGATAAGCGTTCCAACAATATAAAGTTATCCAAACGAAAAACTATTATGATATGATACCATGGATGTCGTTAAAGATGACAGCTGATGCTTTGTCTTATTCTGATTAATTTTTTGCTTTTGCGAGATTCACAGCGCTCAATAAACTTTGTAAATATTTAGTTGCATTGATTTCTTCATCGAAAGTGTGTGAGGATCGTATCAAGAACCTCTCTAATCTTCACCGTATTTTTTATCCAAGCACGGACATTTAAATAAATTACGATGAGAATTAGAAATTTTCAGTTATATTTCTCATTACAGTGTCAATTCACTTTACATTGTACAGTGCAGAGGTGTACAGTTCGCAGTGTGTGACATTAAGAATCGTATAAGAAATGGGAGTATGAATAAGCCAAGTGGCCGATTCTTGGATTGTTCCCCTCAAGGGAACAAGTATTGTATCTATGGGAATTAGCGCTCCCATGGAGGGGGACTATGTGAGGGCCTGAGCTAAAGGTTAGGTAGGCTTCCTTTTTGTTGTAATAGAATAGGTTTTTGTTTTGTTACGGACCATCGTTTTTCGGTTCACTGCTGTCCTGTTTTTCAGCACCTACTACTTTCTTCTTCAACTTTTTCTTGTTTCATGAACTTCTTTCTTAGCTTCCTGTTTCTGTGCACCTTGTGCATAGATTCCGCGTTTCCTCAACTCCATACTAGATGGTGCCTTCCTCCTTCCTCTCTTAGAACATCTTTGTCGTGCAGTTAAGGGAGGCTAACACTTTCTTATATAAGTATAATAATAATAATTCTTGGATTGCTATCCAAATTCTATGCCGTCAAATATCAATCATACACAGGCACATAAGTAGAAGTAGAAGAAAATAGTCTTAATTCTTCAGGCACATGCACCAATGTTTTAATTTTAATTTTTAGAAAGAAGACGTTTCATGGATGCATGGTCTCATGATCCGAAAGTATTTTGTTCGCATTAGCCGTATCATTATAGGTGCCTTATTTTTTTTATATCTCAAATTTATTTCAAGAAAGGTGAATTTTGGCATTGTCTAATAATAAAGCCAACGCGTACAGCATATTTTTATGCTGTATTATAACATTGATAGTATTTAATACATTCTTGTCTGAAATTGTGGCCCATCGTCGCTGCAGTACTCTGGGATTTCCTACCCAATATTGGCCTAGTCTATTTTTGAAGCATTCACTGTGTCGGCAGAGCCTATATTCTCCGGCAGATAGCTCCAGATCCTGACAATTTTCAAAAAAGTTGGGGTATAAGGTGTCTAAAATTAATCCTTTAAATTTCAGCCCGTAGTTTCTGCGTAGTGGGTTGTCTTGTAACAAAATGACTTGGGCTTGCAGCGGTAAAGTAATTGAGGCCTCAATTTACTTACCTCTAGGTAATTAAAATACCATTAGCATGTACATATTTTCAGCTTTATACTTAAAGCTCAAATTCAAATTTGTAATACAACCATATATGTCATAGAAAAGCAGTGATGCCAGTCAGCTACAAACTGCGCATTGTTATACTGGAGATAACATTTCAGAACGCTTTTTTTCATATGATCATGGTGGGTAATGTTTCAAATTACTATTACTAATAACAGTGCCTCAGGAGGCTATCATTGGATTGGCAATAAGTTTAGGTTAGCTAGGTTTGTATGTCCTGTGTTGCGGGGACTGGCGCTTTCAGAAGGGATGCCGTTATTAGGTTACCTAGCTTGGCAATAGATAGGCTCCTGGGACTTGTCTTTCGTGCCCACTTTTCTTCTCAGTTTTCATATCTTCTTTCCTTTCCCTTCTTTTTTTCTATCCTAATTTGCTGTTTTTGTTCACCACACGAGTAGAGATGTATCGATAGTATCAGTATCGGTCTTTTTCTCGAGTATCGGTATCGGCGTCCTAAAAAAGAAGGATCTTAGCTAACAACACTAAGATACTTTTCAGGAAATTCATAATTCTTCAGACGGATGTTCATCAGGAACTTGAAAACGAAGAACACAACACGTAGTGAAATCATTTTAATTATACTAGTGTATCATAGCGTAGTGAAATCATTTTTTTAATTTAAAGGCGAACAGAAGAATGAACGGGCTGCGTAAGTCGATTCCCAAAATTAATGCAATTAAAACCTTATTACACCGCGCATACAATACCTGTTCAAATTTTAATGACCTGCATGTCGAATTTACTGAGCTGCAGTCTTTCTTCACAAATAATGGTTATCCCTCGGCTATTGTCAACAGTCATGTCAAAAGATTTTTAGACAAGAAATATTTAGATTCCATTTCCACCGCTGATCCACTTCAATGTCTTTATTGCGTTTTTCCTTACTTGGGTTGCTTTTCTGATAAAATGTCACGAGAACTGGAGATGCTTTTCCAACGCTATTTTTCGGCTGCACATCTTCGCCTTATATTTGTTAATTATCATAACATTGGTTCGTTTTTTCGTTATAAAGATGTTATACCTAAGCGAATGCGGGCGTCCGTTGTGTACAAATTTAGTTGTGTACAATGTACATCGGGCTATGTCGGAATGACGACATTGCCATTTTACGTGAGGATTGCCCAGCATCGTGGTGTGAGCTTAAAATTTAGAACGGGGAATCGACTTACGCAGCCCGGTGGGCCGGTCATTCTTCTGTCCGCCTTCATGCGGAGCAGTGCAGTGCCTGTGTGCCTGCAGATGATTTCGAAATTTTATGTTCTGCTTCTAATGATTTGGATTTGAAAATTTTAGAATCATTGTACATAGCTAAAGACAAACCGGTTCCTAATAATGCCACCAGTTCATTCCCATTGCAAATTTATATTTAGTTCATTCACTTGTAGACCAGAAAAAAAAATTTAAAATATCACTGTATTTTTAACCATTCTCATTGTAAATTTCAGATATGACTTACTGATGATGGAGCTGGACTCGGAAACGTTTAAGAAAAATAGGACTACTAGTTTTTTAGTTTATTCACTTTTATAGATTAGGTGTGTAAAGAAAGAAGTAAAATTAAAATGATTTCACTACTTGCTGTGTTTTTCGTTTTTAAGTTCCTAAGATACTTTTATACTACTTTAACGAGACCGGTAATGCAAAATTTTTGAGGACAAGCTTATTAACTAACATTAATCGTGTAAGTTTATTTATTCATCAGATAAAATAATAAAAGTCAGATTTAATGTTGAACATAGCAAGAATTATAATTGAACACTAATAATTATTATCACAACCTATTTTATTTAAACAAAAAAGGTGCTCGAGTGCGCGTAGGCGCATTCACAACACACGCAAGAACACGCAACATCTGCCTGAGGTCACGCAACGAAAGCTTAATGTTTCTGCAGCACAACCTTAGAATTTTTGAATTTGAGTTTCGAATGCAGACTAGTCAAAGATATTTATCATTATCCTGAAGGAGTATCTTGACGGAACATATTATCATTGTGTTTCATGTTTAAATATTATTCTTATAGGTTGATTAACTCATACGACTAGCGTACCTATTTAAGCTTAATATTATTAGGATAACCCGAGTAACTGTTAGGTAGGCCTTACCCTCTGTTCAAATATATTAGGTTATTTTTTTAAATAAAGACCATCTGTTTGTCGGTTCTATGCTATATTTTCAGCACCTCCCACTGTCTTCTTGAGCTTTTTCTTTTCATTTTCTTTCCATGTGTTTCTATGCGCAGAGAATCCTGTGATGCTGTGCATGAGCGCACGCTGTGTATAGATTCCTTGTATCCACACAACGTGGTCTTATTCTTCACTCTTTTAAAAAGTAATTTGAATATTTTTTGTGCAAAACTTAAGCCATCAATGAAAAAAAGCCATCAATGATCCAAATGTTCTTCAGAGGATTAAGGCTTTTTCTTTCATCATTGTTATCCCTTAATTTTATAACACAGCTCATTTAAGATTTCTAAAGTGTAATTTGTTACTAACGACTTGAAAAAATATTTTATATTGTTGCTTGTCAAAGGTTTCTAAAGTGGAATCATGCTGCAACTTCGAAGATCGAAGCTAAACTGTGTTAACGCTCGCTGTAAAATGAAAATGGAATTGTTTGTGAATAAACATGCACTATTATATATTCTACGTTTATCGTTCCTTATAACTATAATTTAAATTTTTAAACAAATATACTTGTGCATCACCAAATATGAAATAAATATTAGTTGTACAAGAGTGCAATCCTGAGCTGCCTAACAGTGTATAAATATTCCTTCTTATTAATGTGTATTACTATTTATGGAAAAATAGAAGGATCGGTATCAGTATCGGTACCTGAAAAAATTGAGTATCGGTATTAGCCTTTTTTCAGGTATCAGAACATCACTAATCACGAGACTAATTTTATTGCAATAACACAAAGTATCCTACCCAGTCTAACTTTTTCGCAGCCTGCATGCATATTTTCGCCTCCCAAGTAATTAAATCGCTTGGGCGACGAAAAACTTGCTTGCTCCGGTGAAAAAGTTAGACTGGGTATGAGGGAACACACCTTGTGCAAAGATTCTCTAGCTGTTTTCTGCAGTTCACGCTAAATGATCCCTTCTTCTTGATCTCATGTTGTATCTATAAGAATTAGCGCTCCCAGGGGGACAATGTGAGGGCTCGAGCTGAGAATTAGGTAGGTTTTCTTTTTGTTGAAATAAAATGTTTTTGTTTTGTTAAGGACCACCTTTTTTCGGTTCACTGCTTTCCTTTTTTTCAACACATACTACTTTCTTCTTCAACTTTGGTCTTTTTTCATAATCTTTTTTCACAATTTACTGTTTCTATGCCCTTTCTGCGTAGATTCTGCGTTTCCTTAACTCCATACTAAATGGTGCCATTCTCCTTCCTCTCTTTGTATCGCATTTGTTGCTGCGGGTAGGGAGGCTAAAACTAACGACTAATCTAATCTAATCTTTTGATCTCATGAAATCGCTTTTGTAGTGCTAAGGAATCTTAAATTGGCTATAATTGTAATGTTGATAGTATTTCAAAACATCAACCAATATTTATTTTCAACGGAATAAAAGGATGTCGAATCCAAGCCTCATTAGTTTCGAACGCCTTTGAAACTCCAGGGGATTACATTGAGCCTATTTGTTCCTCATACGGGCACCATTGGGAGCCAGAAGGCTTCGACTTTATCGAGTATATTGTTTTTTCTCTGCATAGGCTCATGATAGGGCTTCAATTTCCCTCCGTCAGAAAGCTCGTGATGGTCGCCCAGATGGAGGCCCGACAAGATTACGATCCTGTGACAGGCTCCGTTCTTCCGCGCGCTGTGCCGGGGCTCGGCTCCGTTATTTTTTTGGATGTTGGCTCGTCCTGCGGGGATGGTTTTTGGTTGGCATATGCCAGCGTGTGTGGTCTTGTGCGGTCTTGATTGTGTGACTTTGTGTGGCCTGGCTTTTGTTTTGTGTGAATAGGCGTTTTGCTCTGTTTGAATTGGCTTCTGTTCTATGTGAACTGGCTATGTTTTATGCGTAGCGGTGTGTCTTGTGCGTAATGGTGCCTGTTTTGTGCGTAATGGTGTCAGTTGTGTGCGTAATGGTGTCAGTTGTGTGCGTAATGATGTCTGTTTCGTGCGCAATGGTGTCAGTTGTGTGCGTAATGGTGTCTGGTTCGTGCGTAATGGTGTCTGTTTCGTGCGCAATGATGTCAGTTGTGTGCGTAAAGGTGTCAGTTGTGTGCGTAATGGTGTCTGTTTCGTGCGTAATGGTGTCTGCTTCGTGCGTAATGGTGTCTGTTTCGTGCGTAATGGTGTCTGTTTCGTGCGTAATGGTTTCTGTTTCGTGCGTAATGGTTTCTGTTTCGTGCGTAATGGTTTCTGTTTCGTGCGTAATGGTGTCAGGTTTTTGTGAACTGACGCCTCATTCCTGAAGTGGCAGTTGTTTAGTGTTGCTTGGGTGTTAGTTCCCGTTAATAGTTGGGTATCAATTTTCCGTTATTTCTTCGGTGATGATTTCCAGTTGTTTCTTGAGTTGTAGTTTCCAGTTGCACCTTGGGTGGTAGTTTCCAATTGTTTTTAGGTGGTCGTTTCCAGTTGTTCCTTTGGTGGTAGTTTCCAGTTGTTCCTTTGGTGGTAGTTTCCAGTTGTTCCTTTGGTGGTAGTTTCCAGTTGTTCCTTTGGTGGTAGTTTCCAGTTGTTCCTTTGGTGGTAGTTTCCAGTTGTTCCTTTGGTGGTAGTTTCCAGTTGTTCCTTTGGTGGTAGTTTCCAGTTGCTCCTTGGGTGGTAGTTTCCAGTTGTTTCTTGGAATGTAGTTTCCAGTTATTTCTTGGAATGTAGTTTCCAGTTATTTCTTGAGTAGCCGTTTCCAGTTGTTTCTTGGGTGGGAGATTCTATTTTTTCGATAATGATGGTCCATAATTTCTCATCTTACATCTATCTCATAGAATAAATAGGTTAATTTAATTGTCTTCCAGATTTATAATACTTGAACTATTAAACTGCTAGTGGTAAAAAATATTGTTCATTTTGTATTAATCTATGTTCTTTTGTTTTGCAGGTAAGTTCCATTCCTATTGCTGTAGCATCGAAGTAAGTATTACTACTTGTATGTATTTTATACTTTAAAGATGCCGAATAGGCCGAAATTCTACGATTTTTCTTTTTCTTAAGTACAGCGAATAGAACGTACAACTTGCAATAATTCGCGTTTCGGGACGATGAAAAATTGAGTGTTTTGTCTTCAGTGTGACGGGAAAACAAAGTGCTCAAGATGCTCGATCTCATCGCAGGCTTAGCGTAGTCCACTTATTGGGGGCTCTGAGTCCATTTCTAAGCTCCAAAATGTGCTCTTTTATGTTTGGTGTCCTTTTTTAGGCAAATGCTGATTTGAGAGCATCTTTTCGAACATATACTGTTGTTCCTTAAAATGAATGGTCAAATTTGTAATGGGTGTAGGAAGTTCAATGTTAAAGGGCCGCTCTCGGGGGAGAGTCTTACTGCATTATTTATAGAGGTCTCGTCTAAATTTCATTTTAGGTGTGATTTTTTTCAGTGAAAAGCGTTTTCGTTAACAACATCACGAGAATAATTTTATTACAATAACATGAAGACAGGATTTATTGTGTATTGAGTGAATGTGCGTCGGCAATCACGATTTTTTTTACCATGAAATTAACAACAGATAATTGAGTTTTTACTATCAGTGCATTCGAAAAACTGTAAACTTCAAAGAAGCTTTTCGAAATTTTAAGATTATTCTCCAAGCCAGACTACGGTAAGCAAAGCTGTTGCTTCAAAAGAAACACATTGCACTTAATAGAATTAAAGGATAATCCAGAAGACGTTTTACAAAAAGGGCGCCAGTGAACATACAAATAGTACGCCATCAAACTGATGATTAGGATTTCATTTTTAATGCTGTATTTTTAAGAAAAAACTTGCTAACATTAGTAACAGCGCAGTTGCGCGATGGACAAAAAACTTTTGTTTAACTGCCAGAACGGTTCGTTCGTCCAGACTAAAATGCTTTTAACTGTCGAAGTTTGTCAAAGCTTGTCCGAAATGGAACTAAGATGATGTGTCTACGGTTAATACTTGCTGAGCAATAACTTTTTGAAAATCCCGTCAGAACCAAAGAATGCTTAGGTGATTTTGCTCCGGTATATTTTATTATATTCTTTCATTTTTTCAACCGATGCAGCAAACGTGCCTAACTCACAGGAAAACTCGACGTTGTTCCTCGTTGTGTTCATACTTCTTCTTGTTTAGATGTTTTAGTCAGTAAAAGTATTGGATTATTTTTTAAAGTCTTAAGAAGAAGTCTTTGATTATTTCATTATCATTTTGTTACACTCCTGGTTATCATTGAGACCCTACCTACACGTAATACTAGGGTGCCGCAAGCAATATTGTTCTGCAAGATGTGAGCGTCTTGATGCACTACGTAGTGGGTTGCTTTGTATGCGTGTGGAAAACTGTCATCACGTCTGAGACGAGTTTCTGCGCTGGTAAAATTGATAAAACTCAAGTGTAGCTGTTCTTGAATCAGAATGAATTTCAATTTCAAAATCAGGTAAAATTGAAATAGTCAATCGAGGGATGAGAGTTCGTGTCTGCATAATTATGGGAATATTGCAAATCTTGATAGATTCCAATCTACAAATTGTCGGGAAATCAGAAGCCTTTCGAGAACGCTAGATTTATATTCCGTATCAGTTAATTGGATTTCCCTCCGAATAGATATTGTCTGTCTGAAAAGCTGCGTTATGTAAATGATATATTATTTTCTGCGTCGTCAAAATGTCGATCTGCCGGCTACTTCTTTTATTGCTATTGCTGATGATGGAACAAATATTTACAGTATAACACTAACAAAATTTAACTCATTGAGTTTCATTGATTTTTCCAGTTAAATTTCAAATAACTTTGGATGAATAAAATCAACGGAGTGTTAATTATTATAGGTATAAGTTATCTCATCTGCGATGAATATTGTTGCAAGAAAATATCGACTTTGAGAACATTGTTTTTATGGTACAGCAAAGACGAGGTCCGAAGTCCCAGCAAAGAATAGAGAAAACTTTTATCTCCTCGTGTCATCATTTCACCGTCATTTGGAAGCGAAAATTTCGAGCGGAATTATGAGTCGTCCTGGAGCTCAAAAGTTGCAGTTTTTTGATGGTCCGATTTCTCTTTTCCGTCCCATTGATTTTAATGTGCCCTCATTATCATTACCATAATCTGTAATGAAAGTAATTCTCTAAAATTCTGGCCTTTTATCTTCTACTCCGAGCCAGCTAAACTGCTGCGCTCACGGCATTTGGAGCTGGCGAAGTCATTTCCAGCGGCTGTGGATCAACAATCCTTCCTAACATGACTAGGAGTTAGGCCGCATTTCTTTTCCTCTGGCTTGCATGGGAGGTCGGCTGATCATATTGTTTTGTCTCTTCTGGTTCTTGAAAGGTACACCTGGTGACAGTTATCGAGTAACAACTATGTACATGGTATTCAGTATTTATCGTTACATTTACTTTTACAAGAATAATTTATTTTATTAATTGAACATTTTTGTGAATTGAAGAGTCTACACTTTTTATGAACAATATTTTTTACCACGGCGAAAGATTTGAAAAAGTTGCTATACTAGAGTTACACAATGCATGCACCTACGTTGGAGATAGACTTCATTAGCAGTAAAGAATGCTCGCTCAGAAATCATTAAAGCGAGACGATCGTCCTCACTCTGCCAGAATATCAAAACTGGCCAAATCAACCAGAGAGATGCTTGGGAGATACGAAGAGAGATCCTTTGAAAATCTGGCTAAGGTGCCCGTTGTGTCCATTGGGACAATGTTCATAAAAGTTTAAAAAGACCTAAAGACCACCCCAAACAAATATAAAAAGAAACGGCTCCTATCAAAGAGCACTGTAGACAAACGCCTGAGCAGAGCCGGCACTCAAGCTTTCTCGAGTCCGTTGGGGCACGCTGCCCAACTTTGTCCTTAGCGATCATATGAAATTCGTCTGAAACTTCTTTGTTAAAGTAGAGCTCTCACAACAATAAATTTTATTCAAAGTCTAACGATATTAATACCATAGCGATCACTCAAAGATAATACGCGTGCTGGCGCGCGATGATGGTGCTGGCAAGCGGAGCTGAAACAGGAAGAAGTCCTTTGATTTTTGTTGATCAAGGCATCAAAATCAACTAAAAACGTTAGAAAAGCTGGATTCTTGGAAAATCATCATTACCCTCGGCTAAGAACTGTCACCCATTGTCTAAAAATTTTCATAGGGGCTACTCTCCTCGCAGTGTAGGGATAATCGTGCAGGTGTCAGAGGGGGATTTAAGCCCTCGAAGGAGAAGGCATGAAATTCAAGAATATTATGAAATATGTACAGAAAAATTGAAAGTTAGTGAAGTCCTACGTTCCATAAGATTGATGAACATGAATGCAATAATGACTCGCTGAAAAATTATATTATTTCTTTAAATAGGCGCATGAGTTATGCATGGTAGTATAATTGTGCGCATGAATGCTACGAAAAAAAAGATTCACGTGTGGCCCCAATAAAACTATACCAAGGTGAAGTGTGTGAGCACTATAAATTTGAAGAACACAAGTAAAAAATACAAAAGCACGTGGTAGAATCCATGCGTAATGCATCCGAGTCTTGATTACCAAGCTATCATGTGAACAGAAGACACCTTGCCCAAGGGAAGAGCCGTAAAAGAGAAGTGTTTAAAAACTTTGAAGAACACAACACTGCTCATCCCTATAAGATAAATTTCATGATTAAACATTAAATTGCCCGCATACTTTTTAACTGGACCTTCAAATTGACACCATTTCTGTGTGTAATTTGGCTATCTCACTGCCAAGCATTAGTTATAGACTTGAGACACCTCTGTAAACTCACTCTTACAAAAATACCGCACGCGTTGAACGCTGCTCTGCAAGAGATTTCTGCTGTTGCTTCGCCCGCACTGCTGTTAGCGTAGGAATTTTTGTTTCGTTGCCCGCCGTGTTGAGTTGGCGTGAACTTCCCGTTATTGGTTTTACGTCGTAGCGTTCCAAAATTTTTGTCTCGTCTTCGTTGCATCTAGAAGGGGGCAGACGGTTGTTTGGCGTTTAGCCGGTGGACGAACGAGAATCTATTGCAGAATAGATGAATCGGTGTTGACGGCTACGGATGGTTGGTATTACGATTTTAGAGAATGTGAAATGGACATAAAAGCTCTAAGATACACACAATTCGAGTACACTCTGGAGCATTTCTGAAGAGCCCATTTTGATAACTTGTGTTGCGCACACTATTTTCAAATCGTCTTCGGTGTTTTGATTGGTGACTCATTTCATACCGCATGACGAGAGTGATGGCACTAACCGTTTGGATGTGGTTCTTACTATCGGCTACTGATTTAACTCCGGCATTAATTCCAGCACCCCAATTTTTGAGCCTTCATTGTTAGCACATCTTCGGTCCTCTGAACACGTCGAACGGCCTAGCGTTCAAAACATCTGGATGTCTGAAGAAGGCCTGTTTTGTTGCGAAGCAAAATCGACCTTTTCATTTATCTTCTCTGCGACTAAAGCAGCAAACTTTTTTACATTTTTTAAATTATTCAGTGCTTTAATAATTTTCTCTTATTAAAAAACTAACCAGTGTGAAAAAACGCAGTTTATACACCTCCTGCATGCCCTGCCTGTAAAATGCGACAGAGTAGAATTTACTCCCGTGAATTGCAGTCTCGAATTTAAGTTTTGCTCGACCATTATCGCAAAAATTGTTCAATTCCTTAACCGCCGAGTGAGTCACCGGTGGCATACGGAGGGAATTTTCATAGTACTGCTGACCGACCTCCTTGGAAAAGTTGCTACACTTTTCCACATCTAAGGAAGGATCACATCTATAGACTGACGCCTTACAATATTGATATTTCTGAGCTGTAACGTCCTCTTCCAAAAAAGCGTACTAAAAGCCGGTTACAGGCGCAGCTAAAACCCTTTCTCTGTATCATCTACTGATGAAAAAATTACCATACTCGAAAATCCATCTAATGAAGCTAACCCACTCAAGAATTTTTTAACACGGAAAAACTATCAAGAATAAATGGACATAACGCGATAAATGTGACCAGCATAGAGCCGTGCGTCTGCGCGGCCTGCACCTTCCAATAAGACCGCCTGTGGCCGAGCCCCACCTTGTGCACCTACCCAGTGCCCATTCTCGGTCTGCGATGCCCAGATCCCGCCAAATGCCCAGCGTTTGAAGTGCCCTAAATATTCCTCCGAATGCACGTGTAAGTTGTGCGAGAATTTCTATTTCTCATATCCTTTAGTGTCTTTGTATCGCTCAATGAAAATCATAATTATTACTCAGATTCTGAACTTCTGAAGTCCCTGCAAATTCTGCGCTTGTTCCCATAAGGATGTATCCCTTCCTTCCCAGGCAAGAGTCACGATTTTTTCGTTTTTATTTCATGATGTGAAAGAATTAACGCTCTGCTGATACCTTATAAGAACTACATAATTTCCCTTTAATATTTAAATGCAATAAATCAAATCCTTTATTAATTTGACTCTAACAGCAAAAACCAATCGTAGCTTTTTCCTAATTTTCATTTCATTAAGTTTCATACGGGTAATGTGCAATACGCTTTTGATGTATATTTCGTGACGAAAACAAACATTCTAAAAAAACACGAAAGGTTATTTCAGTAAGACTCGGCACCCTATCATGGAGCAAAGAAAACACAATAGCGGCTGGGATCCAACGTTCCAAACTTTATATCGGGGAAAGAATGGCGTCTTTCATCACAAGATCTGGATCCTCTCGAATAGAGTTCTGCCCTATCTGGGAGAGTGAGGTATCAGGGACACATCATCGAAGTTTGGATGCTCTGAAAGTAAAAATCACCTCAGAGTGGGCCAAAATCCCCCAAAACATTATTCGGGACTCTTAGTTTGGATCATTTTCCTAGCTTCTCTAACGTGTATTTGATGCAAATAGGAGGCGTATCAGATAACGTGCGGAAACTTACAATATTTACTTGACCCGTAACACACTCATTTTAGTGGTAGGTATTTATGTATCTTTTCCTTTAATAAATTCGGTTAAATAATTTGAAACATTAATTATTGAACACTCAATAAGGCTGATACTGGAATTATTCTACTTTCAATGTGGGGTATCCAACGGCTCGTATTTTTCTTTCGGCAAGGATGTGCTGTAAGTATCGTGTCTGGGCTCTAGAACTTCACTTTACCTCACTCGCTCGAAACTCAAAACACTTTTTAATAACCAATTACATTTTTTTTGCGTGCTTGGGACCTCCACCCGTGTTCTCAATACCTTAAACATTTAATTTACTTTCAGTATGTTGAGCATTCAATGATTGCATTTCCAAAAAATTCCGGAGCTTTTGCTGATGTTCGTTTAATTGATTGAAGCCCTGAGTAATGGTCATTATCTCGTCTGTTTCGGCGACCTGTCTTTGTCGCTGGTCTCATACACCAGCTGCAGCTGCTGGTGCCGTCCATTGAATTCACGCTCTATATTTACATTCAGTGTCTCCCGCCATGACCTCGCATCGATCAAGACTTTCGAGCTTCGTAAAACAGAGACTAAAGTGCCTCAACTTTAGACATTTGTTAAAGAGTCGGGATGAGCTCGATTGCGGAACGCCTTCCATCCTGCAGCCTGGAGGAAGAATCCTGACTTGTTCTTGAGGTGTTCTTCTTCAGCCATGTTCGAGATTTTCAAGCACGGTCGTGTCTTGCGGATTAGATTAGGCAAGCGCGACGGCCAACTTCTTTTGAAGAATGCATTTCCTATCAGCCAAAAAATGATTAAATACAGGAGCGCTTGTTATTTCTATGTTACTTCGATTTTGCATCCATACGTCTCCAAAATAGTATATAGGGTCCTGCGACCTCTCAGCAGGCATTCGTTTTATGGAACTAAAATAATTTTTTACGGACCATCTTTTTTTCGGCTCACTGTTATTTTTTTTAGCTCCTATTACTTTTTAAATTTTTATCTTTTTACATGAACTTCTTTTAATCTCATTGTATTGATGATACGAGTGTGATGAATCATCTTGTGCATATATTGCCTGTTTCCTTTTATAAATACTGAACGGTTCTTTCCTCTAGGGAGAGCACCTTTGTTGTAATTAGAGAGGCTTAAACTTAATGTAATTATGTACGATTATGTAATTTTTGTTGTCTGTGATGACATTTAAGGTTATTTTATGCCGTTTAATGGATATTTAATTCGTCTCAGGAGATGAATTCTACCCAAGAGTTCTTTTCTTTGATAAATACGAGAGCAATAAACAAACTTACGTTTGAGGCAACCCAACTGGCATATGTGATGCCAGGATTTGTCACTTGATTTGTTCTAGGTAACCTGAACCCTGGTTTGTACATCCTCTGAATATGTGAACTCGAATATGTGAACTTCGTTGATATACGCGACGCTTCTCATAAGTAACTCTATTGGTGTGCTCTTGCACGCACATGAGCGCGAAACCCAGCTGCCAAATTGCAGGAGCGTCTTTGGCGTTCTCGTCCAAATCTCGGCCCATTTCTGCTCAAGTTGTCACCGAAATCCTGCCAATTTAGCGCTGCTTCCCGTGTCCTCCGAGCTCCGATGTCGTCTTCAACTATCCCTTCGAGCCCTGTCGTCTCGCATTTCGATCGCAGTTGGTTTCAGTTGCTATTTTTAGGTTTTGGTCGTTATTTTTATTCTATTTCGGTCAGAACTTTTATAGATTTTGAATTACTGTTGATTACTTAGAAATAACTTTATCAGTTTCCTCCTCGGGTCTCTATTTTGTTCCTGGCGATGTGGATTCCAATCTTATCGATGTATCGATTCTGTGATTAGTTTTGAATTTTTTCACACTGTCTCAATTTTACTTCAATGAGATTGGACTGGCGTCTCTGCGTTCCAAGTGTCTCCGAGTCTGTTTCTGTTCTGTCGAGTTCATTCCGCTCTGCTTAGCTGTGGTTTAAATTCTTCAGGCACCCATGAGCTCAGGCTCTGATTCTATTTTATTTTTGATCTTTTTTTCGATTTTTACTCCGCTGTGTGTTTTTGCATTGCTTTTATAATAATTTTAGCTCACCGTAATAGATTAATTCTTCTACTTATCTTAATCTCTTGACATACTCGTACGTCACACGTTCTCTTTTAGCATCTTGATTATTTTTATCAAGCTAGGTTTGCCTTTTCATAGTTGCACAGTGGTTATTTATTACTTTTGCGTGTTCTCGTCAAAGTTTGTTTATTGTTGTAGGTTATGTTTTTATAATTTATGATTTCAAACTTCTCGCGAATATTACTCGATTATTTTTCTTTTTTCCATGCTTAGTCTTCTGATGAGTCTTCATCATTTGTACCTTGGGGAATGTTTTCCTGCGACAAATTTATTACAAACGACCTTGGTTTCTTTCATGTCATTGGTAATAGTTTTCAACGGTAGAAATTAATTACCCAGTTAGAATGATATAATAGTGAGCACAGCGAGCGAGGTTGCCTCGGAAACTTCTCTGTCGCAACGCTGCTAAATTTCTGAATTGAAATGTATCGCTTGACTGCACTGGTTCCGTCGAGGAATGGCAAGATTGATTCCTAAAGGAAAGTTTTATGAATTTCAATAGTGTGTGATTGATTTTCTTGGGCATGTTTTGTAAAATTATGTCACTGATTTTCTGTAACTTAATTTGTTTCCTCCAACTCATTTTTCAGACAGACTATGAACTCTTACCGCACAAAATTCAATTGTGCTTTAATTGCTGTACCGACGAGCGAGAGCTCGAGGTGTTGCCCTCATTCCGGTCCAATTCTGCGCCTGATGAAGCGAGCGTAATTTTCTCGGCTTATTTGGCCTCTTCGTTCCATTTTTTGTTTTGGTTTTGGATTTTTCGCCAAAAAATATTCTGTCTTGAAGCCTGTAATTAAGAACTGAGGGCGTCAGAACTCCAGATGTCGATTGTGGTTTATTTGTTTATTTAGACATTTCAAATTTTAAACATCATGATAACTGAATTATCATTTATGTTCCAGTCTCGCTGTACAGAAATCAATTATGTTGGATTTGATTCAAGAATCCCCTCAAGGGAGTTACCTATTGTATCTATTACCGCTCCTGCGAAGAAGATGTGAGGTCCCTGACACGAAGTCCTGTAAAGGCCTTCATTGTTGAAGTGAAATAGGTGTCGCAACTGTGAGTGCCACGACTGTGAGTGCCGCAACTGTGAGTGCCGCAACTGTGAGTGTCGCAACTGTGATTGCCGCAACTGTGAGTGCCGCAACTGTGAGTGCCGCAACTGTGAGTGCTGCAACTGTGAGTGCCGCAACTGTGAGTGCCGCAACTGTGAGTGCCGCAAGTGTGAGTGTCGCAAGGGTGAGTGCCGCAAGTGTGAGTGCCGCAACTGTGAGTGTCGCAACTGTGAGTGTCGCAACTGCGAGTGCCGCAACTGCGAGTGCCGCAATTAACTGCGAGTGTCGCAAGTGTGAGTGTCGCAAGGGTGAGTGTCGCAAGTGTGAGTGTCGCAAGGGTGAGTGTCGCAAGGTTGAGTGTCGCAAGTAGGAGTGCCGCAACTGTGAGTGCCGCAAGGGTGAGTGCCGCAAGGGTGAGTGCCGCAAGGGTGAGTGCCGCAAGTGTGAGTGCCGCAAGTGTGAGTGCCGCAAGTGTGAGTGCCACAAGTGTGAGTGCCACAAGTGTGAGTGCCACAAGTGTGAGTGCCGCAAGTGTGAGTGCCACAAGTGTGAGTGCCACAAGTGTGAGTGCCACAAGTGTGAGTGCCACAAGTGTGAGTGCCACAAGTGTGAGTGCCACAAGTGTGAGTGCCACAAGTGTGAGTGCCGCAAGTGTGAGTGCCGCAAGTGTGAGTGCCGCAAGTGTGAGTGCCGCAAGTGTGAGTGCCGCAAGTGTGAGTGCCGCAAGTGTGAGTGCCGCAAGTGTGAGTGCCGCAAGTGTGAGTGCCGCAAGTGTGAGTGCCGCAAGTGTGAGTGCCGCAAGTGTGAGTGCCGCAAGTGTGAGTGCCGCAAGTGTGAGTGCCGCAAGTGTGAGTGCCGCAAGTGTGAGTGCCGCAAGTGTGAGTGCCGCAAGTGTGAGTGCCGCAAGTGTGAGTGCCGCAAGGGTGAGTGCCGCAAGGGTGAGTGCCGCAAGGGTGAGTGCCGCAAGGGTTAGTGCCGCAAGTGTGAGTGCCGCAACAGCTGCTGTCAGAGAGCTGCCATGTCAGGGTGGGGAGGACCAGCAGGCTGGGTGCAGATGACACCAATGGTGTACATATTCCAGTCGATTTCTTTTTAAAAACCCAGCTGCTTCGGCTTGTTTTAAATTGGGCATCGGACTAAAAATCCCATGAATGTGGAGCAATTCTCTTTACGTGGTGCATCGATATTTTGTTCCAACTTCAGGTGAAAATTTTTTTTGAGAAATGTTTGCCTCTAAACGATATTTTTACTTCGCAAGTTTCGTTTCATTTAGTATAATAACTTCATTTCTTGGTAATTTAAAGAAAAATTCGTATCAATAAAACAATAAAGCCTGTGTGCCAGTGTTGGTATGTAATGTTTCGTTAGTTTAATCGTCAGAATAATGAGTTTTCTACTCGTCGATGAAAATATTCGATAAGATGCGGTTTTTTCGGATAAAAATCTGCTGCGAGTGTAAAACCTTAGGGCTTATTTTCATCCTTCTTTAATTGTTAAAGCAAAACTCCTTGTTAATCTCAACTGCGCGCACTCCACCCGGTGACCTCGACGGACACTACAGGCTTCGGCGTTACCCTCTCGTAGACGTGCGGAAGAGAGGACTGCAATGTTTGTTGCAAGCAGAATAAGTTTTTCGCCGTCTGTTCAAAGAGCCATGTAAAATTTGGGGATTTAAAATGAGTTATTATTTGCTATTTTTCGTTTAGACCCCACTTTATGTGAGGGCCTGAGCTAATAGGTTAGGAAGTCTTTCTTTTTGTTGAAATAGAAAAGGTTTTGTTTTGTAACGGACCCTCTTTTTTCAAATCACTGCTGTCCTGTTTTTCAGCACCTACTACTGTCTTCTTCAACTTTTTCTTATTTCATGACCTTCTTTCCTAGCTTACTGATTATATGCATCTTGTGTATAGATTCTGCAATTCCCTCAACTCCATACTAAATGGTGCCTTCATCCTTCCTCTCTTTGAACATCTTTGTCGTAGTAAAGAGAGGCTGAAACTTTCTTATATAATAATAATAATAATTATAATGATAGTTATAATGGAAATAATAATAATAATAATAATCACGTTGAAACATACGTGTTTGCATAGACGATGACGTATGTTTCTAAACCTGCGATGTTCAAGCAAATATCGATTTGGGAAACGCTCCTGATACGACCGAGCAGAGCTTTCAGTATTGTCGTTGGCACCGTGGGGCATTCAGTCTACACTTTGTCGCTGTGAGAATTGATTCCTTAACATCAAGCACTCTAGTTTTACCACATTTTAAAGTAACATGAAATTTGAAACACACATTTTCGCGACGCAAAATTTGATAACTCGGACAGACGGTTGAAAGTTTAAATATCAGTAACTTGAAAGTTGAGGGGTTTTAAATTATTTGGTGTTCGTAAAAATTGTTTATTTCACACGACTCTGCCTGCTGTCAAAGCTTGTACCGCTCAATATGTACTATGTACTTAGGGCTTGTGAATATTTGTTGCAAATCAGCACTTGAGGGTTCTTAATCCGTATGTTGCAACATTAGGGCTACTCAAAATGAACATTTTTATGTATGGTGTCATGAGTTTCATTAAAATAGTACTGTTTTTATGGGCAGGGTGTGCATGAGGACTCATTTGGCCACAAATTTCCTGATGCTTTTAATCCATACTGAACGGCGTCTTCTTCCTTCCTGTCCTGGGAGCATCTTTGTTGTTGTTGGGGGAGGTTTAAACTAAATTGTAATTTAGCCTAATGAAAAGCAGAACTAATAACACATTTTTGCTACGATTGGAACAAATACCCCTTTAGGGGGATACAACTATTGTATCTTTGTCAATTAGCACTTTCAGGGAAAAAATGTGAGGGCCCGAGCTGAGAGTTAGGTAGGCCTTCATTTTGTTGAAATAAAATATTTTTCGTTATATCTAGGACCACCTTTTTTTCAATTCACTGCTGTCCTGTTTTTCAGAACCTATCACTTTCTTCTTCAACTTTTACCTCGTTTCATGAACTTCTTTCTCAACTCACTGTGTCTATGTACCATTTACATAAATTCTGCATTCCCTTATCTCCATACTAAATGGTGCGGTTCTCCTTCCGCTCTTTGATATGCTTTATTTTGTAGCTGTTAGGGAGGCTTAAACTAACTTATAAAGTTATAATCTCATAATTTTGGAACAACCAATCAACCGTGCCATGTTCGCGTGATGCTAACTCCGACCGCGCCATTGACATCGTAAGCAACAGTTTGACTTCCTAACCACAACAGAGACGATCTGGAGAGAGTTAAAAGAAGGAACCGTTTCGTATGGACTGTAGAAAATAAGGAATTTATGCACAAGGTGTGTTCTCACGCAGAATACCAAGCGCATAGTAAAGCAGGTTACAGAGGAAGAGGAAGAAAAGCTTGCCCAACGCTGTAAACCTGCGCAGTTATTGCTCTTTTTATAACTTCTATAGTCCACCCCCCTTTATTTAAAATGAAAAAGAGGGTGAAATGAGAGAAAGGCCGTAAGAAATCAAAAAGTACAATCTCTCGAGATTTAATGAGGCCGCGTGAACACGGCCCGTCAAAATATATAGGGCTGGAGCTTGTATCACAGATACGCTCATCACACACTGCAGGCTGGCTTTGGACTGACCGACCGACCGACCAACCCACGCGGCTCTTATTTTAGTTAAGATTATCATTGTTTTGGAATTTCGTTTCGTTTAACTGTTTTTTAGCGTGAGGGAGTTTTTGGAAATATTTCTTTTGAAATATACCGGGTGTTTCACAAAAAAAGTGCTTGGGCTTTCAAACGTTTTTTACTCATATAGTATTGATTGGAGTTAGTTGGAAGCGTGAAATGTCTACTCCTGCCAATTAAATGGTTTTTAGTAATAATAATACTTTAGGAACTGTTAAGCAAAAATGTAAGGTTGAATTTTCTGCGTATAGCGCGAGCGGGTCTTTAAAAGCATATAATCACTAACTTCATTTGCTTGAATAGAGCTGAATACCAAAATAGATAAATGATGAAGAAATAAATAAATAGATAAAAAACAGGTGTTTCTACATGGAAAACATTGGTTTTCAATAAAGGTCAAATTTTCAATTGTTGTCCCTATTAGTTCATTTATTCCAACCAATAGCCACTGTTGCTGGTGGTATCGGCCTCTCATTGCACGCATCGATTTCCGAATCATTTCACGGTTGCCTTTAAACTCGTCAACATTGTAGGGGATACGCTCTCGTAAGCCTTACAAGTCAATTGAAGGTGTTTATATACTTTATTTTTCAGATAACTCCAGGGAAAGAAATCATATCGGGTTAGGTCGGGACTATGAGGTGTATATTTTACTACATGTCCAACTCCAACGTTGCACTCTCCAAAAACTTCAACTTAACGGTTCTTTATGGGAATACTTGCATGCGCGGATCTTGCATTTACCATACTCTCTTTAATCGCTCCCCATAACCAGTCTGCAGCTGTGGAATAATTTGCGCATTGAGCATGTCCAAGTAAGCTTGTTCATCCAAATTTTGGTCATAGAAAATTTTCTCGATAATTAGATCAGTTCCGGTAAGTCCAATCCAAACTGATATTTTTTCTCGAGAGTTGGGATTTTCGAAAATCTTTTTGGTGGTTATTTGTGAGGGAAATATGCCCTCTGATTTTGAGAGTTAACCGAACCATTTATATGAAAGTGGTCTTCATTAGAAACAACGAGGTCTTCAACAAATCTTTCACTTCTCTCAGTAAACCACTTACAGAACATATTTCTTCTTCTTAGATCATTTTCTGTGAATGCATGCCAAATGTTTTTGTAAAGAAAATAACATAAATTTCTTTTTATAATTCTGCACATCGTGACCTGTTAGAGATTTCCATTTCACCGACGAGAAAAATGTCTTTTCTCTTCAATTCGATGACAAACTCTTTAAATGTTTTCTGATATTCTTTTCGTGAAGCGTCTTCCAGAATGTCCTTTGTTTCTGTTAAGAACGGTTCCATGTTCTCTAAACTAAGCAACTGTCTCTAATTAGTCTCGCTTAAAAAAATCTAACATAAAATCTAGTTTGAAATTGTTCGACAGTAACTCTGAGATTTTTTATGTTACCGTAAGTTGAGATGATGAAAATTCGTTCTTCCTTTGTTAATTGTACGGCTGAATTAAGGGTAAAATTAAATTTAAAATATGAAATGAGAATAAAAACAGCGTTGATAAATTACAGGCGGTATACAAGATACGAAAAATCGATCCTACAATCAATACTTAATGAGTCATAAATATTTGAAAACCCTGACACTTTTTTCTGAAACACGCTGAATGTTCAAGTTGGTGAGAATAAAAGCAACTTAATCAGACAACTTTACACGCATCTCGTATCACATTTACACATAAATAAAACTGAGAAATGTTAATATGCAGGACCGGTACGCATTGAACCGCGCAGCCTACAAACCTGGACGCCGCCGCCATGGAATTACTTCTTCAGTTTTATGCTCTACATCCTCTACATCCCTAAGCCGCTCCGCCGCGCACATAGAGGCACCGGTGCATCCTTCTCTAATTTCTAATTAATGCAGATTACTCCTCATTATGAATGTTGAATGAGACTGTGCCGGCGCGGGTGTTGCTTTATTACCAGGCGCAGCGAGCTCATCATTTAATGAGCGTTCGTATTCCTAGGATCACCCCACCTCCTGACGCAGCCACCATTTGTTTCCTTCCCATAGCGCGGATTTACTTCCTTCTCATGGGAGGATTTACCCCTCTCCTCTGCTTGAGATTTTATCGCTCTCCTTTGGTGAGGATTAACCTCCCTTGTTAGGATTTTAGTCCTTCTTTGTTTCAAGAACTGTTTGTTTCAGAACGCTGCAAGGATTTGCTGCCTTCCTCGTATATAATGGGAATTTGTATCTCTTGAGCAGCGCGCCATCGTGATGCTCACTGCGTGGCGTGGCGGCACTTGTGAGTGAGGCTTATGGAATATTTCACGTCGTCGCTGCGGTACTGCTAACAACGTTGGTGTCAAGTAGACTTAGATACGATATGCGTGCAACAAAGCCAAATCCTCTAAAAAAGCTTACGATGCCTCCTGTAACTCTACGACGATGGAAAATGTTATCTACACCAACCCTAGAATGGCTTCCGACTTCGTTTGTTGCTACGTTGTTTGTTTTCTATCAGCTTCTGGGGCTAGGTTCAGTGCGAACTTGGTATAACTTTGTGTCGCACATTGATTGCGTATAACTGTTGTTGGGTTCAGTGTTCTGTGCTGGTAGCGAATATGCTTTAAAAATGAAGCTTATAAATTGCTGTAGTACGGACTAACGTGTGGGTTCAGCGTAATGATACTAATTCAGTGTAAATAATATATCTTTTACACTGCATTAGTAATTTAACTTCCGCCCCTTCAGTATATTCTGCTGCGAGTGTAAAACACTAATTCGATGTGAAATTTTTCGTAGACGCTATGCAAGTTCTTCTATGAAACTATTGAAAATAACTTCTCGAATTAAAAAGAAGGTTTCCTGAAAAGCTCCTTACGTGAGATTTTGGACATATGCCGTATATCTCCAACTTTTCGCGTTTCTCAAAGTCGGGACCATGACTGTTGAGAAAGCCGGGACCATGACTGTTGAGAAAGCCGGGACCATGACTGTTGAGAAAGCCGGGACCATGGCTGTTGAGAAAGCCGGGACCATGACTGTTGAAAAGCCGGGACCATGACTGTTGAAAAGCCGGGACCATGACTGTTGAGAAAGCCGGGACCATGGCTGTTGAAAAGCCGGGACCATGACTGTTGAAAAGCCGGGACCATGACTGTTGAAAAGCCGGGACCATGATTGTTGAGAATGCCGGGACCATGACTGTTGAGAATGCCGGGACCATGAATACTGAGAAAGCCGGGACCATGACTGTTGAAAAGCCGGGACCATGACTGTTGAGAAAGCCGGGACCATGACTGTTGAAAAGCCGGGACCATGACTGTTGAAAAGCCGGGACCATGACTGTTGAAAAGCCGGGACCATGATTGTTGAGAATGCCGGGACCATGACTGTTGAGAATGCCGGGACCATGAATACTGAGAAAGCCGGGACCATGACTGTAGAGTAAGCCGGGACCGTGAAAGCCATATGATAATAAAATTGGCCTATGTGAAATTATAATTTTTCATTGTCAAATTTCCTTCAAAGGAAATTTAACAGGAGAAATTCAGGAGAAAGGAAAATGTGAAGACATGAGCTGAGAGTTTGGTGGGCCTTCTTTTCGAGGAGATACTCGTAAAATAAGTTTTTGTTTGTTATACAGGTATTTTTTGACTATTGTTCTTTTTCAGTACCTCTGAATTTCTTCTATAACTTTTATATTGTTTCATTGACTTCTTTCTCAACTTACTGAATCTATGAGCAGAGGACCTTGCGTGAAAATACGCCTTGTGTTTAGATTCTGCTTTCTTGTACCTTCATACTAAATGGTCTCTTCATCTTTCCTTTCTTTGAAACCCCTCTGTTTTGGTAAGAGAGGTTCAAACTAATTTATAATCTATTCCAATCTAACAAATTTCTACCCCTCAAGGGGTGTACACTGTTGTTCCTTTGGAAATTAACTCTCCCAGGGGGAAAATGCGGGGCAACGAACTGAAAGTTAGGCGGGCTATCTTTTCTTTTAAAATAAAATAGGCTTTTGTTTCATCAAGGACAGTCATTTTCCACTTCACTGCTATCATTTTTCAGCTGTTATTACTGCCTTCTTCAACTTTTATCTTATTTCATAAACTTCTTCCCTGACTTACTGTTGCTACCTCCAGGTAATATTGTATGGGAACACACCTTGTGCATAGATTCTGCGTTCCCTTAACTCCATACCAGTAGGTGCTTCGCCCTTCCACTCTTAGAACAAATTTTTTTGTTGTTGTTAGGACGCTCACCTTAATTTATAACGTAACCTAATCAAACAAATTTCTAAATATAAGCAAGTCAAAATTTTTTCCCACAGAAATGAAGCCAACTGGAGCCGATATTTGGTCAGAAATATTAAAAAATTATGAAAGATTAAGTGAAAGATTGATTAAAATATCATGAAAGTAGCGCCGCACGTCGCAAAATACCATAAGGAGTGAAAATAGACATCCACTGCCTTTAGTATCAATCTTACGAAAAGTGAAACTCATGGCTTCTATTTTTTAAAAGTCTGTTTCTCGTCATGATTCAACTCGGCTTGCTATTTATGTTGCTTGGAGTTTCATAATAATTTTGCTCTATATCTTGTGAGAGCCGTGCAAGTTCAGTAAAGACGTCGTATAATACGATGTTTCACGAGTGTTTTCATGACAAAAACCCAATCTCTTCTGATGAGGGACTTGTTTTACGAGCTGAGAGTCGCTCATGTGATCTTAAATCCGTGCATCGTTGGTAATCTTTTATCTCATAAATCCGGCCGAGTTTATCAACCTTGTTCGCTTTCGGAAGAGTTACACGATACATTTTCTACTCTGTTTTTGGCGTAAACAATGTAAATTTTTGCGAACATTGGAAAATCCATTTGGATTTTTATTTGTATTTCACTGGTGTCAAACTGTGTTGCGCAGTCATACAAATAAATTTATATTTACATTACATTGTGCATTTCCCGCAATGTTCTGAAGAAGATATACTGCGTTTACCGTAGCTCGTGATTACTTAATTCCAGCACTTAGCTTTGCAGCAGTCCGACCGCGCGAGGAAACAATTGCTTTATTTCAGACGAGTTACTGTTGCCCGCGCTCCTGTACATCGTTGGGTACTATAGCTTCTCCCTCATAAACTCGTATTGTACAGTACGTTCAGTTCGTATTGTACAGTACGTATTGTACAGTGCTCGGTAAATACTTGCTCGCCTGATCAAGGTTCCTTAGAATTCAGCGTGTGTTTCTGTACTTGTTTTTTCAGGAACTTTTCGTGATTCAAAAGTTAATCCTGCTGAATTTTGAAACTGCGTCTGCGACGCGATGAGCGCTGTTGATAGCATGAGCCCTCAATGCACCCTTCGCAACTTTGGATACAAGCTTCCCATCGTCGCAGAGTATTCCAATGTCAACTTTTTGTTCAACTTGCTGGCAAGAAGTGGATAATTTGTGTAATTTTTCGCTAGCAAGCGCTTTTTATTTCTTTGTATTGATAGCTTTGATGCTGTTCTTTATTAATCTCTATTTTACACCTACGTTTGTATCCTTTCACTTGTGCTCACATACTTTCACGTTCGCACTACTACTGTGTATTAGTTATATTTCCTTCGTGACTGGAATTTCCTTTTCATTGTCACCAACCCTGTTCTTACCAATAGTTTACGCTTACAACAAATCCTTTCTTAGGGACCATTTCACTCTCCGTTCAATTCCTCTCGACCTTCGCATATGTACTCCTTTCACGAGCCCGCCTACACTCGTCAGGCCCTCTGTGTTTCTTCGAAAGCCGCGCATGCTCTCTGAATTGAAAATTAAAGAATTACTATCCCAACAGAATGTTGTTCATTGCGACCGTAAGTCTGGCGTTAGGATACACTGATGTGTCCCGGCACGTCTGCTTCAGCACGTCTAACTCTGTGGTCCGAGCTCGCGTCCATAATTCGGTCGGCATGCGTGATTTCTCTCGTTACTAAATTTGGGGGTATTTACATATTATATTAGGCATTAAAATGATTTTGTTGAATTAAATCGTCTCTCCATAAGGGGTGAAACTGTTGTACCTACAGGAATTAACGCTCTCAGGGGGAAGGTGGTGAGATCCCTAGCTGATGACTCTGTAATATTAAAAATTTTTGCTTAGAGACTGATCATTTTTGGGGTTCTTTGACGTCCTGTTTTTAATCAGTTTTTTTATTTTTTCTTAAATTTTTAACCATCCTGCTGTTTTTCGGCGCAGGGTGTGGAGACTCACTTTGTGCCAAGATCCCCTCAATTTCATACTAAGTAGTGCTTTCATCTTTCCTCTCTTGGGAGGTATTTGTTATTGTTAGGGAGGCATACGCTAGCTCATTATCCAATCTGAAATAAATTATCCATTAATTTACTTTTGACTTCAAGCTCATCTGTAATGTAGACAGGAATAATGAATTTTTTTCAGCACCCGTTGTTGTGATCTTATCAAAAAGATCCCTCCTCAGGGGGATACAACTATTGTGTGTGTGGGAATTAGTACTTCCTGGAGGAAAATGTGAGGACCCGAGCTGAGAGGTAGGTAGGCCTCCTTTTTGTTTAAATATGTTTTTGTTATGTTAAGGACCATCTTTTGTTCGGTTCATTGCTGTCATGTTTTAGCACCTACTACATTCTTATTCGACTTTGTTCTTGTTTTATAATTTTCTTTCTCAACTTTATGTTTCTATGCCCTTTCTGCATAGATTCCACGTTCCCTTAACTCCATAATAAATGGTGCCTTCCTACTTCCTTTCTTTGGATCACCTTTGTGGCGGATAGGGCGGTTTAAAGTAACTAATAATCTAATCAAAAAGATTCTTAGAGTTACTTTTTAAAGCAAAATCTAGGGCCACTGCAGCATTGTTTCAAAAAGATTGTTGTGTGATTTGGATTTAGAATTATATTGAAATATTAATCGATATTTCTTTTCTTTTTCAAATTAAGGAACTGACCTCACGCGAGAATGCAATTGTTTTAGCCTGGTTCTCAATTCTTTCCTCTTTACATTTAAGTCTCTGAAATGCTTATGCTGGCTCGTGTTTTGCCTTCAATAAGGCTTACCAACAAAGACATGAAATCATTTGTTTGACATAATTATTGTCTTGTTGATCATCCTGAGAAGGGAGTCGCAGTAAAAGATCGTTCATCATGATAACCCTAATGCAATTGTAACAATAATAATTGTGCTCACACTTGGTGTTCATGTTAATGTGGGAAATATTCCACATCATGGCATTCGAGTAACAATTTTTGCTTGCAGTCTGGACTTTTCATGAGTGAAAAATGTTTGAATACAATAGCTTAGGGGGTTTCACTCGTATTCAAAATGGGGTTGTTACGCATATAAAAAATTCTTAAAAGTTCGCGTTTGAAATTTGAATGGCGACACGACCGACAACACATGACCTGAAATTAGGAAGGCACTATACTGATACTGTTAGCAGTCTTCTTTGCTTAGACTTTTCACTTACCGAATTCTATCATGGCGTCTAAATGCTGCTCGTATCTAGTAATATCCTATTTGAATAAAGGCTCCAAGGGTAATGGAGTCAACATCTTTAACGACACGATGGTTTCATAATAATTACCGTTCCGTGTTATGACACTGAGCATCTGCAACTAACCCTCCGGTGCCGTCACCTGCGTCTGCGAGAGCGCATTATAAGCGCTGTAGAAGCTGCGCGCGATGTCTCCTTTATAATTTAAAGCGAGAATTTCAGGCCATTGGCAGTCGCGCGTGTCGCCATTCGGTCGTCTCATCGCCTGCTTATTATTCGCCCTCCCCCTCACAAGACAGGCTTCCCTCCTGGAGGATAATAGAGCCCCTGTTTGGACCTGCGCCCGTGTTGTGCTTATGGAGTGTCGCTGTAGCAGAGCTTGTGCTGCTTTTGGGTCACTGCGTAGGGAGGTGGGTGCTAGGGTGGTAGAGGTACTGCGTAATGGGTTGTATGGTCATTCTAGTCAACCGAAACCAGTTGTTCATTCATTGTTGAGCAGAGTTTCGTCTGATTGGTCATTAATAACGTATACCATATTCGTTTAGTGGTTGCGCTTTCTAAATTATTTGGTTCTAATATTTTCACACCTCTTGATGCAGAAACAGATTCTTCGTGCAAGTTTGCAGGGATATTGGGGTTTAAACTTTCATACTCTGAGTGGAAATCCTTTTCAATTTCAGTATGAATGATTACGTAAGCTTGTTAGGAAAATTGTTAAGCAGTGAATTAAAAACAACGATGCAGCTCGAATAACTTATGACCAAAGTGATACTTGATTATAGCTTGAAAAAATTGCCGGGCTCGACTAAAGTGGCCCTGTTGTATTTGAGCTTGACGTGAAAAGGTTGAGTTTCTGAGTTCAGGAATGTTAAGAATTTAAGTTTCCGCAATCAGGTAGCAATTTTAACTTGGTAGTAGGTTCACGGTTCATTTAATTTAAAGGTGGTTCACGTCGAATACCGATCAAGAATTGAAAATAGGCGCAATTGCATGAGTACGTGCATTAACCTGACCGTGCGGTTGGACTGGTTCTGGAAGTGCACAAGACTTCTTATGAGTGCGACTCTCGGTTGACTGCAAATAAATGAACCACAGTTTTATTTCTATCTAAGAATTTTACTCTCGAGAAAGGAAATAACTATGTTACATATAGTGCATTGAAGGCAATGAATATGTATTCGAATAATGATGGTGTGCAATGGCATAGTTCCTCATGCTCGAGTAACCTAAATATGCATTATTCGGACCCCTCAGGGGTATACAACTATGGTATCTGTGGGAATTAGCGCTCCCAGGGGGAAAATGTGAGGGCCCGAGCTGAGATTTGGGTAGGCATTCTTTTTCGTTGAAATAAAATGTTTTTGTTGTTAAGAATCGTCTTTTTTTCAGTTCACTTCTGCCCTATTTTTAAGCCCCTATCATTTTCTTCTTTAACTTTTATCTTACATCATGAACTTCTTTCTGAACTTACTATTTTGTGCTCCTGGTACATAGATTTCGTGTTCTTCAACTCCATACTGAATAGTGTTTTCCTCCTTCCTCTCTTTGGAACGCCTTTGTTGCTGTGAGCGAGTCTTAAACTAATCTCTAATTTAATTTAAACTAATTCAAATTGGCACATAATTATTGGAGTAAGGTTCTGAAAATTAGAATTGGAAACTTTACTTCGATTGAATTATAAAACATAATACTTAAGGTAAAAACAAACCTAATCTTTAGTTTAGAGAGTATTTAACTATCAATTTTCGTATCAATATCTCCAAACAATCTTTCAATAGCCTGTCGGCATATGTAGTACCCATGCAGCTCCGGCGTACTGATGGCTTCGCAATTGTATCAAATCTGATCCAAGCATCTGAAGAATGGCTCGAGTGACGGCTGCAGAAAGCCCTTAATTAAACTGGCTAGAAAACGACGACCTGGTGTCAACGTTTAGAATAGTAATTATGAAATGACCTTCATAATTTCTTTCTTAAGAGTCTTCATTTACTGTTTGTGATATCTTCGAAAAAAATCCAAAAATTTTTAAAACAAAGTCTTTGATCCTCAACAGTATCAGCTCCCGGGACCGAGGCCGACTCCTTGTGTACAGCGCATCATCAAATAGGGTGCCCGCTATCGATGAAACAAATACTACAGTGCTTCTTTAAGCTACAATAACTGACGTAACGATACATCGACGCGTCCTCCATAACTCAGTATTGCTAACCTAGGTTTTATCCTTAAATTGGGCTCATATAACACTCCCTGTTTACTCTGCAAGCATATTTGATTGGGATTAGATCGAGGACTTCGGACGTAGTGCAAACAGGTTTGAAGGAGGCAATATTTCATGCAATAACTATCACAAACAGCTCGCAGGGCTGTACTACGATTCTTTTCTCCGTCTCACTCTTCATGCAATTTGACGCCTGAACAAACGTCGATTTTAACTGCATTTCTCTTCATTTTGTTTGAGGGATTACTTTATTCTTTTACTGCAAATGTACGCAAGAAAATATCGCTGCAGAAAAATTCAAGATAAAAACAAGATAAAAACTTGAAAGTAATTCAGTTCAAATTTCAGTTAGACGAGTACTTGAAATAAATTTAATTTTTAGGCTTCAAAAATGAAACCGAGTTTTTAAAGCACTCAAATTCACGATTAAGGACACCTATATACTCCGATTTATATTTTAGTCAAATTTTTGTTATTAAATGATTGAAATGCTAAAAACATTATTTTACTTCAATAAAGATTCAGATTCTCTATTGTGAGTTAGTGAATAACACGTGCGAATAACTTAGTGACTCTTTTGTCGTGCAATAGGTTTCGTTCCTCGGATATCATTGATGTCTATTAATACAGAGGTGGTTCTAATGCAAAGATCATTCTTCTATTTTATAAATGAGTTGCGATGCGAAGCCGCTAATGATGCTCAGTTGTAAATAATCCTTCAAGATGTCGAACAAGTTCGGAAGCGAACTGACTTCAATTGATAGATGTAGCTGGGATCCAACTTCAGTCTACCGAAAGCTTGACGAACGGAATTGTTGGACTTGTGTTGAGAGTCCCTAGAATAAATTACTTCTTGAGATGCGTTTGCATACGGTCTTGAAACACTTGGCCATGGGTGCATTTTCTCAAAATAAGTCATAAATTGCCGTAAGCCATTCAATTGAATGTTGTAGCTCGGATGCCAGTTAGTATGAAAAACTTACAGTATTTTCATGGAAAAGGGAAGTAAGTTCCCCAGGAGAGAGAGTGTTGGGTTACCTCAGCTATAGGTTGGCATGGTTATTGTGCATCTCTTGGTTTTCATATATTTTCCGCTATCTGCTTTTTTCTTCTCTATATACCTTACTTATTTGCCATTTCTACGCGCATGGTATCCGGAGCTGAAACACACCTTATGCATAAATTATTCCCCGTTTTCTATAGCTTATACTAAATGGTCAATTTTTCTCGCTCTCTTACAATCGCTTTTGTTATGGAATTGAACATCTAAAGCATTATTTATAAAAATAATGCTGCAATAATGAAATTGGATCGTAAATTTCTTAAGTTTTGTGAAATGCTTTTATGCAGCCGCTCTCAGAATTTGGTCTTGTTATTAGATTGATTTTAAATGAGGGTTGGAAAGTGTAGTGCTCAAAGACCGTCAAAAGTATTATTTTTGTACAATTCGTCGGATTCATTTGACTCATTCTGATCGTATATTTCATCGTTAATAGGCCTGGGTATAATTACCTAGAAGTCAATACCTTGTCATACAACGGAAAAACAGGGATTAGTTATATTTTGCTGACCATTTAAGTAATAAAGGGTGTTGGTCAAAACCATTCAGCCGACCGAGTATCGGTTGTTCAGTTCACAAAGCTTTGTGTGACCGAGGAGCTATAGTTCCTCATCGTGACGCCGGCTGTCGCAAGCCGGCCTCGGAGGATAAAATCCGTCTCTCTCTTAGCATGATTGGCGGTTATAAAAAATTCCTAGTCTTTCCCACTCGCAATTTTGAAACTTTTGTGTGATGATTTTGGTGAATTTGCGTTCTATCTTTGAAATTTGTTATTCTTGCTGAGCTGTTACATGGAACAGTTTAGTGGTGTTGCAGCAGCTGATGTGGTGCTGGTGTTGCAGCAGCTGATGTGGTGCTGGTGTTGCAGCAGCTGATGTGGTGCTGGTGTTGCAGCAGCTGATGTGGTGCTGGTGTTGTAGCAGCTGATGTGGTGCTGGTGTTGCAGCAGCTGATGTGGTGCTGGTGTTGTAGCAGGTGATGTGGTGCTGTTGTTGTAGCAGGTGATATGGTGCTGGTGTTGCAGCAGCTGATGTGGTGCTGTTGTTGTAGCGGGTGATATGGTGCTGGTGTTGCAGCAGGTGATGTGGTGCTGGTGTTGCAGCAGCTGATGTGGTGCTGGTGTTGCAGCAGCTGATGTGGTGCTGGTGTTGCAGCAGCTAGGTGATGTGGTGCTGGTGTTGCAGCAGCTAGGTGATGTGGTGCTGGTTTTGCAGCAGCTAGGTGATGTGGTGCTGGTGTTGCAGCAGGTGATGTGTTACTGGTGTTGCAGCAGTTGATGTGGTGCTGGTGTTGCAGCAGGCGATGTAGCACTGGTGTTGCAGCAGGTGAAGGGATGTCTGAAGCACAAACACCAGCTCGTCACGCAGCTCCCCACACAGTCCCGCGCGCGATGAAGGAACCGAAGACAAAACAACATGAAGGGGGCAAAATAATCTCCTATTGTTGGCCTGATGGACGGTGAGATTTATGAACGAATTATTCATGACATGTGTGTGTGAGCCTTCTCCTGTGAGGGATTATGCGGTAGCTTAAATATTTTATTCATTGATCATGTGTCAGTTTCCAGGAAATACTGGAAGCTCAATCAACATCCCAAGCTGGAAGTTAGGGAGACTTTTTTTTGAAGTAGAATAGCTTTTTATTAAGGATTTCTTTTTCCGATTCACCGCTTTTCTGATTTTCAGCGCCTACTACTTTCTTCTTCAACTTCTATCTTGGTTCATAACCTTCATTCACATCTTACTGTTTCCATGCGCAGGGTTTTCTGTATGGAAACAAACTTTGTGTGTAGATTCTGTGTTCCCTTATCTCCATACTAAATGGTGCCTTCATCCTACTTCTCTTTGTAACGCCTTTGTGGCGGTTAGAGAAGCATAATCTAACTTTACTGACTATGAAATTAAAATCAACACTCAGAATTTCGTCCTATGTTAGCCATTGCGGGGGTCGCAGCTATCAGGTTCTAGAAATGTGTTGCTTTCTTAGTTTCAGGTGAGGTGATCCTGTTTTACTTCTCTAAAATGATTGAACCGTGAACAAGGTAACTTAACTAATCGTTGAAGGTTTTTTTCTGCAGTTTTTCTTTCTGCTTTCTTCTCAATTCTGACAGTTTAAATAAATTCTAGTACACCACGGAAATTAACTTCATTTTCAAGTGAAGTGCTGTGGTATTCATGTAAATGTTGTATCTGCTCCGCAATATTGCGCAAAAATGTTCTCTAATGAGGCTGATATAACAATTCCACCTTCAGCGCGCCGCTGTTTGAAGAAGAACATCCCCTCACATTTGCTGGGACTTCCTTCGCTTTCTACGCTCTCTATTCAATAATTAAAGCGACGCTCGTGTGACTCAGCATTCAGTGTTTGAATGTAATTATTCAAAGAAGTTTTTTATTCTGTTTTACAGCGCATTATTTTCAAGTCTGACTACGCGTATTCATTTTGTTCCCTTCATATTATAATCAGTACCATTAAACTAGCGAAAAAAGATGAACGTCTAAATATCATAATGGAATGCATTTATTTTATTCATGTATATGCAAGAAATGACGTATATTTGTTCCGTAGGTATACTCATCTAGAATTAAATTATACTCTTTAGAAATAATTTTATGCTTGTGTAAAACTTCAGTTATCATATTGCCTTTATCAAACTCAGGTTCACAAATACTGGGCGGCAGTCACCATACCATTTTAAAATGAAATATCTATTTTTCAATAAATTAATTTCTATCTTTATTTTCAGAATTCTAAAGTTACGTAGTTGGAAACTTAAATATGAATAAATTCACAACCGAGAAAAAGATTCAAGATAATTGAATTTTATTGTAAATGGGTGCTCCATTATTGGAACATTGTGTAGAGATATGCTAGTAAATTTTGTTCACGCGTAAGAAAAAAAGAGGTACGTAAATAAACCTCGAACTATCCAACAACTTGAAGCAAACAAGCAGGAGGAAATGTATTTCTTACAGCATCAGTTGCTGAGAACTGAAATGGAAAATGCCCCACAAAGAGCTCGTGTTTGCGAAGCTGAACATGGAGGCCAATTACGTTACATTTTTCATACATAAATCAAAATGAAATTTCAATCTACTCGTATAAACTATATAATAACATTTAAAACTTCAAACTGTAATAAAAAAGAATTAATAATGTACACTCATTTTCAAAAAGATTTTTTTTTATAACGGTAATGTGACTTATGAGTCATCATTTATTATAATATACTCAGATATTTAATACTGATGTTAATTTAGGTTAAATTTCACTTCCTCTGTTTGATATTTATTATGGATTACTTTTCATGAAACGAACGAAACGTAATGTTCATCTGCCCTCGGAATATTTATTTTAATGATATTCTTGTCATTTGCGGCAGCGTAAAGCCTGCACTCACTGCAGCCACTCGTGCACGGCGCAGCGGGAGAGCTGCAGCAGCGCTCTGCAGGTCGGTGGCAGAGCGGCCCTCCACCGACCTCCCAGTGAACCGACGTAATTGAAAGCTCTGGGATTTTTATTAAATTTTACTCGATGTTTGCCGTCAAGAGTTTCCTAAAAATTTTCTCGAGCTGCGAATAATTTTGCGCTAATTATGTGTTTATTTTATGTCAAGAGCTAGCGACCTTCTTCAAGCGTTCCGTCGGGGTGTTAAGAGAATTTCGTTCTGTGCCTAAATGGCTTGTGGAAAGTGAACTTGCACTCAAAAATGTCTCCATTTAGGATGACTGTGTCATGTCGTCATAATTCTCAAATCGTGCTTAGACTTGCGTGATCTGGTCGACTGCAATTTGTTTTAAATCTTATTCTGATGTTTTGAATCTCTGTTCAAGTTTTAAGTCTCAGTTCAATTACTACGAGATGTTATCAAGTAGCTTCCATGCTAGGTTTAATAATTTTTTATCTCATCTAGGCCTCTAATAACTCCCATTTTTTTATAGTTCCCGTCCGAATTGATCAAATGAATCCCGCCTTTTACCTTTTGGATTTTTTTTAAACTTTCAAGCTAAGAAGCACCTACTCATTTTTTAAATGAATGTCTTCCTGTGTCGAAACTGTGATCTCGCATCTAAGCTTTCACTTTCGGGAACAAACCAAAGTCTTAAGTGGTTAAATCTAAATAATACGGAGGAGACGAGATCTCGACCATGTTATTTGGCCTACAACAGAGTTGCTTTTATGGAAGCGTGAGCAGGTGCATTTTCGTGATGCCACAGACAGTTGTAGGCCTTTCCAATGTGAGCTTTTTTCGTATAGCACGTTTTCTCTCAGCCACCGCAAACCTTCACAATATGAATATGAGTTCACAATACCACCAACTGGCGTGAATTCTCGATGGACCACGTCTTTGATGCTGAAAGCAACATGAGCTTGATTTTTGATGCACTTTTTATCTGCGTCAACTTTTTTTGGTCGCGGTGATCGTTGATGTTACCACTGTGATGTCTGATGTTTGGTTTCTGGGTCAAGCCATGAAACCAGCTTTCATCGCCAGTTTTCATTCACCGGAGACGTAGGTGGGGCCATGTTTAGATGTTTGATGCCAATTCATAAGTATGAAGGAATTCGTTCATGAACATTAAAATTCATTCCTACCATCTTTATTGTGTTGAGAGAGGCTGACACTCATTTATAATCAATCCATGATTCGTTCAATGATGTCCAACAGGCCTTATTTGCTAAAATGCAGTCCGGGAATTTTCTAATGGTAGGCTATCTCTCAAGTCTCTGTCCAATTTTTATATGAAGAACATTACGTTTTTTTTTACAAAGCTTAAGAACTAATTATGAAACTAAGAACGAGGATTTGAATGTAAATATTTCACTTGAAAGATTGATCGGTAAGAGTCAACGTTTTGACTCAGCGATTCATTCTCAAAGAAGTATCTGGAACATCAATGAAGAATATATTACACACAAGAGTGAGTTTTTATAAAAGGTTAGAGCTGAATAAAAACTCATTTGTGACGGATAACTACACATAAGTGTCACTAAAATGAGATTTTCGCTTAGAATATAAAGACTCCATAATTCGAAGATGGGTAATGTTGTAAACAAAGCCTAAACCACAAGAATCATCAGATTTTCCATGATGATTGTTTTTCTTAATTGAAGCGTATGGCTGACTGAGGAGTTCAGAGAGGAAGATCAGAGCGAAATCTCTCGCTGCCATGCTCTGCAGCGCGAACACGCAAGGCTGTTATGGTAGAGCCCACGTGTAAGGACACACACTGTGCCTATCCGTGCATGTTGACAAATCACTGAAGAGAGCACGAGTTTTGGAAGTCGATCTTTATGATTGAAAAATTAAATTCACTGCAATTAATGAGAACGGGATGAAATTTAAAATGCATGAAGAATTTGAATAAATGTACTGGTAAATCATCCTTCATTTTTTTCGACTGATAGATGAAATAAGGAAAAGCCGGGAAACTTTTTTTTAACAACTTTTTACCAACACAGATATAGATTACTAAAATTTTCGTTGGAAAAATTTATTTAATGATTGTTCAATGGAAAACCATTGAAGCGGAGAAAACATGTTTTATAGAATCAATTCCTGATGAAGCTCAATAAAGTTAGAGCATTGTTCGAAAACACTGGCCGACATAGTCTTCAGGACGTAAATTTTGAATTGAAAAGTTCAGAAGCGAAAGAAACTTCAACTCAGGAGAGTTGACAGTTGCGGAAACAGTTTTTAAGTTTGGTAATAAAGAAATCCAAGAGAATGTTGTTGTTTTGGCTTATTTTCTGTCACAAATTTATATTATACTGGGTCTAAGTCTCTGCCTAATTTTCAAGTCTCAGTTTGAGTCAAGGTTTCAGTATCAATTTGAAATAACATCAAAGTATTTAGTTCTAAGTTTTATAAAAATCTCATTTTTAGTGAATTAATAAAGGCTTCTGTTCCAATTGTCTCGTCAGAGTTTCAGGTTAGAAGTCTCGTGAAACTCTCAAGTTGTAAGTCTTGTCAAAATCTCAAAGTGTAGGTCTCTACATAACCATTTCATTTCCATGTTTGGACTAGGGTGCCAGTCTCGACTTCAAGAAACAGTTGAAAATTTTCAGTCATTTGCAGCATCAATTGAATCTGGGCTTCTAAATAGCATCTGAGGGTCATGGCATCTGAGGGTCATGGCATCTGAGGGTCATGGCATCTGAGGATCATGGCATGAACATTTTCATGTCACTGTATGCAGTACCAACACCACAGCGGGATACAACTAATGTATCTTAGGGGATTAGTACTCCGAGGAGAGAAATGTGAGGTCCCAAGCTCAACGTTAAACCGATCTTTTGTTGAAATAGAACGGGCGTAATTCAGTGCATGTTAAGGATCATTTTTTTAGTCAATGAATGCCTTTTTTCAGCATCTTTTACTTTCTTCTTCAACTTTTATCTTGTTTCATAAACTTTGGTTCAATTTTGCTGCTGCTCTGCCCATGATACGGATAACTTGAGTATAAATCCCTCGTTTCCTTTTACACAAAATGGTGCCTTCCTCTATCTTCTCCTGAGAACACCTTTGTTGTGGTCTGGGAAACCTAAGCGTATTCTGTAGTTTCATACTTTAGCCTGTATGTGAATCCCTCAAATTAAGCTATTTGCGTCATAAATCCGTTATTTTCGATGGCAGACTGCGGCAGGTTTAACTGAAGTTCAATATTCAACTCAAATTGCAGTGAATTTTGGTAGCCAATTTTGAAAATAACAAACATTTAGTCTTGATTAATTATTTATGAATATTGTGTTTGTGACAATTGGTTGGTCAGCAGTACTACGAAAGTCTTTGCGGTGGCCACCATGGTAGCTCACGCTGCAGTTAGCGGTAATTTCTTATAAAAATGGTATTGATGGCATATGCTTTAATGCAGGCCATGCAACCTACTACGTAGCTTAACCCTTTAACGCCCCAGAGGACACCAGTGTCCTCTTTCAAAATTCCCCTTCAATATATTTTATTTCTTATTCAATTAGTTTCCTAATGTGTTCTTTGAAGTTCTCTGCCGAGTGGCAGTTCTTATCCCATCCTGATATCGGTGACTGCCAGATGCCAGCGCCAGTTTAGTGACGGTGGTTGTGTTAACGGTAATATGAGTACAAAAATTCGGACGTTAAAGGGTTAAATAAAGCGTCTGATTTTTGAGAACTCTTGAGTGTCATCACTCGGTATCAATTCCGTCAGTTTCAGGCCGCCGTCATCAATCCGGCGAAAGTGAGAGCTTAGGTCGCCTATAATTCTCTCATTAATTATGGTCTTTGAAATCCAATAGTTCCTGTACCTCCTTCTGATGACTTCCCTGAGAGAGCATTAGTCCTCACTCGATCGTCTCTGCCCTCATGATCATGCGTTCATCTCTCTCTTTCCTTCGAACTTCGTTTACCTCCCTTCTCTCTCTTCATCACATTTCGACGCTCTTGATTCTCCTATTTTTCATACCTCCGTTTTTAAAAAGTTCTTTTTCTAAATTCATTTAGGCTTTTCTATCCCTTTTACTTCCTTTGCATGCCATAATTATCGCTCCTCTGCCTTTCTCCTTTCACTACTCTTATTCTAATCATTTCACTCTGCTGCCTTCACATCATGTTTCACTTAAAACTCCATTTCGTGCCATACTGGTTATATTGGCGAGGAGCACAGTGACAAGTTAAAATTGCCTAGTGTATTCTCTCGGAGTAGAGTTCATTTCGTATTGGAAAAAACATGTTGTGCGGAAAAATTCATGGGGATAATTATTGTGCGACCATTGATAAACGCAACCTCGGCTTACTAATTTAGCCAGCGTTTGTTGTATAGTACTCCTTACATCTCAATGTGCACTTGATGACGTGGGTGCAGGAGAGTTCTAGCTCACTCATTCTGATTGTAGGGTCAAATAACCAAGTCATCTATCAGTAAATGCGGGGGGAAGCTTGAGAAATTCAAGTACACTCTCTAATCTTGCCCTTATTTTCCTGATGTATATATATAATATACCAGTGAAGGTAGAGCAGACTGTGCTGAAGAAGAATAGTTTAGGCGAGTCAAGTTGCTGCGGCTCCAATTACTTTCTTTATCTCTCATTGTAACCAGCGCGCTGGTGAGACCTTGCGACACCTCGTGGTCCTTGGAAACTGCAGCTCCTATACGTGCTTTTTACGTACAATAATCTGGAATGTCGTGTATCACTTTTCCTCAATTTTAAGTGTCTATGTCATGTATAACAGCAATCGTGTTATTCCTGGTTATTTATTATTTATATTTATTTTTATATATATTTGGAAAGTGATCGATGAGGACAACTTTGAGGTGCACTAACTATGCATATAGTGAATGTAAATTTATGTATTTGTGTTCTCAGGGGAAAATGTGAGGTAAGGAACTGAAAGTGCTGAGGCTCTTTCTTTTGTCGAAGAAATGTAGATTTCTCGCTTGTTTCGAACCACAGCTTTTCGACATTTTGTTCTGCTTTTACATTGCACTTATTACTTTCTTCTTCAATTTTTATCTTATTTCATCAATTTTTTTTAACCTTGGCGGTTCTTCGGGGAATTTTGCTGGGACACACTTTGTGTGTCCGCGCATTGCCAGGTCCGTAATTTCATATTAAATGGAGCCTTCTTCCTTCTTTCTTGGGAACTCCACCGTTGGGGCTAAGGAAGTTTCAATTCGTTTATGATTAACTATAAACTCTAATTTAATTGGTAAATTAGGTTTTCTAATAAATTATAATAAAACTGTCCTTCAATAGTCTTTTCTATATGATCGGAATGAATTACTCACCTCAAACTTCACATCAGAAGACTCATTACTTGCATCTGTTGAAGCGAGCACTTTGAAATAGCCCTACTTGCGGGCTAGACTAAGTTTTGTGACTTTCAGGGCGCTCTACGTCAGACTTAGTTTAGTCTAATGCATTCGATTTGATTTAATTTAGAGCACTTGTCCTAAAGCGTTTCCTCGGGGAATATTCATATGAGGTCCCAAGCTAAAGGTTCGGTAGACCTTCCTTTTGTTGAAATAGAATAGGTTTTTTGTTCTGTTACAGACCATATTTTTTCGATTCACCATGCTGTCCTGTTTTTTGGCACCTACTTCTTTCTTTTTCAACTTTTATCTTGTTTCATAAACATCTTTCTCAACTTTCTGGCTCTATGCACCTTGTGCATAAATTTCGCATTTCCTTAAGTCCATATCGAATGAAGCCTTCCTTCTTCCTCTCTTTGGAACGCATATGTTGCGGTTAGGGAAACTTAAATTAACATCTAATTTTTGAAACTCAATCCTGTGTGCAGTTGCTCGATGTGTGTACTTAGCTTCTAAAACATTTTTAATTTCACCTCTGTTTTATTGGCGTTGCACGGGTTGAACCCAAGAGTCCATGTGTAGGTTTCAGAATGACTCGGAATGTGAGAGAAGCAGACGTTACAGATATTCGTTCATATAATAACGTACCTGTATTAAATGATTTACGTGCTTTGTCGAGCGTTAGTTGCAAGATATCTTGCTGATTGCCGTCCAAATATGTTTTGCTCGCGTTTGAATAATTAAGATGGGTTAAACGATTTTCCCATTCTCCATTATAATTTGAGAAATTGTTGCTGCCAGGATATGAAGTCGTTGCCCTCATTCATGAGAGCACGGATTCGCTAGTATCAAAACTAAGAAGCCCCGTGGAGTAGAATTTGCACTGCACTGCTCCACCTAAACAGGATCTGTGTCGGTAAAACAAGTAATTAAAAATTAAAATTATTTTCCTCGGCACACATTAAGATTCGATCTTAAAATTTAGGATATCCGGCCAAAATCAGGGCATCAAGAAGCCATCTCCTGAAGGAGCTTCCCCAATAGGCACCGCCAGTGAACTATTCTATTAATTCTAAGTCCGCCGATCTGCTGGGCCGTTCCATCTCCGGGCTGCTTCCTCCTGCTATCGGAAGCCGATGTAGCTAACGAGCGGCAGCGGCTGCCAGAGGGCGTGAGAGGCTTCATCTGCGCACCATTACTGGCGATATTGGCACCTCTCACTCGTCTCCTTGACATCTTCCTGCTTCTAACGTCGCCAGTTTTGCTCGAATCCATTTTTTCGCGGCTCAAATGTCGCTTACTGAGGTATCTGTTGGGCGTCATATGATGCTCTTCTTCTTTTGTGTCATCGTAGAATGGTCGTTAAATATTCGCGTAGACTCATCATCTGTAATGTGCCAGATTCTTGTTGTTTTTCCAAATATAACATTTTAAGCATTCTTATGTTGCCTCTTGAATATGTTTTCAAGTTCTACCAATTTGATCGCGTATGGTGTAGTGCGCATTCCATTGCAATTTTGTTAATGTATATATCGATCTTAATTCCTCGGGATTTTTCTATCAATTCACATTTTCTTACTTCAGCTTAAGCTTCCTTTTAACATTTAATTCTAACGAGCCACGAAGGTTCGAGTTGTCCACCTAAGGTTCAAGTGCCCCGTGCGCTTTAGTAAGCAACAGGTTTGGCTCACATATCTCGTTTTATAACATATAGGATTTCTGTATTTGCTGGTCCTGGTTTCTTCTGGCAGGGCAAGAATTTGAAGTTACTTAATACGTGCTGTCTATCAGATCATCCGTCACTGTCCCCTCGACGTCGACTCGTGAGCAAAGTTTGGGTGAATCATTTGGAGAGCACCATCTAGTAAATAATTCCGGAGAAAATGTTTGTCATGATCGAACTTAAGCTTGTCCATAGTTTTACCAAAATAATATGCATCAATAACAAAATAACAAGCATGAAATGAATTTTTTTATAATAATCAATTGTGAATTGTGCAAAACACATTTGAAAATCAGATTATTTTACTGATTCCCACCTGTGATTTTGGCATGTGATTAAAAAAATAAATAAAGCCCCGTTTTAGCTCATTTATTCTGGGCGATGTTGCTGTCGCATTCCGAGGTAAGGGACGTGGAGAAGAGAGCAATATTAATTGCTCCTTGACAGACAGGGGAAAAAGCCTGAAATGGAAAGAGTTGCCGCGTGCGTCTGTGCTGCGGTTGCCTGCCTCCGCCACTGCTGATGCTCACAAGAAAGCTAATTAACGAGTTCGGACGTGATGCCCGCAAAATCCTCGTAAAAACCCGCCTTCAGTTCATTAACTCGAGACGCGAGTTTTCACCTGCCAAGAAATCTCGGCCGGGACTGCTGGAGAAAAGACGAGATTGCCTTCTTTATTTGCTCCTTTTGATGTTCCATAGAAGTCTTAGTGATTTATTTGCTTGTACTTGACGTGATCATTACTGCTAAATTGCAATTTTACATTTGTTCACACAGCGAGCCTAATGGGTCAAATATTGCGCATTCTTCATTTTAGTTCAGTATACTAAGCATTTGCGCCGTCAGTGTGAGCTGATCACAACTCCTTATCAATTGTTGATATGAAATGGCTCAACATTTTTTATAAAAGTTAAAATGGCGAGTCTTTCATGTTGCTGAACTCGTTTAATTTAGGTGCAATGCCAGAACGACAGGAGCAATTAGAAAATGAATAATAATGTTCAGGAGGTTGAGTTTCATATTTTTCATCTAAGACTGCTATCCTTAAAATCAGTTGGAAATTCTAGTGCGTTGATATTATATGCGACAAACATCTATCACGTTTATTTTGACTAGCTTAGTGTGGAGAGCTCAAAGTAAACTCCGGGTAGTATTTTAGCGTTAGTTGTATGTTAGGTCTTATCATTTGAAAATGCATACGCGTTCATTACTCTAATTTTCTCAGTTACCTAATAGTTTAAAGACTATTGGGTTAGATTAATAATCAGTTAGATAATATACTCTGTTTAATTGGGTTAGATTAATTTTCCAGAAATTATAGAGCAGATTATTCCGTATTTCACATGATAATTGAACCATGCTTGCAACTATATAAAGATGTGAAAAGAATAAATTTCTACTTCCAATCGGAGAAAGTAAAATAAAATCGGTTCACTATTTTTAATTTTATAGCATTCAAAAGTGAGGTATACATTTTTTAAACACACTAAATATATATAACCTTGCTATTTGATTGATCTTTTGTTGTGAGACGCACGAGTGTTCATCATGTAAACGATATTGTGACGCAAATAACTCATTTTATGCATTGCAGGCCTGAGCTTTGTATCCGAGCATAAATTTCATTCAACGAACTCGACGCGCATCAAATGATCTATAAGAGGATCGCTATAGTGATGCTTCTGAATGGCACGCTTCTCCATCATAGATGTTGAGATGCTTCACTTGAGCTGTGCCGCTAATGAAAAGAGTTCATGCAACTGAGGTATCATAGAATTTTCCGTGTAGTTGATTCCATTAGACGAGCACAAGAGGGTATTTAGGCCTTGATGCTTAGCGCTCCGCACTCCTGCTTAATTGGATCCCTTTCACGCCCTGCCAAAAGAAAGAGGAAATTCAGCTTGCCTTCTTCCGTTAATTGGCCTAGCATTTCAACATGATGCCTTGTGAACTGGAGCGCTCGCTGAACCCAATTAATTTGAGTGCCTTCTCTTACTCGGGTTAAGCAAAAGAACAACTTCGACGTTTGTATTTTAACAGTAGGCTCTACAATTGTCGTTCAATTTGCTCTGATGGCGATGGAAAATGCTCGCACGAGAAGTATCGGTGATGCTTGCTCTGGCACTCACTAATGACGCTGCCGAGAAAGAGCGTCAACCTTAGGGTTAATTTTGCACTTCCCTGGATAAAAGGCGCATCATGATTTGCTTGGCCTAAGCCTCCTGTATGTGATGACCCAACTGTTACTGATTTTCGGCATCCATTAATTAAGATAACACGGAGTGATCTATACAAACTTGAGCACTAATATGTGAGGGGTTTGGATCTGTACTTGGGTGAGTCTTATTTTCTTTTCTTTACTTTTCTTTCTCACTTTTAAGGAAAGCCTGTCAATATACTGTATCGTGCAACCGGCTATGGTTATGAACGTCTTTTTATTGTTTACTCTCGTTTCATCTATTCTTCTATTCTTCTGATAGATATGTTCCTGCCTTCTTTATATTAGCGTAGCAGTTGGGCTGTGTTAATACATGTGTAATACAAATATGTGTTTAAAAGTGCAAAGATTTTGCGTACTGGTGCTACCACTCATACCTGAAACATATTTTATCGTAGATTATCTCTAATAACTGAGTGGGGACGAAGATAAAATCTCAATTCAAAAACAAATTAGCAAATAAAAAACTATTAAATTCAATATAATGAAATTTACAACCAATGATTGTTCAATAGTTTTATCTGTCGCAACTTCACCCTGTATACTAGGTACTTGGGTAATCCAAAATGACAGCAAGTTTGTTGTTAAATTATCTTTATATTGATTATAATTTGGTTGAATATTGGCTTGCAGCAAAAATAAAAGAATCGGTAGAAGAAAGAAGACATATTTACGTACACCGTTCGTTTAAAATTACCATTCATGTGTGAATTGTAGCTCTAACTTGGATACACATACTAACATTTGAAATGCTAAAAACACTTTCATCAGCGGAGATTCACAAACTTATTGTGATTTTAGACTCGCAGATCTTGACTACGTATAAAATTACCCAATATTTTCGGCTTCTAACGACGATTTTGTCTTGAAGAATTGAAATTTACATCGTCAAGGCTCTCGTCTCCTCGCAGAAAATTACTTCATGTAGTGCAGGATGTAATCTATTTGGATGTTTATTAAATCCAAACTAGGTAGTTTATAGTATTTTACATTTAATAATCAATATAGAGCTATACTTCGGAGTTACGCGAAACTTGTCTACGCTCTCCTATCTAAATAAGTTATTACATCCACTCGTTAAAGAAATGTTTTATTTTTTAAAACTTGGGAAAACTTGCAAACCAATGCATACATTTCCGAACTGACATTTAGGAAATTCTTGGTGTTAAATTACGTTTCATTAACGATTGTAAGCTCAGAAGGACGCTGTACATACATCAGCTCATGAAACAGTGTTCTTCTGTACTGTTTTATTTATTTATTTTGGCTCAATTGTTAATCAATTGAGCTTTTATACCTTTTGAACCTGAAAAGGAATAATATTAGTAAGCTATATTTTTGCTTCTCTTTAAGGTTTGTGGTATCGAAAGCCTTGCATATATTTTTAAAGAGTCCTATATCCAACCGATTGAACGATGTCTTCAATGTGCAGTATTTTCAACCTGAAGAATAAGTTTATGGATCACGGAAGTTATTTTACAGACGATAGCATTGATGTTGAGGGCAGACCTCGGCCTTGTGCTAGCCTTAATCTTCATTGGATGCCCTCACTCGGAGTCGCTTTATTTCCACAACAGGGGTCACTTGACTGGGGAGTGCGTGAAATTAGATGCGCCCAGTGGGAGTTATTGCGCCCCACGGAAGGGCGCCGCAGAGGGCCACAATTTGGAAGCATTCAAACTCATTCTTGGCGGCGCCGCTGAGGCAACAGAGCTTCGCCGTGATTCAATCGAGGCCCTTTGAATGGCAGGCCCTGCAGAGACCTCGGCGAGACGTGTCTGCAACGAGCAAGAATTTGCATCAAATTTTCGAAATAGCCTCGCTGAAATATCGCGTGCGCTGCAACATCTTTTCGTGAATTTTCAGCATCGGTAAATTTCTCGGCTACATGTGTGTTTTCAATATTTAACCATTAAAATATTTTGGATCAACTATTCTGATATGTCCCAACATTTTTTGCAGGTAGGTTTTTGCAGGTAAGCGTCTAAAGCAGTAATGGACGAGTGAACTTGCTCTCCTCCCATTCAAATCTTATTTCCTTTTAACCGTCTGTTTGGTCGGCTGATAAATGCGAGTGTTCTTCAAGGAGGTATATAATCGTTTATTTTTCAAAGAAGCTCAAATGAGCAGCATTTTGCTATCAGGTCTGCGATCGTTCGGAACGACATCTGGTACAATCGTCTAGAAATTGTTCTCGACCCCATTAGAGAGCAATTCGGCCGCATTATCACCATGAAAACCTGAGCAACTTGGGTAAATGTGGCCTTCTATTTACCCTCATTCCAAAGAATGGCATCATTTGAAAGTGATAAGAATGTCGTTCTCGTAAATATCTCGCAAAATAGCCGTTCCTTCGACGGCCGCTGGAACTCGGCTGCCTGATATGGGGAATAATTCTGACTATTGGGCACAAACGCCAGAAGGAATACGACGCTCCGTGTCATCGAACTAGACAAAAGTCCGGAATTGGAGACCGCTGAGAGAACAGGTATTTGGAACGGTAAAATTGAGCGAACTAGAAACGCATTGTAGCTGCAGAATGAATGTCTCGTATAAAATTGAAAGTTTAAAGCTCCATCAGTAAAAGTTTTTGATTTATTTCTCCTGGGATGGGCTGCGACATTTTGCTCAAGTGCGCTCAGAAATTGAAAACTTGAGAGAGTAAACCGACTCGAGAGTGAGTGATCAGGACAATCACTGCGATACAAGGTCAATAAAAGTCACAATATGATTTGGCAGGCAGTAACTGAACGTGAAAAATTGTTTATCGCCTGATTGTTATTCCATTGATTTTTATTACATGGATAAATTTTCATCGGATGTATTGGTAACTTTATCTGAAAGCTTTATGAATATAGACTTCTCATGTTAGTTCTACAGTGATCTCGTTGTTATTGTGAACGATTTAAAGCCTAAAGTGAGTGTTGTAAGGTCAAGTCCTCAGTATCTTGGAGCGCTTGAAACTTCTGCTGATCAAGCCACGCTTCTGTGCTGACCGACTGAATTGAATAAAAATTTGAGAATGTTTTCCCCGAAACACATATAACGTCCACCGACTCAGAGAAATATTCCAGTGTCAGTATTTGATGAGCTAAATTAACTTCACCATTTAGTTTTTTAGGATATTTTACACAAGAAAACTCGTGCTATAATTGGGTGATGTGCGCCATTAGAATAATTGTCTCTTTGCGTTGTTCACTGTTTTCTCTCTTCATTGGAATTTCTGCGAGCGGTTCGACACTGTTTCTTTTATGAGAACAAATACAACTATTGTATCAATGGTAATAAGTGCTCCAGGGGATGATGCGAATTCCTAAGTTGAAGGTAAAACAACAACGTAATGACAACAATTAACTTGCGCATTCATTGCCGCAAATTTGAAATGATGATATTTTTCTCTTGCGCTAAGCCTCCGAGTTATGATTGAACTTAAGCAAAACGTACGGTGCCAAGTCCCATTTGTGCTTGTGTTGACGTTACAATGGTTGAACGGTTGAACTATCATTGAGTTGAATGTTGAATCTGTTCCCACTCAAAAAAAAGCCGACGGACAATGTCTTCGTTATGCCGTGAGACACCAGCTTAAATCAAAACTAACATTGAAATTGTATCACCCTTCAAATAGTGCAGTAAAAACAGCGTAGCGAACGGAAACTAACACAATAAATTTATTGACATAAACGATGGCTACCTTCCAATTCTCATAAACAGTGGCTACTCTTCAATGCTCAAACGTTGACCGTTGACAAACATTGCAATCATGCTGCTGATGACCTTTTCCAACACATTTCAAATGTGATGGACTAAGAAATTCTCATTTATAGCTAAGGAGAAAGAGAAATTCAGAAGACAATAATCGACCTCACATAAAATTTATGAACAATTAATTTTTAAGAACGGTCACTTTAGAACGATCTACAGACTCACCGAAAAAGCGGTCTCTACAGCGCGTCCTTATTGCAAAAAGCCAAAACCATACTGGATTCACATCATCCTGTAACTAAATAATGTTGCCTGGCCAAAAAAAAACATTCAAATACTACCAATACTGCCGTTAACAACCCGAACTATACTAACATGGTAGATGAAAAGACAAAGCGCTCCCCACAACGTAACAATTTTGAAACCTTCGGCAAATGCCTAGTCATGGATATCAAAGTAACTCATAAATACGTCTAGTCTCGATGATGACTTAGATCCGAGTAATGTTCCTGAAGAAATTGCTGCTGTTTGGTTTCTCCGAAGCGTTAAACACCTGGGACTTTTACAAAAATGTATAATTCAGAAGTAGATACACTGGTTTGAAAGTTCCCCGTAAAATCGATCACATGCAGTGCGTTCTGAAAACAAATCGTCTCCGTTCAATAGAAATAATATTAGTGTTCCTCAAGGATCCATTCTTGGCCCACCACGTTCTCCATCTTCATAAACGATTACCTTCCAATGCTTTCTAAAACGAGGATTTGTATGAACGCAGATGATGTATAAATTGTAATAAATTCTATGGCTAAATTCCGAAAGGCGTAAATACCCGCCAAATTCCTTTTGAGCTGCCCTAGGTCTAGGTTTGATCGAAATTATCTCAAACCATACGAAGCATAACACATTGTATTATTTGTTGGTCCCATGAACCAATTAAAAAATAGCCAAATCTGACTAACAAGATGAATTCATACAATTAAGCTACAAGAAAAGGAAAAATTTCTATATTTGGCTCGTTCAAGATTCTAGATTGGCTGTGAAGTTTTCTGTGGAGAAAACTTGCGACAGAACTGACGGAACCTCAACGTTTTTCTTCGTACAAAAAGTGTATTCGACGAAAAAATTAGGTTATAACCTATTTAATTCCAAGTGTTATCGCTTTCTGTCTTTTACTGCCTAATCTGGTAAGACATGCATTAATATCTTCGAAGTAAGTTGCAAAAAAGGAATGAATTTTGCGGTCAAGGTAGTATGCATACGCCAATTCAAGAAAACTTTCTTTTCTAAATAAACTTGACTGGACCATAGTCCAACATAAAAACTTCCCTCATAGAGCCCAACATGTATACTACACTTTTTAATTTCTTAATTTCTTCATAGCAATGCTACAATTTCTACCACTCACTATAATGAGCCAAAAGCCAAGTGAGAGATTCGAGGTCTTGGTCAGCTACCGCTCAACTGATGAAAAGCAAAAGTTTTCTCAGTATCAGCTGCCTCGCTGTGGAACAAACTTCTCCAGCGTATAAAAATCTCAACGAAAGAAGCCAAGGCCAAAATAGCGCGTTATTTCGCGTCTCAGCAATAACTGAATGGTGCAACACATACTGAAAAATAGTTATGAAGTAACTATTACACTCTCATTTCTCTGCATTGCTAAATTTTCGACACAAATTTTTATAGCAAGCGAATGTGAAGTGATTTCTTTTACACCATTAGTTAGTGTATGTATTTTGTGTATCAGTACGGGAGTTTAAGCAACTTTGCCAAGCCAGTAACTTTTATTTGTACTTAAATACCTTTTTGAATCCACTAGTAACTTCTTATTTTAAATAATCCTTCATTTCTTTATTTCGTTATCGCCAAGCTCAAGTGTCATTGTCTGTAAATATTTCAGAAACAAGAGTGTGTGAGACACTTCACACGTAGGGCACACCCAGACTTTTCTTTGAACTACTTATTTTTTAATTTTCAACGCTTTCGAAACTCGCTTAACTTTAGATTTTGTTCACAATATCTGTCTTTGAAATGAGCCAGCCATCAACTATTCATAAAGCCAAATGAAATCTCCATTTAGCGTCAGAATACTTTTGCATATATTAACGACTACAATCACCTGATGATTTACAGTTAGCAAGCATTAGATTGCAAATCAATACCACCAGTGAATAGTAAATAGCTTTGAGATATTGGCTTATCAGGGTTAATGTTGAGTTCATGATTGTATTTGTGTTTCATAAACTTTTCGTCAGCCATGGCTTATGATCCTTTCTCGTCACTGACTAGCACGAATTTTTGTCGCAGCATTATTCGTGTAGGAAATGTAATTATTTTGCTGAGAGGTAAAGCATGTTCTCTGAGCTACTTTCAAGAGACACGTTGATATAAATACACTGAAAACGGTTTCAAATTTCTTCCATGTCGGTCATCGAGCTCTAGGAGCTGAATAATTCACTTCCACCCATCATACTCTTAACGACATCACCAGACACCACAGAAGCCTATGCGCATACGTCATTCCAAGTGAAGACTGTCCTCCAAAGCGTTCATCATCAATGTGTCACTGTCTTCTTTCACTCTTACTTGTATTTATGTCTTCTGAAATTTAAAATGACTTAAACCAAGGGATGTATTTTCATGGTTTTATCTCAACAGTTAGCTCGACTATTGGCATGGCTATTATGATTCCATATGCGTGTTTACCAGGGTTGCGGAGTCGGAGGAATAACTTTGCGACTCCGACTCCTCCTTTTCAGAATTTTGCAACTTCGACTCCGACTCCACCTTTCCAGAATTTTGCGACTCCGACTCCGACTCCGACTCCACCTTTCCAAAATTTTGCGACTCCGACTCCGACTCCACCTTTCCAAAATTTTGCGACTCCAACACCGACTCCACCTATTCACAATTTATAAGATGAATATGACAGCTTGCAGGTGTTGCAACCTGTACATATGGTTATTGTGATCTTTATTTACGAATGACTTTAAAATTGGCAATAGAATGCTAAAAATCAAGTTCTACTAATCTATATCTACTAGAGTACATGATTCTTCAAAAATGACGGGATTCGATAATTTCCTCTAAAAAAGTCCCAAGATATAGATGACACACAAAATAGATCCACCGTTAATAGTGCCCGCGTTTAAAATATTCTTGTACTTGTGCACTGGTGAAACTCGTATCACAGATACGGTCATTAAGCATTCTTATGAACGTCACAGACGCACACACCAACCAAGCATGCATCAACTGTGTATTATATTTCAAATTATTATTAGCAAGGAAGTTTTCAACAAATTTGCCATAACTTTTTTATACGATAAGCTGCATTTTCTCACTAATAAGATTCAATTTTCAAGCAAAAGTTTTTACTTATGAACAAAAGTGAGGAGATACCAGGTTTTTCATATTATTTGAATGGTATTTATGATATCATCCAATGAAACTAATTCCCATCGTAATAAAATAGAGGAAATTACACACAGAAAAACATTTATTTTTAAATTGATAAACACACCTATCGTTTCATTATATACAAAGGGTATTTTTTGTGCAGCGAATTTTCCACCATAGGTTGAAAACTCAAAACAAATCAATTTTTACGAATGATAAAATGTCCAAAACTCCTTAGTTTTGGAACTATAAAGACTCAAAAAAAATTTGAAACCTGAAGTATGATACCATGTTCGCGCCTATGTTAGCGCTACCTTTTTCACTTCAAATTAATCCAAGTCAAGTTCAATTTAATCCAAGTCAAATTCAAATTGATCCAACTCTAAGTTGAGTTAAGAATTGACACAATCACTCGTTAATTAGAGCTTTTTGCGTTAAATATGTTTCTACTGGATGTGATGAGCAAGACAATCGTAATTCCTTCCAACAAGGAATACATAGAACTTCCGCCTGTGTTACAATTTACAGACAAGCTGTGGTAAAATGTGCCGAGTAGCCAGCAGCAGGAGGCAGAGTGTGATTCAGATATTTGAGCGGCGAAAAACATACCAGTCAAACATAAAATATAACCAGTTCACTTTGTATTTTACTACTCATTGAAGTTATTTCAAAATTCTACATTAATGATAGTATGTATCTATTGAAATATTTATGTTCAAAAGGTAATTTTATGTTACACATAACAGTATCGGGGATTTATTTACAATCATTTAGAGATTTACATGCGTGAAGTTTCATTTTTTCACATGTATGAAATCATATGCATGCGAATACGTAAGATAACTACAGGACAATATTTAGATTTAACCTTTAAAAGAAATTTACAAATGCGATACATTGAGTACTTATGTACGATTCCGTTTGAATCTATACTATAATAAGAGCCGCGTCTGTCCGTCCGTCTGTCTGTCCGAAGCCAGCCTGCTGTGTGTGATGAGCGTATCTGTGATACAAGCCCCAGCCCTATATATTTTGACGGGCCGTGTTCACGCGGCCTCATCAACTCTCGAGAGATTGAATTTTTTAATTTCTTACGCCTTTCTCTCATTTCGCCCTCTTTTTTTTATTTCAAATAAAGGGTGGTGGACTAGTACAATTTAAAAGAGCACTTAACCACACTCATACATTCCTGCATTAGCAATAAAAGTGTTGCCATCGCTTCAAATTAATACGCCAAGGCAAATATATCAGCTATGTCGAAGAAATAAATTAAAAGTTCTTCTTACGACAATCGTTTGGACGAGCGAAAAAAGGACTTCATCGCTACATTTTTTTATATATTGAATCTACATATCGTTTATTGATAATCTTATGAACTCGTAGTAGCATATATATATGATTTCATGCATGTGATAAAGTGTAATTTCACGCATATAAATCTCTATTTGAGTGTAAATAATTCTTCGATACTTCTATATGTATGTGTAACATAAAATTACCTTTTAAACATAAATACTTGAATGGAAGCAAACTGCCATAAAAGTAGAATTTTAAAGAACTTTAGTGAGTAGTATAATAAGAAGTTTTTATAATTAACTTGTATCTTTTACGCCGGTCAAAGATCTGAATCACACTCTGCCTCCTGATGCTGGATACTGTGCACATTTTACGACAGCTTGTCTTTAGGTTGCAGCATCGGACACCGGCAGAAATTTTATGTATTCCTTGCTGAAAAGAAAAACGATTGTCTTGCTCATTACCTCCAATAGAGGTATATTTAATTCAAAAAACGCTCAAATTAACGAGTGATTACGTTAATTCTTAACACAAATTAGGATTGATTAAATTTAAATTTGACTTGAACTAAATTGAATTTAACCTGAATTGAATTGATCTTGACTTGAATGAATTTGAAGTGGAAAAAGTGGTCTCGATGGGTGAAAAGGTGAAAAAGGTAAAGGTGAAGTCTTGAAGTTCCTACCCTACTAAGACAGGTTGGTGAAATTTTTACAACAAGAACTGCAAGTATTTTACGGCTGAGAAAAGTATCTGCAGTTTCAAGCTATTAGGCATTAAATAATGTTTGCACGTTTTAATAATTTAATGAAATAGCTACTAAAGTTTATCATTGATAACTTGCCGCTATTTTTCTAACGAACGTCTATATTGCAAATTTTTCGTAATCGTAAATTGATTGCTGGTTTTATCGTTACAATAAAAAATAAAAAATAAATTCGTAATGCTTTAGTTAGTGCGGTCGGAACTATCATGACAAGCGATAACATTGGCGCGCACGAGGTCTTTTACTGCGAGTTTTATAGTTTCCTTAAATCCTTATAACTCGAAAACTAAGGCGTTTTGGCATTTTATCATTCGTAAAAATCGATTTATTTTGAATTTTTGTACCTACGATTGAACTTTGTCCGCACAGAAAAACACTTTATATAGTGTTGATTATTCTTATCAAATGAAATGCCAAGTGTCACCTTAAACAAATAAATGAATAAATAGTTTTGGGTATTTCCTGTGCATAACTTCAATGTAATTACAATGTTCAATTCAGTATTGAACAAATAAAATTGGTTGGTCCGTCTTGGTTGGTTGGTCTGTCCCTTTCACGCTCTGAAAGGATGCTCAATGATCGTATCTGGGATAAGAGTTTCATCAGTGCACAAGAAAAAAAAGGAAAAAATGTTTATTTCCAAGTTGTCACATGAGATACATGCCAACATATTTGCTTTTAAAAGTTTCTTAATATAGGACATCCTAAAACAAATGTTCCATACGAGGAGTACTAATTGACAAGCCATCCGAGGTGTGCAAGTAGATAAGCCATACGAGGCATAATAATAGACAAACTATGCGAGGTGTACTAATCGACAAACTATCAGAGGTGTACAAATAGATAGACCATACGAGGCATATTAATTGACAAAATATACGAGGCGTACTAATAGACAAACCATACGTGGCGTGCTAAGAGTCTAACAAAAGTTCCATACAGGGTTGCGGAGTCGGAGGAATAAATTTGCGACTCCGACTCCGACTCCGACTCCACCTTTCCAGAATTTGGCGACTCTGACTCCGACTCCACCTTTCCAGAATTTGGCGACTCCGACTCCGACTCCACCTTTCCAGAATTTGGCGACTCCGACTCCGACTCCACCTTTTCAGAATTTATCGACTCCGACTCCGACTCCGACTCCACCTTTCCAAAATTTAGCGACTCCAACACCGACTCCGCCTATTCGCAATTTTAGGACTCCAACTCCACCTATTCATAATTTATAAGATGAATATTTTATTTCTTAACTAGCGTACACGGTCCGTCAAAAATGACGGGATTCAATACCTTTCTTCAACAAATTTCCGTTCGAGTGGAGTTTCCATGCTTAATTAAACTCATTCCAAAGGCAACTTATTTTTCTTATTAGAGTAATAAACACTTGGAACACAGTATTTTTGAGCCGCAAGAGAAGTAGTTATAGCCCTTCGTGTCGTACCCTAGATACAGAAATTCAGCATTACTGAAAGCAACTGCGAGCTTGCGTATGTATATTGAAATATGCAATAGAGTGTATTGTAATACAGTATATTGTAATATACAATACCCCGCCGAACTCGGTATCCACGATTCGAACTCTGGTATACAAGGTTCTGGATATCTCAATTGTTTTGAAAGTGGCATTATAGCTAGAGCCCTTGTACAGCGAAAATGAGTGTATTAATTGACCGTGAACTGAAACCAAGACCGTCAGTGCTAACCTTTTCCTATCGATTCTTAAGAGCGTGACACGAAACGTATAAATAAACACACGACTGTAATTCTTAGTAGTAGACGGTTGCAGATATTGAAACCTGTACATATGTTCACTCTATTCTTTATTAACGAACGACTTTTAAATTGACTGCAGAATTTTAATAATCAAGTTACTAGAGTACATGATTTTTGAAAAATGACGGGATTCGCTGGTATCGTTTTAAAAAAATATCAAGATAAAGATGACAAACAAATATACCCATCCTAATAGTACCCGCGATTAAAATACAGTATTCTCGAACTTGTGCACTGGTTAAACTTTTATCACAGATACGGTCATTAAGCATCTTTAAGAATGTCGCAGCCGCACACACCAACTAAGCAAACAACAACACTGTATTATAATGTAAATTATTATTCGGCAAGAAGTTTTTAAAAAAATTGCCATACCTTTTTACTGCGATTAGCCGCATTTTCGTGACAAAGGTTCGATTTTGACGCAATGTTTTTTATTTATAAACAAAAGTGAGAAGATGCCAGGTTTTTCATAATATTTCAATGGTATTCATGATACTGTCCAAGTAAGCAGATTCCCTTTGTAATAAAATAGGTGAAATTACGCACGAGAACATATATTTATTTACAAATTGACGGACACCTGGGTTTTTATTATACCGGGTGTCCCAAAAATGTCCCCGATTTTTCAATTAATTATATCTCCGCTTTAAATTGAAATATTTGAATTGTCTTTTATTCACAATGTAATAAATTTTGCTTCCTTTTCGAATAATTTAAGTTTTTGAAAATCAGTTGAAAAAACACTTTACAATGATCAATTTACTGAAAGGGGTAGAAAAACTAATTGTTCAGATGACAAGTTTTTTAAGCAATATTGATACTCTTCCTTATTTTGTACTTTCCAAAAAAATGAACAAACAAAAATATAAAAAAGTAACAAATCATTACCATAAATAACGTTTAAACAAATAAAATAATTCAGTATCCTTCGACATACCCTCCATTTCTCTCAAGGCAAGTATTACTTCTAGCCACCATTGAACGAAGAGTTTTACAGATTATTTCTCCGTTTTCTTTCAGTTCTTGAAACACTGTTATTGAAAACACTTGAAACCTCTGAGGGTTTAAATACTTGGTGGTATGTAGGATACATCATTATGAAATTATTCTTAACAGTAGGTATTGAGAAATGAAGAAGGACACCAGTGTTGCTTTTAAAACTTTCCCTTTGAACAATTAGTTTTTCTACCCCTTTCAGTAAATTGATCATTGTAAAGTGGTTATTCAACTAATTTTCAAAAACTTGATAAAATTTGAAAAAGGGAATGAAATTTACTACAATGTGAAACACAGACAATTAAAATATGTTAATTTAAAGCGGAGATATAAACAATTAAAAAGTCGGGGACATTTTTGTGGGGCACCAGGTATAGCGTTGATTGTTCTCATACAATAAAAGGGCAAGTCTCCCCTTTAAAAAATAAATAAATTGGTTTAGGTATTTCCTGTGCGTAATCTCTTCTATGTTATTACAATGGAATTTTAGGATTTGAATCTTAAGGGCATTTATTCGAGTTGAGATCTTCTGTTCCAACATTTATTTCAAATACAGAAGAATTTCGAGGGAGCAATAGCAAGTCGTTTCCCGAGATGCGCAAAAAAGGAAACAGCACCCAAGTTAGGCGTATCTTGAGGATTCCAGCAGTTCGCGCAGCAGCGTCCTCTGTAATATTTTTATTGTTAAATTCCTTTAAAACGGAGACCGATGATCTTCTTTAACGAAATGTTAGTTTTAAAAACGAAACTCCTTAAAAATAGAAGACAACCAATGGAAGTGGCCGGTCATCAGCACGGTACTCCGGTAGGAAGTTTTAGTGGTGTTCTGAGTAGATAGAAACAGTTTTAAGAAGTCTGGTCGCCGACTAGCTGAATATCGTATCTTATTGCAAGATTGCATATAGCACTAAGATTTTAACAATTAATTGACAATTAATTACCTTGAATAATAAGTGCCTGTTTACCGGGTCGAGGAGTTGAAGTCGCAGAAAGAGACTACTTTTTACGCAAGAGAAATAAGTTAGAGGTGCCAGACCGACTTTTATTAAAAAGGGCGACATGCTGCCCAAGCAGAGTAAGCTCAAAGATAATTTAATTAGTGAACGCCAGTGCGTCACGAGTAATGTTAATTTAAGCGATTTTAGGTTAATTCAGGTCTGGTAGAAGCTCAAACATTCTTAATTATAGAAAGTTAAATTGAAACAAAAAACGAAAAGAAAAGATGTAGCTGCAAAACAAAAAGACGAAGAAAAGAAAGAACTAATTTCAACAGTTTAAAATCTTGTGTGTCAACTATGACAGGCCATCTGAAGGAAACTTTTTCTTCCACAAAGCCGCCATCAGAAATACGGGTTTTCAACAGGAAATTTCATTGAACAAATAAAATTTGCTGTCCGTCATTGTTGGTTGGTCTGTCTCCTTTTCACGCTCTTAAAGATGCTTAATGACTGTATCTGTGATGCGAGTTTCACCAGTGCACTAGTACTAGAATATTTTAATCGCGGGTACTATTAGGTTGGATATATTTCTTTATGATCCACATCTGGAGAATTCGTATAAAGATAATATTAAATCCCACCATTTATCACGGGTCGAGTACACAATTTTATATACTGAGTGTTTCACAACACGAGGTACAAAATTGCACACCAAGTAGACAATGGCTAAATAAACACTTTTAATTCCATGAAATTTTCCCCCAAAAATCGGGGTCGTGAGATATTAGCTGTTTATTGTTTTAAAAGATGAAATTTAATGGCACAATTACTCGCAATATTTATTTTGAAGTTACTTTCCAAAATTGTTCAAAATGTGTTCCACCTACATCAATGCACTTTTCGAATGTTAGCCTTAACGACTGCCGGATATTAGGAAACACGTCTGGCATTTAGGTATCTCGCCAGCAGCCACTGCAATTCTGGTCACAGGATCTTCCTCAGACTCAATGAGTGTAGCATAAACAAGGCTCGTCACGTGTCCCCAAAAAATGAAATCGAGTGGAGTCATGTCAGGAGATCTAGGAGGTCAAGCAACTAAAATATTTCGCCCGATCAACGTAAATTCAAATGAATATTGTGAGTAATTTAGTCATTAAATTTCATCCTTTAAAACAATAAACGGCTAATATCTCAATGTCTCTTTCTTCGGAAAATTTCATAGAAGAAAAAGATTTCATTCGGACATCTTCTACTTGGTGGGCAATTTTTTGCCTCTTATTCTGAAACACCCTGTATATTACTGACAAGTGTCTTCTCAGCAGATAAAGTAGTCACTGCCTACACTGAGAAGCGTAGATATGTATCCACAGTTTTTTTATTACTAATTAAACACTCATTCAGTGAAATTATAATAGTTAATTCAACTATGCTTAAAATCCACAAAATGATATACATGTAGATAAAGTAGGCAAGATTTGCACACTGCCTCTTATTCTCTGTGTCTACACTATGCAGGGTAACAATGCAGAAAGGTGTCATATTATTGCTCAACACTATTTTATATCTCGGCTATTATAGGCAAATGTTGTTTTGCTTTCGTCGCAGGGGACTGAAGTTTTCGGAACGTTTTGCTTACGAAAAAAAGTCACTTTTAGCGTCTTTGCGTGTAATATGATACTATTTCTTATTCTCGTCTAACTTTTTACTTTATGTTTGAGACTTTCTTATTTTAATAAACGCCCATGTTCTTCTAATTTCATGTTTTTTGGAGCGATTTGAAACGTTTCTCGTAAGAAAATTTGTACTATCGCATAAATTTAACAACCATTGCAGCTGAGATAGTGCATTGCTTTCAGTTACAATATGTGTGTGACTAAGTGAAGTTTTTGCTAGTGTGGTATTATTTTCATTGCAGCTCGTTTACATTGAATTTTAATTTTTCATGTGTCTCAAAGCCGATATTGATTACCTTACAACGTTTCCAAATCTTCCATAAGAAGAAGTAATTAATTTTGTAATGCTGCAAAACGGATACTATTTCAGTGTTTAAAATTGTATAAGCATAATATAAAATTCTCCATTTCAGTGTATGCTTACTGAAAAACTGGTGAGTGGTACGAAGATAAAAATTCAACATGATAATGATATAGTGAAATACAATATAACTCTGAAAGAACCAAACAACATTCAAGAAATAACTTTAGAAATGAGCAGAAATTGTTATTAATAATACAAGTTAACTTGACCTAAAGACAAGGAAGCCATATCAATTTTGATAACATAACCTGAGAACTAGAAGTCTTTATGTACCAGACCATAGCTTCAGGTTTTGGCAAAGACTACTCATTGGCAAGGAATCATAACATAAAGACTAAAAATATTTATGATCACAACATAACTTTAAGTTTCTGCAAAGACTAGTCATTATCAATCAATGCATCATTAAGAGCGTACATAGTTACCACTCCTTACGTGAGTACAATGTATTGCATCAGCTGAAATGTTCTACAAGTAACTTGCAACACATTTAGTACTATTTGCTACTTCCTGTGTACTAATTGAAGGGGAAATGAACGAAACATAAATATACAGAACAAATTTTTAATACTTCAAATTACCAATTCTTGCTTAAATAACTGCAAAATATTCATTATTACTCCAGTATAATTATATTTTTTCTTGTTTTTATCATATATAGGAATGCAAACCCACAACAACTAGATAACAATGACGGTATTAGGTGATAGGTATAAATACGCTGTTTCAAACTTAAAAGAAAATGATCAACAAAAACATTGGGTATTTTTAGATTTTCAGCAAAGTATTCTAGCTCTGTTTTGTTTACTTTCGGTTTCAAACAATTATAAATAATTTTTAGTAAATATTAGAATCGAAGACAGCAAAAAATAGCGACTCCAACTTCGACTCCACCCCATCCGAACGAACGACTCCGACTCCGACTCCACCACACTCGGAAAAGCGACTCCGACTCCGACTCCGACTCCACCACACTTCAGAGAAGCGAATCCGACTCCGACTCCGACTCCACCCTAAAACATGCGACTCCGGCGACTCCGACTCCCGACTCCGACTCCGACTCCGCAACCCTGGTTCCATACGAGGAGAACTAATTGACAAACCATCCGAGGTGTGCAAATAGATAAGCCATACGAGGCATAATAATAGGCAAAATATACGAGGTGTACTAAGAGACAAAATATCAGAGGTGTACAAATTGGTAGACCATACGAGGCATATTAATAGACAAAATATACGAGGCGTACTAATAGACAAACCATACGTGGCGTGCTAATAGTCTAACTCTGTCAAGGGGAAGTTGAATGAGAAATGAAATATATCATCTCTTGGATATTTTATATTCCAAGAGATGGCTAACAACTTATAAATAATTCGAATACTGCTAAGGAATTATTCGAAACTCCCAAGTTCTTAGTTGAAATTATCGAAGTAGGAAAAAGACAAAAAACGATATACGGGAGCAGATTGAAACCCCATCGTAAATGACAATCAAGTATTGAGAAAAGGTTAGTCACGAAGTAATTTATAAAGAATATCGAAGTAGGAAAAAGACAAAAAACGCTATACCGGAGCAGATTGAAACACCATCGTAAAATGACAATGGTATTGAGAAAAGGTTAGTCACGAAGTAATTTATAAAGAACATCGCGCAACACAGCACGCACATCTGGAAATGCGTAAACAAACTTACTCAAAAATGAAATGCATGGCTTGTTCAGCATACAAATATAGAGATAATTTTTGCACGAGCGCTTTATTTCATTTATCTGTTTATACTTTTAATTTCTTCTATTCACAGAAATGCCCTTCAGGGCCGTGATAGATCGATTTATGAATCATTATGCAAGCGCAATCAATTTGTTTGTTTCTGGAATTTGGTTCAGTGTTTACTGATCGCAGAGCTTTAGGTAAAATGTAATGTGTCATGAGGTTTTGCTTTTTACGTAAAAAATAGAAATAGAAACATATATATGTACATGTGCTTTTATATATGTGCGAAACGTGTGCATGTGTACACTGATACATAGACATTCATGTTTGCGTGCTCACACATACACACCCATGCACATACTAACACACATGTTCATATATATACGTATTGAAAATGAATATAAGAGAAATGCTGATAAACATGAAAAGTAATCTTGCTCTTTCTATTTTTAAAATGACGGCCAAAGCTCTGATGAACCGTAAGAAATAACCTGAGGAAAAATAAGGAATTAAAAAAGAACTTCGAAAACGTAAAATGAAATCGATTTTAAATTTCCTAAAAGAAATTTTAAGAAAACTCGGGTTACCGCCGAGGAACAACAACAACAACAAAAAACATATCTTCTCGATATTCTCTGCGACATCATGCGGACATGGGTACATGGGAAATTACAATCTAGAATTGTAATTTCCCAAAAAAAAACATTTCTTATGAAATTATGAAATTTTATATTTGTATGAAACTTATTAATATGAAATACAATATTATAATGAAATTTTATGTTTTCATTCTGATTCATATGAAATTTTACTATAATATGTAACTTTTGAAAAGAAACACAACATCATCTATTCATTTTTTTGATTCAGGCCTTAGGTTTTTAAAAAATTGGACATATTGGTTTTTTAGTTCATTTTATTGAAATTTCAAATGAATAGAACTCATCGAGTTCTTATGCTGGAACAAAACCAAAGACAGTTTTAAAATCCCTGAAGCATTGTAAACAAAGTTACGGTTTTAATTAAATTTTCCATTTCCCATTTTGTTTTGTTTTTATATGGGGTCGAAATGGGGTCGAAAATTCAGGATTTTTGATTCCCTTTGGGCGTCGCGAGCGTTCGTGAGTGAAATTCTGAAATTTTTGTCTTCCAATGCCATTTGAACCTTATTTTCGCTTAATATATTTGCGATGTTTCTCTCAGTACAACGGAGAAAGTGGTCAATGAATAGTGCATAATATGAACATTACTGGATAACCGCTGAAAACTGTTAACATGCTACAAAAAATAAGATTGTGTATACGGTTGGCTTGCTTCTCACCAAATACACGGGGAATTTTAAACATAGGCCCTAAAAGATTCTTCAATAACCCCCACACTATCGGATGGATTCCAAAAAAAACAAAGCATTTATGAAATCCTGAGAAATGATAGTTTCATTTTGATTACTTTTTTAATACCATATTCTGTATCTGCCGCCTCCCTGATCAGCGCAGGCAAGAAACGGCACCATTACACCGGCTGTTCACTATATACAGCACTGGTTAGATCTAGTCAAAGTCGCTGGGATTCTACCTCGATGGATGCCTTGTATTGCAGATTTGTAGGCTGTTCATGGTAAATTATACTTTAAGAGAGTTTAAGATTTTGAGAATTTCTTTGAGCGACTGGGTGGTATATGATTTTGAAAAAATCGTCGTACTCACCGCTTTGAGTCATTTCTGATTTCCAAATGAATCTTAGTTCTAGAAAATATAGTTCACTGTCACTCTCAGCCTCGGTGTGACAGAACCTTCACCAGTCTCGAGTTATTCGTTGTGCTACAAAAAGAGTTTCATGTTACGAGACCATTCCTGCGTTTTCAGAACTCCCAGAGATTGATGTCAGTATTGACCGATGCTCGAGTTCTTCTTATTGGCAGAGTGCTTTTTGGGTACCAAGTGTCCTTATTTCCGGCAGACCTCTTAATTGCTCGGATCCATTTCTGCGAGCTTTTGTGTCTTTTGCGGTGTTTGGTTGGCGCAAACAGCGCAGCTGCGAGCGGAGAGCGCGTCGCTAGCTGCTCTTGTCGCCCGGTCGCTCCTGTACGGTCTCGTCATTAGCGCTAGAGTTGACAAAAATCTTAGGTGTATTTTTGGCCTATATTTTTCTCCACGCCAGTGCCAACTCTTTCTTTCGTCATTTTCCGTCTTTCTCTGAATCACCATGAATCGGCTGCAGAGTGCACATTTTTATCGTTTTTTATACAAATTCCATCGTTTTTGTGTTTCTTCTTATTTTTAATTGCGGCTTAGGGTCGCTGAAATTACCTCATCGAACGAACGATCTGAATACATTTTTGTTTCACCATTCATGATTCACCTCGTCTTCCGTATCTATAACACAAATTTTTTACTATTTTCAAATTTTCGGAAGATTGAAGGGTATTCTCATTCTCAGTGCTTTAGATTATGAATGATTGTTTTCATTTACGGTAAACATTAAATTAATAGATTTATTTATTTTTTGAAAAAAAATTCTCAGAATTATATCATAGTTTTACATTATTTGCTTCAGCGTTTTTCATTTTCAAATTGAAAACAGCGCTTTTGAAACTAGTTCAAAGAACAGTGTAGTCATTCCATAAAGTATTGTACTCCAAATTATTAGTTTACCATCTAAGTATTCATACGAAACCACCGCACATCACACCTAAACCTTGACGTTATGCTCTAATCCAATAAAATTTTTTTACAGTCACTGGATTTCGTCGGCCACGAATGTTACCGGTTGTTGGAAAATTCCTAGAGCTCTTTGAACTCAATTGCCTTGTCTCACGCCACTGACGTTGTTCAGTTACGATTGCCATGCTCGCATGACTTTCAGATACTGTTTTATGCCGTTAGCCGTAAAATCTGAAAATATTTTACGCGGAAAAATAGAGGGTTTGTGAGCTTTGCCTGTTTGCTTAGTTCGGCGACTGCCGTGACGGCTTCGATTCCTGTGCAGTTTTGGCTGCTGCAGTTCTCTCGAGCGTCGTAGCTTGAGGAGACATTCTGTGTTTGAAGAGAGATTCGCATCTGCGTAGGTGCGAGAGAAACACGTCTCATCACCGCAACATGACCTCTCCCAATACAAGCACGTTGGTATTTTGCTTGGCTTCGTATTGTAAGGAACAGGATACTGAACCTGTTGAACTCATCACACGTACATCTTGCTAGCACAGCTAGAGATCGTTGCGATTCAGATGATCCTATATCTTGAATTTTCTTACTTTAAAATTACGTCGTATTAATATATTGAGATATTACGTGGTTTGCTTCCATGATTCCCATTAAAGGCATTTCTCCTTCGGTCATTGGAACAAACAGAAAATGATTTAGCACGGCATTGCAATTCTGCGAATCATTTAACCATAGCTCTAGTTCAGTCGAAACTGCTTGTATTCGATATTTAATGTCAGGTTTATACGGGCATTGCTGTTGCTTGTGTGTGACTCTCTACCTATATGCTAACCAAGCCTTCAATGTTGACAAAATGACCGTCATATATCAGTCGCTCTTTAAAGTCCGAATGGCCTTCGCAACGCTCTGTTGTTACAGGTCTTAAATAATTCATGACACCTCTTCATCTGTGACCTGTGATTACTCAGAGTTTCTGTGTTTGCAGGCCAATTGTAGGATGCGCATTGCATCCACCGCTATTTGTATTCATGGCTTCCTCAGGAGCAGGCTTTCTGGTGTAGGTCGAGTGTCCGCTAACGACGCAGAACGTGTCCAACGAATTTAGGAACCATTCCACAATGTTTTATTTCTGGAAAATTGTCTTTTGGTTTCGTCGGAATCAATATTTTTCTTGCCCGCGTCTACAGTGACTGAATTTCCAAAGCCTCTAGACAAAGTTTGGAGGGACGACTCCACTTTAGTTGTTGGAGCGCTATAGGGATGCGCAGCAGAGAAAATGGATTTCAAAACTGTGGACTTTGGTATTGGTTTTACGAGGAAAATTGAGATTAATTGGAGTTTTTATTGAAATATCACGGTTCGAATTTTTCTTCCACCCTTGGAAACGAGAAAAGATTTTGCGCTCGATATCGAAGCACAATAACAACGAAAGTTGATGAAAGTTCAAAAGTTGGAGGGCAAATTTATTGAAAGTTGAGGGAAATCCTGTCCCTCTAGTGTTTGATCTTGAGAAATACTACTCTGCACGTAATTTGCTTTCTGTTAAATCTAAAATCAAAGTTTCAGATAAAAAATCTTACCGGGATTTTGCATTTATGATCACATTATTTACGCACCTGCGTGCGAAAGAAGTTCGCAAAGAATATTGGTTCCCTGAATTAATTTTAACAGCTACCGACTTTTAGCCTTAAAAAGTCATACCGCGTGTTTCGAAAGAACTGCGAACTATGAATGCTATAATTATTTTTTTCGTGCTCATCCAAATATTTTGTAAATGACATTGTTGCGTCAAAACACGGAAGTGAAGATCACGCTGGTTGCCTCTGCGACCAGTGGCGCGGGTAGTGAGGAGCTGCGAGTCTCTGAACTCGTTTTTTTTTTTAGTTGGAGTTAGGCCGCTTTTCATGCAGCTTTGCGGGCGTTATTTATGATGAATCGTGATGCGGTGGAAAGTGTGCTAGAACTTGTCTGTTGTTGAGTTCTTGATATTTTTACAGCATTGTTTTGTTATGGTTTCTTTCTAACACACCGTATTATGCTCCAGTTTCTTTTCGGTTTGTCTACAAAGGCGTGATGAATCATACATACTTGGCTTATAATTTTTTTCCTCTTTCCAAAAAGTGAATTCTTCCTACCAATGACACTGATCAATGTCAGTTGGTAATAATTTGTTAATTCTGTTTTGGTTTGTCTCTGAACCTAGCGTTTTGTACGATTCAAAAAGATGATTTCAGACTTCATAGATTCGACGGAAGAATGTGCTTGCTACGTCACTGCTCTTCTCAAAAGCTGCTGAAAACATTAGCTCTTTTTCTACCGCATTTTTGTTGAGTTGTAATTAGACATTCTATAAGAACTAGCACTTCCACGGGGAAAATGTGAGGGCCCGAGCTGAGAGTTAAGTGGACCTTCATTTTTTTTTAAATAAAATGTTTTTTGCTATGTTAAGGACCGCCTTTTTTCGGTTCACTGCTGTCCTGTTTTTCAGCACCTAGCACTTTCTTCTTCAACTTTTATCTTATTTCATGAACTTCTTTCTCAACTTACTGTTTCTATGCCCCTTCTACATAGATTCCGCATTCCCTTGTCTCCATACTAAATGGTGCCTTCCTCCTTCCTCTCTTCGATACGCTCTATTTTGTAGCGGATAGGGAGGCTTAAAGTAACATATACTCTTAATCCTAATTGGACATTATTGCGCAATATCCTCGTGTGACTTTACATTCATTCTCGTAGTTTATTCTCAGTATTTATGGAAGCCAACCGTGCGATAGGTTTTCATCTTGTACAAAGCATGAGGCATCCTCTGGCTCCACGTATTCGACCACCCTGACCGCATTCTATCTCCAGCACCGGGCAAGTATTACGTTGAATATCATTTTGGCTTAGGATAATGTACACTTTTAATGCTGAAGAAGTTTCAGACTATTGCTTAAACAATAATGTATTAATTATTGAATTACTGTCAGCATGAATTTTTGGAACCCTTTCTGAAGATCTCAACGTGGTGTCCCGAACTTACGTAACTTGAACGGCTCGAGGTTCGGTTTGTTCTCCATAGAGGCGGAATTTTTTGAAAACTGTCAAATTCGAAAGCCACTTCACTTGGAAATATATAGAAATATTTCAACCAGCCGGCAAGTGCGAATAAAGTTTTTAACAGACTAAAACAGCAGAAAAATTTTCTGCTCAACTATTTTCAGAAAGCATGAGCTCAGAATTTCGCTGATCTTAACTTGTAAATAATTTAGGCCTGCGCGATGCGAAAGCCGCAACTTACCGAACACGGAACTAAGTTCTCAAGTTGAGACTTGAAGTTCCTAGTTTAAGAAATAGATAAGACTTAAAATAATGAAACATGGAAAAGAAACTGCTCTTACGTCCTGGTTGTTCACGATGGTCACTCGACCATTTGTAAATGATTTATGGAACATACTAGGGAGTTGGTTTCTGAAGGGAGTTGGTCTAGGGAGTTGGTCATCGCCTAATATCAGGGGTATTCAATTTATTCTATTTTTCGCTCCGCTATGGCGCAAGTCTCTTGGTCGTGGATCGTTTGCAGTTATTTTATATTGTGTATCTAAGCGAGATATTAAATAGAACATTTTTCTCATTTGGAAACTTCAATTAATGGCCAACTTCATGACTCAAGTTAAAAATGCAAATATTGTAATTCGCGTTGCTGTTAAAGAAGTTCAGTCGCTTATTCTTTTTTATTGAGAAAATATTTGCTTCGATGGAAAGGAAAAAAATTCCTCGCGACCTTTCTAGTTTCCTCTGAAGTTAAATGCTCATAAAAGACGCTAAATCACTTCTTGAAAATTCGGGGAATTGAATCTCAAGTTTTGATTGTCTTAAATGATCGTTTTGGGCGCTTGCGGAAATCGAAACAACTTTGAAAGCGTTTCCGATTTGCTGGTTTATTATTTACGATGTTTCCGCTAACTTGGGAGTGTTTGGCGCCTTGTTGCGAATTGGCGTTGAACAACAGCCTGAGGATGTTTATGCGCCGGGGACCTAACCAAATTTCCATCAAATTTGTTTTTAGAGCAGCGAGCTAAACTCGTTGTGGCCACAGCGGCAGCCCATCGAACGCGTTGGCTTCGCGTTGCCAGCCGTCAACATGCGTCAACGCCCCCGTGAGGGTGAGGGCAGCTAATGGGGAAGGATGCCTGAGGGATTGATAGGGAAATGGCGCTCCTCAATGTCTCTGTAATTGTGCGTGTTGACGTCAGCTGTGTCCGCAGCCCTGCCTGCTTGTATTGAGACATGCGTGGTATTGCGCCGCGCAATGTTCAGCCTCCCGAACTATAGTCGGCTACGCTGGATGCCGAGGCCCGTTCTGGAAGCCAATTAAGTTAAAAGCAAATAAGGTTTTAAAAGGTTAAGTTAGGTTCTGAAAGCAAATCAGGGGAAAATAGGACGTAGTCTGGGTTCTATTCGATCGTTTATTTTTTGAAGTGACTTTATAATATTAACTATGGTAATTTTGTCGACTAAAAACTTTCCTATCGTATGAATTCAATTGTGCTAATGGGACATGCATCTAAATGAACTTTAAAAATTAATTTATTTTTACTTTCGTTCAGTAGGGAGTTCAGAAGTGAACGGTGATTTTTTATCTTTTCTCTTTCTAACGTTAATTTTTTGTTTTCTATTCGTGTATGCTGCTTCTGGTAATGTCGCGTGAGGTCAAAGTGAAAAGCGTCCAGGGCATGCCTTGTTTGGCTAATATACACATGTGTGCGTGTCAGATACTCCAAACGATAGCAGTTTTTCCCGAGTGCCGGTGTGGATGTATTCGTTTTGTTTTTTGTTAATCTTTGAATAGCTTTTTTGTCGTTATGGTTTGTTCAGTGCCAGAGTAACATAGCACCGCATCAGCTGCTTATAATTTTCCAAGTAAAATTGGGTGTGATTGTTAGTGTTTGAGATTCTTAAAGAAATTTTTTCTGTTGTGAGATTAAAATTCCATTAAAGCTTCGAGCAGATGCGAAGTGGAAGCATGTCTCCGCCATTTCTGCGGCCAGCGAGACTCCACAAAGTGCTACGAGAAAATCCATTCAATCTACATATAAATATTGATAGCAATGGCCAAGCAGATTGGAGATATACCACATGACATTTAATCTCTTGTTGGTGCACAAATCCACTTCCCAGGACAGTGCAATCCAGTCAGCGGCGGTGGCCTGATATTGCAGGAATGTTTATGTTGCCCAGCGCCCCTCGCCGCTCTCTTAACTTATTGCGACGCCTGATAATTTCTGAGCGCTGCTGCAGCGCCCGCACGGCGTCTCCACATACTTAGTTACATTACGTTCGGTGAAGTATACTTCCCTAAGTTTCCGAACAGTAATTTATAAGAGTAATTTTCTGATTCCTGCGCTATGTCTTCACCTGTTTCTGTGACTTTGACTCTTGAAATTGACTCATAGACCTAGCTTGGAATGCAACACCAAATGACGTGTTTGAAATGTCTTTATAACACGTTCTGTACCTGGACGAAGTTGATTTGAAAGTGTGCCTCGTTATGGGTGAGAATATCTCAGCATGAGTGAAGCTACCGTAAAGTTTCGTCAAGAACAACATCGCTTCAAACAAGCCTTCGAAAATGTTGAGCCTATGTGTCGTGTGGCTTAACATTGCACGTTCATGTTCGATGATATCAGTGCCGATGTAAATAACTGCTACGAGTTTCACGAACATTCTTTCATTCCATCCTCTTTACTTTTTCTTCATTCATTACAACAATATTTATTTTCTGTGCGCGGGATGAGTTATTGCTTTAATATCCTGAGCTCATCCGGCTTTGGTCACGTTAATTAATTCTCCTCGAGACTGCAAGATGATTTTATGCACTCCTGGTGCGGCTATCGTATCGTTTCCATGCAATGAAAGTGTCGCGTATTGCCCCCCTGGTGGCTTGCATTTCCATGAAGAAGGGGCTCGGTCTCGAGCTGTGCTCTTCGTGTTATAAAAACATGAATCATTGCATGACAAGAAATCTAAAACAAACAATTTAAACAATTTATTTATGAGAAGTGGTACAGCAATAGATTTTATCTTGAGTCTACGACATATTTGAGTATAGCTACTTGTGGGCTCGAATAAGTTCAGCGACTTCTAGGGCATCCTATCATCAAAGGCTATTTTTCAAGCTTACAGTTATGTTTAACCTAATTTACTTAAGAAGCGGACACCAAACAAATATACAAATATATATATAAACAAACACACAACGGGTATTATTCGGTTAGATAATGCTCAGAAATTTACAGGAGTTGGTTTCTTCAATTTCACCATCACAAATTTTAATATGTGGAAGGGACACATTTCTCTTGAATGAGAATATAATGTATTTTGTCTTATCGATATTGAGGCGTATTTTATTACCTTCAAGCCACATTGAAACATTTTGCAGCTCTTTATCTACGCTCTCAACAATTAAAATTTGATTTTCATTTGGAAGAGTCGCAGAGAGCGTGCTGTCGTCGGCAAAAAGTACGAATTTGAAGAATGAAGTAGATTTGACTAAATCGTTGATTAAGATCAAAAAGAGAAGAGACACAAGAACTGACCTTTGCGGTACTCCATGGCTGATTTTGATTATCATTAGTTCCGATTGCACATCGTCATTGCCAACATATTGTTTTCGATTTGTTAAGTATGTTTGAAACAATCACGTGCAACTCCTCTGATGCCATAAGAGTGCAGTTTCGATAATAAGATGTTATTGTCCACGCAATCGAATGATTTTCGAAAGTCAAGAAATACGGAGAAAACAAGATTTCTTCATTTATTGTATATTAGAATGAAGGAATTGTAAATGATTTAAAACAGCCTGTGTAGTCGATTTTTCAGAACGACAACCGTATTGTTTGTTGTAGAGAAAAGATTTTTGTTCAAAATAAGAATACACTTTTTCATTCACAATTTTCTCGAATGTTTTGCTACTAATTGGTTGTATACAGAGATAGGTCTATAATTATTGATGCAATTTTTATCATAATTTTAAAAAATAGGGTTCACTCTGGCAATTTTGAGAGAGTTTAGGAATATACCATGGAAAAGTGATTGGTTGATAATATTAAATATGCTCGGTGCTACTTTATCAGCTGTAGCCTTAAGAACTTTAGCCGAGAACGTTTTTAATCCACTTGATTTGTTTTTCAAGTTTATGCACGTTATTAAATCGGAAGAATTAGTTGGTGTGAGAATTAAACAGTTGTGTTCACGGACAGACATGGTCCATGAGTTGTAAGTGGTCTGTAAGTTCACTAAAAACACTATCAGCTATATTTTTCCTTATGTTCACCAAAAAGTTGTTAGACACTGTTACAATATATTTTTTCTTGTTATATTCTACATTTTCTTGAACGATGGACTCAATTGTTTTCGTAGCATTATTATTCGGTTTATAGCATGAATTACGCAGGCGTCAGGTTTTTAATGTTAGTTTTATATTCAGTAAATTTGCGCGTAAGGTAGTTTTGTTTCGATGTTCGTATTTGATTTGCCGCATGATTCCTGAATCTGTTATACGTTACTTTAGATATTCGTCCTTCGTATAGTAAGGCTAGGTACGCTTGACGTTTCATTATATATATCACGATATCTTCGGCAATCTAGGACTTTTGTTTACTTTTTCGGCGTAATTGTTCGGGTGATAATTGGACAATACGGATTGTATGCGGTGGTTATAATTTCAGTTGAATTTAGTATTGCTCCATCAATGTTAATCGCATTATTGTTCTGGTGATAGATGTCCAGGGATGCATTAAATCTTCTAGAACAGTTCGCATTGTTCCTAACTTATATTCATTTACGCAACGATGTGAGTAAGTCAGTCTGTGGGCTGGAACAAGCACTATAGACATTTTTATTGATGAGAAACACCGGGAAATGGTCAGATACGTCGGAAATTATTATTCCGGTTAGAAAATCAGTTGGATCTACTATGAAAATATTATCGAGCAGCGTTGCAGAGTCTGATGAAACACGTGTAGGTTTCGTGATGATTGGAAGGAAGGATTTAGACTGAAAAACATTTCTGAAGTTTAAGATTTGCTCACAGCTTTCATATTTTACAAGATCGTAGTTGAAATCCCCGCAGATAATTGTCATTGTAAAGAGACTTGTTAAACTGATCTATAATACTATGAAGCTCGTTCAGGAAAGATACAGGACAAGCTGTTAGATGCCTATTCACAGTTCCAAGTATAATCAGCTTACCATTTTTTGTTAGTTCTATAAATAGTCTCAATATGTTCACGATTCAAAATTGCACTTACGATGATTTTCGAAGATATGTGTTTAGATATGATACGTACTGATGCCTCTGGCACGTTTATTAGTACGGAGTGAATGATGGCTATAATAGTTTTGTATTTTAATCAGATCTTTAGTTGAGTCATCTAGCCAACCTTCAGTAAAACTAAGATCATCAAAATTGTAGTTTAGCTCAGTGATAGTGCAAGATATTTCATCTATTTTCGGTTGAATGGACCTAGAGTTCCAACATAATAGCGAAAAATCATTGCAGGTTGTTATCGATTCATTAAATTTGTTCAATATTGATGTATTCGAAATTTTTTGTTTTATATAGGTTTGGATACAGTCTATCAAAATGATTGAGATCTTGGTTAATATGATCAAACATGTCAACATGGTCAGTCTTTGAAATTTACAAACTGTAAGTAATATGTAATGTAGAAAAAAAGAGATACTGACTACAGAGTCGAGATAAAAATGTAGACATTCCTACTCATAACTAAATTAAAAAATAAAAAGAAACAAAAACACACAGAGATTATAAGTCTACAATCTAGAGCGAGTTCCTAAGGATTACGCACACTCAGTCCATGAGCGGGAACATTAGGGATCATAAATTGCGAATAATGTTGTAACAAGGCTGTCACACCAGTGGTATCCGCATATAACGCATAAGATGTAGCATTGAACTAAATGAATTGACAGTGACGTTATTTAGCATAAAAACCTTGAGTATCTAAATTATTTTAAGATTTAGAAACGTATGTCGTAACGCACAAATTAAGCCTGAGCTGCGAATTCGATATGAGCATTCGATAAAAAAAAGAAATAAAAAACAATTTAGTAAGCAGAAACAATTTAGTTAGCAGAAAATTTAGTAAGTTCAAAGTTCAACGTGGGTGCCTTGAAAAGGCAAAAAGGCGATTCTAGCAGAAGACGACGAGAAATCGTGTGAATAGAAATCAAAATGATATTAAATCTAGTACGTCAGTCTATAACAATACTAATTACAAATAATTTCTTCTGAGGAGTTGCCGAAAAAACCGTGAATAATTTATATCTTGTAACCTAAGCATGCTACGCAACATTTTCTTGTCAAATATAGCTCCTACTAATTCGGTAAACGAATTCTTGATCAACTGTGCATGCTATACGATTTTGGTATTCACTCCGTTATTGTTTCCCTCTCAAGATTCTCAAAGAAAACAAAAAGTCAAGCATGCAAAGAAAATGAAAACTTGGGGGTCTCTAACTTCTCCTTTTGAGTGTCTGCTGATGAACCGAATGCTCATATACCACAAAGTTTCATTCAGCAGTACATTGATTTTTCTTTGTAGGATAATGGCCGACAGGTATTTATGATACCCGATGTTTTGAAGCTACGATATCTCTCTTTTCTTCAATCCGAAATCTTGTTGACTTCTTTCCCCTCAGGGGGATGCAACTATTGTATCTATGGGAATTAACGCTCCCAGGGGGAAAATCTGAAGGCCCGAGTTGAAAGTTAGGTGAGCCTTCTTTTTGTTGAAATGAAATATTTTTGTATGTTAAGGACCACTTTTTTTTCGGTTCACTGCTGTTCTGTTTTTTCAGCACGTGCTTCTTTCTTCTTCAACTTTTATTTTGTTTCATAATCTTTTTTCTCAACTTAACTGTTTCTATGCCCTTTCTGCATAGATTCCGCGTTCTTCTAACTCCATACTAAATGGTGCTTTCCTTCTTCCTCTTTTTGGATCCCATTTTTTGCGGATAGGGAGGCTTAAACTTACTAATAATCTAATCTAATTTTGTTGACCTTCGCAATACGTGAGTTCGGCATCCGTGTGTTGGTGTCTGCTCCACAGGCATTTGTAGGCATGTCTATAGACGACTTCCTGCATCGTCGGCTGCTAACTCAGCATAGTTATATTTTACTCTCTCTGACGTCCATTAAAATTTCAGCAGGTGCAATGAGATACATAAGCCTTGGCTGCAAATCACATGCTGAGGAGGCCATGTTCATAGTACTTGGCGTGTGCATGTTCACTTGTGCAGGTAAAATTGCTCGCGTATGTAAAGCATTTAGCTCCTAATTTCCATTTGTTTGCTTCCGTAAACTGCATTATATTCCAGATCTCACCGTGCACTATGTTACAGAACTCGCGCTGCATAATGTTGAAGACAATAAACCGCATTACATACTTCATATAACTGTACACCTCAGGCTCATAGCGAAGTTAACTTAAATAGCTAAAATACCGTTTGCATTGACACAATTTTGACCATATTTTTCGAGTGCGCAATTTACACTCCTATCTAACGCATTCCCAGCATCAAAATCTGCTGATAGCTCTTCAGAGTCCAACGCTGGTATTCTCATCGATATGTGTGCATTCATATGCTTGATATCGAGATTTTATTTTGATTGCAACAGATGTTCATGGGGCCGGCCACTTTAATATAGCGGGAGTGACTTGGAAAAAATGTATCCTGTACATGGTGATATGAATCAAAATGTGACATCGCACTAAATTGAGCTGGAGGTGCACGTTTAACGAACATACATTCCTGGAACACTCTACTTTAGTGTAATGAAAGCTGTGTTGTATTTCTCTCCAACTTCTGCTATGAAAGCTGAACTTTAGCCTCATAACTTGGACAACTTTTCTGTGGTGACTCTTGTTCATGTGCGAGCAGAGAATAAAGATCAACTTTTGATTTTTTGAAAGGGTTGTTATTTAAAATGTGTACGTCCCGTATATTAAGCTGTGGCTGCATGATGCAGTCGAATATTTTATCTCCGTGCAGTTTAAGGAACGAGCGACAATTTTTCACGTTGTGTATATATCGGACTTCATCTTACGTATCCTTGTGCTAACTTAAAAAACTGAATTAAAATAATTATGGGAAATATTTTTATTTTCTTCAGTGATCTTAGTAAATTTTCATGATAGAAAAGAAATTCCACATTTGAATGAGACGTATGTCTATTCATTGTGAAACTTTTCCAAATTAGACTAACGTAATTATCATCGAACTCTATTCTATTAAGCGTTAACCTGCAGCATGAGAACGCACAGAAAACGTTCACTCCCTTTAATTAAGATAAATTCTTTTATAGTCCTCTTTTAATAACAACACATGTTTATTGACATTTTCTCAATTCTAGATGCGCAAAACATTCAGCCGATAGAAGACGAGCGACACTCGAGTTGATCGCAGCGCCTGTGAGCTCGTGTGCGAACCTGACTCAAATTACACGGTTGTTACTGCGGCCATTATTTTGGACCTATTCCTCCTCCTCATATTTTGGTGCGCAATTCTGCGAATCCCTGATCATATTGAAACTGGACAGAGCCTAACAGCTACAGCGCCCGGGTGCTGTAGAGCGGGACGGGGTAGGTGGCTTGCTCTCTAGTTCAGGTGAAGAAGCATTTTCTGGGAGAAACACCCTTATTGTTCGCTCCAGTTTGCCAGCGCATTTGCAGTTATATTTTTTCAGCTTTTATTTATGAATAGGGAGAGCAAATAGCAAATTAAACAAAAATAGCAAAACTTATTTACACGCTTACTTCGTTTTTTACAATGAACAGAGAAACGGCTAAGATTCGTAAATCTTTCGCGCTATCGTAGGGGGCTGAGCTTGGGACCTTTTCGCCGAAATTATGATGCTCAGCCCGTGCGCCACGGAGGCAACTGAAGGGTTCGATGTTGTTCACTTCTCTAACTGAGAAACATGGTATAGAGGCTGTAATCATTGATTCATTTACACATTTTTATGACGTAACTGGGCAGTTTTTTCTCCGAAATTCGATCGTAATTTCTGCGTTTGGAAGCGATGATTTGCTTCAAGATAATGCACCGTTCAATAACGCCCAAATGCTCTGTGGCATCGAGCTTGGATTTGCGGATTTGTATCATATAATTTACCGAAGATTTTTGTAGTTGTTTACCTAAACTCGTAATTTCCATTTTTTTGTGGCAGCTAACACTGAAATTCGTTATCAGTCGATCGTTAATCAGTTCATGGTTTGCTCGTGTCAATTTGGCAATGTCTGCTATGTTTGTAACTGAATGTTGAAAATATTTATTAGTCTTATATTTCGCCGCCGTTACTCAGTCTTCCAATTTGTGTCGCTCAACAGCATTTATATTTTCAGTTTTAAACTTTCTTGGAAAATCTCATGAGGTAGACGACCTTTCGGAGGAAGTCCATCACCTCCAGCTCCTTGTAAGTACGCACTACGTCGTGTTTATTCGAGATTTCCCGTTCAATTAGGATAGGCTACATTAGAATCATCTTGCACCAGACTCCAGGTGTTCCAGCGTTCGTGTTCTTGCAAGCGAGGGCTGGGCATCTCAGATCACTAAACTTGGAGGAACAGTTGTGCTCAGTTGCCGTGACTCCAGGGAGTTCTGCCATCGTGACTCGGGAAGGACTAACGTGCGAAGGCCAAGTATGTAGATTTGATGTCGTCTCGCCTGGATATCTGCTTCTTCGTGGATTGCTTCGCATGGAGATCGTGCTTCACTTTTTACCTTGCGGAAAGAGCATATCTCTACATGAATTTTTACGCATATTTTAAATCATGAGGATCGAATTTTCACCGAGCCTCACCATGCAGGAGATAATATTCTTCATGGATTTTTACCTCCCGTCCCCTCAGGGGGAGGCAACTATTGTATCTTTGGGAATTAGCGCTCCCAGAGGGAAAATGTGAGGGCCCGAGCTTAGAGTTGGGTAGGCCTTCTTTTTGTTAAAATAAAAAAAATGATTTTTTTTGTTATGTTAGGAACCACCTTTTTTCGGTTCACTATACTCTCCTGTTATTCAGCACCTTTGACTTTCTTCTTCAACTTTGATCGTATTTCATGAACATTTTTTTCAACTTACTGTTTCTATGCCTCTTCTTTAAAGATTCCTCATTCTTTTATCTCCATACTAAAAGGTGCCTTCCTCCTTCCTCTCTTCGAAACGCTTTTTTTGTAGCGGTTAGGAAGGCTTAAACTAACTCACAATCTTATAATCTTAATCATACCTCCCGTTGAGAATGTAGTTTTCTTGCTCGAAATATGGATGCTGGAATTTTTAATTGAAAAGTGAATGAATTTACAAGTGACTCTGAAATTCACCAACTCACCAAACCTCTCCTCGCTCTCTGTAGGGTGCGCTTAAAGGTATTGTCCTTCAGGACATTTTGGGGGCCTTAGCGCTCCTTGATAGATGAAGGATTCGTTAGCTACACTCGCGGGAAATTAGAATGCTGATAGTGTCTCTCCTCGTCAGTGCACCTTAGAGAAATAGCTTTATTGAACGGTTGCCTTTTGCTACCTATCATGCAGTCACCGAAACTGGTTGCATGAGTCAATTGTAGGGCTGTACCCCTCAGGGGAATACAAATTTTGTATCTATAAGAAATAACACTCCTAGGGGAAATATGTGAGGTCCCGAACACAGAGTTAAGTAGGCCTTCTTCTTGTCGAAATAAAATATGTTTTTTTTGTTCTGTTAAGGATCATCTTTTTTTGGTTTACTGCTGTTCTGTTTTTCAGCCCGTTTAACGTTCAACTTTAACTTTTAGCTTGTTTCTTAACTTTCCTTCTCAACTTACTGTTTCTATGAGCAGGGGTACCTACCAACCAGGGGAACACACCTTGTACATAGATTCCGTGTTCCCTTAACTCCTTTCAAAATGGTACATTCATCCTTCTTCTCTTTCAATGTCTTTGTTGTATTAAGGGAGGCTGAAACTAGCTTTTAAGTCAGTCGTTCGTAGGCCTGGGTTTGTAGTTATAGGTAGGCCAATCGTTCTTTACTCCTCTGCCTCTCTCGTGGGGGAGGCCGGCGTACCGTGCAGCTGGCCTGCTGCAGGAGTGTCTTCGTGTTTTATTCTATATTCCGACTTCAGTTCTAGTCGCATCGAGAGGTTTGCGCCTTCTTTTGCCACAGCGGGACTACACCAACCGAGATTCCAAATTCTTACACCCTTGAAGTCTCACTTGAATCCCAAGCCTCTCTCAGTTTTTATGTTATAATAAATTACTTAACCGAGCGGGAATGGAGGTTAAACCGTAAATACAATAATATTGCTAACGATATGAAATTTATTATCATGATTAGTTGAGATCTTTCAAGCTTCCTTGCTTCGTTCCTGTGTTTAGTTCTGCGGCGATATTTTGACTGACGTATTTCAGATGAGGAACCCTGCAATAAGATTTTTTTCCTTCAGTTTCTGCTGTTCAAAACTTGAGATTGATTTTTACGAAACGCTTCGTTAGATGTCATATACCTTATTGAAATAAATTTACTTGTACACTGACGTTCAGGTGAGCGAACGATAAGTGAAAGCAAGAATTATTTCAGCTCCTGATTATGTATCCATGTGCACAGCGTGCCTCGGCTGTGCTGGTGACTTCTGCATAACACGCGCAAAAATAACAAAAAAGTGTTTCATACGATATTTAATTGACGCTCCGAAACTTTTGGCATGAAAATTCCCTGAGCGTAACTTTAATCAACAATCAACAATCAACAAAATTCCCTGAGCGTAACTTTAATCAACAATCAACAAAATTCCCTGAGCGTAACTTTAATCAACAATCAACAATCAACAAAATTTCCTGAGCGTAACTTTAATCAACAATCAACAAAATTCCCTGAGCGTAACTTTAATCAACAATCAACAATCAACAAAATTTCCTGAGCGTAACTTTAATCAACAATCAACAATCAACAAAATTTCCTGAGCGTAACTTTAATCAACAATCAACAATCAATAAAATTCCCTGAGCGTAACTTTAATCAACAATCAACAATCAACAAAATTCCCTGAGCGTAACTTTAATCAACAATCAACAATCAACAAAATTTCCTGAGCGTAACTTTAATCAACAATCAACAACCAACAAAATTCCCTGAGCGTAACTTTAATCAACAATCAACAAAATTCCCTGAGCGTAACTTTAATCAACAATCAACAATCAACAAAATTCCCTGAGCGTAACTTTAATCAACAATCAACAATCAACAAAATTCCCTGAGCGTAACTTTAATCAACAATCAACAATCAACAAAATTCCCTGAGCGTAACTTTAATCAACAATCAACAATCAATAAAATTCCCTGAGCGTAACTTTAATCAACAATCAACAATCAACAAAATTCCCTGAGCGTAACTTTAATCAACAATCAACAATCAACAAAATTCCCTTAGCGTAACTTTAATCAACAATCAACAATCAACAAAATTTCCTGAGCGTAACTTTAATCAACAATCAACAAAATTTCCTGAGCGTAACTTTAATCAACAATCAACAAAATTCCCTGAGCGTAACTTTAATCAACAATCAACAATCAACAAAATTCCCTGAGCGTAACTTTAATCAACAATCAACAATCAACAAAATTCCCTGAGCGTAACTTTAATCAACAATCAACAATCAACAAAATTCCCTGAGCGTAACTTTAATCAACAATCAACAAAATTCCCTGAGCGTAACTTTAATCAACAATCACGCTGAGGCAGCTTAGCAAAACAACGACTGCTAGTGAGCAGGCAATTTGCATTAATTTTATTACTATTAGGAAGAGCAATGACGAGGGTTCATTAATTCTACATTTTATTTTCCAATCGTTAATTATAGACGGCAACCAGCACAGAGGTTATGTTTACGGTAATAATTTCAGAAAGTGCTGCGGAAAAATATTATTGCGGATATTGCGTTGGATGTTGTTAATTAGTGTGCGACATGGCCACAAAGCCCTCGTATTTGTGAGCGAGAATTAGCTCTTTATTTTGAAGCGAAAATGATACAACAATTATGTCCAGCTAGCAGGTGTATTGAGAAATTTCTTATTACATTTTTACGCGCATTTGAAAAGTAAAATTCATGCTGCATATACAGCTCCAGCACTCGAACTCATGCGGTGAATATTAGGTTTCTGCGATGCTGGATCTGAGGATTTCGAACCCTTGGATGAATTCCTCAAAAAGTTTGCCCAAGAATTGCCCTGCAATTTGACTATTCAAATGATGTCAGCAACGGTGGAACTCTAACGGAACTTACAGCGAAGTTTCGAAATTAAACTTTCCAGTTCGTTGAATAACCAATTATTCTAAGTGAGATTTCAAAAGGGTTTCAAATTCATTGCATTCTGGTTGAAAATATTTCCTGGTGAGGAGGAACCTCGTGGATTTTTGAAAAATAATTATTTCTCTTAAGAGGACCTTGTGACGTCTGCTCCGAAATGTAAGTGAACGGAGACTTTCGTCTTTAAAATAAAAAAGCCGCTTCAGTTACTCGTATTCGGGTAAGTTACGGGAAGTCCATGTATTAATTCAGGATGATTATACTGTGCGCTGTTCGGACATCGGAATTTAATGCTTTAGTTAGTTATCGCATCTTAAACGTTATTTCGCGTGTCATCTAAATAAAGCTACTTCTGTGGCCTCTACAATACTTTGTATGAATGATCGAAGTTTCGCATTGAATTTCATGTTTTTTATATTTACGTAGAAGAAATAAGAGCGATCTTGTGCCGAGATTCTATTTCAGTCTTGTAATTTGTGTTCCCATGTAAACAAATATACATGTGTTTTTCAATTCAAATGAATTTTCAGTTGAATTTCATTATATATAATACTGAGTAATGTGGGTCAGTGTTCTATGCTGAATGGCGGATATGTTTTGAGCAATATATCCCAGGGGGACTATGTGAGGGCCTGAGCTAAAGGTTAGGTAGGCTTCCTTTTTGTTGAAATAGAATAGGTTTTTGTTTTGTTACGGACCATCTTTTTTCGGTTCACTGCTGTCCTGTTTTTCAGCACCTACTACTTTCTTCTTCAACTTTTTCTTGTTTCATGAACTTCTTTCTCAGCTTCCTGTTTCTGTGCACCTTGTGCATAGATTCTGCGTTCCCTCAACTCCATACTAAATGGTGCCTTCCTCCTTCCTCTCTTAGAACATCTTCGTCGTGCAGTTAAGGGGGGCTAAAACTTTCTTATATAATATTAATTTGAGCAATATATTACATTTCATTATCCTATGCTAAATATTGTTTTTCATTGGTCTACTTTACGTATTATTTTTCATGGCCATATATGCCGAACATTTTTTTATTGTTCTATGTTAAATATGATTTTTCCGCCGTCCTATTCTAAATATTGTATTTCATTGTGTTCTGCGATGCATTGTTTTTATAGTCTCATGCTGAATAATATCTTTATTACATGCATGTGTTGTGATAGTGACAGCCTCGACAATCGCACAGGCATTCTCGTCATATTCTGGATATTTTCTCGCGTTCAGAAACCGCGGGTGAACTTAATGTCCCTTTCATAGTTTTTTTTCTGACGTCGTTTTAGCGTAATGGGATGGCGGGTTTGCTTTTAGGGCTCCTGGAAATTTTAGGGCGGCTTTTAGTGGCTCTGTGGAGCACCGGTGCTAATATGGTCCCTTCAGAGGCGCATGCTTGCTCTTCACTTCCCTCTTTCCGAAATTGAAGATTGCCGCGTACTCTGTCGTCGCAATTTATTCTGGCGCCGCAATTTATTCTGGCGCGCATTCTCTCCCTTTCATGAGAATATGTAGCTGTTTTCCATTGAATTTTCTACTCTGTTTCGTCGATGATTGTTTCATGGATGCGGATGATGGCCCAAGGAACTTTGACATCGTCCTGCACTTCCTCCATTCCCGTTGTAGACTATGTTTATAAGCTATCATTTTATTGCTATTTAATGCTCATGTGTTCTTACTGTATGGGTTAAGTCTTTTTCATTTACAGGTATTACTTGCCTTTGTAACGGCATGAATATAGTTATCGGATGGCAAAAGAAATATTGCAAAATTTAAAAGCCTTTCTTAGTTGAGTGAATGTTAGGAAGGATTCTTTATCTCACCAAAATGTAGATTTCATTTTGTTGCTGTAGAGACGTACGGCATTAATTTTCAATTTAACTACTGAAAATTATTCAGTCATCAGTTTCACTGATTGTACTTCGATGTATTTTTATTCCTAACGAATATTTTCAGTTATTAACTGGCTTTACATTTAGTTGCTCCCATTGTATAATTGTTATTTTGGAAGGGCTCGGTTCCTGAATTAGATTCTCGAGCTGGAGTTACGGAAGGCCTTCCTTTTGTTGAAATAGAGCACCATTTCTGTCGTTTTTTCCCAGCAATCGTTCTTCGGTTCACTGCTGTCCATTGTTCTTAGACCGTAATAGCATTTCACACCCAATACAGTCTTGCTCGACTTTGATTTTGTTGAAAAAATTCCATTTAATTTCTGATCGAAAGGAAATGATTGCTATCAAAAAATTTAATTTGTGCTCGAAAGGAACCTTGGATGGAAAAATGCTTGTGCAAATTTTCTGAATTAATAAATGATGTTTTCCTTTTCTCCTCTTGCCAACACATTTAATGTGCGTAGGAAGGCTTTAACCAAAAAAAACTTCTAAATTTGACGATGTATGATTACTTAATTGAGTACTAGGGAGTTTGAATGTTGTAGATGTATGGGAGAGAGACAGGAGGTAGCAGCCGGGAATCTCTTCCCCCGCAATATTTTCCTCTTGTTAAAGGACAGTGAAGGACTTATAAACCTCGGCCGATGTGTAACAACACCCAACGTGCATTGCAATGTTCTAAGTGTACTTAGGTAGTGTATAGCTGATAAGCTCAGTGCCTCGTTTATTGTATTTTTCATTAGGTTACTAAATCACTTCTTAGTTAATGATTAAGCTTCATCACATGAGGTTTAGTGATGACTAAAATGATCATTGGTGATTTGTACTTCGAATAGCGCTGCATGCAGTTTTTAGCACAGGCTGCACATGTGTACAGATACACTATCATGCTATCATATCAGACACGGTTTTCTGCAACACCTGTCATGAACGCTCTGGGTCCTTAATAAAAATTGCTATTTTTCGACGTACAGTTTCAGCCATGCCGTGCAAATAATTTAATCTGTTAATGTAACAAATAGAGAACATTCGGCCACACATTCTTAATCGTATTAATCGACTTTCTTGATGAGCTAGAACAAAGGACATAGGCCATTTTGCATATTTGTGGCTGTGGAGTATTTTTTTCGCATTCCCTTTATTGCGTCCGCATTGAGCTAGTGCTTCTTGCGTTGTTTATTTGAAGGATTTACCCGCGCAGTCAAGTGACTTCGGAAACTATCTTCAGTTTTGCATACGACACGTGTTCAGTTGCGTGCGTGATGTGTACGATAACAGACAAGTTGTTAGACTGTCCTATTTTGTGCTTCGCGTCAACAGAATTAAATCTATTGCGAATGCTGCTTAATGGAGTTGGTCTGACGCTATGTTTTTGTGATGTTTCCTTTAACGTAACTCGGAGCCTATGAGCCGTCAGTATTTCAATTTCGTTTCGTCACTTGATGTGTTTTTGTGGCCAATGTTTTGTTCTTTCTTCACGAGTACTGCAGTGGATGCTTGTAAAGTATGTACATCGCTCCCATATGTCTATTGTTTGTGAAAATCGACTATTCTTAGTGTGTCATTCGTCAAAGTCGTGGAAATTGGAGAATTCGTTGCGACAGCGACAGGTTCAGCTGTACAGCCGGGTATGGGGATAGACCGGCCCTCGCTTGTCCCTGATGCAGTTCACCTTGGAGAGACAAGGTCTCCGTCCAGCTGCTCAACGACGTCTTCTCTCACCACGGGGATCAGCGTCCGTGTTGTTGCTGTACTTGTTGTTCCGATGGATGTCTTCATTCATGGAATCACCAGAACGAAAATATCGTAGTGCGGTACATCTGATATTAAAGTGAGGGAGTAGTGTTCGATAAGCGTTTTAATTAACGATTGGGTGGGAATATTGGGCTAATCTTAAAAAATTATTTGATTTCAATCATCATGATAATTTTGAATGATGTCTTTTGAAACTTGAATATTATTTGTAACCGTTTGCATGTTGTGAATTCTGAACATACACGTTCACTTTAAATACTCCCATGGGGGAAGAAAATAGACAATAGGCTTAAGTAAGGCAGGTTTGTAAATCCTATACCATTGGGACTGATGCCCCCAAGGGGATACTATTAGGTTACCTCAGCAATACTTCATCCTTCGGGACTTTTATCTTTCGGGCCCGCTTTGCTTCTTTCAGTGCGCGTACCTCCTCCGCTAACTCTTCTTCCGTTTCTTTCCTAGTTTGTTGTTTCTTTGCGTAGTGTATCATGTGGAGGAATTCACCTTATGAATAGAATATCCGTTTTCTAATCCTTCCTCCCCTCAGTGGGATACAACTACTGTACCTATGGGAATTAGCACTCCCAGGGGAAAATGTGTGAGGGCCTGAGCTCAGAGCGAGGTAGGCCTTCTTTTTGTTGAAATAAAATGTTTTTGATACCTTAAGGACAACCTTTTTTTCCGTTCACTGCTGTCCTGTTTTTCAGCACCTACTACTTTCTTCCAGGATTGCGGAGTTGGAGGAATAAATTTGCGACTCCAACTTCACCTATTCACAATTTTTAAGATAAATATTTAATTTCCTAATGATTGCAACCTGTATATAAGTTTTATATTCTTTATTTAGAAATAGCATTAAAATTGATTAGAGAATGTTGAAAATCACGGTTTATTGTATACTATACATGCATTACAGACGCTTGCCCTTTGAGTAGGTAAGGTAGGCTGTGCCTATACCCTGAGAAGTATATCTCAGCATCAACAATTTCTTTCTACTACAAAATATCACAGTATGCACCAAATCCAACGAAAAGATAATAGTTGATCTCATTTCTATGCTCGAAAGTTAAAAATTTTGATTTATTGGTTGCTAAGGTAGGCACGATTTGCACTACTTTTTATTCTCTGTATCTACTCCACGCAGAGTAACAATACATCACAGGCGCCACATCGTTGCTTAACACCGTATTATATTACGGCTGTAATAGGCAAAAGTCGTTCTGCTTATGTCTCAGCGGGCCTGACGTTTCAGGTACGTTTTGCACACAAATAAAAACAACTTTTAGCTTATTTGCTTGTAACACGGTACCTTTTTTTGTTCTCTTCTATTTTTTTATGATGTATTTGATACATTATTTTACTAAACGTTCATTTCCTATTTATTTTGTATTTCTGAGTACTTTTGAACGTGTTACAACATGTGTGTGACTAAGTGAGGTTTTTGCTAGTGCTGTGTTATTATTTTCACTGCATCTCTATTACATTGTATTTTAATTTTCTCATGTATCCTAAAATCGACATAATCTTGAAACGTTTCCAAATCTTCCTTACATAGAAGTAATTAATTATATAGTACCAAAAAGCAATGCTGTTATGTTTTCAAAATTATAAAACAAAATTATAAAAATCATAATAGCGTCTGCTTAAAAATTTAGAAGTGATGAGAAGATGATTATAAAACATTATAATGAAGTAGTGAAAGACAATATAACTCTGACAGAACCAAACAACATTCATGGTATAACATTAGAAATGTGCAGAAATTTCCATTATCAAAACGTGTTCACTTGACCTGAAGACTAGGGAGTAAAGAAAACAAAGAGATCATTATGAAGTACATCAGTACTACGTATTTCCGAAAAAATCCACTGACATTCCATTTATTAACATTAAAATAGGTTAATTAAATTTTCACTATGAATAGTGATAAAATAACTTTAGGACTAGAAGTCCTTAGGTATCAGAATATAGCTTTAGGGTTGAGCAAAGACTAGATATCAACGACAGTGTTAGGTAATAGGTATAAATGATGCTGCTTCGTATTTTAAACAAAACAACCTACGAAAACATTGCGCATTTTTTTATTTTTAGTAAAATATATTAACTATGTTTGTGTATATTCGGTTTTAAACAATTTTGAACAAATTTCAGCATAAATTAGAGTCGAAGGCACAAAAAAAATAGGCTCCGATTTTGACTCCACCTCATCCGTATGAACGACTCCGACTCCGGCTCCTCAACGCTGTTTTCTTCTTCAACTTTTATCTAGTTTCATGAGCTTCTTTCTCAACTTAATGTTCCTATGCAACTAGGGCAAAGATTCCGCATTCCCTTATCTCCACTAAAATGGTGCCGTCGAGCTTATCATTCTTGAGAAGAAATCGAGCCGGTAGTGTACAAGATCTCCAAGTACTCAGAAATGTTTAGTGAGTCCATACCCACAGCACGTGGTACATACCCACAGCAGGCGGTACATACCCACAGCAGGTGGTACATGTCCACAGCAGGTGGTACACACCACAGCACGTGGTACATACCCACAGCACGTGGCACATACCCACAGCAGGCGGTACACACCCCCCAGCAGGCGGTACATACCCACAGCACGTGGTACATACCCACAGCAGGCGGTACATACCCACAGCACGTGGTAAATACCCCCAGCAGGTGGTACATACCCACAGCAGGTGGTACATACCCACAGCAGGTGGTACATACCCACAGCAGGCGGTACACACCACAGCACGTGGTACATACCCACAGCAGGTGGTACATACCCACAGCAGGCGGTACACACCACAGCACGTTGTACATACCCACAGCCGGCGGTACACACCACAGCACGTAGTACATACCCCCAGCAGGCGGTACATACCCACTGCAGGTGGTACATACCCACAGCAGGTGGTACATACCCACAGCAGGTGGTACATACCCACAGCCGGTAGTACATACCCACAGCAGGTGGTACATACCCACAGCAGGTGGTACACACCACAGCAGGCGGTACACACCACAGCAGGTGGTACATACCCACTGCAGGTGGTACATACCCGCAGCAGGTGGTACACACCACAGCACGTGGCACATACCCACAGCAGGCGGTACATACCCACAGCAGGTGATGGTCTAACAAGAACGTAATGTTGCATTGACTTAAATTTCCAGGTATGCCTGCATTTTGCGTCGAGTTCCACTCTAGTTCTATTGTGGAGTTTAGTTGTTGCCAATGTCCAGTTTACAGTTATTGCCACAGTGCAGTTTACAGTTGTTGTTGCCACTGTGTAGTTTACAGTTGTTGTTGCTACTGTGCAGTTTACAGTTGTTGTTGCTACTGTGCAGTTTAGAGTTGTTGTTGCTACTGTGCAGTTTACAGTTGTTGTTGCTACTGTGCAGTTTACAGTTGTTGTTGCTACCGTGCAGTTTACAGTTGTTGCCACTGTGCAGTTTACAGTTGTTGTCACTGTGCAGTTTACAGTTTATGCCACTGTGCAGTTTACAGTTTATGCCACTGCATTTTACAGTTGTTGTTGCTACTGTGCCGTTTACAGTTGTTGCTACTGTGCAGCTTACAGTTGTTGTTGCTACTGTGCAGCTTTCAGTTGTTGTTACTGTGCAGCTTACAGTTGTTGTTGGTATTGTGCAGTTTACAGTTGTTGCTACTGTGCAGCTTACAGTTGTTGTTGCTACTGTGCAGGTTCCAGTTGTTGTTGCTACTGTGCAGCTTACAGTTGTTGTTGCTACTGTGCAATTTACAGTTGTTGCTACTGTGCAGCTTACAGTTGTTGCTACTGTGCAGTTTACAGTTGTTGTTGCTACTGTGCAGTTTACAGTTGTTGCTACTGTGCAGTTTACAGTTGTTGCTACTGTGCAGTTTACAGTTGTTGTTGCTACTGTGCAGCTTACAGTTGTTGTTGCTACTGTGCAGTTTACAGTTGTTGTTGCTACTGTGCAGCTTACAGTTGTTGTTGCTACTGTGCAGTTTACAGTTGTTGTTGCTACTGTGCAGTTTACAGTTGTTGCTACTGTGCAGTTTACAGTTGTTGCTACTGTGCAGTTTACAGTTGTTGTTGCTACTGTGCAGTTTACAGTTGTTGCTACTGTGCAGCTTACAGTTGTTGTTGCGACTGTGCAGTTTACAGTTGTGGCTACTGTGCAGTTTACAGTTGTTGTTGCTACTGTGCAGTTTACAGTTGTTGTTGCTACTGTGCAGCTTACAGTTGTTGTTGCTACTGTGCAGTTTACAGTTGTGGCTACTGTGCAGTTTACAGTTGTTGCTACTGTGCAGTTTACAGTTGTTGTTGCTACTGTGCAGTTTACAGTTGTTGTTGCTACTGTGCAGCTTACAGTTGTTGTTGCTACTGTGCAGTTTACAGTTGTTGCTACTGTGCAGTTTACAGTTGTTGCTACTGTGCACCTTACAGTTGTTGTTGCTACTGTGCAGTTTACAGTTGTTGCTACTGTGCAGTTTACAGTTGTTGCCACTGTGCAGCTTACAGTTGTTGTTGCTACTGTGCAGTTTACAGTTGTTGTTGCTACTGTGCAGCTTACAGTTGTTGTTGCTACTGTGCAGTTTACAGTTGTTGCTACTGTGCAGTTTACAGTTGTTGCTACTGTGCAGTTTACAGTTGTTGTTACTACTGTGCAGTTTACAGTTGTTGTTGCCACTGAGCAGTTTACAGTTGTTATTGCTACTGTGCAGTTTACAGTTGTTGTTGCCACTGAACAGTTTACAGTTGTTGTTGCTACTGTGCAGTTCACAGTTGTTGTTGCCACTGTGTAGTTTACAATTGTTGTTACCACTGTGCAGTTTTCTTTTTTTGTTGCCACTGTGTAGTTTACAGTTGTTGTTGCCACTGTGAAGTTTACAGTTGTTGTTGCCACTGTGCAGTTTACAGTTGTTGTTGCCACTGTGTAGTTTACAGTCGTTGTTGCCACTGTGAAGTTTACAGTTGTTGTTGCTACTGTGCAGCTTACAGTTGTTGTTGCCACTGTGTAGTTTACAGTTGTTGTTGCCACTGTGCAGTTTACAGTTGTTGCTACTGTGCATTTTACAGTTGTTGCTACAGAGCAGTTTACAGTTGTTGTTGCTACCGTGCAGTTTACAGTTGTTGTTGCTACCGTGCAGTTTACAGTTGTTGTTGCCGCTGTGTAGTTTACAGTTGTTGTTACTGTGCAGTTTAAAGTTGTTGTTGCCACTGTGTAGTTTACAGTTGTTGCCAATGTACAATTCTCCATTATAGATGCATTGCTGTGTGAAAGTCTTTATTTTCGTTATAAAGAAGTTTTCTATCAACGCAATTGTGAGGTTGATGCGGTACCAAGCATAATGTACGTACACGGATTCTGACATTTTCAAGTTACGCGTATAATTTTTTTACACCTCTCCAAAATTCCTGTCAATTTTTCCCTGTAGGATAATGTGGATAAAATTTTTTAAGCGTATTCTTTGCGTGACGATTTTCTCCGGAATCCCCTCAGGGGGATACAACTATAGTATCTATGGGAATTAGCGCTCCCAGGGGGACAATGTGAGGGCCCGAGCTAAAGGTTAGGTAGGCTTTCTTTTGTTAAAATAGAATAGGTTTTGTTGTGTTACGGACCATCTTTTTTCGGTTCACTGCTGTCCTGTTTTTCACCGCCTACCACTTTCTTCTTCAACTTTTTCTTGTTTCATGAACTTCTTTCTTAGCTTTCTGTTTCTGTGCCCTTTCTGCATAGATTCCACGTTCCCTTAGCTCCATACTAAATGGTGCCTTCTTCCTTCCTCTCTTTACATCTCATTTGTTGAGGATAGGGAGGCTTAAACTAACTAATAAACTAATAAACTTTTCTCCGGAAGCTGCTCAGAAATAGTGACAATTTTAATCTGTAAAAAGGATAGTACCTGAGGGATCCTAAATTGTTTCCTTTAATTAATTTCTGTCCATATTTCTGCTGTGGACGTTATCAACAGGGATGGAAAGTCCTTGTGGGTTGCTCACATCAATAAGGCTAATGTGATGCTTTTACTTCGAATTAATGAAATAATTTTCTTTGAAACCATTCAAATGTATGCGAACTTCAAGTTTTGGAATTTTTCTCTTAGCTCTTCGATATGTTCTGTCCTCTATCTAGTGTAAATATTTTGTGGTTCTGTTGGGGAGCATAGTTCCTCTGCGTATACCAGATGTTGGTGGAGACGGGTTGATATCCTTTGACTTCAGTGCAGTCAAAGTTTTTGCTATTAAAAAGAGGTTTTTTCATGCTTTTTTCTTTCTTGTCACGCTTGAGGTCTACAGTTACAAATGAAGTACAGGATCTTCTTTACTTTGCTGTTATAATGGGAGTTACATTCATTGTATTCAAGAAGTACTACTATTAACTCCAATGTGTATCAGAAGGAACTTCTGCGTACCGAAGCTCATTTGTCAGGTTCCGGTCTACTGGAGGAGTCGGTTGGAGTCTGGTTGTGTGGTGCTTCTGGGTCTCTTGAAGCGAACACCCTGGGCAAAGTTTAGTGTCATTTGCGACCTGGTAGATGTTTTGCTGATTCCCCCCAGATGGGTGCGCTGGAAATGATAGTCGTTCAACGCGTCTCGGGGACTTAGCGCTCCTTGGGAATGCATATCATAGCTAAGCAAGTGTACAGAATACAAGCTGATTATGTCTGTCCTCGTCAGCGTACGTTGGGGAACTAGAGCTCCTCAGTGGTAACCCTAGCTACTCTTCATAGAGTCAGTAACTCTTGCTCGGGTGTGTTGTGGATTTAAATTTGCTACTAGATAAGCCTTATCGTTCAGTTTTTACTTCTGTCTTTCTCTCGTGCAGGAAGCCGGCTTACGAGCAACTTGCCTGCGCTAGAGTTTCCGTATTTTTTTAATTATGTTTCCCTTTTCCGACTAATCCAGATGCTTACGTTTATTTTGCTCATGCCAGCACAGGTTGGTTTTGTCTACCGCAATACCCAAATTTTGTACCGTCGAAGTTCTATATAAATTTCCCCTGTGACTATCGCCTAACTAGCTAAGCGGAAACAGAAGTCAAACAATCTATAAAATAATAATAACTGATGATTCCGCGGCCAAGGTCGTACATATAAGTATGATGAAGGGAGCGGCCCGTTCCTTACGAGGGTCCCTGACGTTACTTTTGTCGCGTCAGTAAATTAATTGCTCATGAATCGATATTCTTTCAGTGCAACCATTGAGCACGCTTCACGTCCGCCATGAGTTGCTTCCCTGTTTACCGTGGGCTTCCACTCTGGCAATTAGTCTTTCATGGGAAACTTTAACGAAGGCTTTCTGAAAGTCGAGATATATGTGGTCTACAGATTTCGTTGCGCTGTAAATTCGGTTGACTTCTCCAAAGAAGTCGGGAAGGTTTGTGAGGCAAACTATATTTTCTCGGAATCTTTGCGGAATGTCAGCAATCATATATTGAGGTGGAGATGTTGTGCTATTCGGATTGAGTAAATATTTTTTATTTTGCTGCTGACAAATGTCAAGCTTGTTGATGAGTTGTAAATCGATTTTGTTTCTCCTTTTATTTGAAAAAGGAATGAAACTCGTCTGTTTCACATACTGTAAGATTGGCTCCGTAGTGACATATATTGATAGAAGATGTCGTCGAGGGTTTGCTGATACTTCGTATCTTCAGGTATGTGAAGGGCTAGGCCATCAGGTCCTGTTCATGTATGTGGGTTCAAGAAACTGATTTCTTTTTTTTATCTCTTATACCATAAATAAGATATTTTCTACGGGGAAATAAAGGTACAGATTTCGAGTGGGGAATTTTCATTGAATTCTTTTTTTTGTGAACGCAGAGGGGAAATTGCAGAATCCCAGTAGGGCTTGACTGTATGCAGTATGTTAAGGTCTGATTCGTCTCATTAACTGTGAAAAAAGAAAAGAAAGAAACAGAAAAAAATTGATTTAATATAAGTTAATACCTGAAATGGTTTACAACACATAGGCTTTTAAAAATATCTTATTATAAAGAATAAAAATATTTAATTGATGGACAAACTACACGAGGTGTGCAATAGCCGTGTAAAAGGGAAATTATATTATTGAGAGAACCAATGAAAATATATTCTCACGGATATATTATCCAAGGCAAGATGACTGAAACCTTTGTAGCCTTTTAAATATTTCACATACTAGTGGAGAATGCCTTGGAGGTTCTTCGCTCTAAGTTGAACCGAAAGATGGAAAGACATCAAACACACTTCTGAAACCGGCAGAAATCCCGTCCTGAATTGTTTTCAAATAGTGAGAAAAAGTTGGCCGGAAGTAATTTGTAAAAAACAGCACAAGTTGCGCGCCTAAAATATAAAAACACACACACACAAAATGAATTTCAGAGCTGGTTCGTCATACGATGAGTTAGATGATTTGTTCATGAATCCTAAAGCTCATATTACTACTATTTTCATTTATCTATTTACATTTTGGGTTACAGAATGTGTGATGTCCACTTGAGTAGCGAAAGACTTTTTTAAAAAAATGAGTAGGTGTACTAATTTTGTTTACTGAAATATCGAGCTATTTCTGATAAAAAGTTCAGTGCTAATTGGTCGCAGAGCGTTTAGTGAATGTAATCGTCATGACTTTTGGTTTTTTTCGAAAAAAGGAAACGCTTCATCCAGCTACATCGAACTGAAAAATGTATTACTCACTGTAATTGGAAGATATAATTAAGAATAAATGAAAAAAAGGTTTAGGAAACACAAAAATGAGCTAGTTTCTCATTCTCTGCCAGTATTTTTAGAAAAATTAAAGAACAGTCTATGAACAGCAAGAAATATTTTAGGGTTCACATTCTCTCGGCGTTCCTTAAAATAGCGTGCAGACGTGGGTACATGAGATAAAATAGAAACAAGCTGACAAATTGGTATCGCTTAAGAGTAACAAATAGCTACCAAATTTCTACACATGGATTACAAATTATCTCAGTTATGGTTTCATAATTGACTGCGCTCTATAGGCTAAGAGTGAGTCTCCGTCGTAGGATTGTAAGAAAGAAACAAAATTAGCCAGAACAAGTACAGGCATGTCAGTTCCACAGAGTTTAACTATTGACCTCTAATTGTAGCAGTGAGGAGATTCAAGGCAAACGGTCGATCGTTTCGTTTAAATTTACAACGAAATGTTAGACCTCTTTTGCGTTTGTCTTGCCTGTGCTACAGCTCCATTTCTTCATACCCCTTCGTAAGTCTAGTCATTCGCTAAGGAGCACAACAAATACGAGAGTGCGCTGAAAGATGTTTTTTTGGCGGTTTTTGAGTCTACTGAACGCTTGTTCCAGGGTAATTAGAAGTGTGTTATCTCCTCAGAACAGCCTGAAGGCTTATTAGTTGGCTTGGATAACTTTGTAGGGATATGGTGCTCAGAAACAGAGATCTTTTTCTTTCAATTGTGAAGCATTCTCGAGCGTTATTTTCCCCCATCAGAACATAGAAGTCGATTGGACAACTAGTCTGCAGACCACACCAGTTACTGCGATGTTAACCAAAAAGGAGTTATTAATGTCGGATAAAGCTCATACAATTGGGTGAACTTCTGTGAGCACAGCATTCGACCCCTCTGGGGGATACAACTATTTTATCATTAGGATCCCCTCAGGGGGATACAACTATTGTATCTATGGGAATTAGCGCTCCCAGGGGAACCATGTGATGGCCCGAGCTAAAGGTTAGGTAGGCTTCCTTTTTGTTGTAATAAAATAGGTTTTGGTTTTGTTACGGACCATCTTTTTTCGGTTCACTGCTGTCTTGTTTTTCAGCACCTACTAATTTCTTCTTCAACTTTTTTCTTGTTTCATGAACTTCTTTCCTAGCTTACTGTTTCTGTGCACCTTGTGCATAGATGCCGCGTTCCCTCAACTCCATACTAAATGGTGCCTTCCTCTTTCCTCTCTTAGAACATCTTTGTCGTGGTTAAGGGAGGCTAAAACTTTCTTATATAATAATAATAATAATAATAATAATAATAATTTATCCATAGGAATTAGCACTCCTAGGTGGAAAATGTGAAGGCCCGAGCTGAAAGTTAGGTAAGCCTTCTTTTTGTTGAAGTAAAATATTTTTGTTATGTAAAGGACCACTTTTTTTCGGTTCACTGCTGTGCTGTTTTTCAGCGCCTACTACTTTCTTCTTCAACTTTTATCTTGTTTCATAATTTATTTCTCAACTTATTGTTTCTATGCACTTTGTGCATAGATTCCTTCAGACTAATTGGTGCCTTCCTCCTTCATCTCTTTGGGGCGGATAGGGAGGCTTAAACTAACTAATCATCTAATCTAATTTGTGAGCATTCGATAATGTGAACTTATGTATTGAGATGATTAAGGAAGCATACAGAGGCCTCAAGGTCAATTTGAATAATGGTAGATGCATGTAAGTTTTTTGTGGTCGATTACATTCTTTTCTCTATTTTTTTAAACATTCACTGTACAAGGCAAATCTTGCTCATTGATTTGAATCTACATGAAATAGAAACAAAGGTTGCATCAGATTACTCGCTCATTGGACGCTCTCGCAGCAGCGCGCCTTGCAGTGGTGGCGGCGAGTCGGACTTCACAGCAGGCGTTGCAGGCGAGGTGTTCCAGAGAGTAATTCTGTCTAATTCTATCGTTAAGATCAAGGAATTTTCGGGTGACGGATGTGTAAATCAAGTCGAGCGATGATTGACAGGGAACAGCATAGCATTTCGAACTTCAACTATAATAGCGTCTGATGCTAGCAGAAATATTGATGAGACATTTCAGAATCGAATGTCTTATGATGACTTCTGTGAGGAAGCGATATAGTGTGAGATATTCAATTATTATTCAATTTTCAAAATCTGTCTTAAATTCAAAGAGTATGCATGTCATTTGTTGTTTTAGATATTCGCTGGCTGTACGGCACCTGCGATATATATATAGCGTCGCCTGCGTCCTCAAGGGAGGAGGCCGCCCTCTCTTTTGTTCTCTTTTGCTTTCCTACTTTTTCTTCATATTTCGAGAACGGCGGGCAATCCCATTGTCCGAGATCCTTGAAATTCGCCTTAGAGTTTTTAGGCCTGCTGAGCGAATCAATTGTCATTGCCTCCGTGGTCTGAACTCTTTGTTGTCGGAGGAAGAATAATATAATCTGTTAGATGTGAATTTGCGGTGCTGGTTGCATGTGCACGTGGTTGTTGTTACTTGGCGCGGGGTTGTTCTGTGATTTTGTGCGAGGTGGCTGTTGTGTTTGGTGGTGGATGTGTGCTTGGTAACTGTTGTGTGCTTGGTGGTGGTTGTGTGGCGTGTCGGTTGTTTGTGAGGGGGCTTTTATGTATTAAAAGTAGTAGTAATTGAACGTAAGATCATAGTGATGGCGGCAGTAATGGCGCTAGTGATGGGTGCGGTAATGGTGGTAGTGATGACGGCGGTGATGGCGGTGGTTATGACGGTGGTTACGAGAGCAGCAATACGCGCTTACGTTGGCGATTACTTCATGTTTCATCGGGGCTGTCGTGCAGCTCGTAAGGCAACCTTTGCGCATTACCAGACCTTCAACTTTCCATCCTTGACATTCCGGCAACGCGGCCACTTCTCGCCCGTCTTGGACGCCAGTCATTCAGTGGTTCGTCGAAGGTTTTTGCAACCGGATTTTAATTTTCGCTTCTAAATTTGTAGACGCGGGATTTTTTGCAGGGCGCGTTAATTTCTTGCGGCTTTTCGTATTGCATGGCAGGTGAGTGTGAAGGGCGAGTCCTTGCTTCATTGTAGGAAGTATAGTTGGATCGACGTGAAGCCAGAATCTTGTTAAGTGACGTTGTTTAGTGCAGTAACGAACGAAATTAAATGTCCGTGCACGAAATAGCTGTTAGTTATACTTTAGTACTTCCGATACCAAAAAGGTATGTGCGCTAAAGGGGATTGTCTTTCAGCGCATCTTGAGAACAAAGGAGTTTGGGGGAATAGGTAGGATTCCCGAGCTTCTTTTTCTCTCTGCTTTAATGCCTTTCTCGTGGTCCGAAAGACTTGACATTCATTAGCGCCTCAGGGGGATACAATAAAGTTGTATCCTAAGGAATTAGCGTTCCCAGTTAGGAAGTGTGAGATCCTGAGCTGAAGGTTAGGCAGGCTTTTTTTGTTGAAATATAATTTGTGGTTTTAAAATGGAATCATATTTTTTCGGTTTACTGCTGTCCTGTTTTCAGCTCCCACTACTTCCTCCTCCAACTTTTATCTCGTTTTATGAACTTCTTTCAGTCTTTTTGTTTCTTCACGCTCAGTTGTGGCGCATTTTATGAATTGATTTCCAGTTCCTATCTATTTCTTCCTCACCTGAGAACATCTTTGTTGCAATTAGGATGGCTTGAACTGATTTATAATTTAAACTTTGGCACCCACCGAAATTTCGCTGAGCAAATAAGGTAGCAGAATATAAAAGTGGCAGTCAAGATATGCTTTGGGTTCTGCTTTGGGATTGTCATTCCTTATTTTCTCTTTTCGCCTTTTCCCACGAAAAGAAAACGAACGAAAACACGAGGTGCATGCGCTTTGCTACTGTGTGTGTCAAGCGAAATCCCCCTCGACAACGAGCCTTGATGTCCGTCATTCGGTGCTTTCAAACCAAGCGCGTTTGATGCTCCAGTGCTCTAGTTAGTGACTAGAAAGACAATAGGTGAGAGCAGAGCCTAAGTGGGAAGTGTTCTCAAGTACTGTGTCCTGTAGCGCACTTTTTCTGGATAAATTTTCAGACAATACCGAGAAATTGAATTGACGAGCAATATTGATTTCTGTTTGTTGTATTGAATGCTGTGAATATACATCATTCTATACATGTTACATCAAATTCATGAGACATGCTGTTTTCATGTTGGACGTTCTTCGTATTTGTATTTAGTAGTAGGCATTTTATTTTCTAGTATATTTGTTGAAATACTTTCTTTTTGTACGCAAAGAATTTTGGGTATTTGGGGACATTTTAGTAGCGAGTTTCATTTGTGACCTTCAAATATTTCACGAGTCACTTTTTTACGAATAATTCGTGAAAAATACCATGCGCACTCGGTAAATATAAAGATATGCAGTCTCAGTTATTATTCTAGTAATCCTCTGTGATTTACGTATTAGAAATTTTTTCAATCTGTTGAGTGCTAAATTTGACCAGTATTATGAAACCACACTCGAAAAAGACGCCTAAATTCATTAAACAAGTACAATACATCATCTATGAGACCATTGAAGGCTAGTGAGGCCATCATTGCTAAAAAATTTCGGGTGTCAGAATGAACTATTAGAACTGTTGTGCATCAGAATATACCAAATAATTCCTCCCATGCGAAACGAGGCCAAGGTATTTTTGTAACGCCACAGGAAAACTGTCATGCATTTAAAACAATTGCTCATTGAAGTAATAAGCCGTTGTACATTGTTCGCGTTGACTTTTTTTCTGAAAAAACATACATGACCAAGGTCAAAGTTTCACAGATGAAATGACAAGTGGTTATGTGCTGATCCGTCTAGTGCATCCGGAGTAATGCTCATCATCTTCCCAGCCACTTTGATGATTTTAGGAGTGGGGAGTATCGAAAGTTGTTTGATGCCACCCCACTTGTTTCGACAGGGTCGTAGGACTAATGCTGCTTGATACATTGTGGTTCTGGAATCGGTTATTAAGCCCTAGATTGATGAAGAATGCACTGGGAGGCAGCACTTCGATCGTTGCAAGACTCGGCCTCTTTTCATGAAGCCCCGGCATCGTAAGAGAAGTTGGCTACCAATCTTTAATATCTTGTATCACCCAACATAGTTGCCTCCGAACTCGCCGGATTTGAACCCCATGAACAACTACGTGTAGAGCGCCGTTGCGAGGAAGTTTAATCATTACGCAGTTCCTGTGAAGGCCGTCGTTGTCCAGGTGATGTCCGAAACAATGATTTCGCTCTTAAATTGAAGCGCTTAGCACGATGAAAGCGGTTTCATAGAATTATTCATTTAAATAAATAATACAACCCTTCCCGTGGGGATACGTTGAAAAATATTTATATTTGAGCTAAGAGACAGGTTTTTTTAACTGTCTCACAATCGTCCTCAAATGCCTCTCTCACTCTGTACATGATGCATCTCTATACTGTTTTTCCGCACTTTTTCAACATCTTTATGCTCTTAAATACAGGTGGTGTAATACACCGTCTTCATCTTATACTACGGGGATTCATTCGTTGCTCCGACATGTCTGGTACGTGAGCGCTTTATACTTGTCCTTTAGTTTCCTCTCGGCAAAAGCACTAAAGAATTGGGAAGCCTTTTTGTAGCTCTGTGATTTTTCAGGCTGAACTTCATTCAACAGAAAGGAAATATTCCTCTTTTTGAGGGAACCGTTGAATAAGATGCCTTATTGTGGGACTTCTCCTCACAGGTGTATTGTCTTTAGGTTTATAATGTACATAATTCGAGTGTGCATTCTACGGGCATCGACGCCACGATTTAATGGTGACATCAAACTCATTTATTTGTGTCAAAGTTTGCCGTTGTCACATTGTAGCGTCGATTTATATACGGTATGTATTCCCAGGTGACGATATGTGAATTACGGAATGTGTTCCCTACGCAAAATGCATCCGTTGCACAAGTATGGGTTCAAGTGAAAACTTCAACTCTAACACTTTATTTAGCCTAATGCAATATGTGAATGTTTGAGTACCAGTTAAAGCTGCCCCAACGTTCAATGTATTTCTTTATAGACGAAGTATTTAGCCTAATTAAATATGTGAATGTTTGAGTGCTAGTTAAAGTTGTCCCAACGTTCAATGTATTTATTTATAGACAAAGTATTTAGCCTAATTAAATATGTGAATGTTTGAGTGCTAGTTAAAGTTGTCCCAACGTTCAATGTATTTATTTATAGAAAAAGTATTTAGCCTAATTAAATATGTGAATGTTTGAGTGCTAGTTAAAGTTATCCCAACGTTCAATGTATTTATTTATTGACAAAGTATTTAGCCTAATTAAATATGTGAATGTTTGAGTGCTAGTTAAAGTTGTCCCAACGTTCAATGTATTTATTTATAGACAAAGTATTTAGCCTAATTAAATATGTGAATGTTTGAGTGCTAGTTAAAGTTGTCCCAACGTTCAATGTATTTATTTATAGACAAGTATTTAGCCTAATTAAATATGTGAATATCTGAGTGAATTATCCTTACTCTTTGGGTTATTTTAACTGCACAGGCTAAATTTTCTGTATGAACTTGATGCTGCTAAATACCATGGTTCATGTCCTTGTAATCTTTGAGCTCATGCATCACTGTTTGTGTTTGAGAACAACCCTTTAGGCTAGCAGCCAAAAAACCTTAAATATGTTGAAGCACTGGGACTTGTAAGCAGTTCATTTTTTTAAGTTCATAGCTCACTCTCATTTTACTCCATTGTCGTAGTAGTTGAAGTGCAGAAATAATCGTCTGTATTATAAGTGGGATGCTTTTACTTAATTACAAAAATGCTCGTAAAATTTTACGAATATATTGACTTAGCGTTAACGGAGCGGTAATCATTACATTAATAATCATTAGTACGAGCTCTGTATGTATTTCTACCCCAGGCTGAACCTGCTTTCTAATTACAACACTTGAAGAGCGTTGCTTCTGAGGTTTCTACAGCACACCTTCAACACCATTTACCCTAATTTTTACAATTCGTGTCTCGCGCAAATTTAAAATTTACAAGAAGATCAGTGTGCCTAACAAAGGAACTGAATATCAAGTGGTTAATTGAAACTGAGTGTCATTTGAATACGATGAATCCTCAGTTATATCACTGCACCTGCGCCACAGGCCCTCTTGACCGTGCTCAGTATCGGGGGTCAAAAAAGATTTAAAGGTTCGGGAATAGGAAATTAGCGAAAGAAAACCTTTACAGAGAGGTGGAACGTGAAGATAGAGGAAATCCTTCGCTTCAAATTTCGCTTGTCAACATAAGAGAAATGATGACAAACCTTAAAATTACAAATAATTTCAATCAAAGAAAGCACGGGAGTTTAACATAATCGGAAAATGGCACACGCGATAACGAGCAAGAAAAGTCGACTGTGATGTCAAAAAAAAATACAACTTGCGTGAAGAACGTGGGCGCAACATGTGTAGAACACAATGGAAATAAAAAAAGTGACAAATATTACGATCCGTATTTAATGTACGGGAGCCTTGCATTTCAATTTATTTTGCCAGAGAAAGATAATGCGGAACACAAGTAAAGGGTCACATAAGAAATAAATGAAAAACTGAAAAACTGGAGCATCAAAAAACTGATTATCCCGATTCAGACACTCGGAATTTCGAATTCTTGAGCACGATAGCACGATATTACACCTCTCATTATTATTATTATTTAGCACGATATTGCCAGCATGTTTGCTTGTATGACCACTTTGTCGCTTCTGTTGTCAACACTTCTTTTCCACGTGGAGGGTGCCTGCACCACTTGGACCAGCGTTGATTATACTTTCAGTACAAACAAAGTTCACTCCAAAACAAAGCTAATTCCGTGCAATTAATCATGAAACTATTTCTATCATGAAATTTCTGCAGTTACCTGCGACGTAGCCTGCGTCGCTTATTTATAAAATAGGTTGAGATCCACTAACTTTTTACTTAAGCGTTTAGCATTCTAACTAGCAGTAAAATAATCAATCAATTGTCATCGTCATCGACTGCCGTACTTTGTAAATGATTCCACTTCATCAACTGGCAGCACCCCAAAATAAACTTTCGAGATTTTCAAAATTTGACAAAATAATGCATGCTAAAACCCTCGGAAATGCATCCTAATGAATCATAACGACGTGAGGATCATGGCGATTGCACACGGTGCAAGTCTTCATTCTCTAACAGCAATCTCTAGTAGCGATCGCTGTTGACGAGAGATTTATTGGGCAATGGACGATGACGAAAGCATTTCATTGTTTATTATTTTACTGTCATTCAGAATGGTGAATGGCTTGGGGCACTCATTCAGTATGTTTGGGGGCTCTCAACTTGATGTTACTCAGGTGCATTTACGAGAAACCCGTTTAATAAATAACCAGTTGTTGTACACTGAATGTTGCCGGCAATATTATGCAGCTCCAAAAAAATCAGTGACTTTTGAGCCGCTTAAATCGTTTGATTAGCCTCATGAGCCGCATATATATTTTTTCTTGACATTGGTGGACTTGCAATTGCTGATCGTGTCTGTAACGCACGCTGCGCTTCCCAAGTTGGCTCAGCCGCTGCACTCCGGCTGTGGGCGACGGCCAGCAGTTCTATCACATCTAGAGGTTTGACGAAGACTTTACTCGCCAAGTGAGACACCCTACCTACCTCAGCGAACAAGACACCAAACTTATTCGAAATATTCACTATCAATCACTACTTATCTGACCAATTCCTCTCGTTAAAACTAATTAGTAAGTGTAACGTGAATGCTCCTCGTACGCTCAGCCCATTATATTTCATAGTAAAGAATGCACGTTTTTATCACGCAAGATAGTTTAATCCAAGTCACATCCCTTGATGGATCATATAATATTACTCGGGAGCGTAAATTATTGAACTCAATTACATCCACGAATGCATTTTAGCCATTTATCTAATGAGTTGTACGTTGTTTATTCGAATGGCTGAAAAATTATCCTTTCCTAAATTTAGTTTTCCAAAATTTTTTGTGCTGACTCGTGAACATTGAATAGCCATATATAAATAGGCAAAAAACACTAGGAACCTTCTAAAGGTCAATAGTTAAAGACTGCTGCCTCTCAGCATAGATGCTTCTGAGCTGCGTCATCCACTCTGGAAAAAAATGCGTAAATAATAAATAAATAAATTAACCCTTTCGGTCCAAATATTCAAACGGTTTAGGGAAATATTTCGTAGGGAAAAAGTTATCAGTACCCTGAAATATCAGTGGAATTGCCGTAGAGTGGATATTTTTCGCTTAACCTCCATATGTTAATTTAAAAAATTACGAATATTTAAAGCTCTATGTTGTAGAGAGAAATTTTCGAAGAAATAATTTATAAGTTCTTGCGACCTTATCAAAAAGTGAACGAAGGTCCAAAAAACTTGGTTGGGTTGAATAGAAAGGTTATTAAATATTTTGCACGGACTTTGTAGCGTGAACTTAGGGGTAATCAGCGGTTAGGATAGGCTTCACGAGCAGGCTTCTGGAATGTCTAAAAAATGGTTTCATGAATGCTATTAATTTCCCTAATTTTGTCATGTACTTCAAAATATTCCCTCCCTTGTTAAATTACTTAAAATTCAATTAGATGCCCTAAACTGGAAGCACTAGCCCTCCTGGCTCTAGAGTAACCGTCAATACCCAAAGGGTTAAAAATAAAATAAGTGAATTAATGAATTACCTATTACTAGGAAGCGTCTCGTGAGCGTTTTGTGAGGCATAGCTTAACCCTTTATTCCCTGCGTGTCTGTGGACACGATATAATTAAATTGCTTAATATACGCAAAATTATGCTCACTTTCCACCTAAACTGGTTTAGGAAAACATCATCCCTGTAGACATCGCGTCCTATGCAAATGCAGTAACCGCTGATATATTGCGCGAACCCTCAACTACAAAAAACCTTTGTTCCCTAGACAACCAGGCTACATTAGGCCTACTCTCTCATTCTAGTTTTCAAAACATCAATTGTTTCCTCGAAGCAGAGAACCTCTTCTTGAAATTCCACAGCGTAGTTATTTCACATGTCTCAGCACTTCTATGGCCTCAAACCGTTTTGCTTGATTATTCCATCGATTTTTCAAACTAAACTTTATTCATAATATTATGAAATCACCTTACGTCCTTAGATTTTGTGCTTCGGGCCCATATTGATACTTCACCAACGCACTTTAATTACCCCTACACACCTAGCCTATCACTATAGGACTTTATCTCCATCTTTAGTCTTCCACTTTGTGAAACTACACCAGCGGCTTCCATGCTTCACGAATTTCATGCAAATGCCTCCTGCACTAATGGAGATTTACTCTTGAGTGACATTTCCCTTTCGAATTTTACTGTCTGAAAACAAATCTACTGTCGATCATCAACATCGTTCGATCTTAGGTTAATGATCTGCATATTTCATGGCAGCTAGTCGCTTCAAACAAATATGAAGTATGATTAGAAGCGTGAACGCTAATGAATTCATTTCGAAAGAATTGTAAATTATAAACCCGTCCTCAGAACTCAATGATGGACAGGAACGATAAATAAAGTCCGCTTGACACCACAACCGAAGTCCAACACACAGACAAGCAGGGACGCAGCGACCATGGAGGCATGTGCCATCGGCTGGCTCTAGCGGGTGTCGACAGCGCTGCCGCCTACAAAGGACAAAACTTGAGTTTTGGGAATGACCAACATTGTCAGGTGGCAGTAACTTGTATGTTGCAATTTTAACGAATAATGATTTTGTTGAGATTTATCAAATACTTGTATCGTAGAACACCAGATGTGGGTGGCGAAAACTATAGTGAACATCTATTTCAGAATTATACTGTAGATGAAGCTCCCTACAGCTGACACTCCACTGACAGTAAACATCGGCATCTTTGGGATGCTTTATTTCCAATCAAGCCTGATACATATGATCTTAAGCGTTGGTTTTTCAAATGTCTTATAACTAACACTATATATAGGACACCATGACGGTTCCCCCGTAAAGCCGGTACCCATTTCCGACACCTGGGTCGAGTGGGGGGTATTGTGCTTGAGCTTTCCCTTATACCCAACGGGGAAAATCTCCGCGCCAGCGCCGGGATACGAACCCGCGACTCCAACATACAAGTCCGATCCCTTAACCGCTGTAACGTGGATACTTGCAAATCGTTGGAATTTCTTAGTGCTACCATTCCAAAGTGTTAACTCATGGTTAACAACTTGATGATGTTGACTCAAACATGAAAAACAGATTTATAGCACGCCCTAGGTGTGTCACAGACTTTGTAGGAAGAAGTCGTGCGCGTGTACTGAGAAAAGTTCCCGTCCAGTGGCACAGGATAGGCCTACGTAAGATGTTTCTATCCTGTGGGCTGACGCCCTCAATGGGCAAACTGTTAGGCTTCCTCAGATAAAGGTAGCCCTTTGTGACTCCTACCCTTCGTGCCCACTATGCTTCTTTAAGTTTTCTTACTTCCATCGGTATCTCTTACATATGTTCCTTCTTCTTTCTTCTAGGGTAACCTGTGGAAGAACACACCTGCTTATATTGCTCAATTTTTAGTCTATACTGAATAATCTTCGCTCGTTTGAGATCGTTTTTGATGTATCTGTGGATTTTCGAACCAACTAATATAATAATAATTATAATGAAAGAAAGGTTAGTTTAAAATTACTGAATAATTAACTTTCAGTTTGGACATCAGATCACACAACAGCTATACATACAAGTGTCAGGGTTGAGCTTATGTGTGAATGCTAGCAAATGTGTCCTTTAGTAGTGTTTTTTGAAGGTTTTTTAACCAGTGATGTACCGATGTGTCGGTATCGGCTGTATCGGTCATTTTTACTGGTATCGGTATCGGCAAAATCCGGCCGATACTTCAACGATACTTTCCAATTATACGTATTCTATCTTAAAAATGAAGGTCATAAATCATGAAAGTAAAAGTATAATCAAATTAAGAGCCTATTCATACCTAGTAAATTAGTTAGCTAACTGTTGAATTACAGCGTTTAATCAGGCTCGCTAACTGAATTAACTACTTTGAATTCGTGTATACTCCTCACAGAAATAAACTGAAGCCTCAGAGTGGAGAGATGCTCATGTTCCTCCCCTCAGGGGGATAGAACTATTGTATCTATGGGAATTAGCGCTCCCAGGGGAACCATGTGAGGGCCCGAGCTAAAGGTTATGTAGGCTTCCTTTTTGTTGTAGTAAAATAGGTTATTGTTTTGTTACGGACCATCTTTTTTCGGTTCACTGCTGTCCTGTTTTTCAGCACCTACTACTTTCATCTTCAACTTATTTCTTGTTTCATGAACTTCTTTCCTAGCTTACTGCTTCTGTGCACCTTGTGCATAGATTCCGCGTTCCCTCAACTCCATACTAAATGGTGCCTTCCTCTTTCCTCTCCTAGAACATCTTTGTCGTGGTTAAGGAAGGCTAAAACTTTCTTATATAATAATAATAATAATAACAATGCTCATGTTCCTTAATTTCAATTTGAGATTATTCAATTTCCAATATGAAAAATAATGGTTTACATTTTTGTTCGATTTGTTTTGAGAGATTTGTCCTGAGAGATTGTTTTGATTTGTTAAGAGAGATTTGTTTTGAGAGTTAATTTCGGAACCATTTTTGTTTAGATTTGTTTAGAGAAATTTTTGAGAGTTTATTTTGGAACCATTTATGTTTTGAGAGATAATTTTGGAACTATTTTTGTTTTGAATTGATTTCAGAGATTGTTTTGATCCACTTTTGGAACCAGTTGCTATTATAGCTGGTCTACATTACGTTGCAATACGATTAGAAACACATATCTATCGAATGGATTTCATTTTGTTATTTTTTCTCAACAATATTGTTAGCATAGCAAGAACAGTTTTATTATTCCTAATCGAAAACTTTATTGTCAATATTGTTATATTATTAAATATATTAGTTAAAATTTTATTATAACACCCATGTAGGGCTTATAATGATTTCATTTTAATATAATTGTAAAAGTATCGGTATCGGTCAAAGTATCGTTATTTCCAAGCATCGGAGTATAGGCATCGGTTTCGGCCAAAAAATGGGTATCGGTACATTACTATTCATAACTGTGTACCCGAGGACCAATTTTTTCTTTACTTTTCTTTTGAGAATTCAACAATCGGCATGCATGGCAATGTTGCAGCCTAGCTGGGCAAAATGGACCAACTACGAACCTTCAAGACGATTTAGAAGCTCAATCAGTTGCGATAAATTTTAAGTGTCGACTCAATTAGAATTTTACGGGTTTTTATTGTATTTTTGTGCGCAGGTTTGTGGTGTATCTAAAGATTTCAGTTCAGATGAAAGCAGTATATACTGTTACCGCACCACACTTACAGCGAACCTGTCCTGTGTTTCACCACACGTACATGCGGTCCCTAAAATTGCTTGAGGCAGCGTATTATGTATTTTACTCCCAATTGTTCTTCTGACGCCTTCTCGTGAAGACCGACGAGCCTAATTGACAAATGCCTCTCGAACAGAGCAGCTTCTATTTCTCCTCATTGAAGAGAGATGAAAATTTATAAGTCTAATGTTCCATTCTGTGGTGTTCCCTGGTTTGGTAAGGTGCCTACGATACACGGACCAGGAAATAACAGTAGAACGAGCAATCCGCCCTGTTGGTACTGATCAACTGCATTATTTTCTGCCATACGGAGACGCTAAAAGGGCTATGTGACCTTCGTTTTACGATTGACAGATTTTATTGGTGACTGAAATTCTAAAATTTTGCCTTTTCGAATATAATAAACGCATAATAATCTCGCAGCATCTGGTTATGTTGTAGAAATTCATTAGGCGCTATTACCACCAAATGCGAATTTATAAATAAAGATAATGAAGCGTATTGAAATTTGCACCATATCTGTACAAATGAATACGAAAAGTTTATACATGAAGTTTCAGCAATTATGCTTAATTCATTTTTGAAATACTCAGTTGGTTGGAAATATTGAATTTTATTCGGGCCAAAGGTAAAGAAATATGAATAAAATACATTCATTTGTTACAATTTTCAACGACTATTAAACATTTAGCGAACGATTTTTTATTTCTATTAGAACTACGGTATTTTCATATCTCTATAACAGCTAGTTTCATGCATATTGAGGTACTAGTCTTTCCTAATTTTTTGCCACTTATCTCGTTTTTGAGAACATCTTTGAAAATTTCCATATACCTGTATAATAGTTTGTCTCATGCAGATTGAGGCACTAGTCTTTTCTTATTTTTTTTCCGGCTGCTAATCTCATTTTTGAAAACATCTTTGATCATCTTCCTACAATAATTCTCTAAACATTGCCAATCGCGTCCAGAGAGGGATTCTGAGCTGGCCGAGTCATCACAGAGGTTTCTTTATGTACTGTAAGAAAGGTAGTCAACCATCTCAGATTGTGGCACGGAGCACAGTCCTGCATGAGAACAGGTGATAGAACAAAATCTCTTCGTAAGTTAGGAACGACATGTCGCTTGAGGAGTTGTTTGTAAACTTCAACATTAACATACCATCCAAACGATGGACAGAGTGTCCCCCCGAAAAATGGAACCCGAATTGAGAATAATGTAATTCAAACACTATTTTCGCATTTGTATTCTGTTTCGACCATATTTTTCGTTTAACGCTTATCAGTCAATGCTATGCGTTTTGATAATATGTCTTTGAAAAAATTTATCTGTAATTACTTTATTGAAGGCTGTCAGAAACAGGTTTGCGCAAGAAAGTCAAACAATAAAATGTATGTGCACGCCACAATTTAACTTTGATAAACGAGCAAAATCATCTGTTCACAGAACCTTGGAATGTTTCTGTGATTCTAGTTTTTGACTTCATCATGGAAAGATAGCTGCTAGAACACGGCCGAGAGAAGTTTTTAATAACCGCATGGGTGCATTAAATCAAGAAATTGAGTGGTCTCCATGATCTTCAGATCTAACACCATGTGATTATATATTTATATTTGTTATGGGGTATATTTTACGCCTCTCTTAACGATATCGCTTAGGAAAGTGTTTTGTTTTATATAATTACTAGTGTACACGACCCGTCAAGAATGACATGATCGACAATTTTCTTAAATAAGTCTCAAGGTAAGGATGGTAAACAAGTGTATCCATTCTAATTGTACCCGCGTTTAAAACATTCTTGTACTTGTGCACTGGGGAAATTCGTATCACAGATATGGTCATTAAGCATCCTTAAGAACGTCACAGACACACGCATCACCCCCCTAGAATCCGCTCGTGCCCCCCAGGAGGGCGCGCTGCGCCCCAGGTTAAGAACTGCTGTTCTGGTGCCCCTCAAAAGACTGAAGAATCGGAAGATAAATCACTAACGAATTTAATGTATTAAAAACTGTTCGACAGTTAATCTAACCAGTTATTTAATTTATGCTATCAAAAGCTCAGAAGTGCGTGGACAAAAAGGGATGACACGTGGACGGAGTTGGAGCTTAAAACATGTTCACAGTACTTTTAAAAAAATAATTTACTACCTGAAAGTTGTCATGACTCATTTTTCAAAACTTGAAATAAAGTTAAACTATGGCGTGTTCATTTTAATGTTTGACTGCAATGCGCAGACATGTTTCTGAGAGCCTTCAGTAAAGTAATTACAGGGTAAATATTTTTGAAAATATTTTATCAAAACGAATAGCATTTGGTGAAAAGCGTGCAATGCAGAACATAGTCGGAACAGTATAAAAATGCAGCCAATGATTTGTGATATTATGTTATTTTCACTCCGGATTCCATTTTTTGTAGAACAACCTGTATAAGTGCCTACATCTGCTGTAAAAATATCTGGAACTATCACAGAACCGCTTCCAAATTGACCTGTTATTCTCTCAAGTTGAGAGAACGTTTATTCCCGTTATGAGCGAACAAGCCCATCCCGTCGGATACAAACTTAACCTGTTGCCATTATATTCATCCATTAATAAACTGTATAAATTACACCGCTGATCAGCAGTCCAATTGCTACAAATCTAAAGTGCAGTTTTTATTTTGATCGAAAGCAGAGATCTGTGGTAGTGTAGATTCCGTTGTGAATCACGTGTCATTTCCGTTGAAAAACTCCCCTCACGATGGGCAATGGGTTTAGGGCTGTTAGGTTAATCTGTCCTGTGCTACAAGGACTGGTGCCCCACTAGTAACAGTGTTTGGTTACCTAAGCTGTAGATAGGCCTTCGGGATTTCTACTTTTCGCGCCCACTTTGCTCATTTCACTTTTCAAGCCTTCTATGCTATCTCTTCTGGTCTTTTCTTCCTCTTCCATCCTAAGTTGTTTCCATAAGCAGAGTGTTTTGTGTGGGAACACACCTTGTGCTTAGATACCCAGAAGGAACCCATGGCTTAGGTACCCAGCTAAAAGGTTCCTTCTCTCCGCTTTCTTGAGATTGCCTTTCTTGTGGCAAGGGAGTCTTACACCGACGATTTAATCGATATTATAAAAGAAGCCGCGTCCGTCTGTCCGTCCGTCCGTATGTGTGTCACACCCACCAGCCGAAAGTGTGAGATGAGCGGATCTGTGATACAAGCTTCACCAACTCCACAATTTTCGGTGCCTTAACCCAGCAGATGGGAGTCGGAATGAATATCACGTGTATTGGTAGGTTAGATTAGGTTGAATAGAATATCAGCGGTTGAGACTTGGGAAAGTATTAGCCATAGAATAGGATGGGAAATCATGGAAAATCCATGTTGAAGCTCAGTTGGTCCAATATCTAATCCAGTGATTTTTTGGACGGGCCGTACGCACTCGTAATGATAAAAATAACATAGAGAAACGATTAAGTTCACTGTTTTTACCTATTCGCCTGATAACCGAAGCTGTACATGGTACCTAGAGAAGCTGTGTAAAAATTGAAGCCGCTGTATCTTGTATACCCGCACTGGAAGAAAAATCCTCTCCGCATCGCGGCCTGTCGCACCGATGGAACTTGACTAGCGAGTGATGGTGACGGAGTGTCCGTCTGCTGGCCGACAGGCAGCTGAGAACTGTGATATTGCCTTCCGCACTCCTGCCTCTGAATGGGCATTGCCTTCTGCACTGCTGCCTCTGACTGAGCATTGCCTTCTGCATTGCTGCCTCTGACTGAGCATTGCCTTCTGCACTGCTGCCTCTGACTGGGCATTGCCTTCTGCATTGCTGCCTCTGACTGAGTATTGCCTTCTGCACTGCTGCCTCTGACTGAACATTGCCTTCTGCATTGCTGCCTCTGACTGAGCATTGCCTTCTGCACTGCTGCCTCTGACTGAACATTGCCTTCTGCACTGCTGCCTCTGACTGAGCATTGCCTTCTGCATTGCTGCCTCTGACTGAGCATTGCCTTCTGCATTGCTGCCTCTGACTGAGCATTGCCTTCTGCATTGCTGCCTCTGACTGAGCATTGCCTTCTGCACTGCTGCCTCTGATGAGCATTGCCTTCTGCATTGCTGCCTCTGACTGAGCATTGCCTTCTGCATTGCTGCCTCTGACTGAGCATTGCTTTCTGCATTACTGCCTCTGACTGAGCATTGCCTTCTGCATTGCTGCCTCTGACTGAGCACTGCCTTCTGCACTGCTGCCTCTGACTGAGCATTGCTTTCTGCATTGCTGCCTCTGACTGAGCATTGCCTTCTGCATTGCTGCCTCTGACTGAGCATTGCCTTCTGCACTGCTGCATCGGACTGAGCATGGCCTTCTGCATTACTGCCTCTGATTGAGCATTGCCTTCTGCATCACTGCCTCTGACTGAGCATTGCCTTCTGCATTACTGCCTCTGATTGAGCATTGCCTTCTGCATCACTGCCTCTGACTGAGCATTGCCTTCTGCATCACTGCCTCTGACTGAGCATTGCCTTCTGCATTGCTGCTTCTGACTGAGCATTGCCTTCTGCATTGCTGCTTCTGACTGAGCATTGCCTTCTGCATTACTGCCTCTGATTGAGCATTGCCTTCTGCATCACTGCCTCTGACTGAGCATTGCCTTCTGCATCACTGCCTCTGACTGAGCATTGCCTTCTGCATTGCTGCTTCTGACTGAGCATTGCCTTCTGCATTGCTGCTTCTGACTGAGCATTGCCTTCTGCATTACTGCCTCTGACTGAGCATTGCCTCCTGCACTGCTGCCTCTGACTGAGCATTGCCTTCTGCACTACTGCCTCTGACTGAGCATTGCCTTCTGCACTGCTGCCTCTGACTGAGCATTGCCTTCTGCACTGCTGCCTCTGACTGAGCATTGCCTTCTCCACTGCTGCCTCTGACTGAGCATTGCCTTCTCCTCAGCTGCCTCTGACTGAGCATTGCCTTCTCCACTGCTGCCTCTGACTGAGCATTGCTTTTTGCACTGCTGCCTCTGACTGGCATGGTTTCCTGTGCCGGGATATTGCTTCCATTCTTACTATTAATTACGACAGTAGTTTTTGATGTTTTATTTTTCAGAAAAATTTAGTATGGCTCTTAACTGCAATTTCATTGGGAAACAGAACCGTAGTATTTTAACATTATTTCCCCTCAATGTAAATGTTTTTGTTGCAACTTTTATCAGCGAAGTTTAGGAAAGTTTAATTTGTAGCCTACAGACTTGAATATTGCTTGCAGCATCGTAACAACGGCCTATCAGGGTGATACTATTCATTTTAACTGACTTTGCTTTGAAGTTACTCAAGCGGCAGCTAACTCTGAAGATGGAGCGCCGACCGTGAAGTTGGGCGGGCGCCTTAACAAAATGAAAGCTACTACAAGGGAGAGCATACCTTTTGTGAATATTTCGAAGGCAAGTTGAAGTCGATTTGTGCCATACCAGAGGAAGTTGTCTAGAATTAAGTAATGTATTTTACAGACTTAGTCAAGCGTATCATACCTACGCTGTACGGGACTTGAATCGGTTGCAATACGGTCATTAGAGCTGCAGGACTCGCCAGAACTAGTGTGCGGGCCGATCTAGACCACCAACCGAAATACCACCGATGAGGCACTCATGACCTGTCACCAAAAAATGATGTAAGAAAAAACGATTCACTGCTACCCTGCTTAGTGAACAAAGTTAAAAACTACTGTGAGCTCGTCACTGAGCCAATATAAAAAGTAGTGGTTGTGCATTATTGTCGAGAGGGTAATGAAATTTGGTGGATGGGATTATCGTGTCATTTTACGGAAAATTCGACGGTTGAAAAGCATGCAAATTTAATTCGTTTAAAGCGACGCACAAACAAGTTATTCATAAGGCCAGGAAATAACGATTAGCTGCGACGCAAATATGGAAGGTAGGAGTTAAAGAATAGAAATTTGGAAGCAGGTTGAGGGATTAATTGTACCGTCACGGCTCACGGCAGCGAGGCCAGCGTTCTTGGGCTGCTCTGTTTGGTCGCTCAAGGCTGAGCGAGCGAATGTGTTCCATGATGTGTACGTTTTTTGCCCCGTATTCATTATCCCTTTACAGGAGCACTTGGAGACTTTTTCCTTCGTTCTGAGCTATGGATTTGCCGCGCTAATGCTGTGTGATTTATAAACAGAGTCCCCGGTGCTACATGATATTCACCACAGGTGTGAGTACTCTCTCAATGTCTGTTGGAATGTTATCTTTCATTAGTTGTGCTTTGCATAGTGATGGTGGAGATTTTAGCGCCGTGATGTTATAACCAATCTTAAAAGGGAAATTTGTGCTCATACTATACATGTCTTAGTCTACGAACTGGCGAAGTAGATACTTGGTACTTGATAGATACTTGATACATGATTTTTGTCGTTTTCTTCAATCGACATTGTTAAAGGTTGATTAGGTTTTTGGAAAGCTTTGCTGAGTGTCAGTTTTTTGTAAAATTTATTAAAAAAATCAATTGATTATTGTAAATACACACATTAACCGCATTACCTGTTGCCATTCTTACTTCATGTTCAAGCCACTCTCTGATCGAGTGTATATCGCTCCTGGCGTTCTCGTGCTAGTCAGTTGGAGCGCAGCTGGGTAACACACTCGTACACTTCTTACTGCCTCTTTAACGTGGAAGTGAAGTTCTGCAGGAACGATGTGCATATAATTTTTCCATGTCGTATTTCAATAAACAAGTCATGCACTTGAACAGTTATTCCCGACTCTTTCATTTGTAATTTCAGCGCTGCATAAATGATGTACTGGAGCACTCCAGTAATATTGAAACAAGCACTAGTTACAAAATTCAGTGTGTTTCGCATGTTTACGGATGAAACTAGTGTCTAATCAAAATTAAAGATTTACTAAGTAAAACAATTGCATTTTCTAAACTATATTGTATGTCGTATTATTATCAATTTATAGTACATATAACCTCATATAATATGATTCACTGTGAAATTTCTTTTATTTTTTATTCAGAATATTTGTCTAGCTCAACTCTCAATAGCTTACTTCCTTGCTTTCTGATTTTGAAGAGAATAGTCCTCCCAATCTCATACTCACCCATTGAAACGCAAACATTTATGACGTTACGTGTTTTTCCTAAAATTTTCCGTTTTTTGAACAATTTTGTGTTCATATGTTTTCGTTTTAAATTAAGGACCATTGTTTTGCGTTTAATGATGATATACATTTTAAGTTTTTAAGCAATTTGTGAAATAAAGGAAATAATACAACTCCTAAAGCAAACAAAGTTATAGGTAATGAGCAGGATTTCAATGTAAGGCATCTTCAAAAAACTGGAGGTAAAATTAAGCTACGAAGATGTTCCAGTTTGAGCGGAAGTTACTCACGTTCGAGGATGAGCGGTTGCAAGAAGTCCTGGTAAGAGTACATTCCAGTTCCATGTATGATGGGGTAAATATTTTTATTTGATAAATTAAAGTATGAATTGAACCCTTTGCTGTTGCCTCTCTAATCTTCAGGTTATACTATTTACCAAGGAATTGAACGTTGGTTCTGATTTCCCACACGAATAACATCGCTTGTATTCATCAGTACCATTGCGGTTAGCCGTTTCTGAAAGTATCATATTAGATGTGAGAAGATGTTTGTTTCTTTTGTCTTAGCGTACAAGCGCTAGCTTGTCGTCGAGTGCTGTCCGGCGTGTTCAGTGAACCGAACTTGACAAAATGGTCGCAAGGTCTGCTTGTGGTGCCTCTACTCGCTGAGTCACAAGGACGATAAATTAAATGTAAACATTGTCTTGATGTCAGGGCCCCGCAGGTACCTGTTTGACTTCGCTTTGACTCAGGATTCTTACCTGTTACATCTGATATTATATTGTTTAAGTTGCGAATATCTTGTGGCTTCTCATTGTGGTTCCGCACTTCGAAATTTTGTGTCTAATTATCAAAGATTCTTCTGCATTAAAGTGTATTTTGAAGGAATTTTATCGTTGAAGTATTATTTAAATAATTTTAAATAATTTATTTACCTTGAGCAATACCCTAGAAATTTGTTCTTAAGGCTATTACAAAGGACACATTAGAGTATAGCTACCTGTGGGTCCAACTAAGTTCAGTGACTTTCAGGGCATTCCATCAACTCAATTTTAAAGTATAAAATTATGTTTAACCTAATTCACTTAACCTAGTAGCACACTAGACTGATTAATTGAATTGGTTCGATCAAGATCCGATGCCTAACTTTACAACAGTTTATTTGGGCTAGATGAAAACAGTATATGCTAGAAAAACTTAAGATCAAGCTTGAAATATATGTCATTAGTCATGGGAAATTACCCTATCAAGATCAATCGTTTGGCCGAAAAGACATGGCTTGATTACCTAATGTGATTAATATTCCGAAAGAAATTGAGATTCAAGATTCGTTTTAAAAGCTTTGTGAGAACTTTTTTTTTACGGAACACAGCGGTGATAGAATTCCAAGTCTTGGTTCCAAAGAAGAAGGCTCTGTGTCGTGACTGAGCCTCTGAATAATAAGGAAGTATGAAGTTACTTCTATTTCGGGTAATGTAATCATGATGGCCAGTTTTTGGAGTTAATGATTTTGTAAGGTTTTTATCGCTTTCGTTAATCAATGTTTTATACTTGAAATTACATAATTTAAGGAAAGCTAGTACAGATCCAAAAGCTTAAGTATTTTTAAACTTTTGGATGAATCATTCGTGTGAGCATTATATTCTGATGGCTTTTTTCAATGCAAAACGAAATGTTTCATTTTTATCATATCTATACCATGCGTTTATTCCATGTTGTAAATATGGTTAAATGAGCGTTCGAAAAAGTATTTTCGGAGCTTCTTCGGGTAATACATTTTTTACTTTGTTGACGATTCCTGCAGTTATCGACAATTTAGTCCTGATACGTACAATATGTTCTCTGAAGGTCAGACGTTTACCTAATATATTGCCCGGGAACTTACTCGCGCTGGTTTCTTCAATTTCACCGTCACCAATCTTAATGCGGGGCAGAGACGCACTCTGCTTCTATGAGAATATAATGTGTTTGTCTTATCGAAATAAAACTTATTTTATTACCTTTGAGCCACATTTAAACCTTTTGCAGCTCGTTATTTATTCTCCCATCTATTAAAATCGGATTTTCATCAAGAAGAACCGTAGAAAGCGTGCTGTCCAGTGCAAAAAGTGTGAATTGGAAAATTAAGTAAATTTAACATCGCTGATAAAGATAAAAAATTTGAAATGTCCAACGATAAATTTTTGTGGTACTCCATGGCTAATTGTCAATAGTTCTGATTGTGTATCGTCAATGGCAACGTATTGTCTCCCTTTTTTTAGGTACGATTTGAACCAATCGTGTGTAACTTCTCTAAAGCCATAATAACAGTGTGGTTTCGAGAGTTAAATTTTTGTTGTCTGCGCAAAAGAATGTTTTTTGATAGTCAAGAGACACGGAGAAAACTAGCTTACTTTAATCTATATTGGAATAAAGGTATTGTCAATTATTTAATACAACCTGTGTAACTGACTTTTTTTTAGATTGAAAACCATAGTGTTCATGATAAAAAAAACAATTTCTGTTCAAAATAGGAGTATAAATTTGTGTCCATAATTTTCTCCGATATTTTGCTAATAGCAGTACAGAAACAGGTCTATAATTATTACCACACGTTTTATCTCCACTTTTAAAAATAGGGGTTACTCTGGCAATTTCCAGAATGTTTTTGAAAATACCTAGGAAAAGCGAATGGTTAATGACATTGGATATGAGCGGTGCTATTATATCAGCCATACCCCTTAGTACTTCAGACGAGAACGTGTTTTCAATTCACTTGATTTATGTTTCGACTTGTTTTTTCACGCAATTACATCCGAGGAATTAGTAGGCATAAAAAACGTTATTTTCACGGACATGATCAATATATTTCAAGTGGTTAGTAGGTGCGCTAGAAATACCATGAGCAATATTTTTCCTTTGCTTACAAAAAAAAGTTGTTGGACACAGCTGCTATGTATTTTTTCTCGTCATATTTTTACATTATCTTGACCAGTGTGCTCAGCTGTTTTCGCAACACTTTTATTCGGCTTATAGAAAGAATCAAGCAGGCGCCAGGTTTTTTTTAAATCAGTTTCAAATTGAGTGAATTTGATCGTAAAGTGGTGTTTTTTAGATGTTCTTGGTTGGATTGTCACATAATTCCTGAATCTGTTACACATTTCTTTAAATATTCTCTCATCGTAGAGTGGAGTTAGGTACGCTTGACGTTTCTTTACACTGTTTTAACGATGTCTTCTGTAATCCAGGGCTCATGTCTATTTTCCGGTGAAATTGTGCGAGTTAAAATCGGGAAACATTGATTATATGATCTAATTTCAGTTAATTTTAGTATTGCTTCACCAATGTTTGTCGCATTATTGTCCTGTTGATAGATGTTCAATGTTGGCATTAATAATTTTTCTACAGTAAAACGGTGCTTATTTTTCCAAAATTAAATTCATTTACGCGGCGATATGAGTGTCAGCCTGTGGCTTGGTACAAATAATATAGACATTTTTCTCAGTTAGCAAAACAGGGAAGTAATCAGATAAGACGGAAGTTATTATCCCTGTGAGAAAATCAGTTGCATGTATAATAAAGACATTATTGAGGAGCGTAGCAAATTTTGATGAGACACATGTAGGTTTCGTGATGATTGGGAATGATTTACAGGATGGTGATTTACTCGGGAAAGCATGGCAAACGTAGATTACATAGTGAAGTTGAGTAACATTTTGTGAAGTGGGCTAATTTGAGGTGAATGCTGTTGATAGATCACTATACGAATGTGGCATAGTTATATACTCTTGTTTCAACTCATGGCTATTTCTCACACAGGAATTTCAACACTACGATTTTTCTAAAAGGAATAAATGCAATATTTTTAATTAAGACTTTCATGGTAGATTTATCATCATATATAATAATTATTAAAGACCTTTATGACAACATCTCACAAAATCGGACTTCGACCAAGTTCATGTTCCCTAACAAGATTGTGCCAGAAATGTCATTGAATTTATATCCCCAAGTGAGGGTCGTGGGAGGCACACGCAAAACAACTGAACATTCCCTCAGCGCGTGTCTGGGAAGACCGGGCTCCTGTCGCAAAGAGGAGTTGCAAATGACAACGCGGGCACGATTGAGTGGCACCTTTTCTATCAGCTGAGAAAATTTTTAATTCCTAAAGTTTTCCATTTGTTCCATGAACTCAGGCGGAGCAGAGCTCGTTACTGATGTGCAACATGTAGCTGGTCTCGTCTCTATGTTATAACAGAATAAGTATTTATTTTACCATGATGTAGTACTAAACCTCAGCATTTTTATAAAACAAGAAGAAAAGTCTAATTGAGTTGTGAACTTGAAAGTAGTTCGGTGAAGTTTATCTTTTTCCCCTTTTTTCTTGTGAGGGAACTTATCTTTCTGCTTCGCCGGCGTCGTCTCAAGTTTCCGCGATATTTTGCTTTGTGAGATTTTTCAGCCTGCGGTGTTTTTCAATTTTTTGTTTCACTGCTGTGCTCCCTAGTACTGTAGCTATGGTTCCGTAGGCAAACAAAGGCGGGGTAACAGTTTGTGAAGATTAATATTATTTTGTTTGAGAATACATTGCTAGGGAATGACCTCTCGATCATAGGCCATGAAAGTTTCCACTTACAAAATAACGCTCTCGAGTAACTCCTGTTCTGAAGGTTGTTTAATCACCGACTCCTGCATTGGGAACAATGGCAGGCTGCTGCTCTACATGTTGCCATTATATTGAGACTTCTGTTGGGCAGCGCTCACTCCAGCACTCCATAATGTCACGGACACCTCGAGTATCACTTTGCCCAAATAGACAACCTTCAAAGCTTGTTTCTGTGGACTCATGGTCGGCGCTCCTCCGGTTCATTCCTCGCGAACTGAAGGTCGAGCGACCAGATCTGGAGGCCAAACTGCGGTGTTTTGGGTGCCCCGCTTGCGGCCGCCGCCATGCGCTCTGGGGGAAGGACAAGGCTTGCCAAACTCACATTTTTTTGGCAAAAATTTCAAGTTTAGGCTTTTACAAAAAAAGTTTGACCTATAACACTCAAATTTTGGTAATCCTGTATGATTGCCAAATACTGAGTGGACTTCATGGCCAAATTTTATTTGAAAGGACGGGACGATTTTGGTCGGAAAAGGCCAGTCTGGCAACTGTGGGAAGAATTAACCTTGAATAGCCCAGCAACCTCGGCCATCGTGTAGGTACTCTGGGTTGAGGTTGCCTAATTTTATAGCCTAAATGTTACGCGCAGACATTGTACTCGTGGATGCCGTCATGTTGGTATTGAGGGTAACAGCTGTTTAGGTTTACGCGCTTCGACTTTACTCCTATTCTCAAGGATGCAGAACAAAATTCAGTTCGCACTCTCGCAAATATGCCTTAGCGGTTCGAGACTGATGATTTTAGTCGGATTGGAAGCATGTTAACAAGTTGTGTATTTAATAGAATCGTTCGGTTTGCGTACAATAAGGTGATGGTTGCCAAATACTACATCTGACGATGCTAAGGAGATTTGATGTTGAAGGAAGTATTAGGCATTCAAGAGAAAAGTTGCCTTATTTTTTCTGCTTAATAGCATCGTTTTGGTTACTTTTTCGTTTGTAGTTAGTGTTTTTACAATTATTGCGATGTTAATGAGCATAGCTTCACGTTGAGAAGCCTCCAAACTTTCCCCATGTATTCCTGTTCATTTATTACAGAATTCTCAGCAAACTATATGTTTTTGATGCGTTTCAAGTAAAATTAATGTGTTAAATTTTAAAATCCCGACAATAAACTCTCACTTTCGCAAGGGGCTGCTGGCGTCGCTCCGCGCTTGTCAATTCCCGCCCATAAATTCACTCAACAATATCCTCAATATTAGAGAACTCTTTTCCCAAAAGTAACTTCAAATAAATTGAAAGGTGATTCTACCGATAAATATTTTAATACCTCGAAAAGGATAGTTTCACTCCTACCCAATCCATAGATTATCCAACACAAATTTGGGTAAATTTTTGACTTCCGGGCCCTTGCGAATGAAGGAAGTCTGGCAAGAGAGTGTAACTATTTTTGACACATTCCTATTTCACTAGCTTCTACTGCGGAGGTACGAGGTCAGGGCAGGACCATTCGAACGATTCAAAAGTATTCTGGCAGTGTTACAATGCGGTGCTTATATTTACCATCTCCTCACGCAACCTACTCACCGAGTTCCTTGAACCGCACTCTTGTATCTCATTTACGTTTAGCAATATTTCATTGTGAGATATTCAGCTAAAATTATACATAGAAGTTTCAAATGTAATATTTTCAAGTGAAATTACATTTCAAGTGTAAGCGTATTTTCCGCTTGAAGTTGAGAGAAAATTTGGACGATCGAAAATACCCTATTAGGTAATCTTGACGTTCGAGGGTAGGGTTTAAAGAAGAGTCTATCAATGGATTCGGTTCAGCTATTAAGAAATTTATTGCTGTACAGTTACAAAGCCTTTTACGTTATTTTCGTTTTACTGCGAGTCAAGTCAAAGTAAGCTTAAAAACTTTGAGCATGATTCTTTCTTTGTTCTTACAACACTTCTTATCTAAGAGAACATGGTTTTTGTGATTGTTCCTGTTGAGTAACAAGGAAAACTGTTATTTAGGTCATTCAGTGCGCAATATATTGACCTTAAAGCAGTGTTTCACCCATGAAATATTCATGGCACGCCTCTGGACTCGAGTTCCTCTCATTAATGCACCACATCAGTGAGCGTATTGTTCGCTTCCTTTTTTAGGATCTGCGTCTTCTCGTTCCTTAAGCTTTCCAGAAACAATTACACTGTTTTATTTCAGCCGCGCGAACCTAATGGAATTGCTTTCACTTAACACTTAAGATGTTTGTTTAGCTCCGTTATGCGCCAGAGTGCGTCCAGCAATCAGTTAATTTCAATAATTTAGCTAAGATTCCCGAAACTTTAGTACAATGATTTAAATTTCGAAACAGTTATTAGAGTGATGTTCGATCCTTGCTAAGCTCGTAACCAGTCAGAAAGCTTCTGACGCCTGCACGTAGTTCTCCCAGCCACGTTGCAAGTGTTGGAGGGGATTATGCTGACCTGAATTATATATCCACCCCACATTGACAACCCTCCTGAGCTACGGAGAAAATACCGAAGTATACCCTTGCTACTCTCCACACATTGTACTCGCTGTACGTATGCGTCATCTCTTGTTGCAGTATGTGCGTTGAAAGATATTTACTGGAGCAGCTGACTTTTGGAAAGGCCCGCTCAGAGAGATATACCTATTGTATTTATTAGGGATGACCCTCCCAGAGACGGTTGCACAATTTAGTTAGTAATGAATCTTGAACGAATGAAAAATATATTCCCGTTTGGTATCAAGATTTGATGTACGTATATTCATGAAAATAGCATCCGACGCTCTCACTTTCCTGACTGTAGCTTGTTTTACGAGCGCTCTATCATATCCTCTTCTAGGTCGATTCTGCAGGGGAGATTTGCGGTGCGTAAAATAGCGAACTGAGTCTCGGAGTTGTGATCAGGTAAAAGCCTCGCAGCGGTGCTGGGCCTAGCGCTGGTGCTGTGTGGGTGCGGGCGCGGTGGGCGCCGCTGCGCATCACCATTTCATGTGAAGCAATTGGAGGGCGAAAATTATTGGAGGGGAAATTATAGCGCATGGGTTTGTGAAGTAAAACAAAAGTAGGGGGATTTATGTGGTGGAGGTACTCTGGATGAATCTTTGCAACGGTGCTGCGTCAGGTAAACTCAGCTAAATGAGACAATTCCTTGTGAACATTGTTGTGACCGCTGCTATCAAAGGCAAACATTAATGATATGCAGGGCATAGCATCAAACTGGACATCAATCCGTGCAGTAGAACATTTCAGTAATCAGTGCAGCTGTTCAATGTGTATGAAAGGATTGTAATGAATGAATTGTAACAACTAATGTACTGTATGAACATTGTAATAATTAGTACAATAAGTGACGAATGTTGGTTAAATTATGATTGTCTATTGTGTTTGGCATGAAAATCGATACTTGAAGTATACAGTATATTTCAAAGTTGGTTGGCTTTCGTTTCGTTTCTCGAAATTTTAACTGGACTTTGATTCAGGCCGGCCGAGTTAACGTGAAGCATAAGTCGGATGTTATATCTCAGCTGGAACCAAGTTAAACGGGCTCTCATAGGTTTTCCTTACGTATAATTGGGTATTGAACATTTCTGAATCAACGTGACTGGCAGATAACTATTTTTCGATATCATCTAATTTTCTTAGAGTACTCTCGATTCCTGGAAAATATTATGGAGTTATCAGTATCCTAAAAGAGTGACTGGGTCTTGTATTTGCATTTATTGCGACCCCGTTTTTTTATCTTGCATTTCATTTTTGTTCTTTGAATCTAGGTCTGCCGTGTAATATTCGTGGGAGCTTTCGTGCCAGATGTTACCTGCACATTCCACCGAGATTTCTATGCATGGGTGTGGTGTAAATTGACTTGCAATGCCATTCTAATATGCTCGGTTTACGGTGTGTTTGCGCAAGACACTGCTCGTGAAGCGCATTGTTCTAGCATGAATGTGATTCTACCCACAGGCACTCGACTTGGTGCGTATGCGAAAATGCAAAATGATGCCCGACCACGTCGCAAACCTCAACAGTAAGAAGTTATGATTCCTACGTCGAATGTTAAATCGGGAAATCCTATTAAGGATTCTTGCAACATCTTATTTCATTGTCATACAAGTACACTAGTTCATTTCAACCCCATTCCAACACCATGCCCTCCAACTGGGGTCAGATTGAAGGGATCCGTGGTCAAAGTTCCATCCCTCCAAACGGGCTGCTAGTAACGTCTTATGTCTCGAGGAATTCATGGGTCATAACTCTAGTCCGTAGTATTCGTTTCTCATAAGTAACGATTTACATATGATAGTGATTTAGTATCATATGTAACGATTTACATTTCATATACAGGGGGCTTTGAATAGACTCGTCCAATTTTTAGAAGGATATGAATAGGGTGGGATTACGTTAAGAAATCCATCTAGGGCATGGGTTGCTCTGATAGTTTCGTCTGCATCACATGCAACGATATACTCTTCATTTAAAAGGAGCTTTACAGTAAATAGACTGAAATGGTAGTGAAATAGATGGTACTGAAATTGAAGAAGCATTTGCACTTCTGTAGGTTCTTAGAATCGTCTCCATGAGATACTGTAACAGCTTTGGAAATCAGTTTTCCCATATATAGCGTTAGAAAAACTAAACTCTTTTTGAGTACATTGTATCAAGAGCCTCTGAAGATTCTCATTGACAGAACCACGAACTTGTGTTTTAACGTAACTTTTATTTTTTTAGAATACTTTTTTTGTGGCTTTCTCTTTCATAATTAATTTATGATCGAGGAATGATCTGCTCAGGGATCTAACATTTTTACCGATGGATATTTAATTGTAAAAGACCGAAACCATGTCCAAGTTGCTGACTGATTTATGATATTTTTTACATCTTTATTATAGATCTTGAACATATCTTAACTTGTTGTGAAGTTTCCTATCATAAGAGTGACAACTAAAATTGTTTAGAACTTTAATCATCTGAAAATATTCCTTAATTCTATATTATAAAATTCAAGAGGTGTTCAAAGTTTGACTGTCGTGGGCAGTGATGCACTTATTGTATTACACTACTGTGATTTAACACGCCTTCTTAGTTACTGTAGTTACAATCAATGAGTAATAATTTTGTTTCGTAAACCTCGCCCCTCATTTCGGTAGCGAGTACTGTACACAATGACTTCGTTATCGCCACCTCTCCAGATTGGCTCGCCCAAAAGTAAGATGTGAGCAAATTGAAGGTTAGGTAGGCCTTCATTCTGTTGAAAAAAATTTGTTTTGGTTTCGGACCATCTATTTTCGGTTCACTAATATCCTTTATTTATCTGTTACTTTTTTCTTCAACTTTTATCTTGGTTCATGAACTTTTTTCTCTTTTTTTATGCTGAAGAAATTCGGTGTGTTGACGCACTTGTGCACACAGACCCTGTTCTCTCAACTTTATACTAAATGGTATTCTCCTTTTCCCTCTTTTTGGAATTCATTTTGTTTGGGTAGGAAGGCTCAAACTAATATATAATCTAAATTCTATCTTTGCAATTATCCGCTTGGGACTTATGTAATATTAAATATTTTAACCAGATAGAGCCACGCGATCTGTAAAACGACGCATCCATATTGTATTTCAAAATTCGTTATTCTGTTTAACAGTTACTTCATAGTCTCGAATAATGCATGATAAATTTGCCCCATAATCGCGTTACGATCTGCTACTGCATGGTCGGATGGCATTTTTCGACCAGGTTTGGTACCTAAAAAGAAAAAGAAAATATCTCTTGCCTTCTCTTCTGATTAGATAGCTTGCTGTAAACAAAATGTTAACAGTTTTCACCTCTTATTCGACTCACTGCTTCTTGTATTGCTCACGATGTCATTCTTCTTATGGCCTCAAATTTGAGCTGTCCCGGGCTGCAATGCGAGTGGCGTAGCTTTCATGTTATAGATTGACTTTAATCGTGCTAAACCTGAGAACATGCCAGCATTTCTGGTGTTTTTAATGTTCTGTAGCACCGATGGACAAGTATTCCCGTCGGAAAATGATTCTCATCCAAACTTACGAAGAAGTATTACTTGAACCTCATTGATAAACACTGAAGGCGTCCTATTTATGTTCAGCGAATATTTTTTAGCTTCAACTTTTGGAGCTCAGCAGAGCATTGATGCTCATGTTCTATTTTCTTTATAAGAATTTGACTCAATCGCCTTGATAAAATTTCTCCTCATCAACAAGTAAATTGTTTTTAGATGCTCAATGCTCGCGTACAGAGTGTAGAACACAGCACTTATGGGAACCACCATGTTAGGAATTGTCCCACTAGGACAGATGCATCGAAGGTACAGGGCCTTCAGAGAGAATTACAATGCCGTTCAATTCTCACCGATATAATAAACTTGTTTCAAGAATTCCAACGAAGTTTTCAAGAGGTTAACATTCTTATTACAACAACGGTCGAATTTTTTTGTTAAACTTTTAATATATACTTTGGTACGCTTCACTTTTGAAAGCCTAACAAAATGGTGATTACTGGTTCTAAGTATTCGAATATTAGGACAGTGCCATTCTGAGCCCCTTTTGCACGTTCATCAACTCTGAGCACTGAAAGAAACATTTGGATTTCACAGCTAGCAGATGTCGACCACGGACTGTTGTAAGTCTTGGAGCCTAGGCTGTCCCATGAGCTACACGCGCTGCATGCCAGCTACACGCGCCGCATGCCAGCTACACGCGCTGCATGCCAGCTACTCGCCGCATGCAAGCTACACGCGCTGCATGCCAGCTACACGCGCTGCATGCCAGCTACACTCGCTGCATGCCAGCTACACGCGCTGCATGCCAGCTACACGCGCTGTATGCCAGCTACACGCGCTGCATGCCAGCTACACGCGCTGCATGCCAGCTATACGCGCTGCATGCCAGCTATACGCGCTGCATGCCAGCTACACGCGCTGCATGCCAGCTACACGCGCTGCATGCCAGCTACACGCGCTGCATGCCAGTTACACGCGCCGCGTGTCAGCAACACGCACTGCATGCCAGCAACACGCGCTGCGTGCCAGCTACACGCGCTGCGAGCCAGCTACACGCGCCGCATGCCAGCTACACGCGCCGCATGCCAGCTACACGCGCCGCATGCCAGCTACACGCCTCATGCCAGCTACACGCGCTGCATGCCAGCTACACGCCGCATGCCAGCTACACGCGCTGCATGCCAGCTACACGCGCTGCATGCCAGCTACACTCGCTGCATGCCAGCTACACTCGCTGGGTGCCAGCTACACTCGCTGCATGCCAGCTACACTCGCTGCATGCCAGCTACACGCTGCATACCAGCTACACGCTGCATGCCAGCTACACGCTGCATGCCAGCTACACGCTGCATGCCAGCTACATACACGCTGCATGCCAGCTACATACACGCTGCATGCCAGCTACACGTCGCATGCCAGCTACACGTCGCATGCCAGCTACACTCGTCGCATGCCAGCTACACTCGCCGCATGCCAGCTACACTCGCTGCATGCCAGCTTCACTCGCTGCATGCCAGCTGCATGCCAGCTACACTCGCTGCATGCCAGTTACACGCCGCATACCAGCTACACTCGCTGCATGCCAGCTACACTCGTTGCATGCCAGCTACACTTGCTGCATGCCAGCTACACGCTGCATGCCAGCTACACGCTGCATGCCAGCTACACACTGCATGCCAGCTACACGCTGCATGCCAGCTACACGCTGCATGCCAGCTACATGCTGCATGCCAGCTACATGCGCCGCATGCCAGCTACACGCGCTGCATGCCAGCTACACGCCGCATGCCAGCTACACGCTGCATGCCAACTACACGCGCCGCATGCCAGCTACACGCGCCGCATGCCAGCTACTGGCGCTGCGTGCCAGCTACACGCGCCACATGCCAGCTACACGCGCCGCATGCCAGCTACACGCGCTGCGTGCCAGCTACACGCGCCGCATGCCAGCTACACGCCGCATGCCACACGCCCGTCATGCCGTGCAACACGTGCCCTAACCTTCGCCTCTAGGGCCCAGCCTTGGCTGTTACGTAAGGAAGCCTGCGCTGCTTACCCTCGTAGCTCGCTCTACGGTATTTGTGTTGTGGGGCTGTTGTACTAGTAATGAATGAACGTATTCTTCGTGGTTGCTGGAAGTTTTTTTGACTGTTATTATGCCCCGAATTGCAGGCTCCGGAATTTTGTCCTCGCGTTGTTAGACTTCTTTTGCTCTGTGTTGTCGATCCTGACATGCAAATTACGAATTCCAAAGTTCATTTCTTAGAGGTAGAAACAGGCCAAGGTCACATGGCTCAGTGAAAACAAGATTTTTTTCTGTTTGCGAAGGTAGAGGTGGTGTGAACTTAGAGCATACGTACATGGCCTGGCCTTGCTACAGCGTGGTTCTCTCGTGAAGAGTGCTGATGCTTATCAATACGTTTAATCATTGCAAAGGCAGCTCCACTCCAGTGTTGACCCGTTAGGTGTTGGGAGTGTGACGCTTCTTTAAAGGTCTCTTAGGATTTTAGGGACTCTTCGCGTGAAGCAATTATTGTAAGACCAGGAGCATGCTGCTGAAAACGCGTCTGGTAACTGCACATGTACAAGCAAGTGTGGAATGAAAGGAATGTGGATATTACCAAATTTCTTCGACAGGAATGGGAGTGCTAGTCCGAAATTAAGAATGCATTTAGGAATTCAGGAATGCTAGTGGAAATTTGGTTAGGTTTCTGGGAATTGTGGAATTATAGCGGATATTCGGGAATGCTAATTGAAATGTAGGAAAATTTGCGACAATTTACTGATTTTAATAAGAATCGTTGGAGGCTTCTTTAAATGGAGGGGGGCAACTGGGAATGTAGGAAGCTACTGGGAATGTGGAGACTACTGGGAATGTGGAGGATACTGGGAATGTGGAGGCTACTGGGAATGTTATGCTTCTCCGCATAACTGTGTAAGGAATATCGCTAAGGATCCGAATAATCGTCCGGCCAACGACTTATTCATAAATGATTCAAAAGACCAAATAATAAGCCTGATTTCTGCGAGAAAACATTGCAACGTTACGTCCTAGAACAATCGACTCCTCAGGAACAACGCCCAGACGTCGTCGATACGCGTTACGAACGAAGACGCTAACGGAAGATGCTAAGAACCTCAACGGATGTCTTCATTTGCTTTAATTCATATGTTTAACATTGTTTTGTGGGGATTTTTATATAGTAATGAGGGTGAGGTTAATGATGTATGTTTTCTATTCGATAGTAGGGATATATCACGTTCTTATTGGTGACTTTGTTAGGTTGTTATTCAAAGTTGGCACCTCAGGGTGACGCCGAACGCGGGTTGCCTGAGGGACTCAGAGGGAGAGAGCGTCAGTAGAGGCTAGGACACGATCACAAGCAGCCGCATACGAGTTTGTTCCTCTACCTTGGTCCAGTTGGGCCGAGGCCTTGCCTCTTAAATTCACTACTCAAAGCCATCCTAGAATATCTGTGCCCTCATTCGCTCGAAAGTGATTAACTTCAAGAATACTCAACTGCAGTGCCAGCATAACGTAAATTAGAGATTGTCAATCTAGACTGCTGTCGGCATAGCCCCAGCCATCAACCCGGTCTCTCTGCCCTCAACCAAATATGGCGATCTTGCTCCAGCGCGCCAGCCAGGCGACATTCAGACTGCGAGACCAATCTCCAAATCTCAAGATAAGTTTCCCTCTGATTTCATGTCAAACCCCAGTCCCCACTCAAGCTTCTGAGTATATTAGGATAGCGAGTGCGTAAGTCACATTCATTCAATTAATGCGTATTTTCGATGATTAATGTCTCAATATTTTCCTGTGTCCAATAGCGAATTTCTTTAATGTCCTTGTGTTCTTCATATCCTTTAGATAGTTAGGAAAGGAGGATGATATGATTTAGAAAGAAAAGAATAATAATGTTTGAAGCCAGGAAACACGGCTAGAATGCACGATTAATTTATGGCCTTAAGTCGCTCGTAACGCTCACTGAAGATTGAATTAAATATTTATACAGAAACCCTGTATTGGTGGCAGCTACCTTGATATTACCAAGTAGAAAATATATGAATGGTGACGAATAATCTTAATGTCACGACTAATAATATCACATGGAAAAATATCATGCATCGCAACAAAGAATAACGGCAGAGAAAAATGAAGACCGTGACCTCAGCGAAATAAAATAAAGAGGGTCACGACAGGAATGTGGAGGCTACTGGGAATGTGGAGGCTACTGAGAATGGAGGGAGGCTACTGGGAATGGAGGGAGGCTACTGGGAATGTGGAGGCTACTGGGAATGTGGAGGCTACTGGGAATGAAGGGAGGCTACTGGGAATGTAGGGAGACCTCTGGGAATGGAGGGAGACCTCTGGGAATGGAGGGAGACCTCTGGGAATGGAGGGAGACCTCTGGGAATGGAGGGAGACCTCTGGGAATGGAGGGAGACCTCTGTGAATGGAGGGAGACCTCTGGGAATGGAGGGAGACCTCTGGGAATGGAGGGAGACCTCTGGGAATGGAGGGAGACCTCCTGGAATGGAGAGAGACTTATGGGAATGGAGGGAGACTTCTGGGAATGGAGGGAGACCTCTGGGAATGGAGGGAGACCTCTGGGAATGGAGGGAGGCTGCAGGGAATGTGGAGGCTACTGGGAGTGGAGGGAGGCTGCTAGGAGTGGAGGGAGGCTACTGGGAATGGAGGCTACTGGGAATGGAGGGAGGCTACTGGGAATAAAGGGAGACTACTGGGAATAAAGGGAGACTACTGGGAATGGAGGGAGACTACTGGGAATAGAGGGAGACTACTGAGAATGGAGTGAGGCTGGTGGGAATGGAGGGAGACTATTGGGAATGGAGGGAGGCTTCTGAGAATGGAGGGAGACTACTGGGAATAAAGGGAGACTACTGGAAATGGAGGGAGACTACTGGAAATGGAGGGAGACTACTGGGAATGGAGGGAGACTACTGAGAATGGAGGGAGGCTGGTGGGAATGGAGGGCTGTTACTGAGAATGGAGTAAGGTTACTGAGAATGGAGGGAGGCTACTGGGAATAAAGGGAGACTACTGGAAATAAAGGGACACTACTGGGAATGGAAGGAGACTACTGGGAATAAAGGGAGACTACTGGGAATGGAGGGAGACTACTGGGAATAGAGGGAGACTACTGAGAATGGAGGGAGGCTGGTGGGAATGGAGGGAGACTATTGGGAATGGAGGGAGGCTTCTGAGAATGGAGGGAGACTACTGGGAATGGAGGGAGACTACTGGGAATGAAGGGAGACTACTGGGAATAGAGGGAGACTACTGAGAATGGAGGGAGGCTGGTGGGAATGGAGGGCTGTTACTGAGAATGGAGTAAGGTTACTGAGAATGGAGGGAGGCTACTGGGAATAAAGGGAGACTACTGGGAATAAAGGGAGACTACTGGGAATGGAGGGAGACTACTGGGAATAAAGGGAGACTACTGGGAATGGAGGGAGACTACTGGGAATAGAGGGAGACTACTGAGAATGGAGGGAGGCTGGTGGGAATGGAGGGAGACTATTGGGAATGGAGGGAGGCTTCTGAGAATGGAGGGAGACTACTGGGAATGGAGGGAGACTCCTGGGAATGGAGGGAGACTACTGGGAATAGAGGGAGACTACTGAGAATGGAGGGAGGCTGGTGGGAATGGAGGGCTGTTACTGAGAATGGAGTAAGGTTACTGAGAATGAAGGGAGGCTACTGGGAATGGAGGGAGCCCTCTGGGAATAGAAAACTCTGGTGGGGGAGTGAAGGGTTTTGAAGTTTAGACCCCAACACTTCGGTTCTTTCCTCACGAAGTATTTTGGAGAACGGAAATGCGGTGAACTGTCCTACAATGTTGTACTCTAAAGTATACTTAATTATGGTGACAGTAAGAAAACAATATCCTCTCTAAACTGATCCAGCTCAAAAGATTAACCAATGTGCCGCCATAGCCATCATGTGGCTAGAGGGTTCTGCCGCCGTGCGGGAGACCCGGGATCGAATCTCGACGCTGGCAGTGGCGATTTTCTCTGTTGGGTATAGGAGAAAAATTCCAAGCACAATACCCCACTCTACCCAGGTGTCTGAAATGGGTACCGGTCTCGACCGGGGGAAAGCGTCATGGCGTCCTGGCGTTAGATATAAGGCATTTGAAAATCCAATGTACAAGGTGATATGTATCAGGCTTGATTGGAAATAAAGCATCCGTAGATGCCTTCATTATTATGGATGCCAGTCGAAATTTGTACTCGTACCTCTCGCAGGATAAACGAACTAGTGCAGTTTTCTACGTAGTCGATCTGAGAAATTAAAATTCACAAAAATAAATTTACTTTCACCCCACAAACAAGGGATTTTACTGGCCATTGTGCGCGTTCCACGTCCAAGGGAGGGAATTTAACTTTAGGTATGACAGTGTCGTCGACATAACCAGTATTGCGTCGTCACATTTCAGCCACTTCTCTAACTGAGGGTGGAGTTCTATCTCAATTAATTTTTTTGCTCATTGAACCGGTAAACAGGAATTGATTTTCCTTGTCTTTTCCTAAATGCTATTTTCCGACGCATGAGATGTATGCTCTTCCAACAGCAGCAGCAGGGCGTGCAGCGAGGGCGGGTGACAAAGCACAAGTTACGTCACAAGCAGACGGAGCAGCGCACAACACGGCCGGGCTATATGGCGCGTGACGCACCGATTGTTGCGTGTCACACTCACGGGACCCGTGACTCGGCACTTTTCCCGTTCCGTGTGCGGCAAATCCGAGTTCTCCTGTTGCATCTGCACGGCACCCCCGTGTGCCGGAGCTGGTCTGCACCAACTAGTGCTGGTGGTCATGGGCGTCCAGGAGTTACGGAGGAGACGAGAGTGATTGTTGAATGAGCGATGAACTCTCACTACGGCTGCATAATTGATTTGAGACGAAGAGTCTTGCGTTTGATTGAAAAATAATGGCATCAATTCCAATTCGTGTTTGAATTTTGAAATATTAATTTCCAGTAGTAGATAAAGATGGAAATCAAACAAGGAACGCTCATTCCTAGTACATTTGCCGGTCTCGTATTTATTTCGATCTTTAAAGAGAATGAAGATTTTTCCCAAGCGACAGCCTTTCCACATTTTTCTATCCGTGTCTTTCTTGTATATTTTAATCTCAGGAACTTGTGCCCTTTAATGGAGTGTCTCACAAGAGTAATACAACATTTATAAGCATTGTCAAGCTACGTAATTCATTCTTGTTTTTAGACGACGCTGTCTGACTTCATAAAAATGTTTATCATACGACTGAAACAAAACTTTGTTTCCTATTAGAACTGTTGGCTGACGCCAGAGGAAGCGTACATATTTAAATAGTGTGCGCCTGAGGCGGTGTGGGACTGCGGTGCTGGGTGGCTCCTGCGGCGCTGGGGCTGCCGCGCGCCGTGTCGGGGTGGCCCTCGTGACCCTCGAGACCCTCGCTTGTGACCCTCGAGACCCTCGCTTGTGACCCTCGAGACCCTCGCCTATTATCCTCGCATGCAATCCTCGCCTACGATCCTCGCTTGCAATCCTCGCTTACGATCCTCGCTTGCAATCCTCGCTTGCGACCCTCAAGACGATCACTCACGACTCTCGCTTCCACCCCTGGTGCTGGAATCTATGCTGATGCATTGATATGTTGATTGGAATGTTTAAGGCGCAATTAATTCTCTTCAGAAAATTTCCTTCCGTGACAGGAGATTTGCAACTTCGCATCTGGTTCGATATTGGAAGTTCTTCCGGGTTGAAATATATTCTATTATTATTTATTCCACACTTTGAGTGCGACATGTAAAATTGAAGTTTACCATTCAACTCAATTTTAAGTTTAATTGTAGAAAGCAATGTTGAAAACAGCGCACATTACCTGGATCGGCTGTTATTTAGCTTGAAGTATTTGAGAAAATTGAGTTTGTGACGACTGGTCGGTCCGCAGCATTATGAAAATTTCCTCCGTGTAACACCGATGGCCCACGTCGCAGTCAAAGGAAGGGTTAATTAGAATATTTTTGTGGCGTCTAAAAACTTGAGGAAAATTGTACAAATTAAGTTGAACTCTTGCTGGATTAGTTCAGTTGGATTTTCTTCATGACTATTTCCACAACCATTCATCTTTTATTTACTAAGGACTGTTTCTCTTTGACGACTGACTGCAGGTGCCATGCGTGGCGTACCGCAGTCTGGTCATTTTTAGACGATTGAGTGGCGATCTGCAGGCCTTGTATGAGTGCTATTACATCTGACAGCTGATCAATTTGTGTGTTCCATAAGTATACCGCCCCAGTACTCGTTGATGGATAGTATGTGTCTTGTGGATCTATTCATATTTTCAAACGTCATGCGGTAAGCATCTTCACTCCGATAACTGCTCTTAAATCCCTTGCTAATCCTAACTGCTAAGCAGCAGATCTTTTTATGTAGCAAGCACTATCATCTATTTCCACTCATCATGCTCTCGACACCGTGGGTCATTATATTGTGCAATGGTGCACGCTCATGTGTCAGTCTGAAGGCTGTGTCGTTCAAGGAGCTTTGATGCAATGTGCCTCATGTTTCCGATGCGTTTGTCGGCAGAGTGTTTTAGTGTTTATAGGAACTTGTATTCTAACTTGTAGCAATCTGAGAGAACATACTTTTAGCTTTGCATTCAGTTGGTACAACGACTCTCAAATGTATTAGAATACTTTTTATGGTATGTCTATCAATTAGATCCCAGGACTATTATTTGAGAAAATCTTTAAATCAATAAGTTTAGGTTTTGAACCTTATTCATCATTGTTTTTTTTATATTTGTCATAATGGAACATAATTTCAATAACGCCTAGTAGAGTAATGTCAGATATAGCTCCATGCAATTATCTACATCTGACAGCTGTTTTTGGTTAATTATTTTAAGAAAGATAAAGGCGTTTTAACGCGTTAGCTTACAATATGGATAACGAGCTCCTCAGTAGATACAACTTACCGGTTCCAGGTGGAAAATGCGCGGTCTCGAGCTGAAGGATAAGTAGGCCTTCCTTTTGCTGGATAGGTATTTGTTCGTTTACGGATCGGCTTTCTTCAGTTTGCTGCAGTCAGTTTTTTCAGAATCTATTATTCCTTCCCAAGCTTCAATGATTTTTTTCATAAACTTTGTTCACAATCGTTGTTTCTATGTAAATGCTGGGTGTGGCGCCACACTTCGTGCGTAGATGCCCCGTTCCCTGAATACCATACCAAATGGTCTCTTTTTTTACTCTTTTAGGAACACTTACGTTGTTGTTAGGGTGGCCTAAACAAATCCATGATATATGAAATCTGTGGTGTATCGAAATCTATTGTACGATTCTACTCCAAGTGTATTCATTCTGTTGGAATAAAAAAATTATTTGTGAACCAATTATAAGACGTTAAATACCATTTAATGTTCAACGATAACACCAACAAAAGGTTGTCGATCTTAAGACAGCATGCGAGTTTTGTGAGAAAAATTTAGAACGCCCCATGAAGACCTCTCGGTATCAACGTTTCTCACTTGGAACGCGGCCTTCTTAAGCAAAGCAGTCAGGCAGTGAGAGAGATTTCGGCAGCAAGCGACGTTGTGCTCCTCTGTTATTATGTTCCTTTTCCTTTCTTTCACTTACTTTTTTGTTTAAACGGTGCCGTTATCATTTCTTTTTGATTATTTATGCTATGCATGTTCGTGCTCCTGATCTGTCCAGTGATTAGTTCCAGTAAAGCCCGTGAGTGGGCGTCAAGGTTTTGCCTTGATGGCGTATTAAGCTTAACCTTAAACCTTAACGTGCCCAAGGGCCAATTAACCTTAATGGCGTATTAAGCTTAACCTTAAACCTTAACGTGCCCAAGGGCCAATTAACCTTAAACCTTAACGTGCCCAAGGGCCAATTAACCTTAAACCTTAACGTGCCCAAGGGCCAATTAACCTTAAACCTTGACGTGCCCAAGGGCCAATTAACCTTGAACCTTAACGTGCCCAAGGGCCAATTAACCTTAAACCCTAACGTGCTCAAGGGTCAATTAACCTTAAACCCCCCCCCCCCCCTCAGGGGGATACAACTATTGTATCTATGGGAATTAGCGCTCCCACGGGAAAAATATGAGGGCCTGAGCTGAGAGTTAGGTAGGCCTTCATTTTGTTGAAATAAAATGCTTTTTGTTATGTTAAGGACCACCTTTTTTCGGTTCAACACTGTCCTGTTTTTCAGCACCTCTCACTTTCTTCTTCAACTTTTATCTTATTTCATGAACTTCTTTCCCATCTTACTGTTTCTATGCTCTTTCTGCATAGATTCCTCATTATCTCCATACTAAATGGTGCCTTCCTCCTTCCTCTCTTCGATACGCTCTATTTTTGCAGCGGTTAGGGAGGCTTAAACTAACATATGATCTATAATCTAATCTAACCTTTAACCTTAACGTGCCCAAGGGCCAATTAACCTCAAACCTCAACGTGCTCAAGGGCCCGTTAACCTTAACCGCGCCTAAAGGCCACATAACTGATTTAGTAGATTAGGGTAATTCGTAACCTTAATCGCATGCCTACGCTGGACTGGCACCTTATGCTGATTTCCTCTCAAAAACTCTAAAAGCCGTAGTGCTCTTCTTCGGCATAAATTAAAGTGAGTACGTGACGAACTTTGCCATTTAAACAAAATGATAATTGAAGAAGAGTGATTCGCTGATTTCTATGAACTAAAATTTTTTATTCTTCCTAAGGAAGAATAAACATTCAATTTAATCTTCTGCTGTCTCTACCGCATCAGCGCATGTTGCTGGCTTATTTAAATGTCTTCACCTTGTTGAAAAGAGCAAGGAAAAAATACGAGTTAAGTCTAATCCTTCGTTTCGTTTCTCGGTAAAAGTTAATGTTTGAAATCCAGAGTATAATCTGTCATCCTTACAGCATTAAATAAACATAGTTCTTTAGTAGATCTTTAATCAAGTGATAATTTTCTCCAGTTGTGTTGATGTTGATACAGTTGTGCTGGTGCGTTCGCGCTCGCAAGTTGTTTGTTCTCGTTTTTCATTCTCGTGGACTTGGAGAACTGCGACGCGCCGTAATGCCGAAGAATACTTCTTAATAAATTAGATTAAGATTCTATGTATGCGAGTCATTCTTAACTTGTTCCAACAGTCTCGTGCCTACAACTCGTGGTGTTGCGCGGCTCCTGCTCCTGCGTATGTGCACCAGCGTTTCTTGAGCGTACGTCAGATGCAGCGAAGGCAGTGCTGTGTAGGGTCCGCTGCTGAAATGCGTTAATGGTTGTGTATGGTCCAGAGTTGTAACGCGGTCATTGGTGTGAATGGTCCAGAGTTGAAACGCGGTCATTGGTGTGAATGGTCCAGAGTTGAAACGCGGTCATTGGTGTGAATGGTCCAGAGTTGAAACGCGGTCATTGGTGTGAATGGTCCAGAGTTGAAACGCGGTCATTGGTGTGAATGGTCCAGAGTTGAAACGCGGTCATTGGTGTGAATGGTCCAGAGTTGAAACGCGGTCATTGGTGTGAATGGTCCAGAGTTGAAACGCGGTCATTGGTGTGAATGGTCCAGAGTTGAAACGCGGTCATTGGTGTGAATGGTCCAGAGTTGAAACGCGGTCATTGGTGTGAATGGTCCAGAGTTGAAACGCGGTCATTGGTGTGAATGGTCCAGAGTTGAAACGCGGTCATTGGTGTGAATGGTCCAGAGTTGAAACGCGGTCATAGGTGAGAATGGTCCAGAGTTGAAACGCGGTCATTGGTGTGAATGGTCCAGAGTTGAAACGCGGTTATTGGTGTGAATGGTCCAGAGTTGAAACGCGGTCATTGGTGTGAATGGTCCAGAGTTGAAACGCGGTCATTGGTGTGAATGGTCCAGAGTTGAAACGCGGTCATTGGTGTGAATGGTCCAGAGTTGAAACGCGTTCATTGGTGTGAATGGTCCAGAGTTGAAACGCGTTCATTGGTGTGAATGGTCCAGAGTTGAAACGCGTTCATTGGTGTGAATGGTCCAGAGTTGAAACGCGTTCATTGGTGTGAATGGTCCAGAGTTGAAACGCGTTCATTGGTGTGAATGGTCCAGAGCTGAAATTCGTTAATGGTTGTGAATGGCTCAGAGTTGAAACGCGTTCAATGTTTGGTATGACTCATTGCTGAAACACATTCATTTTTGTGAATGGTCCAGAGTTGAAACGCGTTTATTGGTGTGACTGGTTCACAGTTGAAACTCGTATTTTGAATGGACTTGATTTGTGGGAAATTCCACAACTTCAATTTCATTAAGAGTTTTATTTTCAATAGTAATCGACAAGGAACACAAGTCGTACAAGTTTTAATATTTTATTTATGAGCCGTTCAAGTTAGTTTTTACCTTTAGGCCTTCAGAGGTGAACTCATCTGTTCATACACAGAGTTTTAAGTTTCAAGTTAAAGTTTTTAAAGTTTTAGAGTGCAATAGTGTGCGACGGTCGCCCGAAAGCAGAATAGGAAGGATGCTTCACAGCGTCAAGGCACGGAAAAAGCAACCGAGCGGCGTCTCAGCTGGGCACAGCAAGGTATGCTTGACAGAAACGTTGCCGCTAGAGCGTGAAGCCAGGGCAAGAGGCCACATGCCGACCTGAAGCGAAACAATAACAAGGTAAGTTCAGATCAGGAGCAAAAGAACACGACCAGACATAAAAGTACTATGGTCAGAAAACTTCAAGATATCAATGTAGACAACACACCTACACGCACCCGCAAGGCCTAGGTGAAGTTGCACGTTAGAGGTGAGGAAGACGAGACGCTGGACCGAAGAAAGAAAACTGCCAGTGGAGTGCCCCCGGTGTCAATGGCACGGAACGTAGAAATCATACTGAAGACAAACAAAACCAAGTTAAACGAACGGTACAACCAAAATAACGAACAAATAGAGCAAACAAAAACAAACAAATCCAAATGAGTCAGAATCAATATCGACAAATTAAGCCTGCAATAACTCACCCAAGTTTATTGCCACACTTGGTGAGTATAATACCACTTTTAGAAGAATGTTAGGAAATTGAGAGGAAAACAGTCAAAGGCAGGTGTTCAGGTAAGGACAGAAAGAATAGTTCAAGGTTTTAATTCGGTTGAAAGTCATAGGCCCAGAGGAAATAAATTATTAAACAGCTCAAGGATGAGAGGTAGCGCATCCAAGTATTAGGAGCTGATGTTAAAGAATTTAGGTTCACTGAGATATGAGCAAAGCTCAATCTCTAATATAGTACGGCGAGATGCCGTTAGTTCAATTCAAGTTCAATGGGATTTGAGCAAAGCTCAATCCCTAACAGTGGCGGCACTATGCCGTCAATTCAATATTTAAATTTTAATGTTTAAAACCCTGAACACCTTTAAGAGATTTAAATAAACCCAAAAATAAGCAAAAACTGAATAACAGCCACAGTCACGCAAACATAAAAATAGTTGAAACACAGAAGCAGCAAGAAATTAAGGATACTTAGGTATTGTGACAAATTAGAGGGTTGACACCGGGAGGACGACTCCAATCCAGCAACAGACCAGCGCTCACCTTAAATCCCAACTAAAAATTGAAAAACTCCACCGACATTACTTCCCACAGACTGCAAACGACCGAAAACAGAAAGAAGCAAAGCGACTCGCCCGACTTCACGCCACGGTTCCGACTGACTAGTGCACCTCACGAGCATGTGGGAGATTTTCCCACAGATTAATTTAATGCCCTACAGAAAATCTCTCTATTGTTCTGGCGAAAAGTGTTTCGATAGTTTTGCCTATTGAAATTCCCTGCAAGAAAGTCATTAAACATTCATACTGAATGAATTATACGGGCTTTCAAAAAATTTCCCTTTTACAAAGCAGACCGAGTAGTTATTAGGTTTTCAACTAAGATGTACATGTCCATTTACCAGAAGCTTATTTTTAAAGAAGAAACTACAACTTCCACTTTCTCGAGAAAGAATGTTATTTTCTCACTTGTGATGTACCTGCACTTTTTATACTTGATAATGGGAAGGTACTAAACTTTAGGTCAACTACTTTCCTAGCCTCATGATTTTATTTTTTCAATCGGGTTGATTCTATTAAGCGCATAATCGACTCACTCCTCGTAATGGCATAAGTTTGAATGTAAAGAGAACGCTCCGATCGTCGTCTTTTCTCGGCTGTGATGCCACTTGAATGAGCGCACACGTTAGCGTACCGCGATGGAGGCTCAGACATACTGCAGTGAACTACTTGCACTGAAATTCATTTGAATTAAGGTGAAAATTTGGGATAAAACCATGCTCATGAAATTTCCCCCAAAATGAGTGCAGGAGAGTGATGTGTCGGCTGTGCAGATTGTCGGGCAAATCAAATGGAGAAACTCTCTGCTTCTTGACTAGTTTGATTCTCAGCCGGCCTGGACTGCGTGGCTGCTGTTGCTGGTGACCGTACGCGTCTTGCATGAGCTGTAAACGACGTATGCAGTGCCGCAAATGCAGTTTAAGGGTATAAAACTTACTTCATAAATTCACTCTATCTTATTTCCAACTTGTTTTCTCTCATCGCCCGTATGTGCATTGACAGACTGAAAAAGTTAACGGAGTTAGAAATATTTTTCAAAGAGTTGAAGAATTCATGAATCGTTTTTTAGTTCTCTTTTCATTAAATTACACGTGTACAAAGTGACAAGTGATGTAATTAAGTTAAAATTTATAAAAAAAACATCTGTTTTTAATGAGAAAACCCTTGGTCATTGTTAGTCTGTTGTTCAACATGCATGTAATCAAAGTAAGATATATCTTCTAGCATATTACTACCAACTTAGAAAACTCTAAGCAAACCTCATTATTGGCGAGGCGTTCGAGCTGTTGCTGCCTAATGAAGAACAGTATTAAGCAGGACATTTTGCAGTGCAATGCTCTTCGCGTTGTGTTGAGATTTAGGGAGCAGACAGGTCTCATCTCAAGGTCAGCAGGATGGAAGTTGGTCTCGAGATAGAGCCTATTTGCTGCGGGCCCGTCCAGAGGGTGCTGGATCAGGGCAAAAACTTGGTTTTCAGGGTCAGGCTGCGCCAGCCTCCTTCTTCCAACGCGCGCGCAACTTCCGCGCATGCGTCTATGCACTCACAGCTTCAGCTCGTGTGGTTGTGTGATCTCTTCGTTTTATTGAGCGCTGTTGCAACTGATCTTTATCTTATCATCTATTTTGTTGTACTTGTATAGTAGCGTGACGCTACGGTGTCGGCACGTTTTTTGATACGGTGCAGAGCATTGACGGTTAATCGCTACATCAAAAACTCCTTTAGTTTGTTTTCTAGATATGCGGGATGAGTTACGGCTGCATGTTAATTATTGTTAAGTTTAAGAGGGTTTGAAAAAGAATCGTTTACGTTTGTAAAAGAAGAACATGAAAATAATTTACTGATGCGTTATATAGTAGTAATATATTTCAAGAAATTTCAAGAATTCTACTTTCTCACCATGATGCAACGTCTTCATGCGAGACTGGTCTGTGATGAATACATTACAAAACATTTACTTTTTCAGTCTCCTAGAAAAACATTTTCAACGCCGGTAGCGGTAAAATAATATGCCTGTTATTTAAACTCTCAATAAATGAATCCTAATACGACAGAATAATCGCTTCATGCCTACCTACTGATATATTGGGGTCCCCCACGTTACGGCGGGCTCCCCTCAGGGGGATACAACTATTGCATTCGCTGGAATTAGCGCTCCCAGGGGGACGCTGTGAAGAAGCTGAAGGATTGGTATGACTCTTTTGTTGAAGTGGAAAAATATTTGTTTGTTTTGTTACAGTCGATTTTTTCCAGTTCATTGCTGTACATTTTATCTGCGTTGATAACTTTCTTCTTCGACTTTTGTCTCGTATCATGGCCTACTTTCAATCTTGCTGTTTTAGTGCGGAGCGTGTGGGGACACACCTTGTGTGTAGATTTTCCCCTTCCTTAAATTCTGTATTAAATGGTCTTTATATATTATTTGGTCGTTTTTTAATATCCAGTGATTGAGATCAGGTGGTTAAGTAACTTAAGAATCATAAAAGGCAGTGTTGCAGGCGCACGTAGGCAGAGGGTCTTGCATACTCATACTTTCAAATTCTAACAGTGAAGCTGCTGCGTTCAGAAACTTCCTTATGCGATACATAATGGGCTAAAAAGTAAACAAATGCTCGTACAAATCTTAAAACGTATTTTATTCCACGGATTCTTGCATACATTTTTCTTGCAATATTTTTTGCTCTAGTACGTTTGCAATATGTCTCTTCGAAGTTCTTATTAAGCTTTAATGAGACTGATGCGTGAGCGCCTAAGTCCTTTGAGGCATGAACTAGTTTGATGAATTTCATTTGAGCTTTGAAGACAGCGGATTTTAACTCATCGTGTGTGCGTCTGGTTCACAAATGCCGCTGTTCACTTAAGTGCTACGAGTGGCGATTTTGAGCAAGGGCAGGGATTCAAGTACATCCTCGAGTCTCTCTATTCCAAACATTTATAAAGCGTGAGTGGGAAATGTGAAAAAGAATGATCGTACGTCGTTTCCTTCTGAGGCTATTTCTTGTGTACGTCGTGAGTAAAAACGCCAAGGTTGCTGTTGCGCGCTTCTATCTTCCATCGCTTTGTCCTCGATACTGCGCACACAAGTAGCTAAAGAGTAGAACTGTCTTCATCCCTCTAGTGAAGTTACCATCCCAAATGAGCTCATTTTAGTTATGTTTTTTTCTGCACGAGCAATATATGGCGGTCCTCGGACAGCTCTAGTATCAAAAATTCACATATATGTCTCGGCAGCACCTGATGAACGACTGACAACTGCCGTAGCAACAGCATCAGCATCGCTACTCACAAAAAAGGTAGCAACTACTGCATCAACAACAACGTACCTCTGTATAAATACGCACACACGCACACACAGTCACGTCCGAGTCTCTTCAGTTCCAGCTGCAGCTCCGCATGTAATGGAAGCCGCAGCCGCGGTCCGGACGAAGTGCAGTGTTCAGTTCTGCTCTGTTCTTCCCTGTGGGAGTAGTTAGGGTCTCCTCCGCGTGCCGGACTCTGCAGTGGGCAACCCGCAGTGAACTCCAGGATACCTTCGTAAACATCCTGCGTGGCTGACTCTTGTTAAAAATTCGTTGCGTTCTGCCATATCAGTCTTTACTGGAGTCTGCTAGCTGGACATCTCGCATGCGCGCGTCGACTGTAAAGGTACTATGTGATTACACATCAGGGATTTGGGGTTTGGTTTCCAGGCGGCCTGCTCCTGCTAGACCGATTCCAGCGCTTTACAGTCCGTTCCAGCTTGCTCAGTACGTCCGGGCGAGTTTGGTCAGTTTCGTTGTCATTGAGAACTGTTTCCATTTGAAATGTCAACACGTAGCCAGAAGAAAATTAAATTTTGTTTTCGAATGATAAATTTAGCATAACGAAGAAAATTGTTTTACCAACATGATGTTGTCAGGAGGGGGATTTTAATCCTACATTATCCACAAAAAGCAGAATTCATGTATTCCGTTTTCGCAGATTGAATAATAACTTTGGTACTACTCGCTGTCTATGTTTTGCTGTTACTAGATTTAATGTCAGTAAGTATATCAGCTACAATTCGGATTTTTTTCTGGCTCATCAATTGTATGAATTTTTGTTCGTCTGAGAAAAGTAGAAATATCGGATCTATTTAAGAAGAAAATGTTTGTCTTGGAAATGTTCGTTCTATTTTCTCATGAAAAATATTCATCTGAGAAATGAGAAAAACACATTTTCAGCCTATGATTGTGTAATTTTCGCGCAAGCCAGCAATCCTTTTCTCAATTATTCACTCTTCCTTAGCTCGGATAGAAACTGTTGTATATAATCAAAGCAATCTTATTTCATCGCAATTGGACGTCAGTTCAAATTTCGTAGGTAATGGAATGTGCCATTTAAATGTTTGATGATTACAGCACTCTTAAAAATCGTATTAATTTAATTTAGTCTCTTACAAATTTTTTATTCCCATTTTCCATGGAGATAAGTGTTGATAGTATTTCCAGCAATTCATCACTCATTTTACGAAGTCAGTGATTTGAGTAATATATCAGGAATAAATACTCACCAAGATACTCATTTTTCAACGAGTTCGTGGTAGCGAATACGCGCCACTCATGAGTATTCAGGTCTACACACATTACCTATTTCATCCATCATATAGCCAGCTATTATTTACCAGTTTTTCTTTCATGTCCTGAAGCCTACAACTCGCTTCAATGCGCCTATGCTCTCGGAATCCATGTTTTCGACGCTCCCTGTACTCTGTTGCATTCTAGATGGCTTGTGTATTCGTGCGGCTTGTTGGCTCTCAGTTGTTTGTTGATTCTGCTGCCAGTGAGACGCGTGTGACCACCAAGAAAGGGATGACCGAGCATAATTTCTCCTTTCGTTCAGGTTGCATCTGTTAAATGTTTACGAATAGTCAGGGCGATGGAGGCGTAGCAACAGCTAATATCGACTCTATATATAGAGAGTTGTACTTGGTCAAGTTACATCATGCAATTTTTTGGCTCAATTGTCAGGGCTCTCAGTGTGCATTGACTCTTACCGCTACAGAGTTGAATTCCTCGAATTATTCGTATCCAATCTCGAAATGGGTAGATTTCCTACTGACAATACCTGGGTTAGTTATTATTCTGGTGCTAATTTATTGTTAGTCTTTAGGTTTGGTTCTGTCACGTAGATCCAGAAGTGTATTACGGCTGTGGGTTATTTTTGTCAAAAATGTATTCTACAAAACATAGTAGTGGATTGCATGCACAGATTAAGGCTTTGTTTAGGTATGCTACTTATAATTTGATAAACAATCGCCCATTTGTATTTGACATTGTTAGTGGATGTAATTTTGTACTGTATGTGGTCATTTTTGCTACGGTTTCTCATCATTAACTGTGGAATTTGTCATCAATCGGTAATAACATGTGCAATTCGTAGTTGGGTGCCGTCGTCACACAGTATCTACAACTGACATTTTTTTGTCAAAGGACTTCCTTGTTGACAGGAGGTCGAGGCAGAAAGAAGGAAAGTCTCTGTATTTTAATGGTACTTCAGAGTCAGGGACACTGCAGCTGTAGGAAGACTGCCTCCTGCTTTGTTTACTGATCAATGGAGTCGGGTCAGCTGGGGGCGGCGGAAAGCTCTGCGTCAAGGTGAAGGCCGGCGGCGCCACTCAGCGCGTGCTCAGCGGCTCCGATGCCTTTTTTGGATATTTGTGCGCATTTACTCGTATTTCTGAGGGACGTGACGAAATCTCCTGCGTAGTTTTGCTGCACATTCTGGGTTGGGAGCCAATTGTGGGATTTGTAAGATTCGTTTCACGTTTATAGGATTAAAAACAACGTATGCAAGCGGAGTATGCACAGAGTTCTTTTCAAATTTTCGTATTATATCGGCTTAATGTTTGCTGCAGAAAATAAGTTGAGCAAAAATAGTTCAACATTTAGTTTTGCTCTGGAGTATTTTCTGCGTGCATTGACGTATTTTAAAGTTTAAACTACTTCCTCTATCACATCAACTCTTACGTATTATTCGCTATCTGTTAAACTGCCAGAAAAATTTTGGATCATTATGCTCGGTATTTCCTTTGTTCGATTATTTCAGGGGTTGAACATTTTTATGCTTCTTTTTTGTCACTCTCCATCCCCGAACAAATTATTCAATGTAACTTTTCGTATTAATTCAATTCAAAGAATTGAAGTGTTTTTTATGTTGTGGATTATTTTTGAATCATGATTGCCTTGAAGGTATCGCATTTTTTCCAATGCGGCAGTCGTATGAATTTTGTATAGTACATAAAATAGATATAAATATATATACAACCTCCGCGCTAATCCAAAAGATTTAGACGTGTTTGTCGACAAAACGACAAAAAATTTGTTTAGTTTTGCGCTTCGAGACTATTTAACTTCATTATTCTAGTGCATGCGCTCAGTGTACACTGCAGTAATGTACCCTGCACATGCTAATTAATTCCATCAGCTAGTAGATTTAGATGGAGTATGGAAGTTTTGGTAGTGGCTTACATTATAATTAATTTTTGGAGTTATCTGCGTCACTTTTAAAGTTTTCAGTGGACCCGTACGTAAGTATCACACGGAATTCCTCTGCTATATTCATTTCCGCTCAGTTGCTATTCTCTAATTAGTTGGAGCAGGGCTTCGTGACCGCGAGTTGCGCACAAATTTTGGCCCCTGAGATTGGGGTCGCACTTCAGTGGTGGACTGAATTTTAGGTCTCACTCTCTTCCCTCTTCCCTTTGTTGCAGAACTCTCAATACAAACAAGTTCTGCCAAATGTAAATAACTGTTCCTATGGGCATTTCATCGTTAGCGACTAAGAATTTCGGAGAATGTTCTAAAATTCACGCAATATGTTGGTCGTTTATACCTTGCGAAGCTTGGGACTAAGGTTGTTATATTGTTGTTTGACGTTTATTAACTCTTTGACTGCGGCAGATAGAACTGAAGTTTAATGTTCAACTCCAATTTGAAGTCAATTGGGGTAAGCAATATTGGAAATTGCAAACATTGTGCCTTCATTTAGCTTTGATTAAGGTATTTATGAATATTGAGTTTGTAATTACTGGCTGGTCCGTACCACCGGCGGCTCACGTCGCAGCCAAAGTGTGAAGGTTACTATCAACTGTTTTTATTCCGCCTTGTCGAATCACTATCGAAACTGATCTGCATGTTTGCAAGAAAGAGTATTTTCAACTTCGAGACGGTGAAAAATAACGTTATATCAAAAAGGTGAGGATGTCTTCAGTTTGTGTTCATTTTGTGCCCAAGTTTGTGCATCTATAAAATAGTGCAAAATTCAATAGCACAGACTGATTTACCTCCTGAAAAAAATGAGCGGTGTCAATGCCTCGATCCTTGCAGAACGTGAGTGCAACCGAACGAAAAAGATGCAACCAAAGTTGCAGATATTTTTCAAGTTGCTCGTCCCTTATGAGCTTAAGATTATTGCGGATTACCTGTAAATGGTATCGAAAATGCGAAAGGAGCTCTGTGAGTTGCAATATTGGACATTTCTATTCATTTGTGTACATACGTACGTTCACCTGTGATCTCCAGTATGGCATACGAGGTCGAAATTCATTATTTCCTCGTAACCCTTCAGTAAATTCATGATCTGTACTAGCATAACCTTCGCATTCGACCCTGTCGTTCAGTTACAACTTCAACGATCTGCATGGCTGTATTAACCAGCGTGCGATCTCTCCCACCTCCTTTACGTAGGCGACACCCAGATTGTCGCTCCTTATTTCAGCATGCGGGCATGCCACGTGCTTGGGGCTTTAAAAATATATGTTCAGCATACCATAATTACTCGTTTATCTCAAGTTTATCGTCTCTGTGAAATGGAGAGTCGGTTGTGGCATATTTTAGACCACGAATTAGGCAGCCGTGGATGATGAGTCAATTAGTGGCAAATTATTTTTGCTCCAAGACCTGCACAGGCTGCACTCCTAAAATACTAAACTTGTCAAGCATGAATGTAGTACTGATAAAATTAAATGATCGTACTTTTTAGTGATCCGCATGGACTATGATTGAAATTTTATTTAGTGCGTCTGTGATGAAAGATATTGCAACGTTGATGAATAGCTTGAATTGCTGTGCTTGTCGTTTGAAGTTCAATGTTTGCTAAATTAAAAGTACCGGTGAGTTTCAACTGTATTGTTCCATTGGATGGTTACGTGTCTTTTTCTTAAAGTATTTATGGTTGCATGTAGGCAAGAATACACAAATTTGCACACTCATTAGATGCGCAAAAACACGTAGAATATTCGAATTACCAGGGCATTAATTGTGCAGAAGTTAATGTTCTGGACTTTTTAAGTTAAAATGCTAGATTCTGTCACTCATATGTGCGTGCCATAAAAAATGGTTGAACTTAAAATTGTATACATTTTAAAATTCACGAGGACTTGCAATGCAGTTTAATATTTTACAGAAATTTTAACTAGTGAATTAGAAGCTTCTAATTGTCTCTGGAAAACATTTGCTGTAGTATTTGAGGACATGTTCTTTGTTTCCAATGAAACTGCACATTTGGACGTTCATTTTATGCTACAGGTATACCTTCAGATGGTGCATGTTCCTCTCAAGCTTCATTTGCAAACCCAATTGCGCTTGTAATAAAATCCTTTTTTGCCTCGTTGGATCTTTAAGCCCTCAACATAAAGACAAGAGCTACGTTTTTTTTGGTATCCAAATTACCGCAACTTCCTTACTGATTCATCCAACCTCGAGTTAATGGATGGCGCTTTTTATCGCAGCCTGAACATCTTCCTGCACGCTGGAAGTTTGCTGATGACGCGCACGACGCTGCTGCGTGAGCTGCATCAATGCAGGAGGTATACATTAGTTTCTGCTGGTCCGAGTCACACACGTTCGTTGTTGATATTTGGACTGGCGGAGTGTCGGACGATAGGATGGTTGTGTTTTCCTGTCAGGTTGATTTAAGCTTTCGACGCTGAAACACCGCAGATTAAAAGAAGACAACCAAAGTCAATGAAAAAATGAGCCTCTTACTATGAAAACGAACGAGAGAGAATATGTTGGGCGTGAGAGCGTACTAATCATTGCTCTCCTTGGAAGAGTACAACTATTACATTAATAAGAATAAGTGCTCACTAGAGGAAGATATGAGGTCCCGTACTTTCAGTTAGGCAGGCTTACCTTGTAAAGGAATAAAATACGATTGTTGCTTTGTTACGAACAACTGACGACCGCCCCAATTGATTGAATTGAACAATTTATTGAAATTGAACAATTGACGACCGGATATTTTTTCAAAAGAAGAGTAAGGGGGTTACTCTTCTTTTTGCAGCGCTGATTATTTTCTTTTTCAACTTTTTTCTTGTTTCGTAAACTTCCTTCGTTCTTTCTGTTTCTAAGCGCAGGGTGTGGGGATCCACCTTGTGCTTAGTCCATTGTTCTCTAAATTCCTAACTAGAAGGTACGTCCTCCTTCCTTTCTTGGGAACACCTTTTTGTGGTTAGGGAGGCTTAAAATAACTTATCTGCTTATATCTTTACAAATCAATTTCCCCATTGTGTAATAGCGGTATCATGGTGTTATAGTATCGTATTGAGTAGAATCTAAACTCTTGAGCGTCAATGTTTTGTACTCCTATGACCGTTATCGCAGCCGCCATCATTTGACTGGCGGTGTCATCAGGTTGTCATCGACCTTAAAGTGAGGAATTAATTGCCCCTCGGCAGTGGACTTCAAAGGAGATATTAGGGAAAAAATTCACAAAAACTGAGGCTATTTCAAAAAAGGACCATATTGTCTTCTGGGTCATTATTAAAGGGTTAATATTTACGCTGGTCTCCTTAAAATCAGGAATGAACAAAAGGCGTAGTTTTTTTATCAGTGCATGCGCGAATATTTTTCTTTTAAAGATTGCTTGGTTACACAAGTGTTGAGTAATTCTCATGAATACATTTCAATTCAGGTTTTCTTGCTTATTAAACTTTGGCTCCGAACTTTTTATTATTTCAACATCAAATGCAACATCAAATGCATTTATTTTATTATTTATTATTTATTTCAACATCAAATGCAAAACACCCTTACAGCTTTCTTTTCATTGAACTTTCTGCTATGAATCCTCTTTACTTAAACACAAATTGTTTGTCAATCGAACGTCATATTTGATTGCAAGTTTTTGGGGCCGCCATCCATTTGATTGATTGCCCCTCACCCATGCAGCGTAGGTGCAGCACATTGTCTCCGTGCGAGCGGCGCGGTACCGCCACTCCGCCCAGCACTTAGCGAGCGCTGCCTGCACTCACCTCGCTGTTGTCGCGTGCCTTGCCAGCACATTCTGCGCTGCGGCGGCTACACCCGCACGCCTTTGTGTCACCTCGGAGAAATGTTACCTTCTTCTCTTTTATGGGATATTTTATCGATGTTCTCGTAAAGTTTATTTACTAGGGGTAATTGAGATAAAAGGAATTTGGCGCATATTTGGTGTTTCAAACTGATTGACTTGGCTTATTTATCGCAAATTCGTATCTCTCAAGAATGCATTGTTTTCTGATATGCTATATTTTATTCCGGGCTGCACGCGATTTGAGTCTTTTATAAATCTGAAATCCGTCCCAAAAATGAAGTACGTTGAGGCTTAGTTCGTACTTGACTATAAAATGCGACATAACGCATTTTATTCGAAATGTTGCTGTTTATTTATTCACTCGCTAATGCCGTTGTAGGGAAATGTCGATCCAAAAGCCGACGCCAGTAAATAAATCAGTTGAGCTCGATGTTGTGGCTGATCGGTCAACAGTCTGAGAAACTTCAAATACAGGAATCTTAGTCTCAAGGGCTAATTAATTCGTCTCATGTCCTTCTAAGCTTTTCGATCTTGTCCGTTTTTTTTACAATTGTTGAACTGAATTCGTAAATTTGTGTTCCCTACTGACGATACAGAGTGTTCAATGCTAATGGCACGTGATGAAATAGAGCTCGACCGTCCGTTAATCATTGAGGGTGTGGGGCGACGCGCTGCCGTCCAGCAACAAAACACTCCACGCACGCGCTGCGCTAAAGCGGCCCAGAGTGCAAACAACAAATTCGTTTTCGGGGGTCGTAGCCCTGACCCCTCCATGGGCCGACCTCACTGACCCCCCACCCCCTCTGCCCCCCTGAGATTTGTTTCTGGAGCGTTCCATTGTTATTCTCGTTGACGCATTGATATTTCCAGCCTTCTTACCTAATAATACCCTTTGTGTGCTTATTTATTCGTATATTTAAATATTTGTTTGGTGGCCGCTTGTTCCGTCTCTCTGTCACGCTCATAAGGATGTTTAATGACCTTATCTATGATCCGAGTTCCTCCAGTGCACAAGTACAAGAATATTTTTATCTCAGATACTATTAGGATGAATAAATTTATTGGTCATCCGCATTGGGAAAATTTATTCAAGGAAAAGATTGAATCCCGTCGTTTTTACCGGGCTGAGTACAGTTTAACAATTGCTCTTTATATTGGCATGCATACTCGCGAAGTATTCTATCTGCAAGATGTCAATTATTGCTGAGACCAGGTAAATATTTTGGTGTTTGGGGGCCAAAGTTCAGATTTCTGCGTGAGGGCTATTTATGATTCATTTTATCCGTTTTGGTTATTCTGACAACATTTGTGAATCTTCTTTATTTTCTTTGTGAAGACTATTTCATTTTTTCTAACGTAATGAGAATAGTGTTGAAGATTAGTTTAGATTCCAAGTTAGTTTTAAGCCTCCGTAACTATAACAAAGGTGTTCCTGAAGGAAAAAAAGCATCATTAAGTATAGCATTTTCGGAACGGAAAACATATGCACAAAGAGTGTTCCCACGCCCTGCGCATAAAAACAGCCAGATGGAAGGAAGTTTATGAAACGAGATGAAAGTGAACTGAAAAAAATGTTCATCACGGAATAAAAATTCATTCTTTTTCAACAATCAGTAGGGTTATGCAACTTCCACCTCGCGGCATCACATGTTGCCTTTGGGAACGATAAAGATGTTGAGTGAGGTATGAATAGTCAAACAACCTATCTATAGTAAGAACTAATATTTATACAACATACACTCGTCTATGTACTTCATTTTGACAGAAACTGAAATTCGCGGCTTGAAGTGTAAAATACACACTAATTGCTGTCATTAAGTCAACTGATCGATTATAAGTTTTTAGAATTGAGTTCCAATTGCATCTTTTAATTTTAGAACTTGCATAAAATTTACTTGAGACCCTGACGTAATGGGAGTCCTTTGAACGCGTCGCGACGTTCTGCAGGCGCACGAAGTCAACGTCAGGCATGGTGCTGTAGAGTTGCTGCGTCCTCGCGTAGTGCGGCTGGCGGCGGCAGCTTTTTGATGCTCTGCAGAATTTGGGAGAGAATGTTTATTCACTGTCGCCGTCTGTACAATATTGAACAAGTGATGAGTGAATGTAAAATCTACAGTCGCGTGCCTATTCTTATGTACAGCTCTTCTTTTTGGGATTGTACCATTCATTCTTCAAGTGTTCATGTATCAAGGGTATTTTGTAATTCACCTGGAAAATGGTGTAAACTTCATCGTCGTGTAATAGATCAGTTAGAGGTATTGGGAAACAATAAGCATTTGATCGTTCCAACTGACTGAATTGCTCGCAACGTGACAGCGGCAAACTCGGCAATCTCAACGTGTGCTAAATATTTGTTTAATTTAAAAATACATTTTTTTGCGGGGAAGAAGTTTGATAATGAAGACTTTCTGCAATCGCGCACCCGATTTATGGATGCGCGGAAACTGCATGGTTCATGCGCACAAACTCAGCGCACGTCGGTCTCCAATGTCTTCAATTTTTTCTTGGCGATAAACGCATCCATTATTTCTATTTATTCTGCTTTGTCTGGAACGTCTGGAAGATATTATCTGAATGTTTTTTATCGGACACCTGCCATTCTATATTTTGATGTAACCTTCAAACGCCATCTATAAGTATACAAGTTCATTGCAAATATTAGCGCTGTGTACACACAACCTTGTTTGATAGTTATCCTTGAATTTGAATGTCATGTGAACTCTATGCCGCTCTTCCTCTTTGTACCTTCCCTCAATTCAAAGTACGGTAGCGAATCCTTGATAGGGTAGTTAACAAAATTAGCTCCTTTTTCTATGTGGTTGTACAAACCGACTATGTTTGCTTTTTGCCATCCGAGCATGGCCAGGAGAGCATTTCCTGTCTGTGCTCATAAATAGGCTGGTATATAACCACGTACAATGGCATCACATCCGAGGATGGCTTGGTGCGTGGGGACCCTCGCATGGCGATGCGCAACCGTAAAATGAACCAAAAAATCCAAGATATTCGAAAGTAACCAACATTACCGCGACCGTTCCAGCGACAACCGTCGCTGGAGCGTGTCACTTACCCTCATTGTTTCTGCATTGAATGCCGTCCTCATCGAGCTTCGCCGAGCAAACGAAACTCTAGGCAAGGATATCGGGTCAGACTTGCTGGTTCCGACCGAGTTACGGGCTTCTGATCCCGGCTCTTCCGCGTCGCGTCCTGTTGTCCGTAGTTTTCGTAACGCCTTCGGGTTTAGCAAGTTAAAGTCGCAAAACTTCAGTTTCCAAAAGTTCCTGCCTCCCGTGACGTTTGTTTTTCATGATGCTTAACGCTTGTCTAACTAGTGATATTTTCGTTTTCGTGCTGTGCTATCGTTGTGTTTCTTGTATTTCTATTGTTGTGCTATATTAATTGCGATTTAAATTGATGCAATAAAAGTTTCATATGTTCTCTTTGCGTTTGAATATTTCAGCGTTTTGACGTGACTTCCTTAATGCGGTAAAAAGGAATTCAATATCTTCAAAGTATTGCACCAATATAACTGCAGTGACGATGAAGTGTTTCTACGATGCATAAATCATTCAAATAGTTGTTAGCTTTGCGTATCATGAACGTAAGTTTTGGTTGTGAGAATCTGAGGTGAGTGCAGTGTTAAAACTCAGCTGAGTGTTAATTATTTTGCACTGTCCTCACTCCTCCTATATATGTCTCCAGGAGGGCAAAGGCACAATACTTTGGTTACCGATGTATTCCAGTCGATTAAGCCATTTTATGTTTCTGTCCTGTCTCTCTTGTGCCGGGGTATTTATGTTGGTTTCATATCCCTGTAGCTACCAGGTGGCAGCACTCGTGTCTCCTAAAATAAACTATCGAAAGGAATAATAATTTTTTTCTAAATCTTACCCACTTTTTATCGTACATGTTATTCATCTTTCTGAATAACTACTTTGCTCAAATGCGTGTTTTAGTGTGCGATTGTGGGTTATTTGTTTCTGTAGTTGAATATTTCACGCCTTTTTTTAACTCGCAGGTTGCTGGCTCAGAGAAAGTTTCTCAGAACTCATAACCGTTCCATGTTTGTTTTAAATTGCGCCAAATGGTGTACTCACACTTGTAAAATAGGTATAAATCCAATGTCTCTTATCCTGAATTTTTGTTGATTCCGACGAGGCGTAGAACTAGTCTCAAATGACCCCTTTTTTGAGCAGTAGATTATTATTTTTTATTAACAGATATCAGAAGTAGAAATGGCACTTCACTGCTGAATAATCATTAAAAGCAAGCGGGTGATTAGATTTCATATTCAATGAATATAGTGTTTGGTATGATTTTTAGACTTGAATCTCATTTAATTATGAGCGACAACACATCTCTTGTCACTTAGAAGCTCAAAATCCATGTGCAAGCTTTCCTACTAGGTATTTCCTTAACTTCAATTTGTATAATGGCGGTTTTAGATAGTTCTCGAGTATGAATGGAGATTTCCATTTTCTCCGTGAGAACTACGCTCCGAAGCTGCCGCCGCTAGCCGTTTTCTCACCATTGTTTCGATATTTTCTCAAGTTGGGTCGGAGTTGAATTTTCTCCAAGTTTCGTCAATGGCACACGGTGTCTCTAACTCGCAACTAGAGCAATGGGAGAATCGCCAAATTCTTTTGCACGTGTTTATGCCTGGTATTAATGATCTCTTGAACATCTAACGACAGTATATCATGGGATAGATGCAAGGCTTCTTCCCGGTAGTTCTTATTTGATGATGAAATCCTTCGGATGAGCAAGCAGCTGCGAAATAACTGAACGAGTGAGAGTACGACGACACTTCTTCTCTGAAATTACGTGCTGGTCCGACCAGTCTAATGCTTGAGAATATCTGCGCAAATTAATTCTTTATATTTAATCATTTCGAGCATTCTGCTGTTTCTCGAAGTAGAAAACTCGTAATCAAGCTTGTCAATATTGCGTAGTTGAATTTTTTTGTGAGAATTATTCTTCATTGTATAATGAGGACGCGATGCTCCTTTGAGCTGGGCAGGATTTCCGGAGTTCTTTCGATTAGATATTTATATAATTAGATAACCCTTTAGTCGTTCCTCGTTAATTTATCTTGAGGAATTCCCTTACATTTTCCTTAGTTTAAATAATACTTTTCTCCATACTTTCACTGTGTTTGGACAGGGGCACTGAACGTGCGTGTACAAGATTTAGATCTTAATGTTATTTTATTAAGGCATCAGGATTCTTAAACATTAGATCATGAATAAGTTGTTCTGAGAGGGTTCCGTGAATTTATTTAAAATTAGTGACGTGTGCTGAATTTTTTAAATTGAGGTGTCCGCAGAAGTTAATATAAACGTATCGTTGACAAAATAGATTGCTAGGAAACCAACAAAGTATGTATAATTTAGTCACCAAGTTTGAAAGTTGGCTTTAAAAGTAGCTCTTACAATTGTACTTCTACATTTGGGATGCGTTCAACATCACTGCCTCAATATTTTTTGACCAAGTAAGATTCAAAGTCAACTCTTTAATTAGCTCTAACTGGGCAGTTTCTGTATCTGACTCATATCAATGACAAGCTGATGTCAGTGATAGTCAAATATCAGCGGTTGGAATAACGACTTGCGAATAATTTTCGATGACAAAAGATTAATATCGACATTGAAGTTACTAGTAAGTCTCCTCAAGTATGAAGTTAGGCTAATTAATGAGAAATCTTGAAGGCATCCAAGATCTTCAATCCAGTGTGCGCGGGAAGAGAAAAGAAGCCGATCATAAAAAATACGCGCGTGGAATACACCACACGCTGTCTCGTGCGGGATTGCAGCGGCTGTCTCGTGCGGGATTGCAGCGGCTGTCTCGTGCGGGATTGCAGCGGCTGTCTCGTGCGGGATAACAGCGGCTGTCTCGTGCGGGATAACAGCGGCTGTCTCGTGCGGGATTACAGCGGCTGTCTCGTGCGGGATTGCAGCGGCTGTCTCGTGCGGGATTGCAGCGGCTGTCTCGTGCGGGATTACAGCGGCTGTCTCGTGCGGGATTACAGCGGCTGTCTCGTGCGGGATTACAGCGGCTGTCTCGTGCGGGATTGCAGCGGCTGTCTCGTGCCTGATTACAGCGGCTGTCTCGTGCGGGATTGCAGCGGCGGTCTCGTGCGGGATTACAGCGGCAGTCTCGTGCCTGATTACAGCGGCTGTCTCGTGCGGGATTACAGCGGCTGTCTCGTGCCTGATTACAGCGGCTGTCTCGTGCGGGATTGCAGCGGCTGTCTCGTGCGGGATTGCAGCGGCTGTCTCGTGCGGGATTGCAGCGGCTGTCTCGTGCCTGATTACAGCGGCTGTCTCGTGCGGGATTACAGCGGCTGTCTCGTGCGGGATTACAGCGGCTGTCTCGTGCGGGATTGCAGCGGCTGTCTCGTGCGGGATTACAGCGGCTGTCTCGTGCGGGATTGCAGTGGCTGTCTCGTGCGGGATTACAGCGGCTGTCTCGTGCGGGATTGCAGCGGCTGTCTCGTGCCTGATTACAGCGGCTGTCTCGTGCGGGATTGCAGCGGCTGTCTCGTGCGGGATTGCAGCGGCTGTCTCGTGCGGGATTACAGCGGCTGTCTCGTGCGGGATTACAGCGGCTGTCTCGTGCGGGATTATAGCGGCTGTCTCGTGCCTGATTACAGCGGCTGTCTCGTGCCTGATTACAGCGGCTGTCTCGTGCCTGATTACAGCGGCTGTCTCGTGCGGGATTACAGCGGCTGTCTCTTGCGGGATTACAGCGTCTGTCTCGTGCCTGATTACAGCGGCTGTCTCGTGCGGGATTACAGCGGCGGTCTCGTGCGGGATTACAGCGGCTGTCTCGTGCGGGATTACAGTGGCTGTCTCGTGCGGGATTACAGCGGCTCTCTCGTGCCTGGTTACAGTGGCTCTCTCGTGCCTGGTTACAGCGGTTGTCTCGTGCGGGATTACAGCGGCTGTCTCGTGCGGGATTACAGCGGCTGTCTCATGCGGGATTACAGCGGCTGTCTCGTGCGGGATTACAGCGATTGCCTCGTGCGGGATTACAGCGGTTGCCTGTGCGGGATTAAAGCGGCTGTTTCGTGCGGGACTACAGCGGCTGTCTCGTGCGGGATTACAGCGATTGCCTCGTGCGGGATTACAGCGATTGATTGTGCGGGATTACAGCGGCTGTCTCGCATTGAATGACAATGTCTGTCTCATGAAAACAGGATGAGGCATTCTGTCCATGTGCTGCGTTTCCTGCGTAGTATCCTTCATGTACCCTATCGTATTGGCCTTGAAAGTCAGGTTGGCTCGTTTTCTTTCCGAAAACTTCCTCGTCTCGCTCATTTTTTATATGTTTGGTGAGCGTTCAATCATTTTAGACGAGTTGGTGTTAAAGAGAGTTCATTCCGTGTCGAAAAATCTTGGTACTCGTATACACACCTCAAAAGTTCATTGAAAAACAAGCCATTTGAAACTTAAAGCTTCACGTCGATGAAAAGTGCAAACGTTCGTCGTCATGACTAACCTGGATGTTTTTATAGCGTGTAATGCTTCAAGTTGAACTCTTCAGTTGTTCGTCTTTTATCCCAAAGTACTTTTATACGATACAGTCGAAGATCTCCGACGTACGTTTTGGTCAACTTAGATACGTTACCCTTGACTTCAATGACCGGATTGTGTCGCTCGGTGGGACTTGTATTCTGATGGATATCGTGTGATTATTCTGGGATGATTGAAATGCTTTCGAAAATCAAGAGAAGGCCGTTCCTTCAGTGGATACCCTAGAGAGGAATTGAAATTCTAATGAATATCGTGTCGAGATCGATCTTTCAGTGGATGTTCTGAGGGATTGCATTTCTTCGAAATATCCAGTGAAGACCGTACATTCAGTAGCTTCTCTGGGGCTCAAGTACAATAGCCACTGAATTTCTCAGATATGGAGGTTCTTCTCAGGGTTAAGTATAGACTAACTAACTTGGAATTAAGTCACTGACTTGCATTCCAGTTGGTTGAGTGAGTTTATTCTATACCGTGGGCACTGGCGGCCCCAAGAAATACTGTTAGGTTACCTCAACTGTAGATAGCCTTTGGGACTTCGTTCAGCTTTCATGACATCTTCGCCATCTCGTCATCTATTCATTTTTGTTCTTTCTTCCTTACTTGCTGTGCATATGAGCTGGGTGTTCTGTGTGGGAACGCACTTTGTGCGTGGATTCCCCTTTTTAAACAGTCCATACTAAATACTCCCTTCTCTTTGTTCCCTTGAGGTTACCTTCCTTGTAGCTTGAGAGTGGTGAACTAACTAATATAATAATAAATTAAAGGTTGTAAAAGTAGGTATGTATTGGGACAGTACTTCTCGGGAGGATATGTTTGGAGAATAGCTATAGTTATTCAGGTAAATGACCTATAGTAACTGCCCTTTTAAGCAGGAATTGATTAGAGTGTTTCTTCTTGAAGATACCGCATAAAACGAACTTCTGTATAAATTTGTTTGCTTCTGTACTGACTTTCGGGAGTGAAATTGACATGGATTCTTCCGTGGCTAATCTGCTTCAAAACTCCATGTATTTGTTCCTTGTTTACTGCGAAATGAGCATAGCTGCTGTCCTTAGAACGATGGAAATACGTACACCATTTCATTAATGAATATTTCTTTGCCTCTTGCGCGCTCAAAAATCATTCTGGGGAGAGTTTCCGCGTGGCCGGCTCACATACCCGCCCGGAGCGCTGAGTTCCTCCACCGCGCGCAATCAGAGAGCAACAAAGCTTGTCAATCGCGGCAGCGTGCGCTGTGCACAAGCAGAGCCGCGTTCATTGTCATTCCTCTTGTCTTGTGTGGACCAAATGTTGGCGTCATGCGGGTGAACTTTTACCTTTGATTTTCATACATTCTGAGTTTGATGCGTTCCAGAGTGAAGCACTTGGAGAAATTTGGTCTCAAAATAATTGTGTTGGAACGCATCCTGGGGTGATATAACTTTCGAACATTTTAGATCAAGGTGAGATTGGTAAACATTTGAATTAAATTCTCTGCGAAGTTGTTGCTGCTAAGTGACATGTTTCGAGATCCACAACTCGCTCAGAACGAATTTCCGTGATTTTATCGCGCACTTGATGGATCCTGAACTATCGGAGTTTGCACATGAGTGGTGTTCATTTTAAATTGAACTTGTATCGTATTGTAGTAGACAGAATTATTCTGGTAGTGGCTGTTATGATTTATTGCTGTAATTTTACGGAAAATAAAAAATTTTGAACCCAAAATTTTGTAAATACAGATTCGAGGAATGTCCACGAAAGCTGGTAATAAGGCTGCGTTTTGAGCTGTTACTAATTTTAAGTTCATGATAGTGCTTCTACGAAACATGCTTTACAAAAATGAGTGCTCTTGAAATACACCTGATATCAGGTATATGATAATATGCACCTAAGTACTACAGTTATGGTGTTGCGCCTAAAACGTTCAATAAGGCCGGAAATATATCCTCATGAAGATGAGACGTGAGTGTGAAAGTCATCATGACATTTGAGTGTAAGTTTGACTGTGCCAATGAGACATTCAAGTGTAATTGCGAGTGCTGGAGTTCGGGATGTAATGATAATTAATTGAAGTAAAATAAAATTAGAACACGTCTTCAAATTCTAATTTCATTCGACGGTATATTTTATATAAAATTAATTATACTAACTGAGAAGTCCGGGGAGAACACACTTTGGATTGCGTGTAAAATATGTGCGCAATTCGTTGTTGTAAAATGGATCTAAATTGCGTAAATGTAGACCCCAGCACTGTACCTGGGACTTGATAAAAAATAGACAAACTTGGCGAGGAACGAGATTAGCCGAAAAGTTTCCACTTTCATCAAGATTATATTTCTTATTTGCATGTGAATTTCAATGGCGGTTGATGAGTTCCGGCGTGTGCGGGGATACCTCGAGGAAGTCCAGTTTTCTGACGTGAGCGAGTTAGAGCTCAACTAATTCTGGCAGAAACTGGTGAGAGTCAGGAATGCATCGCAGTTCCATTTGAATTGAAATGATTTTTGAGTGGCAAGCACCGGAACAGCACCCGGCACGGATTGTGATCTTGAGGAGCTTTGGTTCTAGAACGCAGTTGACGAGAGGAAGATATAAGAATGAGAAGGAAATTTGAAGTGAAGAGGATATTGATGTTGAAAGCGATATTGAATGAAAATAAATAACACCAAGTACAAAATAAGAAAAGATGCTAGTCATCGGAGGTCAAAATTGCCGAGTATCTGCTGTGCATTGAGGCGGGCAGGAAGAGCAAATGATCGCTTGGTTCGCTTACAACAGCCGAGAGAAGCTGGAAACTTGCGCACCCTGGAAAATTGGGAAAGATGGAGTCTGGAGCGCCAGGAAATTGAAACGATATTGGATCCAGGGGGAGTGCCTTCAGTGGGTACTGAGGAAGGTGTGGGTGTGCAGTGGGAAGTACTAGGAGGTGGGGGTGTGCAGTGGGGAGTACTGGGATGTGTCAATGTGCAGTGGGGAGTACTGGGATGTATGAATGTGCAGTGGGGAGTACTGGGATGTGTGAATGTGCAGTGGGGAGCACTGGAAGGTGTGGGTGTTGGTGTGCAGTGGGGAGTGCAGGTGGGAGGTGTGGGTGTTGGTGTGCAGTGGGGAGTACTGGGAGGTGTGGGTATTGGTGTGCAGTGGGGAATACTGGGAGGTGTGGGTGTTGGTGTGCAGTGGGGAGTGCTGGGAGGTGTGGGTGTTGGAGTACAGTAGGGAGTACTGGGAGGTGTAGGTGTTGGTGTGCAGTGGGGAGTGCTGGGTGGTGTTGGTGTGCAGTGGGGAGTGCTGGCAGGTGTGGGTGTTGGTGTGCAGAGGGGAGTACTGGGAGGTGCGGGTGTTGGTATGCAGTGGGGAGTACTGGGAGGTTTGAGTGTGGGTGTGCAGTAGGGAGTACTGGGAGGTGTGGGTGTTGGTGTGCAGTGGGGAGTGCTGGCAGGTGTGGGTGTTGGTGTGCAGTGGGGAGTGCTGGCAGGCGTGGGTGTTGGTGTGCAGTGGGGAGTACTGGGAGGTTTGGGTGTGGTGTGCAGCAGGGAGTACTGGGAGGTGTGGGTGCTGTAGTCGGCTTGACAGCGTCGCAACGGGGACTGAAAAACAGTGGGCCCCAGAATTACAGTACATAAGTCGCTGACCAACATTCTGAAGTTGAAATGTCTCATGAAGTGATGAATCCATATGTAAATGATACTCATGCTTGATACACTGATGCGCTCGCTAGCAACATTGAGGCATGAGTCCAAGCGCCCGTACTCGTTTGCATTCATCAATCCTCAACTGACGCAGTTCACTTCCGGTGGTGTAGCCTGATTTCCACGGACTGAAATTAAACTTTCAATGTGTTCACAAACTACCTGTAGTTCCGCGCATCTTGCCTCTTAATTCAGTCATCTTCCTCGATAAGAGCTGCGCATTTTTCCTGCTCAGGCGACCACGACGCTGCAGTCTCTCCCTGCAGATAGGCTCGTCAGTTCCACCTGAGCATCGCGGACTTGTGCTGCATCCGCGTGTTGCGACACGAGGCTGCATGTGCTGGCTACCACAGTTTGTGTGCGTGTTTGTGTCACTCGCTGTGTTTGTGTCACTTGAAGTGTTTGTGTCACGCATCAATTTTACGCGTTTTCATTACACTGAGCATCAGTATTCATCAGTTGCAATCAGGTCCATTTTCGGTCGCCACTAGTGCGTTGCGCTCACGTGTGTGTCTCCAGCGCGCGTGTTTGCGTAATTTGTTGACGTCTCGCGTGGCGTGCAGTTTAATTTTCAGCTCTTTGGGGTCTGAGGAGGGATCTTAATCCCGGCCCGCATTCGCTCTGATTTACAGCCGCCGGCTCGCTGCATCTGCGCTTATTTGACTGGAGCATTGCGCCCTGCCTGCCGCCGCGTCGACTGCTGCAGAGGTGCACCAATGTTCCTCACTGGCCCGAGTTGGGATCTGCCATCCCAACGTTGTTCGTATTCCCGGGGTTAATTTATATGATTCTTAGCACCTTGTTTTAAATGTTTCATTTGTGGAGCAATTGCACTGTTTAATTGTGCGTGACGGTTGGTAATATATTGGGCGCCATAAATATTTAAATATTTGACCCCAGCTCCAATAAATTGCCTCCCATTTCTTCAAGATAACAAGATTACTTAGAAACACAAATCCTATCTCGCTAGGACTGAAGAGAAATTCTCATAAATAGTCATTTGCCACGTGTCCAAAAGTTTTTATTTTGATAGAGTCGTTGTTCAGCCATTATTTCTCCATCACACATGCAATCATATGCGTGTGTGCGTGTGTATGTATGTGTGTGCGTGCGAGTGTATGTGTATGAGAGTGTGTATACGTGTGAGAGTGTGTATGCGTGTGTGAGTGTATGTGTATGTGCATGTGTGTGTGTGTCAGCACGTATCACGCGAGCGTAACCGCGGCCCCGACGTCCTAGCAACGTACAATGCAGTGTGTCGCGAGGGAAAAAAGCGCTCCTCACCTCTGACCACAGGAGAAATTTGATACACTTGATCGTGCGGCGAAAAGCTCGCACGCTTTTACGCGGGGAAACTGCGTACGACTGCGACCGTATGTACTGTGCTTCCTGCATTGTTGTGTGTGGTGCACTGCGGCGTGTGGTGCACTACGGCGTGTGGTGCACTGCGGCGTGTGGTGCACTGCGGCGTGTGGTGCACTGCGGCGTGTGGTGCACTGCGGTGTGTGGTGCACTGCGGCGTGTGGTGCACTGCGGCGTGTGGTGCACTACGGCGTGTGGTGCACTGCGGCGTGTGGTGCACTGCGGCGTGTGGTGCACTACGGCGTGTGGTGCACTGCGGCGTGTGGTGCACTGCGGCGTGTGGTGCACTGCGGTGTGTGGTGCACTGCGGTGTGTGGTGCACTGCGGCGTGTGGTGCACTGCGGCGTGTGGTGCACTGCGGCGTGTGGTGCACTGCGGCGTGTGGTGCACTGCGGCGTGTGGTGCACTGCGGTGTGTGGTGCACTGCGGTGTGTGGTGCACTGCGGCGTGTGGTGCACTGCGGCGTGTGGTGCACTACGGCGGGTGGTGCACTACGGCGGGTGGTGCACTGCGGCGTGTGGTGCACTGCGGCGTGTGGTGCACTGCGGCGTGTGGTGCACTGCGGCGTGTGGTGCACTACGGCGGGTGGTGCACTGCGGCGTGTGGTGCACTGCGGCGTGTGGTGCACTGCGGCGTGTGGTGCACTGCGGCGTGTGGTGCACTGCGGCGTGTGGTGCACTGCGGTGTGTGGTGCACTTCGGCGTGTGGTGCACTGCGGCGTGGGGTGCACTGCGGCGTGTGGTGCACTGCGGCGTGTGGTGCACTGCGGCGGGTGGTGCACTACGGCGGGAGGTGCTCTGCGGCGTGTGGTGCTCTGCGGCGTGTGGTGCACTGCGGCGTGTGGTGCACTGCGGCATACAATGCAGTGCGGAGTGTACTGCACTGCTCCAGAGAAACAAAAGCGAAACCCAAAAAACTGTTTTCGTTCGTTACTGCTGTTCCGTTCAAAATAAATCTCTGTGACGACAGAAGTCTTTGTATTCTTGCATTGCGATTGCGTGCTCGCCGGCAGCAAGAAATTCTAAGTACGTGCGCGCGACATCGCTCACCATCTGTGAGCACGACATCGCGGCTCTTCCTGTCCTTACAGACCGATCTTTCGCATGAGATTCAAATTTCGTGGATCACGACTTAAATTGGCTCTTATTTGTAAACATCGCCTTGCGTGCTCCGTCTCCGCCGCCTCGCCAGAGCGAGGCTGCCGATCTCCACTGCAAGTTCTCATCGAGTTTGTTGTGCGTGGCCAGCCTTGTACTTCATGCATAACGATTCGGTTTGTACTTATTTTGTTTTTTGAAAATTGCCCCATCAACCAGAATTTCTCCAATAGCAAATATAAACTGGCAGTTCAATAACATTCTGTGATGAATACGATATATTTCAGCCTCTCACTTACGGCGTTTGCGAATTTGTGTCAAGTTCCTGCGCACAAAATGAAGACGACTTTCTGTACAAGGTTAAGCCGTGCATCCTTTGATTAATTTCCAGGCTTTAATAACAGCAACAGCCGGGCTGCAGCCCAGGTCTCTTCGCAAGCCTGCGTCGCAGAGCTGCACGCACACTCAATTAGTAAATGAAATTCAGACTTCCTGAATATCGTGCGGAGTTAAGCGAAACTTGCTAAGTAATTGACAAATTTGTGCCAAGTTGTTCACGTAAGCTTCTTTTCGTAAGTTTACTTTTTTCTCAAACCATTTTCGACACGCATAATTTTTTCCCTATTATTTAATCTTCACGATAAAGCTTGGCTACAGCGTATTCGTACTGTTTCGCAGGGCGATGAACTATTGGTAATGGTTGATTTTCTATCTAGCAGCTTAAGGGATTAGATCTTAGATTCTTGTTTTTAGGGGTTCCGTTGAAGTTAGCTCCACTTTCGTGCAGAATGCTCTAATTAAGTTACCAACAAAGTTTTCGCTCGACCGGAACGCGTAAGTTGTGCGCCTGGAAAGCGGGAATCAACGCGCATAGTGGAAATCAACTCCGTATAGGTGGCGACTTTATATCCAATTGATCTTTTCGAAATTTGTGAGTTTTGTTGATATGTGAGAGTAGTTCAGGGCAGTATTTACTAAAAGAAGCATCTGTGGATCCCACGAACATCAGTGCATTTGTTTAATTATTATTAATCATTTTCCTGAATTTTCTGAAGGCTTCTACTGAAACAGTTTGACCGCACTCGCGAAGCTTGGTGCTGTTCACTCCTTTTTTATGAATTGATAAACACTAGGGCTGTTAAAAAAGCTTTCATCTTTGGATGATAGTATTCATACATGGAATTTATTTAAGTTTTTTTTAGTTCAATCATGTGTTGCGTTTCACGCAACTTCCTATATTTCATCCCATGAATGCAACGCTACGAGGAAGGATTGCATCTAACCAACGGCATTTCCTTACAATGCTTTGAAAAGATCCCAAAAATAACGCCATCTCGCGAGGAATTTGTTCTCGTACATAAATCCAGCATCGTGCAATTCTACGATACTTTGCACAATCAACTACGAACAATAGCACGAAAAACTTCCGCAGCTGCGCAGCGCGAGGAGGCGCCGTTTAAATGTTTATCCTCTGCCGCACGCGCTCATCACATCTACCCTGCGGGAACTACACGGCATTAGGGTTCCAATTGACTACCCTTTCACTTCGATGTATATATTTATATGTTTATGTAATTTTAACTACGTAGGATCTTACTTACTTTTTAAAGAAAAATGTAGGATTCCTTTTTTAACGACTGTAAGTAGGATTGTGGGCTTTACACCATTTAAATGTCAATTGCTGCCGTGATGCATTTCTTCATAACGACACATCTTCAGGGTTTAAAAGGATCAAGCCTGGGAGATTAGAGCGGGAGGCTGGCTGGGCGAGATCACAAGGACTGGTGCTCATTTCTTAGGGTTCATCCCCTTAGGTGATGAATCTGCGATATTTCGAATTGGCGTATAAATGTGAATGGAAGTGTGATTCATCATAAAAGATCAGAAGGCTCATCTTGCCTCGATTTGACCTATTAACTTCAATTCAAAACGCGATCAGCCTCCCCACATACGCATTACCTAGGTACGCCAAAATGGACTCGTAAGATAGGTCTTCATTATTACTTACAGCTTCTCTCTCAACAGCTTTGTGATATATATATACATATATATTTAAATATATATATATTGATATATATATGTATTGATATATATATATATTTATATATATTTATATATACATATATATATATATATATTTATATATATATATATATTTATATATATATATTTATATATATATATATATATATATATATATATATATATCAATATGTTTTGGGAGCAGCGATTCATTTATACAAGTTTGATTAAATAGAATGCCATTTTTCTTGTTGATAATTTGTTTCATTATTTTTTCCAATGATCTTATGTTGTTTTTTTGGTCGACTGTTAAAAAATTAAAAGTTTCTCCGAGGGTCATTTCATTATAATTGAGCGACGCGTTTCGTCCATCAATGGACATCTTCAGGCTAAAAAAGTTTGCAGCTACAATAGAGGTAGAAAGGTGCTGCTACAATGGCTGCTGATGATAGAATGGACCGACTGGAATGGGTGGGTTTCAGCATAGCTATGGTACAGTTAAAGGCAAGTTAAAGTTAAATGTGGGAGCGGAAACGGCGGTGTACCGTTGTAGGCAAAGTTATGAGTGGAGTTTGAGAGTTCGTATTGTGCCGGTATTTTGGTTGTTGATGATCGGATTTTTCTTTTGGATAAGGATTGCCTCGGTTATTTGTAACCTATTGTAGTCTCGTTCTCTATAAATTATTTTTGTATTGTTAACTAGGTTTTCTTGGGTTAAGTCAATTTTATGAGTGTTTTTCGCGTGTGTTTTGGGTCCACCAGATGCTAAATGCATTGTTAGTCTTCTAGAGAGGGAGGTTGTAGTCATGCCGATGTACGAACATTTAAGAGGCTCGCAGTCCTCATGATTACAAGAGTATTCGTACACGACATGAGTTTGTTTGAGAGTAGATTGTTTATGGCTATGGTTGTTCCTGGAAATGAGACTAGTAATGGTGGGGCATTTGTAGTATACAATAAGTTGAAGTTTTTCGTGTGGGTTACTGCAACTTGTGTTGTTTTTTATCATTTGTTTCAAAACTCTTTCGTCAGTTTTATAGGCTGCGGAGTATTGATTTTGGTAATATACTTGATGAACGGTTTTGTCTTCTTTGCAGTTTTGCAGTTTTGAGAGGTAATTCCTAACGGTGTTGTCAAATAGTGTATTTGAGTATCCATTGTTAATAAATGCTTGTTTGAGTCTTGAAAGGTTTTCATGGAAGATGTGCCAGTTGGAAGCTATTTTAAACGTGCGGTGGACCATTGCTTTGATCGTGCTGTCTTTGTATTTTTGCGGGCATTCACTATTGGCGTTGAGATATATGCCGGTGTCCGTTGGTTTCTTGTATACTGAGGTAGAGAAATTATTGTCAGATGCGTCGACAGTCACGTCCAGAAAGTTCAATTTGTTGCCTGTACCTATTTCAAGGGTGAATTTTAATACCGAGTTTGATTCGAACATATTTTTCAGGTTGGTAAGTGATTCTATCGAATTTACAACCAGGAAACAATCATCGACATAACGGCAGTAAATGGTTGGTCTTGTATCTGGGTTGTTATCTAGGATATTGTTTTCAAGCGAGGTCATATGAAAGTTGGCTAGAGTTACTCCCAAGGGGCTGCCCATGCTGACTCTATCTTCTGTTTGTTGATAGATTTTTCCATCCATGTGAGTGAAGGGGCATTCTGTTGTGCATGCGATTAATAGTTTCTTTAGAAGGCTGTGTTCAAAGGGCGGGGCTGTTGCTGGATTGTGGTATGCTGCATTACATAATATTTCAATTGTAGGGAGGACCGGTACATTTGTGAATAGGGACTCCACATCCAATGAAGCTATTAGCCCTTGAGGGTTTGTTGTCTTTAACAGCTGGAGAAAATCGTCTGTGGAGTTTATCTGATATTTCGCCGGTAGGTATGGGGTTATTATACGGTTGAGTTGTTTTGCCACTTCGTAAACAGGGGTCGTTACTTGGGATACTATGGGTCGTAAGGGATGTCCGGGTTTATGGGTTTTAACTGTACCGTAAATGTAACCGGGGCTGTATTCGCCAACTATTGGTTGCAGGATTTTGTTTGGTTTACCTTTGTTAACTGCACTAATTAACTTATTTACCTTTGTTTTCAGTGTTAACAACTCAACCGTATAATAACCCCATACCTACCGGCGAAATATCAGATAAACTCCACAGACGATTTTCTCCAGCTGTTAAAGACAACAAACCCTCAAGGGCTAATAGCTTCATTGGATGTGGAGTCCCTATTCACAAATGTACCGGTCCTCCCTACAATTGAAATAATATGTAATGCAGCATACCACAATCCAGCAACAGCCCCGCCCTTTGAACACAGCCTTCTAAAGAAACTATTAATCGCATGCACAACAGAATGCCCCTTCACTCACATGGATGGAAAAATCTATCAACAAACAGATGGAGTCAGCATGGGCAGCCCCTTGGGAGTAACTCTAGCCAACTTTTATATGACCTCGCTTGAAAACAATATCCTAGATAACAACCCAGATACAAGACCAACCATTTACTGCCGTTATGTCGATGATTGTTTCCTGGTTGTAAATTCGATAGAATCACTTACCAACCTGAAAAATATGTTCGAATCAAACTCGGTATTAAAATTCACCCCTGAAATAGGTACAGGCAACAAATTAAACTTTCTGGACGTGACTGTCGACGCATCTGACAATAATTTCTCTACCTCAGTATACAAGAAACCAACGGACACCGGCATATATCTCAACGCCAATAGTGAATGCCCGCAAAAATACAAAGACAGCACGATCAAAGCAATGGTCCACCGCACGTTTAAAATAGCTTCCAACAGGCACATCTTCCATGAAAACCTTTCAAGACTCAAACAAGCATTTATTAACAATGGATACTCAAATACACTATTTGACAACACCGTTAGGAATTACCTCTCAAAACTGCAAAACTGCAAAGAAGACAAAACCGTTCATCAAGTATATTACCAAAATCAATACTCCGCAGCCTATAAAACTGACGAAAGAGTTTTGAAACAAATGATAAAAAACAACACAAGTTGCAGTAACCCACACGAAAAACTTCAACTTATTGTATACTACAAATGCCCCACCATTACTAGTCTCATTTTCAGGAACAACCATAGCCATAAACAATCTACTCTCAAACAAACTCATGTCGTGTACGAATACTCTTGTAATCATGAGGACTGCGAGCCTCTTAAATGTTCGTACATCGGCATGACTACAACCTCCCTCTCTAGAAGACTAACAATGCATTTAGCATCTGGTGGACCCAAAACACACGCGAAAAACACTCATAAAATTGACTTAACCCGAGAAAACCTAGTTAACAATACAAAAATAATTTATAGAGAACGAGACTACAATAGGTTACAAATAACCGAGGCAATCCTTATCCAAAAGAAAAATCCGATCATCAACAACCAAAATACCGGCACAATACGAACTCTCAAACTCCACTCATAACTTTGCCTACAACGGTACACCGCCGTTTCCGCTCCCACATTTAACTTTAACTTGCCTTTAACTGTACCATAGCTATGCTGAAACCCACCCATTCCAGTCGGTCCATTCTATCATCAGCAGCCATTGTAGCAGCACCTTTCTACCTCTATTGTAGCTGCAAACTTTTTTAGCCTGAAGATGTCCATTGATGGACGAAACGCGTCGCTCAATTATAATGAAATGACCCTCGGAGAAACTTTTAATTTTTTAACAGTCGACCAAAAAAACAACATAAGATCATTGGAAAAAATAATGAAACAAATTATCAACAAGAAAAATGGCATTCTATTTAATCAAACTTGTATATATATATATATATATATATATATATATATATATATATATATATAGATGTCAGTGTTCATCAATCCAAAAAATGTGATAAGTGCTCCTTCATGTTTTAATTCCCTTAGTAAGTTAGGAAGAATGAAGAGTGGAAAAGATGAAACGAAATCTATGTATGATACCTACGATACTGAACATGGACGTATATGGTAGCCTTAGAAAACTGGTTTTACTGATGCTCTCGACACGGTTACCGAAGATATTGTTTACTCACGATGACCAAATTGAATCATTCAATTATATTAATTAATGAATGAATGGTGCAATCATATCGCTATAGTTTGTTACATTAGAGGTGGAAGGCTGCGGAAACCAAATCATAAGGAATCATACTGGGATGATTCCCAATAGAACATAATACGGTCTTGAAAATGTTTACTAATAAATATAGAGCCATAAAAACTGGTGCCGAAGCGGTGGAAAATCGATCTTAAAAAAGAACCATTACACATGTTTTGTTTCCTTGTGAAGTTTTGAAGGGACGTACGTGTGAGTTTTCAATACATGAATCAATTCACACGTAGATTGTGTAGAACATGCATACTTGCTGACCTAAGCTGTGATGGAAATATAATGTACTCGAAATTCTTTCATAAAAATACTTGAACTCTCGGGGTTTCATTTAAAACTCCTTTGCTTGTATTGATATTTCAGTACCTTCAGAAGCAATAACTTATTAGAAGCGTTATTTTGTTAAAAATGACCACATGAATGAATTAAGGTAACGCGCAATTAATGAATGTGACTTCATGTGTAATGAAACATAATTTAACATATTTCACTTATCATATTTTTCACATAATTCTTCTAAATGTCGGTCAGAATTTATATGGGGATGAATTTAGAGTTTAAATTCGTCGCTCAGCATTTAACGCTTTTAAGAATTTTGCACGAAGTCTTTAGCTGTGCCACGCCAGGGCACCTCGAGGCCCAGCGCCCGACTCCAACGCGCGCCTGCAAACATTTACAGTTGCAGGCCGCACTCCTTCTTGTCGTCGTTGCTATGCAAGGCCAGGTGGTCAGTAACTCCCTCTTGAATCATTTTAATTCTTATAGCTATGCATAATGATTCGCATCTCCATGCTCTACGATGAAACACTTTTATTATCTGATGGTTTGCCCGTCGTAAACCCTGTACCGAAATTGTGCACTACTATTAAAATTTTTTTCATTTTCGCTTGGGAATGTGATCAATAAATGCAATATTAGAGAATGCTATGTCAGATGAAATGTACTATAACATGCCAATATTTTACCGTAAGAATGTGGTTTAGGTGTCCTCAAGTGAAATTTTTTTGCGTGTCATAGAAACAGTGATTTTTTTATGCCTTACCGTATTTCATTTTATTAAATACCTTGATTGATGAAAAACGATGCATGTGTCTCAAATGTTCATATCACGTTTTTTTCTACCGAAGATAATTTCTTGACACACCCACTCTCGGTGGTGCGTCCTCACTCTCGTGCGCTTGCGTGTGCGCAAATTTATGTCACAAATTTCAGTCAACAATGGCGGGTTTGTCTGCGTCGCCATTTGTTCAGCTCCAGAATACTGGACTTGGAGTTTAGAATTCTGGAGTTCGTGATCCCACCGTGAACCTGTGGCCCTAGCAGACCTCGAGCTGTGGAGGCCGTCCGTGTCTAGCACAGGACCGCCAAATGGGCCTTTTTCTCGACCAAATTCTTAGATTCGATCTTTTTTTAAGCTAAATTTGGCCGTGAAATTTTTCATTATCTGGTAACCTCTCAGGGTCGGTGGACTCTGTGACCAAAATATAATCTGTAAAAACAAATGGGCGTTCTTTGGCCAGAAATATGGCCAATCTAGTGGCCCTGGTCCAACGGGCGTGGCGGGAGATCGGGTCTAGGCTGCATGGAATGCGTCCATCAACGAGGGCTGCTGCTACCTGGTCCCTCGTGCTACATGCAATAGTCCAAGGGGGAAGTTGCCTTAACATTTAGTGAACGATGTCAGTGCCGTTAGGAGCTACCTATCCTAATGTTCTCGTGCTTGGAGAATATTCTGAAAAACTGTCTCATAGTAGCAGAAATGATGCAATTTTGGTTTTGAACGTTTGAACGAATGCAGAACAGCTTGGTCACGAAATTAAAAGTTAAAGTTGCAAACAGTCCATTGATGGAACTGTATACACTTTTCTAAGCAAAAAGCAAAAACCAAGCCCACAAAACCTGAATTGGTCAGTTAAGTTATTTTATAAGCTTCATTACGCGTGTCTTTTCTCAGAATCTCTCTTCAGGCCAAGCACGAAGCGTCATTTCTAATAAGTTTATTCCAAAGAATTCTTCTGAATTGGTTGAACATATTTCTCAATTTCGATAAGTTAACTTCACTCATTTTCATCAGTTGTTTTTAAATTCAGTTTCTCAATCAGCAAAACCTAATTTTCCTCTCGCTCTGTACATTAAAATAAATTTATCGTTTCATATCTGCGGGCACAAGTGCGTGCTTAGAATCGCACGGGAGGAGTTATAGTGGCTGAAAGAAGTTTTTCATCTTTCAACGGACAGTAAAGCATGGAAAACGTTGTTTATATCTAGCATTTTCAGCCAAAGTTGATTGTCATTCACTGAGTAACAATCACTGATTTTCAGAATGCTCCAGAAATCAAACAAAAAGCATCAATACTTTCTCAGTCGTATTTCAACAGTATTAAGTGACACACACAAATTTATTGGCCTTTGCGTAGTTTTCCAATTTTATTCAGGTTGAATTTTCCTCCTAGGAAAATTCGTTGCACCCGTGGCCGCACCGCACTGCTCGCCTTGAGGGTGTTGACAATGCAAGGCCTTCTGTGCGATGCTCGTTACGGACAAGGATTTTCTTGCAGCAAACGGAGCGTTAAGGCTGGCGTTACTGCCCAGGGACTTGATATAGATGCGGTCACTGGGCTTCTGCAATATCTTTTGTAAGAATTCACCAGCTAGAAAACTTCGCAAGCTCGTCCGTGCTCTTCTAAATCGGTTGAATTCAATGCATTTCTGGAAAGGTCTCCTAGCTGTCCTCACGGTTACGCGGTTCGCAAAGGCGTCATTCTATCGTCTTCGAAAAATTTTGCGCCGGGTGGACACGCCTGCAGAAATTTTCCAGGTTTTTTGATTTGAAAAGCGGACTTGAACAGTGGGTTCGCCTGTGCAATCCTAGTAAAAGGAAGTTCCAAAAAGCAAGGTTTCACCGAAGTTCTTACCGATGGATTGGGTTACCAATAATTCTACGTTAGGTTTCTGGAATAGACTTCCTCTCGAGTGCGCAACGGGCAATTCCAACACATGTTACCTATAATTCGTCTAGCACCATTGGAAGCGTGAAGCGTTGAGAAATTCCTCGAAATTTTAGTTCGTGCAGGAAAGGCGCTCGAAGTTTAGGGACTTCAGCAGGAGTACAGGGATAATTTTTCTCGTTTCGGGCGACTCAATCAGATGAGGAGCGGGCAGAACTTCAATGATTTTGCTCGAAAGTTTGGTCGTAGTTTCAAGTTTTATGTGGCTCCTGATGTGTCTCGTCTTTGTTGCGTTTTTTGCAAGGTGCTTGCAGCGAATGCTTCGCTGTGATTGCCCGTCTTCTGAATTTACCACGAATATCTTGTTTTCATTACTGTTAACATACGTGGAGGGTTTATGTTCATCGTGTTGACGCTCGTTTGGATACACTGGGAGAGGATGATCTGTTGTAACAAACCGAGAGCAATTACTGAGGAAAATACATAAATATCATAATAGCTTTGAACTCAAGTGAGCGAATTTACTTGGACGTTGATGTTAATATAACTTAATAATAAAGTTCCAGCGGTTTGTGATATTGTTCGATTTATTTGTTCATCAAGTCCTGCTACGTTCTGAGGCAATATGAAGTTGCTGAAGTCAATTATTATTTGACATTTCTATATCTGAGTATTTTTTCTGCAGTGTAATGCTGAGGGGATCGAGAAATGTGAACAGCCAGCGTCAGTAAAAAATGCTAAGAAATATTTTTGAACCGCTGTTTTTAATTCCTGCTCGCAATTTAATTCTCCGCTGTAAAAGCGCAGGAACATCATTAATTACCCCTGACAAACAACTACCTGTCTTTGCAAAGATCCCATTCCCTGTCTTTCCTTATTTTGAACCAGCTTGTATGGTAGTTTTTCGTTCTACGCGGTTTTAATGCTTCACAGGAAAGGATGATCAATCGTCATGTGTTTTATCTGTACCTAAAAAGAACTAAACATTCAACTGCACAGAGCTGGTAAAATATCTTGCGAATGGAACTTCAATGAATTAGGTTTGCAATAGATTCGATTAACCAATAGTTTTCTGCGAGAGCATTTGTATAAATTATTTACTCAGCTACAAATATAGAAGCACTCAACTTAATTGTCGCTCAACGTCAATATATGCTTCGTTTTTCTGTAACTGGCAGATCTTACGAGGACTTTTTTGTATTCTTTGTGGATCTAATAAGCGTCTCCACTCATCACTTGGAATCATAAGCGATCTTTTCTTGTATGTTTTGATGGCAAGACCATTTTTGGGGAGTTGGGACAGAAGCGCCAGCTTCCTCTGCCGTGTTAAAATTCTGCAAGAACGAGCACAACGCTAACTGCTCACCGTCACCACTTTTATTTTCCGTGTTGCCCTCAAGCCTTTATCAAACTCAGCGTTAATTGCTTTCCCTTTGGAATTTACCGCTAGAATTTTGGAACGAAGGCTTAAACTGGGAAGTATATGGCTTCGTCTGCCTCCCTAATTTCGTTCCTATGCTTCCTATTCAAGAACATTTTGTGGAATATTGTCGTGTGCTGTGTACAAATTTGAGCTCTTCAACAACAGTACGTTGGGTCTGCACCTCATGCTGGGATTTCCCCATGTTCACACATGTGCTCACTTAATTCTTAGGTTGATATTTTCACTTCTACTGTTATTAGCCTGGCACAGGTCGCAGGTCGTCACCGGCATCAAAATTGGGGAGGAATTGATACCCAGAAGAGAATTTCAGAAGACACACTGAGTACAAATTCGACATGAGATGATCATTTTAGATTTGTTCGTATAAGTGGAGTTTGTGGTCCACCTGGACGTTGAAGGATAAAATGATAAAAATTTTGCTCAGATGGTACGTTGCGGACAAAAACTTCGATGAGAATGTTTTACAAACTGTTGCATGTGACGGTAATTTCTGTATGCTCATCTGCATTAGAATCAGTGCCCTTCGATGCGTTAAAAACTGATGTCTTGTCTATAAATTAGGATATTTAATTAATAGGAATAATGGTGTTTTCAAACTTTATTTGCTAGCATTTTCTGTGTACGTTAGGGTTGAGAATTTGTATTAAAAATCTGCTACCCCAGTTTTACCTTGCTCATTTTCTGGGCTTTTGGGTGACAAATGTTCATGAAATTGTATTTCATATAATTCTTTATCTTTTTTTATTTTGACAACACCTGAATTATTGTTAGGCCTATAACTAACGATCTTTTTCTTTTCTTTACAGGCAGAGCGCAATGCAGTCTTCCAGAAGATCTGTCGAGTTTTAATTAAATAACCTAACATATAACTTTCAACCTAATTCGCGAACATTTCGGGGTACTTTTCACTATCATAAAATTTTGTGATACTAAGTTATTGAAGAAGTAAGACTTAAATTTCTATATTTGTACCTCCTTGCAATAACACCTGAGCATGAGAACAGACATCAAGTGACTTCGCGTTTAAATCCAGCGTCTCAGCCCTCAGGATTCAGACGTTTTATTATTGAAACCCACCGTAAGTCTCATTGATCAGTTCTAAACTGTTTGAATAATTCTATACCAGATTAATTCGTCAGCATAAAACTGAAAAGTTTGCAGTTTTGGGCGCAAGTTCTCGTCATTTGGGGCTTGCTCACGTAATTGTTTTCCTAAAGTTTGAAAATAGACGTAAAAGAGAGCTTTTATTGGAAAAATATGTGAAAAAAACATCGTTTAGTGTGAGTTACTTGTAATTGTACTTCCAAATGTCATTTAAATTTTATTCGCTATCTGTAGAGTAAATAATAACGTGAGAAAAATTAAAAAATTGACTGCTATTTGTTGGTCGAAAAAGCTGACATCAGGGTCCCTGTTGCGTAGGTAGCAAGTATGAGCATGGCTCCGACGGATCACCTCCTTGTCAGGCGTCAGCACAGAGGCATGAGGGCATCAGCAGCTGTGCATCTAGCGCTACTGTCAGCACTTCTGTCAGCCGCTGCTGCCATTGAACGTGAGTAAATCTTGTTAGTGTGTCATTTTTCTTATAATTCACGCAAATAGTTTTTAAAGTTATGAATGAGCGTTTTAACATTCGTATGTTGTAGAGTTTAGTGTTTCAGTTGACTTCGTGCCGTACGAGGCATTCGCACCTATTGCCGACTAAGCGATATACTTGCTCAAGTGTGGGCACCATGTCCCTCGTGCCGGTACAACTATTTTTCTTCAGAGCTTTCGGGAAAAAGCGTAAGTCTTAAACTTCCGCTTAGCGATAAATAGACCTCGGAAGCAAGAGACCTGTGAATCCTCAACTAGCCCCTTGAGAGTACAGAATTCTAATCTTAGAGTGTGAGAAAAATCACCTATTACGTATTGTACTCTTAAATATCGAACCTGCCCTTTCCTGCCAATGGTTAGCCTTTTCTCTAAGATTGCGGTAAATTAACCTCAGGTTTGCTATAGTCAAAGTTTTTTGCAGGAGTCATGTCTCATTTTTCTTAGGCTTAGCTAGGTTTGTTAGGATTGTTTATCTTATGCATTGGTTTCTAGTACCCCAGGGGGATACTGATTGGTTACCTCGGCCATAGACAGCCTTTTGGGATTTCCGTCTTTCGTTCCTACTTAGCTTCATTCAGTTGTCATGATTTATTTACTAGGTCTTCGTTGTCTTTTCTTCCTTCCTGACATGCTGTTTCTATGCATAGGGTATCAAATGCGAGGACACATTTTCAGCATAGATTCCTCTTTTTTTTCTACGGTCTATGTTTAATGCTCCCTTCAGTTCGCTCTCTTCGGATCGCATTTTATGTGGCTGGAAAGTTTTAAACAAACGTAAACTAACTTACTGTCTCTCATTTGGATGGTTTTGATGTGCATTCTGGGTAAAACTGAAATAGGAATTGAATTGGTTGATTTGGGAGTGCACTAATGCAGAACAGTGTACTTTACAGCTGCTTCTGAAAGTCATCTGAAACAATTATCCGTGTTAGAGTGAGGACAGTGAAGTGTGAGACACGTGGTGTGGGTATAAGCGGGGACTATAAAAAATTGTTCATTGAGTGGCCCAAGAAAAATGGAGCTAGCGTTGTGTTATTGAAAAATCCTACATGTTTTATAGTGACCAATGCTGAACGCATTTTCACCACGAACATATATTATGATTTATTTCTTATTACGAAATGATGGCTTGTCAATATAGTCCGGCGCACAGCACTTCTCAACGTCAGTTCCATTGGATCGGTGCGAGGGGTTCCCTCGCGTTTATTTCCAATTATCCTCGTGTCACTGCACTTCCTTGCGGCGCTCCTGACAATACTTATGTGGACATTTTCTCGCGGTTGTTCTGTAGCAATAGTACGTCACGCGAACCAACCGCACTTTGTCTTCGATCTCCAAGTTTTATCAGAGATGAAACGAGAATAAAACACTAACTCAGGTCTCTCATCGGGAAAAGGGAACGCAATTTTGAAAAATATTCCAATGTTAGAATTCAAATGTTTGAATATTTTCTCTAGTTTCAATTATGATTTCTAAACATTCTAAAAATCTCAATGTTTGAACGTAGATGAAATTTTTTACTTCTTCATGGAAATACCAGTCAAACATTTGATTAGCAATGTCATCGTATCTTCGTAATTTTCCTGCATGGTTAGCCGCAATTTAGTTTAAAGAAAGAAGTGTTCAGCGTATTTTATCTCTTCTGGAAGAATAAGACAATTCCGCAAGAAACGTAGCGATTCCTAATGTAGTGAGGTCTATAATTCCATCTATCACTGCCGCTCATGCAAATCTCATTGCCTTGACAAGCTCGTCAGCTTCGCTCTCTGCTCGACGCTCGTATTGCGAGACTTCGATGTGGTCTCGGCACGAGGCTTGGTTTGCCTCGTGACCAACTTGATGCCTCTTAAGGGCCGTTTACACTGGTCTACATTTTGCTGCAGCCTCACGTGTAGACGCCTCGTGTGGAGCTTCACAAGAGCCATGTGCGTTTAGACTAGACACCATTGGAGCGAGCCATGGAGCGCGCGCTGCTCAACAGGGCTGCCACGCTAGATATTATATAGCCAGATCTAGGTGTTTTTGCTGAAGCTTAGATGTAAAATTTCGAACCTAGATATTAGCTATAAAATCCATATAGTTTTTTCAGCGTGATAGAAATTTTCTAGCTAGAATTACAGTTAAGCTATGTATATGATAGATTACTGTAAATTCGAATTAGGAAGTCACCATAATGGTTGGTTACTGCTTCATTCTTATTATATTTGTTAATTTACTTAAGCAAATTGTCTGAATAGTGAAGCAACCATATTCTGATCATGTTATGTTCAGATTATGAACGACACCAAGACGGCTATTTCACGCTTCATAAGCTACAGCACACTATCTCCAATTGCAAAACTAGTGATGATATCAGAAAATCAAGGAATAAAATGCACATACATTATCAATAATGTAATGTGGCCTCATTTTGACGAAAGACCGACCAATGATATTGGTAACAAGGAGTTCAGTTTATTGTTGGATGGAGCAATGATATTTCTATCATGAAACTACTTGGTGTATCAGTTATTTACTAAAGTAATGCATCTAATAAAGTAGAATCAACTTACTTAGTAATTGCAAAATTATTAAAAGTGATGAAGATAGCGGTGTGAAAGCCTTAAAACAATTGTTGAGAAGTAGGAATCTGAGCATTGATGAAATGCAATGCAATAGAGACTGACCTTTCTACTCGCAACACGTGTAAAATTGAAGAATATTTGGATACCAAGCTTTATTAGGGTAAATATCAGGATACTAGATAATTTATATAAAGATAAATTGCCTAAAATAAAGCAATTTATGAAATAAATATCCTTATATGCTATTGTTCAACTAATTTATTATAGTAGATAATTAATTTACTTCTAGATAAATTTTTGGATGTTTTATTATTAAATCTATATGTTTCTCGATATTTTTTGAGGTCACACTAGATTTTTTGGTCAAACACAAGTGGCAGCCATGCAGCACAAAACCAAGTGGCAGCCATGCAGCTGTAGACGAGCTTGTGTGAATATTGTTGCTGCATCGTAGCTACGTAATCTCTTTTTTATTTGCATGAGTGAAATGTTACTATATTCGTTCATCTTCATTAAAATATAATGGAAAGCAGCCTCCTTATATTCACAGCTTTTAGTCTGCCAAAGGCATTGATGGGCTTAGTACATTTCAATTAGAAGCAGTGTAGTTTCTCGCGGTAGTGTTGAGTCAGCCATGACGGGTGAGAGAGAGGCGCTACCTCACTTGATGACTGCCATCCGCACACTGACCGGTCGAGCTGCGCCTCGCACACGTGTAGCCGCTGCACGGATTCAACCAAAGCGAATCGGGAACTTCGGGCTCACACACACAAATTTGAGCCTCAGTGGTGAGCTTCGGCTACACGAGTCGCGCCTCACAGCCGAAATGTCCCCTAGTGTAAACACCCCTTTACTGAGACGATTGATGCAGCTCATCGGGAGGATTGATGCAGCTCATCGCGAGACTTGATGCAGCTTACTGAGACGATTGATGCAGTTCATCGCGTAACCTGATGCAGCTAATCACGGGACTTGATGCAGCTCATCAATGTTGTGTTCCTATTATTGAATGAAGATATTGCGCCGCTTTGGCATCACTTTTGTTGATTTCCAAGGTCGGACGGAAGTTGTCTGTGTCCTCGTCATCAACCCAATCACAGACTATTTTTTTCGTTAGTCATGCATTGATTTTTTTCATTGCAGTATTCAGTATGCTGCCACCAACAATTGTAAATATAAACTTATTATCCAGAGATAGATATCTTTCACGATGATGTATATCGAATGATTTTGATTCAAATTGGTAATTTTGAATTTTTTCGTGCCAATCTACATCTTTTTGAAACAAATTGTAATCGATACTCTTGAGATAAAGATTGCAATTTACATCTTGAGAGCCAATCCAATGTAGAAGACATTTCGGTTTAAGCTCCGGGCTCTCGTTCAGACGGCGACTCGAGAGTTAAGGGGTGTTTACACTAGGGGACATTTCGGCCGTCAGGCGCGACTCGTGTAGACGAGGCACACCACTGAGTCTCATATTTGTGTGTGTGAGCCCGAAGTTCTATATTCGCTCTGATCGAATTCGTGAGGCGCGACGCACGTGAGCCTCTCAGCTCAGTGCGTAGTTAGCAGTCATCAGATAAGGTGTAGCCCTTTGCTCATCGATTACGGCTGACATAACGCTGCCACGAGAAACTACATTGTTTTTAATTGAAATTTATAAGCCCATCAATGCATTTGGCAGACCAAAGGCTGCGAATATAAGGAGGCTGCTTTCCATTATATTTGAATGAAAATAAACGAATATAGTATCATTTCACTCATGCAAATATAAAAGAGATTACATTGTTTATGATGCAGCAGCAATATTCAGAAAACCTCGTCGACTGCAACCCATCTTTCATAGTAGCTGGCCACACACTGACTGATTTTGAGCAGCGCGCCGCTGCGCGCGTTCCGCGGCACGCTCCATGTCTAGTCTAAACGCACACGGCTCATGTGAAGCTCCACACGAGGCGTCTACACGTGAGCCTCGTATGGAGCTTCACAAGAGCCATGCGCGTTTAGACTAGACACCATTGGAGCGAGCCATGGAGCGCGCGCTGCTCAACAGGGCTGCCACTCTAGATATTATATAGCTAGATCTAGATGTTTTTGCTGAAGCCTAGATGTAAAATTTCGAACCTAGATATTAGCTATAAAACCGATATAGTTTTTCAGCATGCTAGAAATTTTCTAGCTAGAATTACAATTAAGCTATGTATATGATAGATTACTGTAAATTCGAATTAAGAATTCACCATAATGGTTGGTTACTACTGCATTCTTATTATATTTGTTAATTTACTTGAGCACATTGTCTGAATAGTGAAGCAACCATATTCTGATCATGTTATGTTCAGATTATGAACGACACCAAGACGGCTATTTCAAGGTTCATAAGCTAAAACACACTATCTCCAATTGCAAAACTAGTGATGATATGAAAAAATCATGGAATAAAATGCACATACATTATCAAGAATGTATTGTGGCCTCATTTTGACGTAAGACTAACCAATGATATTGGTAACAATTAGTTCAGTTTATTGTTGGATGGAAGCAATGATATTTCTATCATGAAACTACTTGGTGTATCAGTTATATTCTAATGTAATGCATCTAATAAAGTAGAATCAACTTACTTAGCAATTGCAAAATTATTAAAAGTGATGAAGATAGCGGTGTGAAAGCCTTAAAACAATTGTTGATAAGTAGGAATCTGAGCATTGATAATTTGCAATGCAATAGAGACTGACCTTTCTACTCGCAACACGTGTGGAATTGAAGAATATTTGGATACCAAGCTTTATTAGGGTAAATATCAGGATACTAGATAATTCATATAAAGATAAATTGCCTAATATAAAGCAATTTATGATATAAATATCCTTATATGCTATTGTTCAACTAATTTATTATAGTAGATAATTAATTTATTTCTAGATATATTTTTGGATGTTTTATTTTTAAATCTAGATGTTTCTCGATATTTTTTGAGGTCACTAGATTTTTTTCGTCAAACAGAAGTGGCAGCCATGCAGCACAAAACCAGTCAGTGTGGCCTGCTGCTATGAAATATGGATTGCTGTAGACGAGCTTGTGTGAATATTGTTGCTGCATCGTAGAGCTACATAAACTCTTTTTTATTTGCATGAGTGAAATGTTACTATATTCGTTCATTTTCATTGAAAAAAAATGGAAAGCAGCCTCCTTATATTCGCAGCTTTTAGTCCGCCAAAGGCATTGATGGGCTTAGTACAGTTCAATTATAAGCAGTGTAGTTTCTCGCGGCAGTGTTGAGACAGCCATAACGGGTGAGCGAGAGGCGCTACCTCACTTGATGACTACCAACTGCACACTGACCGGTCTAGAGCTGCGCCGCTCACACGTGCGGCGCCGCACGGATTCGAGCAAAGCGAATCGGGAATTTCGAACACACACACACAAATATGAACCTCTGTGGTGAGCCTCGTCTACACGAGTCGCGCCTCAAGGCCGATATGTTCCCTAGTGTAAACACCCCTTTATGTAACCGATTGCGGTTTCGTAAACCGAATGGATCAGATGCTCAACTTTATGAGAGTTGCCGCAGATGATTGACAGGAGTGGGTAAGTGTGCCCAGAACACTCGATAGAAACGCCATGATTCGTAGGCCGTCAGGCATTTCAGCGCAGTGGTGATCATAGCATGAATAAGTTTCACGGGAATTGGAATTTATAAGTAAAAGGCTATGCTCACTGGCTTTGATTATATAAAAATGGTTTTCAATGCGGCAGCATCCACATGGGGGAAAAGGGCAAGGAGTCAAATAACGGACTCCTGGCTTGGATGAAGTTTAGGGCACTACAACCGTTGGCTATGTCAGCAAAACCTGGCGATTCTGAAGACAACCGTTGAATCGAACTCATTCGTTTAAGCGACATGTAGGAAAATATCTAAACCCTCCTAACGTACATGGAAATATGCGTAAATAAATCAACAACCTATGAATGAATTCCTATTACAAATATCCTCCTGTAATGTCAAGTGTTAGCATTATAAATAGAGGAAATAGAGATCTGAAGATGGGTTGAATAGTGGTTGCTGGGGACTTAGGGTGCGTTCACACTACGAGCGGAGCGGCAATAATGTTTGTACAGGTTTGAATGCAGAAACGCTTGGCTGTTCACACGACAAGCGGAGCGGAGCGGCGCGGCGCGGAGCGGAGCGGAGCGGCACGCTCGGGAAATTCGTTGGGATTTTTTGACGCTCGGGTCGAGCGTTTCTCCTCGGCTCCGCCTTTGGATCGTCATATCTTACAGGGGTAGAATTGTCGTTTGAGTTGAAAAAATCTAGTATATAACTAGTTATTTGTACAACTAATCATATAAAAATTATAACTGATAGTGTAACATGTAATATTTTAGTGTAATTTAACCCATTTGGGTTCGTTAATCATTTATTTCTATTTTCTTCTGCTTTCTCTGATAAGTAATTTTATTATTGCTTCAGTTTAAGGAATTTATTTTGCTTTTCTCGTGATGTAGTTTCATCTTTCTTGTGATGCTGTGTATTCTATTATATGATCTTGATTAAAGTATAATTATTTACGATTTTTTAATACAGTTTTCATTTTTTCCGTAAAATGGGAGAAAAAGGAGGCCGTATGATGATGAGGAGGACTCAATGAGTGTCAAATACACAATACGTTGCAAAATTTTATGAGCTTGGGTGATTTTTTCCAATACTAACGGAAAGCATATCAGTGTTTCGAGAACTATTTGGTCAGGACAAGTCAATATTTGTCAGTATTTTTCACTTAGGTTTCTCTGGCACAACCCTGAATTTCTGAAGGGAATCACTTTACGTTCACTCACGTTCAAGTCACCACAAGACTTTTTTTGTTCGTACTGGCCTACGAAAACCTGTAGTAATATATGTGATACAGCCTATATGGAAAGACTTTAATTTTGCTTAAACTACTTTGCTTTACATGTATCCTCAATAAAAATTTGTTTATTGCTAAACAGCAAATTTATCTAATCTCGTTAGAAATTTTTCTTTCTATAAGGGATTGTAGTACATCAAAAGTTGCCGGCTTCATCCGTAAATACTCGTAGAATTGTGATTCATCTCTCCTCAGTGCTTCGAAGAGATAGTGGTGTGCTCCATAGCGATCTTTCCTCATGTTGATGGGATGGATCCAGTGTTTCCGTTTTGCCGTCGAGCCACAGAAGCGCATTCACGGAACGCTCCATAGCGACTGATGCTTGTGTAGGTCGCTCTGCTCAGCTCACATGTGAACACACGCGCCGCGCAGCTCCGCTCGCTCCGCTCGTAGTGTGAACGCACCCTTAGAAGGCTTGGTGAGAGAGATACGCTGACGTAACGCGTCGTGACTGGGATGCTGCCGTTGTGTGAAGAAGCTTTATTCTGAGGGAAGGCTTCCAAAATATTCGTGGTAGGAGCGTAGAAGAAGGCGTAGAAAACTCGTGACGAATAATTATACTTTCAAGTATGAATCGACGCTATTCTTTTTGGAGAGTCGATGTAAATACGGAGGCCTGTCAAATACTTGTTCCATAGTACAGAAATATTCATAAGTAAACGCAAAATATGATGAAGCATATCGGACTTGGTGCAGCTCATCACGCCACTTGGTGCGGCTCATCACGCCACTTGGTGCAGCTCATCACGCCACTTGGCATGCGTTACATACTATCAAATTATGAGCTCGTGGTCGACTGCTGCATTGCGTTCCCATCAAGCTGCGTGTCATCAAAATTCTTGGTGAAGCACAGCTTTCTTCAAAGTCACTTTTTTCTACTGACCTTATTACGTTTTGTTCGCGCAAACAGTTTTCTCGGTGAGTGGTGACGGGTGTTAGCGTAATGCTACTGATGCAAAACTGCTCCTTTCATAAAGTTTATGTTACTTCACCGTGTTTCACTACGTGGGAAAGACAGAAAATCTTCAGAGTGACTAAGTGATTGGACGTGGTCAATTTTTCTAACTATGGTCATTTTACATAACATCATTCTTTGGAGCATGAAGTAGCGAACAATATTTAACGTATTTTTTAGATCTCCAGTGAACATTTACTCGTAAACAGACCATGAACTGGCCGTCGTATAAAATTATCCTTGCTAGATATTTTGAGTCATCAAATGGTGAGTGCCAGTATCTCCGGAAGAATATGTTTTTGAATTTGCCATGGATTTTGTGCTGGTAGCCTACTGTTGAAGAAAAGTTACCCTCAGTTTTTTATAACAGAGGGTTTTTCAATTGCAGCAGTTAATTACGTGTCCTACATACATGATGAAGGGAAAAATCTAAGTGAAATATGATGAACAAAAATGTTTTCCGAAGAAGCGCATAGAGGAACGAATTTTGGCTCGGCTTGGCCTAGTAAGTAAACGAGAGCTGAATACAGCTCTCCTCATTGCTGTCCAATTAATCGCAGATCCAATTAAGCGACCGCACCCGCAAAGCGCCCGAACTCCATTTTTTTATGTTTTCACGCCCAGGCGCCGCGGGCATAGGCTGCGCTGCGGACGATTGGGCTAACTTATAATCTAATCCATCTGCAACAAATGATGGAGTCTGGCACGAAAAAAAAAAAGATTCATGCGACGCCTAGGCCCATCACTTTAGCCTTCCAGGTTCAGGTTGCGCTTTTTAAGTTAACTTTTTACCTCGAGTCAGGAGGTGCAGGAGCTCGTCTGGCTGCCCCTGCAAACTTTTCTTTTGCTGAAATTTCAAGACTTGAGGAAGTTGGTCCGCGGCTGCTGCGTGCGGGTGTGGAGAAGCTGGGGAGTTACCTGTGAGGAGATACGGAGGGGGCGAAGCAGGGGCGAGTGAGTGGGTATTGCTCTGGTCTAAGCTCGGCTCGAGGAACAGGACCGCGAATTGAAGACACGTGTTAAGCCCTTAGGTTGTGCCGACTCTGACGTTTAGTTCCCGTAAATTTTGATGAGGGTGTAATGAAAGAATGTTCTGCGACCCCGCCACTGCATACTGACGTTACAATATTACAAAGAATGTAAGCTCTAATGGTGTTTTTATCTGACCCGTGTGCTTTTGCCTATCTAAATGTAACTGAATGCGATGATGATAGAGGTGCGTGAGTAAAAGGCGCTTACTTTTTGATTCACACAAGTATGGTACAGTTTTTTGTGGCTATGATTGTATTTGTGTATTTCGATGCACGAAACAGAAATGCTGTGCAGTTACTTCTTGTATTTATGTTACTGTTGTTCGTCGCAATGGTTTGCTGAGGTTCATTTATTGACGGCCGAAGAATTAGGATCTGGACATTTTACTGTTATGCAATGAAACTCTCACTCACCAGGCATCATCAATATCCGCTTCGTTGAATGTCAACAAGCTAGGTTGGATTGCGCTAGGTCGTAAAACTGTTGGACAAATACCTGAACGTAAACAATCTTACACCATTTGTATTCTTAATTTATTGAAAATTGAATTGAAATTTAAATAGTCTAGTCTGTTTTTACGAAAATCTAAATTCAGGGGACGTATAATCCGCTTATTTGGTATCAGCGCATATGTCTTAGCTAATCTCACACATTCACAATAACATCACCTTGTCTATTTAAAAACCTCTTGTATCTGCATATATAACACCTCTAATTCCATGTTTGGGAAATGCAGGTAATCGATCACAAATTCGGTATTTAAGACATTAATTTTGTCCCTATGGTATTTCATTTCATTCACTACTTTAACGCTGCATGCAGTTTTTATTCATGTGAGCGAATTTTATTGGTCTGAAAATCGGCAAGAAACTTTAAAATGAGTCCCAGGTAGGCCGCTGGCCGTAAAAGGCTATCCCGAGCCATGCACTTGCGCTTCACGATGCTGCGCCCCGCACGTCTCTGCTCAACTTGCTGTGATTTTGTGGCTGCAGTGGCACTGCTTCTCACGGTGATGTTATCTGAGGTCTGTCCCAGACTCCTGAGATATGAACGCCAACTCCAAAACCTTGAATTTAATTACAGGGCCTTCCGAAATGCTCGCCCTCCTCCGCACGAACCAAGGGCACTGAGGGTCCGATTTAGAGTGGGTGACGTAAGCAATTAAGTGCTGCTTGCGTCACGCGTTTGGGAACCGCTGCACGTTTTAAAAGCGACGCTGCGCTTGCGTTAAAATACATCTGGAAGCCTCAGTGAATTTGACGCTGCATTGTTGTTGGATAGATAATCTAGTTACTTGCATGTTCGTTTATTTTTAAGTGTCTGATGAATTTGATTGAATTTTTTCCGCTGATAAATTTTTTCCACTTTGCAAATAATTTCCTATGTATTACTTTTATCTTTCTTTTTTTCAGTTTTTTTCTAATTTTAGATTATTATTATTATTTCATTATTTCTTACATTTCTTTACATTTTTTTTGGTTCTGAGTTTTGCAGAAATTTTTTTCTCTGAATGGAAGTGAAAATGAATGTTGAATAACGTTGAATACAACATCATTTTTAAAGTTATTGTTATTTACGAAAGTCATGTTTTAAGTCCCTATGGTTTTATTGCCTCAGACCAGGAGTTCACCGCAATTCTGACGATGCACTTCGACTCAAAACGGCAGCAAAGCGAACTTACCAGTTCCTGTAGACAGGATCGAGGTGCTCGAGCAAGGCTTAAGTTGCCTTCATGTTTTCGATCTTGTGACTTTGCTACGTTGCTCTAATGATCTGAACGCTTCTGCTACTTACGTTAGCTGAGAGCTGCTACGTCGTATGTTTCCTTGATATGCGAGTCTGACAAAATGTTCATTGATGCTCCCTCGGATGTGTGGTTGTCGAAGTGTTCGTTTCTGAGATTCCAACTGCCAGTGTGTTTATTATATATTGTTGAACTATGTTTTATTGTTGTGAATTGAAGTGAGTTATTTTTAAGCTGCTTGCTTCATTCATTCAAATTGTTGCGTTAGCTACATTGGCGTCAGCATTGGTGTCATAAAAAGTAACAACTAATAACAACCGCCGTGCCTGGCATGTGCCACAACCGCGCATGATGCTGCTCACGTCTGCCACTCCTGCTGCTGCAGCAATAGTTCACCAGATCTGCTACTACAGGAGTTGCAGCTCATCACTTCTGCCACTACAAGAGTTGCAGCTCATCACGTCTACTTCTATAAGAGTTGTAGCTCATCATATCGGCCACTACAGGAGTTGTAGCTCGTCATATCTGCCACTACAAGAGTTGTAGCTCATCACATCGGCCACTACAGGAGTAAGAGCTCACCACATCGGTCACTACAGGAGTTGGAGCTCATCACATCGGCCACTACAGGAGTAAGAGCTCACGACATCGGTCACTACAGGAGTTGGAGCTTATCACATCGGCCACTACAGGAGTAAGAGCTCACCATATCTGCCACTTCAAGAGTTGGAGCTCATCACATCTGCCACTACTGGAGTTGTAGCTCATCCCATCTGCCACTACAGGAGTAAGAGCTCACCACATCGGTCACTACAGGAGTTGGAGCTCATCACATCGGCTACTACTGGAGTAAGAGCTCACCATATCTGCCCCTACAAGAGTTGGAGCTCATCATATCTGCCACTGCAAGAGTTGTAGCTCATCCCATCTGCCACTACAGGAGTTGGAGCTCATCACATCGGCCACTACAGGAGTTGTAGCTCATCATATCTGCCACTGCAAGAGTTGTAGCTCATCCCATCTGCCACTACAGGAGTTGGAGCTCATCACATCGGCCACTACAGAAGTTGCAGCCATCGATAACGCCTGTCCCAGCCGCTGCTACAACTCCTCATTTCTACTGCACTGTGGAGTAAAAGTTCATCTCTTTCGCCCGTCTCGAGTGCCTGCAGAGGGCTGTTCTTTTCTTTAATTTTGCGCCGGAGACGCACTGCTCGGGCCTGAAATAGATGCTCGAGTTAGGCCAAAGTTTTAGCCATGATGGTCAGCGCCATTTCTTTGATAAATCTCGATGTGGAAATGAAAATCCAAAGTTCGGGACGAGTTTCTCGTGGGGATTCGGTGATGGTTCGTTGGCCGTATTATCGTTATGGATGTTTTTTCTTCTCAACCACGAGAAAGTTTTGTGGATGTTCTAGGAAATCTGGTAGATGTTCATGTTGTACTGTGAACATGCTCGTGTTGCATTGTGAACATGCTCGTGTTGCATTGTGAACATGCTCGTGTTGCATTGTGAACATGCTCGTGTTGCATTGTGAACATGCTCGTGTTGCATTGTGAACATGCTCGTGTTGCATTGTGAACATGCTCGTGTTGTAGTGTGAACATGCTCGTGTTGCATTGTGAGCATGCTCGTGTTGCATTGTGAACATGCTCGTGTTGCATTGTGAACATGCTCGTGTTGCATTGTGAACATGCTCGTGTTGCATTGTGAACATGCTCGTGTTGCATTGTGAACATGCTCGTGTTGCATTGTGAACATGCTCGTGTTGCATTGTGAACATGCTCGTGTTGCATTGTGAACATGCTCGTGTTGCATTGTGAACATGCTCGTGTTGCATTGTGAACATGCTCATGTTGCACCTTGAACTCACACGTGTTGAACCGTGAACGTACGCGCGTTGCACTTCAAAGTATGTTGCAGTTCGTATCCAACACTCACAGTGCCTTCAAAATTTGAGCCAAGGACGAGGTAATAATCAAGCTTATACGAATGAACAAATGGCATCATTTTTCCAATCTTAGACTCTATTATACTGGTACTGAATATACGGTGCATATAATGTACTCATAATCCTTAGAAGATGCGTTGCGAAATAATGATACTAAATTTTGATAATTCACGAGATCAACCAAATGTGCATTCAAATACATGAAGACTATCAGTGAAGTGTCTTCGAAGTTATTCTTAATAGAGATAAATGGTCGCTTGTATTGAAAGTCTTGAAGGTAATGATTGAGCCTTTCCTTATACGTGGCGCTGGTATAAAGTCGCAAGCTTCGTCCCAGGAATTGGAGAAGCGGCCTGCAGTGGCTGCGGTGCTGGAGAACGGGCGTCTCGGTATGGCATGCTATCACCTCACCCGATGTCATCCCGATGTGGTCAGTCTTCTGAGAGCGTATGAGCTACCGTGCATGTTTAGCTCTTATTATTGGCTAAGCCTTTATTGGAAGTCTTGTAAAATGTTGTGGTTCAGGAGTGCTCCTGCACTTCAGGTTGAGTCTAGTAGACATGTAACTCTTGCTTCATTTTTTACTGAATTCTGGCATTAATTTACCTTTTCTGCAATGCACGCGAGCTCTTGCGCTTCTTGAATCTTGAAACGTCTCGTATGCATCGTTCAATTAAATTAACTGGCTTCTGGGATAAATTTAGCAAGACGTGACAAAGACGTCAAGTTTTTGAGTGGTTTTGCAGAGCACAATATCGTTTGTGTAGTCGATTGCGCTTTGGTGTAGGGCGACACGTTTTGTTCCACGTTTTTTGTTAAATTTTCCATAATCCTCTGCCTGACATGGGCGCGGTGACTCGTCTTGGCCCAATTTTTGTGCAGAATGCAATGAGTGAACTCGCCCAAAACATAATACATCAAAAACAGCCACAGACAAGTTAATACGTCGATTGAGAACTTTACCCAACAGTCACCGAATTCATAATTAAAATGACCATAAAGTGTAATTAAAATTCGTCTGAAAATTAAACGTTTCCTCTATAAAAATTTAGCACTGTAGGAGTCAAAAAGTTCATTTTTGTTAAACTTGGGGAGCGTTCCTATCCTATTTCTGGATGCTCACTCGCGTTCGCATCTGAATAATTAATTCAGAGCACGTGCCACCAGTCGTAGTCTTTTTGTGGTCTTGTTTTGTTTTAGTTTTTGCATCTTCCATTGTTGGAGGTTACTTGTAAGGGCAACGTTAGTTGAATAAAAATCTGTAGTTTAATATATTTTTCGTTTCGCTCATTTGCGGCTGTGCTTAATAGTCACATTCAGAAGTAAATAAATACCGTAAATAAATAATAAATAGTAAATAAATAATAAATAGTAATACCAGAAGTAAATAAATAATAAATAGTAAATCCATGCGGCAGCATGACAGAACAACTGCATAACTACTGAAAAATTGAACATTACTAAGAAATTCGATAGTGTTTGCTCAAGCGTGCTAATGGTGTCTGCGCTCGTTAGTTAGACAACCAAGAAATGCGTGCCTTCATCGGGTGTCCGCACGCCTGCAGTTGTCGACCATGGGTGCCAGGATGGCATTTTTCCGGGACAAAATTCTCGAAATTTGCAAAAATTAACTTGAGAAAACCAATATTACGGATTTTGGCCAATTGGTCATTCCTGATAACAAACTTCGGTGTTGAAGTTTGTTGTGGGTTTTCTTCTTCTCGAATTTTAGCTGAGCACTCCACGTAAGATCTTGAAAAGTGTTTCATTTCTTTTAATTTTTCAGAAAAAAATTCTGTAGATTTTGTTGTGCCGTTTTGAGTTGCCTCTGGACTTATGACTCGAAAGCGGTGAAACGTTTAATGTACATGCTATTTCTGTTTGTTCTACTCCTACTCCTACTTCTACTTCTACTCTTCTCTATAGTTTCGACCGTATCCAAAGAGAATAAATACGCTCATTTATTCCCTATTTGGTTTTCCTTCGCAATTCTTAGTTACTAAATATCTTGCTTATATGGAGCAAAAAATCGCCTTGGGCTCTAGAACAACTTTATGAGGCTTAAATTTTTATTGTTATGGTCCGAGGAGTGGAGCCTTTATAGCCGCCGCGTATGCTCGCGGCCCCCAGCTCTGCGGCCGAGTATTGGGACGTGTTGCGCCGAGCCATTTCAGCGGCTAGCGTTGCCTGGAAATTAGAAAACTTTGCGGGAGAACTTCCTGCTTAATTAGCGCTTTAAAAGTATTCGTCGCACATAACTTTTAACCCCGAAACTGATCGCTTTGTGGCTCGCTTGAATTCTAAATTGCTTCTTTTGCACTGGCAGTTCGCTGATCTCTCGGATTTACACGCAGTGAGTGTGTAACTGTTAGAATTTGGTTTTGTGATTTACAGAAGTTATCTTGTCACGGGGAGCCTTGTCACTAGTCTAATAATTGTCAGCGGTTGAGGCATAGATGATTTGTATACTTTAAAACCATGTACTATCCCCACAGAGGGATACAAATATTGTTACTATAGGAATTTGCGCTCCAAGGGGGAAGATATATATGAAGGTCCCGAGCTGAAGATTAGGTAGGCCTTCTTTTTATTTAGGTAGAATATTGTTTTTTACGTTATATCATTTTTTGATTTATAGTGCTTTTTTAGTATCTCTGAGATTCCTTTTTAAATTTTGCCATATTCCCAACCCTTATTTCCTTACTCACTGTTTGCATGCGCCGGAAATCTTGTGGAGAACACACTTTGTACATAGATTCCGTATTCCCTTAACTCTATAATAAATGGTCTTTTCATTCATTTTTTTTAGACTGTCATTGTTGTCGTCAGGATGATTCAAACCACTGTAACTCATATAAAAAATTCTATCAATTGTGTTTCCATGCTTACCTCACTGCGTCGTGTTTAAGTGCTCTTTCATATCTCCTTACCTGTCCTACGTAGATTTTGAGAAGTTTCCTAATTCTTTTTTGTTCTCGTTCTATATGATCATAATTGTTTGATACTGTTATTAATATAATGTGATACGCTCAGAGACAGTGTCGGGAACTAATAATTGTATTAGTGATGCGAAAGATATGATTTGAAATACACTCACGTCATTGTCAATGGTGGCCAGGTGAATTTTGAACATTTATAAATAATTTTCACGTCATCGAAAGAGGTGATATAATTATATGAATCTGTTACTGATCGCTACGTCATCGACGTTTCTAATATTAAAATTTGACTATTTTTTTCCCCTGCTCCGCCTCTGATTATTTTGCTGCTGCTCCACCCGAGCCCCCCTCTTGAGCTGAGCCCACGGCGTGAATTTTTTGTCACAATGTTTTGGGAAGAATTAAACAATGCAAAAATTAATCATTTTTTATTGCCTTGTGTATGAGACGAGGTATCAATAAGTTGTATTTTCTTTACTTGCTCGTCATCTGATAACGGCAGATGTTAGCTGTTAAACGATCATTTCCGTCCCTGGGGCGAGCAGAAGTTGCGACTCGAGGGCTGTTGTAGCTGCGGCCAAGGACTGGCGTGCTCGCGCCGTGCACCAACTGGTGCGCTGACTACCGTCATTGTGTTGATTTTGGTGCATGAATGCGCAGAGTTTTTCGTATCCACTTTTCAGTGGGCTGGGCATATGCTGAAATTATCGTTTATCTCCTCACATTTAAACCCTTGTAAGGACCAATTATATTGTGCTTCTAACCGATTCTTACACCTATGTTCATCATATTAATTCTCCACATACGGGGCAGTACTGAGGTATGTTTTGACGTCGTCTAGTAGGACTGAAGGCAGGTAAATTTTGGACATTTTATTCATAAGATGCTTCCAGTTTTTACGCCCGGGCTTTCTATTCATGCCCCATACCTCATAGCTCAAACTACTATTTGCAGGCATCAGCTCTCTTTTCCCGTGTGCATTTACTGGGCCCAACTCCTGTTCGCTTCGCTAGCTTGCTGCCATCGGTAGTTTTGCTCTAGACATAGCGCTACACGCTTGAAAAATTAATTTTAATAATCTAGAGGATGTTTATTCCCTACTCTTATGCTAGTTGACATCTTTTTATTATGTGGCGTTGTAACTATCGAGTTTTTTCTTGTGAAATTATTCTTACTAACGAATGAGTCCCATCACGGTCATTTTTAAATTAAATTATCTTTTAGTACATCATTTTGTACAATACTACATTCAATTTTCTTTTTTTTGTTGAGTGTGTTTAACATGTAAGCAATGAGAAATAAGAAAAATTAATTCCTGGTATTTGTTACGAACGAGAATACATTTCAAATCCCCCCTAAACTCTCCCTCCCCCATAGGGATGCGCTGAAATGAAGGGCCCTCTGCGTATCTCGGAGATTTAGCGAGTCTCGTTTGTGATGCACGAGATTGACCGAGAACTCAGCATGCACGTGCTGCAGGCGGCTGTGGGTGCTTCGCTCGGCTGTGTAGACGCTAAGTTTCTTTATCCCATTTCTCTTCATCTCTAGTGCAACCAATCTCTTGGTCCCATGCAATCAATTTCCTAGATGAGTGTTGCTGAAATTTATTTCGCTACCACATTCAAAAAATTTTCGTCTCGTTAAGAAGCTTACTGACTCCATCAAGTCGCTCTTTGAGCAGAGTGCATTAAGCTCGATGGATAATGATAATCGACGAACTTCCATTAATTTAATTGACTCATTAAAATCTTGCATAAACTGAAGCTCGGTGTATGTGGATCCAATTTATCAATCACCACGCCCATGACGAAGCCATAATAGTGGGTCTCTCTCTTTCAACCGCCCAACTAGCGAATAAAAAGTAACCCTGAGAAACGACTTGAAGGAATCAGAACTGGTACAGAGTCTCTGCGGCTCGGCTGAAGGCTGCTCTCAGCTTAATGTTACTCTTACTTCACGCTTGCAATATTTTGGGGTATCAAAAAAGTGGTTTTGCTCACGGGTGCGCCGCTCTTGTTTGTTTGTTTGCTTGTTGATGACATGGACGCTCAGCCCTACAGACCGTGGTCTTCATTGGTTCCTTTTAGGGTATTTTTTACTTCATACTTCATTTGTGATGCTATGGAATGCTGACGCAATCCCAGCAACTTTATTAGCATCTATTGCAGTAATCATACGTCATTGTTTCGCTGCTGGGCTCTCTCGCGAGTCAACCGGTTACGGGGAATTACACAAATTGTCTGCAAATATTAACTGATTTGTTTTTGTTTCCACCGGTTTTCTGTTTTGCTTCTTATTTTATCACTTCAGAACTCTTCATTCGCAACAATTTTTAACGTGTTTAGTGTAGTGAAAAAATCATTGCATGTGTCTCTCATTGAATATTATATATATCAAACTCAAAGGTCTGTTGCTAAACCAAAGTTTCTATTCTGCTTAGAAAAGTTGAATTAAGAAACTGACGTTGAAATACTGAGTTAAATTTAATTGCTGTGTGCCCAGTTCTTCGACTCCTACAATCCTGCATTCCTAGTCAATTCTGAATCGGTACCTAGTCTTAATCATGCGTCTTCGAAGGATTATATCCTGTCACCCCCTCATATTTTTTATTTTTTTCACTTAAATCCATTACACTTATCTCGCATCACTTTCGTGTACGTTATGCCAAGTATTCCTTACTTCCACCGCACGTCAACTGTACCACTACCGTGAGCGTCCACCTCCGCATGTTAGTGAGCCACAACTCGCTGCGTTGCAGTGAGGCGATACTCTAGCGGGCTGCTCCGGCTGCTCCCTCATGGCTACGTGACTCCAAACATGTTTCAACCGTAGTTTTATTGGGGTGCTCCCACTGGAGGCATAAGGATAGCCAATAGTTTTAGGAAAGTTTGGTTTGTTTATTCTGTGTTACAGGGACTGCCGTCCCTAGGGGATACTATTATGTTTACTCAGCTGTAGAATGTGAGGTCCAGAGTTGTGAGTAATGTAGGCCTTCTTTTTGTTGAAATAGAATAGGGTTTCTTTGTTGTTATGGGCAATTTATTTTCGGTTCACTACTGTCCTGTATTTCAGCACCAATTACTTTCTTCTTCAATTTTTACCTTGTTTCATAAACTTCCTTCGTATCTTACTGTTTCTATGAGCAGAGGATCGTGAGTCGGAACCCACTTTGTACATGGACTCAACTCAATTCTGAATTGTGTCTTCTTCCTTCCTTCCTTCCTTCCTTCCTTCCTTCCTTTCTTTCTTTGTAGCCCTTTTTTTGTGGTTGGGAATGCTTGAGCCAACTTATAATATAGTCTAACATCAGCTGTAGATAGACCTCCGGACTTTAATCTTTCGTGTCCACTTTGCTTTTTTCACTTTTCATAAATTTTTTTCTATCTCTTCGTTGTTTGTTCTTCCTCTTCCTCCCGAATTTTCTGTTTTTTTTTTTTAGCAGAGTATCCTGTGAGAATATACCATGTGTATAAAATGCCCGTCTTTAAAGGGTCTTTTTTCTTTGCTCTTTTGAAATTGACTTTGTTGTGTTAGGTGAGTCTTGAACCAACTAATACAACCACAAAATTTCGATAGGATTTTAATCAGGGGACTCCAGGGGCCGTTCCATGCGATAAAATGATCTCTTGTTATTCCTGACTAAATTTCGCATTACATGAGATGGGTGGATGCGAGCATTGTCGAAAAATGCCGGAACCATCAGCGAATGAAAATCTAAGTTTAGTTGCATTTGTTTACCTGGAATGTTCAAATGATCCAGAAAATTTCATTTTGTTTCTACCCTCAGTTGCCGAACATAATTTTGGCATTGTGAAGCAACCGCTGATTATAACACTGCCCCGAAAGCGGGTGCTGCAAGTTGGATCTATGCAATAAGGATCCATTGCTTCATGGGGTCACTAACACTGCAGTCTCTCTGCAGCAAGGTGAACCTCGATTCATGTGACCATATGACGTCTTTCCATTGCTCTACAGACCAGTCATTGTTTTTGTAAAATGGAATCATTCCGTTCGATTAGCTTACAGAGCAAGGTTTACGTTGCGGTGGCGCCACTCCTTGAACCGATTTCATTCACTTTTTAGTGCATGGAACCAGCAGGAGTTTCGTTGGACATGCTGGTCAATTGCTGAATACTTCTCCGAGGGTTTGCCCTCATCAATTGTTTCAGGGAACGCCTGTCGAGAGTCTCCAGAATTTGAGCTTTGCTCTGTTACCACTCTATGACTGCGCTTCACCATATTTTTCCCTCCAAGTAATTGCTCTTTGCACAGTCCTAAATCCTGCGGCCATCATTTGAGACGTTTCTCTAGCGGATTTCTTAGCCGGGATTTCTTAGCCCGGTGCAAACCTATAACCCGTCTTTTGTCAAAAATGGAGGTTTGTTTTGATCATTTTTTCCAGCGGTATTTTTCATGCTTGTTACGGAGAGACAGAGACACAGAGGGAATTGAAACTTCTAGCATACGTTTATTTTATGAGTGAATGTTGCAATAACGCTACTAAAATTGTTGCACGTCATTTGTGTTAAACTTTCCTAGTACAGTTGTGTTCCTTCAGTTTTCCAAAACTTGGTGACAATTTTCACGGAATGACCAGTATTTATAATCAGTTTCTGGGCTTCAAGTGACGCAATCTACGAGTATGCTTTTTTTCTGGGTGCGAATGTTAACTGGCGATGCTTCGCTCGAGTCACGTTTCGCAGTTGGCTTCAGGAAATAGTTTTTCCACCCTGAAATAATACTCAGAACTCTGTTAACCAAAACTAAAATAGACTTCACTACATAAAATCGTAACCAGAATAAAAAAGTTCATATTGCATTAATGTATGATTATTTCTGAGCTAGCATTCAAAACAAGAACCAACTCAACCTGAAAGACCTCTTGCGTGCAAGGCCCTGTATGATAATGTAATTTTCATCTCATGTGATGACTCCTCCCTGGAGCAAACTACCACTCGTCGAGTTCCCGTTCCAGCGGCCAGCGAGCGTTATGGCGTTTGCTGCGCCATGAATATGACAAAATTAGTCGTCCAGGGCTGCCAGAAGGCCATTTTTTGGACACCTCGAGCTTGGTCCGGATTATGACCGAGTAATCTGTCGGTGTCTGCCCGTGTCGCGAGCTCCATAAATCACGTCCATTACACGTGTCACTGACGTCTTTTGTTTGCCCGGAGTCTTGCAGTGCTCGAGTTTCTTACTGCAAGTGAAGGATGGCACGCTCTCAGCTTGGCCGTTCTCTATGCACTTCTCCCAGAGTTGTGTTGTGATGCAAGAATAAACTTTTTGTGGGCTCTTCGAGTTCTCGAGTTCTTGTAGCATGATATTTTCGTGGATAAAGATCCGTATTTTATCTTGAACCACAGAAGCGCTCCATTACTATTGAACGAGCACTGTGTATACAGAGTTTTCGGGATTTTGATATGGAAAGGTTCTGCGTTATTTGAAGCATGACTGTCTTGCTCCTGCTTGGTAATTTCTGGAGTTATCTACTTCGCGAAGTTGCTGTCAAAAAAAAATCCTATTGTGGGCTGCAGTTGTGTTTTGCGTGTTTGTGTTCCTGTAGCAAGGCGACTGTTCACAGAATATCGAAAACATTGAAATTAGGGAGGTAATCGAGAACTTTATTCAATGGAAGCAACGTACTCTTTTTGAATGATTGCATATATTGAGTCAGTCTTTAGGCTATTGTAGTTATTTCGAACGTTTTTTTTTTCCAAAGTTTGTTCGTTTAAATATTTTAGTCCCATATTTGAGCAATTTTACATTGTTGTCCGAAGAGAGAAATACTCGTTTGTTAATGTACGTACTACCGAAATAGTTTCTAAAAATGGAAATGCTCACTAGTTGGAGAACGCGCATATGATGGTAAATATGTACTAGGTCGTGTTAAAATTCACCAAAATAAACGGAAACCACACTTCATTGCAATACCTTTGTTCGAATATCAAAAGACAAAAGAAAATGTAGGAATTATTTTTACTTAAGGCGGATCATGAGGGCAGATTGTAATTGACAAAATTTCAGTAACTGCGTGAAGGATAAGGAACTTTTTTGTGCGTAAAGTCATTTCACGTAAAGTTAGAATTTCTTTTAGTGCCAGTGCTCAAAATCTAATGTAAGTCGTCCCTGAAAAATCAGGCTTTTATTTAGTACTCTGCAGAGTTCTATTTTTTTTAGTTTTCGTTCACATTTGCAATTTCCTAGGCCCTTCTTGCCAACCGTCCGGCAATTTATTCTTGATTTCCTGAGGCGCGAAGTACCTCAGTCTGCGCAAATACGACCTTCAAAGCTTTTTTGTGATAAATTTTCCGTGTTTCTGTCATCTTTATTTGTGGCACGCTTTGGATCGAAGACAATGTTTTAGAGATTTTATTACTGGCATTCGAGCATTGGAGGATTTAGAAAATTCCTAAACTGTGTTCAAGAGGTTATTTATAACTAATTTACAAATAAATTGTGTGATAGGATTTGGATATAATTTTGAACGTTAAATTATTAAACTCGTTAAAGGTATTTTGCGTGTAAAACGTTTTCATTTTCTTAAATTCCTTTTGATTTATCCGAGCGCTAAAATTATATTATTTAATGAAAAAATATCGCCACAGTGTTCCCACTCTCGGCAACTGTGAAATTCTGAAATGTAGCATCGAAAAATGCAGACTTTGACTTGAATACAAATTACTTGAATTTCAATTGAAACTGAACCGTAGTTCGAATACTTGACCAGTTCTCACAGTTTTTATCATTTCATGTCGCTGCTACAAAAGAAAATAATGAATTCGGCAATAAATTTTATTTCCTACTGTATTCCATAAAAGAAACTAACAAGTTTTCTTTACATTCTCAGAGTTGAGGTTGAAAAGCGTGCAAACTTGATCGTGTAAGAGGACGTGATTATTTACTCGATCATTCTAGTATAGCATCCAACATTAATTCGTAAGAAAGCATCGAAATCGCAAGAATTCGGAGCGGTCAAGGGATGCAATGGGTCAAGCAGGCGGAATAAGAACCGTTAGGAGCGTGTTCAAGCCTCTCAAAATCGAATTGATCAGTGGTTTCAACACTTTAACTGACCGTACTCGAACGTGTAAACAAGACACGAAAATTGCGCTCTGATGTCTGAAACCAATCCCAGAATAATTAAGCCACTCGTACACTTCGGCCTGGCAAATTTCACGACCAGAGAAGAGAAATCGGATCACTGCTTCCTGTTTCTCTTAGATGCTCATTTCCAGCGGAACTGCATTTTTTAAACAAGGCTGCAACAGCTGTGAGGAAACAGGCGTTGTAAATTTTAAACTTATGAGTATAATTATAATAACCATGAGCTGACACGAACAGGCATAAGTTGACGAGCCGAAGAGATATGCTAGAACGAAGTGCAGGTATGTCCATATGTCCTCGCGAGCAATATAGCATTATACTGACGCCAGTGAGGTACAGTACATGTTGTTGCGAGAAAACTAGGTGTCATTGCAACCTCCTCGACACTCGTGTTGGTGTTCACAGAACGAGCCGAACTTGCATAATTTGTTTCGCAGAAGCAAAGGAAATGACGAAAAAGTCATCAGTAACGCCCCTTTTATCCTATACCTACATATTGCAGCTGTACTTGTTGAATTCGTAGAGAACAATTGCAGCGCTTTTGAGAGGTACGAATGATTGATTGTTATACACCGTATTTCTTTTAGAGTTTAATGAAAATCAAGTAATGTCTTACGTATTTTAGTCAAAACCAGAACATAAATTTAGGGCGAAGGTCTGAAATTCCACAATATTGCATGGTGCTTACAATAGAGAATTTTTGAATACTGGAAGTTTCATGGCAATGGGCAACGTAACTAATTTAGTCACATATTGCTTTTTGAATTATTACGGAATGCCTATTTTATTCTTGAGAAATATGTGTTAATGCTACACAATATGCAAGATATTCTTTATTGACTTTCATTACGCTGAAAATTCATTTACTGGCCTTTTTTAAAAACTTTTACTTACTAAGTGCAATGTTTCTGAGGGAATATAAAAGAAGTTCAATACGTGAAGTTAGCTTTAAGGGTGATGCTGGTACAGATCAGGTTGAATGCTTGGAACTATATTTTTAATTCAGGGGTTGCGAACCTAACAAATTTTTTATAATGTTCGATTATTTGAAGGCACACGTGACATTAGCTTAGATCTACCCATTAACTAGAAGAATAAGGCTTACGTTTTATAGTTCATCCGTATTTTGAAAAGTTTTCATCTTTTTTTTACACTGAATTTTTAAGCTAATTTAGAGTATGACTCGCACCCATTGCATCGAATTGCATTACGCTACAATATTTTCTTTCTAAGAGGATTTACAAGATTGCTTTTAGGAACACTGAATTGATTATGATTTTTTGTTTTTATTTCACGTAAGCTCGTTACATTTTGTGCAGGGGGAGAAAATCGCGGAAAGAGGCCTTCATTTTGCTGCTTCGTTCCAGTAGGTTTTTTTGGCGCGTTTAAAAACTTAACTGCGTTTGCCGAGTCGAGTTCCAATTCCTATTTCATGTGAGGCGGAAAGAGCCTCATAACTTCGAGTCAAGATTGGAATCTTTTCATTTTTTCCAGGCTCCATAATTTGCTCGAGGACTTTTTTATCTAGTTCAAGGCTGCCATAATTTGATAGCTTCAAGAAAATGTAAAGAATAGTTTAGAAAAAATGTACATCCAGTGGACGCTGCTTGGAACCGGATTTTTTGAAGTGGGTAGACTTCGGTGGAAATTTTGTAGGGACATTTGGGGTGCATTCTGTTATCGGAGGATTTTTTTATGAGTGGTCAGTTATAAATCGGGAGGATTTTGATCAGGACGGTAGCCTTATATGTGGGTGGCTTTCTTGAGTGGCCGCGAATATGGGCGAATTTTTATTAGCGGCCATAAATATTGTTTGATTTTGATGAGTTGCTTAAAATGTTGCTGAATTTTGATGAGTTGCCATAAATGTTGCTGGAATTTGAGGAGTTGCCATAAATGTTGCTGTGTCGTGAACGTGGTTTCTCATCGAAGCCGTGATCGTAATTTTCATCATGCATTTATTCGTCGTGCGATTTTTAGGAGGCAATTCTTTGATCGTTTTATTTATCGTCATTTTCTTTTCGGTTTCATTTACTTTTGATCAATAGTCGAGACAGAAGGCCTCAATTATTCTATTTTTGTAATTTCATTAAAGATCGAAATATGCAGTGACTTTTCAATGTCATTAGTTACAACTAAATATAATATTATAGCAAATCGAATAGGGCCTCGTTAAGGATAGTGACAACGCTATTACAAAGTAAATTTCTGTTAAAATGATGACGTCCTTCTAATAGCAATAGATTACATGTTAGGATAGTGATTGACTTACGATGCACAACATGTCATATTAATGAATCTAGATGATCGTGACACCATCAAATCTCAAAAACTATTCTAATCTATCAGAAATACAGTTACAGGAGATCGCATCATGATCTCAAAATAAGCAGGTGAAGCCTTCATTACTTGAACATTAATACATTGATAATTACGATAAGCACATTTTATATGAAGTGAAGTCTCCGCGGAATCAGTTATCTTGCGAAATGCTAAACATTTAATTCATCAATAAACCTGACGCGATACATTTTTGGGTACAGAATCTAAACCTACCACGCGAAATAAAGCGGTTTGAATGTATGGAATACGAAAACATTAGGATACTTAGCTCGGTCGTTGATGACGCTTAAGAGTCAATACACGACTCATTGAATAACAGAGAATAACCCAACCCTCACTGCTTGGCAAGCCTGCCATGGCAGCGAGGTGAGAGGACACAAACAGACGTGACTGTGCTCCGCGATTGCTGGGACGCTTCTCTCGGGCTGGCGCTTTCTAAGCGCAGGAGCCTGAGAACTTGAGAAGCCGTTCGCATAGAGAACAAACATGTCTTTATAGATCCAATGCTTTACATTAGTTAATTTAATCGGAATTGGCAAGTGTCGTCATATAATTAGAAGAGAATAGACTTACGATTGGATGACAGTTAATTTACGCAGAGTAAATACGATCCTAAGTCTCTAATGAAGGGAAAGAATATACGTTGAGCAAATGGAGGCGTTTGGCAGTCCGGTAACCCATCGTTGCCTGTGACGTGGCACTCGTAGAGGGTGCGTAGGTGCGCCTTCAAACAATGAGGTTGATGTTGTCAATGTTGGTAGAGCTGAAGGTGACGGTTGACGATGTCTGGGCGAAGTTCGTGGAGACAAGAATATGCAGCCTTTATTGACGAGAAGATATTTCTATGGAAGCCAGTCTTTTCGAAGGTATTTCAGTCGCTAGCTAGGCAGACTTTTTCTTCTTAACGCTTATTTAAACACAGCGTAGAGTATAGTCACAGCAGAATCATGACAAATATCCCTCCGTCGCGTTTTTTTGTTTAAAAGCTCCTGCTTTTTCTTCTCCTTCACTCGACCTCAACGCGTGCGACTATGCGTTGAAACAACGCTTAGTTCCGAGGAAACAGATGTGAAGCTTGACGACAAGATTTGCTCCAAATAAGTGCTCTGATACGGGGAAGTCTTGCGAAAACAACCGTGTAGTAATCCTTGTGCAGGATCTATTCACCTAGCAACGGATGTTGACGTCCCCTCTTGTCGTCATGACCGCCGTATACAACAGTCGTGAAGCTAAAGAACTTCAGGGATCAAAATCCCTTAAGTACCTTGGCCGTCTAGGGTCCAAGGGGCTTCCATTACTCGATTCCTCTTGCAGAAATTTTCGAGTTAAATAACTCCGCGGGGCCTGAGATGTAAGGTGGACGTATTCCTCTTATGCGGGATGTCGTCATCTTTTGAAGCGCTGCTGTCCCATTTCTCTGCTCGCTGGTAAATGCAGCATAACGTCGCTCCCTTCATTCGCCGCCACGTCTTCCGTCGTCGATGTTACCTGCTGTGGGAGCTGTGTGATTGCGTCATGTCGCGTGTTGACCAGCTGAGGCTCGTACGCGAAGCGTGCGTGCGTGCGTGTAGGGGTGTGTTGGAGTAGGTGCGTATGCCTCAAGCTCCGACGTCCGAGCTGTGACGTCATGCCGCTGCCTCAGGTACCGCGCTGTGCGTGCGCATGTCCATCCACTCGCTCACGTCCCCGGTGTGCGCAGGCGTTGCCGTCTACCCTCTGGGTTACGCGGTGCGGTTGTGGTTGTGGTTGAGCCGGTGCTCCGTGCGACGTGGTTGGGCACCACACAAGGCAAGCGCGTCCTTGCGCTGCCCGTTGTCGGCCGGCGTACGACTGGTCCATGGCGCCATGACTGAAAGTTCAGTTTTGGTTATTCAATGACCTTATCAGTCCGAGATTTCCACTCCCTTGTTGCAGTCATACGCATTCGCATCCATATCGCGTTCACCTCATTCACCCCACTTTTCTTCGCGTTCACAAAGAGGACATAAGCCTAATTTTAATTCCAATCTTAACTTAGACGTGATATTACGTGACAATTATGAATCGCAGAAAGAGAGACTTCATAAATTTCTAATAACACATTAGCGTTGGAAATTAGATAATGACAGAGCGGTATGATCTTTGAATTAGAATCAGATTCACTTGGTTTTGATAACATTTACATTTTGTTGCGACGCAATAATTCGTATAAACATTGAGAGAATAATTTTTTTCATAAAATCAATGATCCAGATATGCGCATGAGTTACATTCAAGTATTCAATTTGCGGTGGTAATTAGTTTATTCGTTGACTATAAGATATGGCAAGCAATCAAGAATGACAAATGATAGAATGTTAAAAAATAAAAAAAATCACATCATGTTTAAGTAGTGCACGTTTAACATTACGTTAAAATTTAAGTATTAAACATTTCAGTTGAGTTTGAGATAAGACCATCACTTCGACATGTGCTATGAAGGTAGAGTTCACTATGAGCAGAACGAGTGGTCGTGGTAGCGAGCGTTAGGCCTTGAGAAAGAAAGGGATGTAGAGGCATAGGAGTAGAGGGAAGAGGGTCGGAAGGGTCGAGCACCAGGCAGCGCCAGATGTTCGGTGGGCGAGTTGGAATGTAAACAAAGGCTCGACTAGACTGTCCGACATCACAGCACACAACCTCGTCCATGTCACACTCTCCATAGCATCTCAATACCCACATTCCAGACGTAAATATTCATTCATACAACATCCTCTCAACATGAAATCATATGGTTACATATTGCAACAAATTTGAAATGGACGTGGAATGAAATTACCAGTACATTACATAAATTCGCACCAGTAAATTTAGTAAATATCAAATTTATAAGTATACATAGTGTATGTAAAATTTTTGATGCGCGGAAAATGTTGTTTTGAATGGAATTTTACTTTTATATGAGTCTCCTTTAGCATGTGAGGATGAAATTTAATTTTTAATAAGGTATAAATTTAATTATCCATAGAAGATTTTTTTTTTTATGGAGGTTTACGAATCATACTTTAGAGTTGATAACTTCACAAACATAGTTTAAACTTTGGCGAGCTAAGATGATATAGCTTTAAACGTTCAACTCAGTCTGAAGATTTGAATCTCAAAGTCGGCGTTATGAACAGTGTTGTTCTCATGTCTCCCTCGCCGATTACAAAATGGCGCCTGTAGTTTAATGGCTTGGCTCGTAGGCGTAATTTTCACAGAGCCCTATTCCAACTCATTGCTCGAATACAGTAACATGTGCGATAATTAATTGAATGAGGCTTGAATTTATTTCTGTAGATCGACTGTAATTAATTATTTTGCATATTTGGTAGTTCCAAATACGTCGGCAATTAATACACACAATATAATAATGAAATATGAGGTTTCATAATGGGAATAATTAGTACGATGGGCAAAACACAATCAGAGAATTACAAACGGCTAACCTGAAACATGGTTATTCAAAGAAATCAATAAGGCACAACGGGAATCAATGCACAATTAGACATATGAACAATTACACAGTAAATAAACACAATAGAGAATATAGATGGTTCTACAATAGAAACAATAATAGCAAAATAGTTCGAATGGGTACAACATGATAATAAGATAGGAATGATTTAAATGCAAACTGTTATAATGTATGGATTATTAAACGCATTAGTAAAATTTTAGAATTCTATAAATTTCTTAATCACACACTATTAATTTGGTTCGGCAGATCGTAATGCTATTTTTATCAAAATAGTTTGATCATAATGTAGTATAATTTAGTAATTCCTAGTATTTGATAGCTGGTAAGCGTGACAAATTTTATTGGGAATTGGCAAGCGTGACAATTTTGATTGGGAATTGGTAAGCGTGACAATTTTGAGCGGTCTCTTTCGGAGACGGTTAAAGATAAAGATCCGCCACCGCTTGGCACCATATGTCGTGAACGTGGTTTCTCATCGAAGCCGTGATCGTAATTTTCATCATGCATTTATTCGTCGTGCGATTTTTAGGAGGCAATTCTTTGATCGTATTATTTATCGTCATTTTCTTTTCGGTTTCATTTACTTTTGATCAATAGTCGAGACAGAAGGCCTCAATTATTCTATTTTTGTAATTTTATTAAAGATCGAAATATGCAGTGACTTTTCAATGTCAGTTACAACTAAATATAATATTATAGCAAATCGAATAGGGCCTCGTTAAGGATAGTGACAACGCTATTACAAAGTAAATTTCTGTTAAAATGATGACGTCCTTCTAATAGCAATAGATTACATGTTAGGATAGTGATTGACTTACGATGCACAACATGTCATATTAATTAATCTAGATGATCGTGACACCATCAAATCTCAAAAACTATTCTAATCTATCAGAAATACAGTTACAGGAGATCGCATCATGATCTCAAAATAAGCAGGTGAAGCCTTCATTACTTGAACATTAATACATTGATAATTACGATAAGCACATTTTATATGAAGTGAAGTCTCCGCGGAATCAGTTATCTTGCGAAATGCTAAACATTTAATTCATCAATAAACCTGACGCGATACATTTTTTGGGTACAGAATCTAAACCTACCACGCGAAATAAAGTGGTTTGAATGTATGGAATACGAAAACATTAGGATACTTAGCTCGGTCGTTGATGACGCTTAAGAGTCAATACACGACTCATTGAATAACAGAGAATAACCCAACCCTCACTGCTTGGCAAGCCTGCCATGGCAGCGAGGTGAGAGGACACAAACAGACGTGACTGTGCTCCGCGATTGCTGGGACGCTTCTCTCGGGCTGGCGCTTTCTAAGCGCAGGAGCCTGAGAACTTGAGAAGCCGTTCGCATAGAGAACAAACATGTCTTTATAGATCCAATGCTTTACATTAGTTAATTTAATCGGAATTGGCAAATGTCGTCATATAATTAGAAGAGAATAGACTTACGATTGGATGACAGTTAATTTACGCAGAGTAAATACGATCCTAAGTCTCTAATGAAGGGAAAGAATATACGTTGAGCAAATGGAGGCGTTTGGCAGTCCGGTAACCCATCGTTGCCTGTGACGTGGCACTCGTAGAGGGTGCGTAGGTGCGCCTTCAAACAATGAGGTTGATGTTGTCAATGTTGGTAGAGCTGAAGGTGACGGTTGACGATGTCTGGGCAAAGTTCGTGGAGACAAGAATATGCAGCCTTTATTGACGAGAAGATATTTCTATGGAAGCCAGTCTTTTCGAAGGTATTTCAGTCGCTAGCTAGGCAGACTTTTTCTTCTTAACGCTTATTTAAACACAGCGTAGAGTATAGTCACAGCAGAATCATGACAGCTGGAATTTGATGAGTTGCCATAAATGTTGCTAGAATTTAACGAGTTGCCATAAATGTTACTAGAATTTGATGAGTTGCCATAAATGTTACTAGAATTTGATGAGTTGCCATAAATGTTGCTGGAATTTGATGAGTTGCCATAAATGTTGCTAGAATTTAATGAGTTGCCATAAATGTTACTAGAATTTAATGAGTTGCCATAAATGTTACTAGAATTTGATGAGTTGCGATAAATGTTGCTAGAATTTGATGAGTTGCCATAAATGTTGCTGGAATTTGATGAGTTGCCATAAATGTTGCTGGAATTTGATGAGTTCCCAAAAATGTTGCTGGAATTTGATGAGTTGCCAAAAAATGATGTACATTAATGAGTGGTCATAAATGCAGGGTGTTTTGATGAGTAGCCTTAAATATAAATGGATTTTGGTGCAGATGGCTGTAAAAGTAGATCGATTTCGACGTAGCATTAGATCGTACGTTTTTTCGGTTTCAAAGTGATTAAAAAAAAGTAGAAATGATATTGGTTGTTTTTGTGTTACCTGAACTGAATGTTTTATTTCAATAAAATTGTTGCATGTCTTATACACTGAGTTTTCTAATGGCTCACAGGTAATTCCAGGATACAATGACGGTGTCCCCCGGTTGAACAGGTGCCCGTTTCGTGCACTGACTTAAGCGAGGAATTATGGCCAACTTCATCTTTCTCCCAACGAGAAGAAACCCCAGGATGGTAATGCGAGGTCCGGAATCTCCTAAATTCTTCACAAAAAGCAAGCGCTCTTGATCAGTTATACTGGCGGCGGGTTGTGACTTGAAATGCGTTTGCAGAATTTGCTGCGGGACAGCTCTTCGCTCTTCAGAGCAGGCTCTGAGTATGTGCTCTGGTTGAGCGATATAATCATTCGCAGTAGCTCACTTTGAATATATTTCAATGCCCCGTTGCTAAACCTGTGTTTCTACATAGCTTAGAACACATGAACAAAGAAAAAGAATTGAAGTACTGTAGTTGTGAATTGAAATACTTTTTTGCAACATTTCTAGGCTTAACTCTTCAGATTTTTGAGATTTCTTTGTGTCTCGTATAGTGTGCAGTAACTACGTTTGGTGGCAAGATTACGTGCGTATCTGCCAAGAATTTTGAAAAAAAATATATCTATGAAATAATTTTATAGTTCAAGACCATAGCATTTATTTGCTGTTATTTTTGATTGTTCGATGAAATTCAGAACTCGGCGATACTGCATGGGATCTGCGGGACGCCCGCCAGATGGCACGGATACTTGCCGCGCCAGCGTGGTACTAACAATGTTCAATGAGAGTATCTGCCGCCATCGTAGTTTGTTTTATTCTGCGTAGGCCTGCATGTCACGCGAGCAATGTTTCCATTAGTTCAATTTTATACTCTTGTGCTCGTTTGTTTTTTGTTCTGGAAGGCCTTTTTCCCCCTTGTTCCGGATGTTTTATTTTTGTTATTCAATTAAGAGTGTTCATCAATTTTATTAATAAGAGCTTGCGAAATTAAGTGAAAGTTTCATAATTGCTATATAAGCAAGATGAATAACATTTTTGAGGGGATGTAAACACTAAGTTTAGGCGTTTTATTTTCATTTCAATACAAAACTTCGTCTTGCGTTATGCCCATTGTATGCTATGCTTTATGCTACGCTTGTCTTCTATATTTAAACGCCTTGTAATGCCCTCTTGGTATAATTCAAATCCTTGGTTTCAAGAGCGCGTAAGTTACCAGGATCGCTCACGCACTTTCCTATAATACTGCGTGGTACGTTATTTAAATGCGTTGATTCCCAACTGTATATTAATTATGGTAAAAATATGCGCGACTATGACCCCATGTCATCTCCGAGACCACCTAAATTATTCGTACATGCCAGACTCCGTCTTGACCTCGAATGAATAGTATTGCTGCTCTAGTGGACCAGAATTTTCAGAACATCTATACTGCAACGCTTCATTCGAAGTATTCTGACAATTCAAGCAGAAATTACCGTTAATTAACGAGAGGTCTCTCCTCTCAGGGGAATACAACTATTGCATCTTTGCAAATGTGCACTGCCAGGGAGGAGGTGAAAACGTGAGGTCCCAAGCTGAAAGTTGGGTAAGCGTTCTTTTTGTTCAAATAGGTTTTTGTATTGTTACGAACATCTTTTGTTACGAACATTTTCAGCCCCTCGGACTATTTTTCTTGAACTTTTATCTTGTTCCATAAATCTTTTTTTAACTTACTGTTTCTATGGGTATAAGAGTCTCGTGTGGGAACACACCTAGTGCGTTCCCTAAACTCCATACGGATGGTGCCTCTCTCACTCCGCTCTTTGGGATACCTTGGTAATGGTTAGGGAGGCTTAAGCTAACTTGTCTGATCTAACGAAAAATATTTTGTCACCTGAACATATTTCAACTCCCTGTCTCGTACTATATTTGCCAATATTTTTCAAAGGGCCTTCTACTTTTAGAAGAACAACGCATCTTCTAGGGGCATAACTTCTCTGTTTTTGTGATTGGGGCTCGTAATATTCGCTTGCTCTTGTCTCCCAATTGACCTACTGGCCTATTGAATGCAATGAGTGACCGATCAACGATGTGTTTCTAAACCATTAATAGTACATCAAATTACATATAAGCGGGAATCGTCGTCATGATAGATTCAACTCAATCATGCACACGCGAAGAGGATGCTGTTGCGAAGAGTGGTGTGAACAAACTGGTTTGACGGTTGTGGGGTGGTGTGATCGGGTTTGTTTTGAGGCTGTGCACAGCTTGTGTGACTGGTTTTGGGCTGACCGTGAAGTAGGACACTCACCTGCATGCTCGTCTCCTTATTTTTATTTTATTTTACTTTTAATGCCTTAATTTTTTCGCAGCATTTGCGATTCATCTACAGTCGCATCTGCATACACAATTACGGTTGCACTTGATCAGCTCTTATTTCCCCTTACCTATTTTCGTGGCTTTGCATTACACTTGTCGATGTAATTAATGCCTGGTGAAACATTGCTACGCCGAAAAAATAATTATATGTGATTGACTAGAGCCTTGACATCATTAACACAAATAAATGGCTCATAAGTTTGTCTTTACTACCTGATTTTTTTTTGTGATCGTTCGTTGGCAGAACTTTTGGCTGTATTCTCATTAATCTTGGCTATGGGGAATGTAACTCGCGAATCTATTTTTATAACAGTATTTACTGAAGTCATTTACTTATGCCAGCTGTAAAATTTGTAGAAAATTGCTACGAATTATTTTGTGGTTCAAATGCATTGAAGGTGTTTCCAATGTTCAAAGCAATTAATTTCCTCATTTTATAGTGCCCAAAAATATCGTAATCTGTGTATAGGAAAAATTTATTTTCAAGTAATTGTATTGAATGTACTCACTTACGATGCTGATGTCGACATAAATGTTTTGAGTAGACGTACAATCGGGAGCATTTAAATCGTAAACACATGTAGGCTTCTAAGCATATGTTAATATTCATGAGTGATCTCTTATCTTTACACTTCGCTACCATGCAGTATTCGTTCATTGAACTCGGCTCATCCACCTGGTCGTGTGCTGTTTTACTCTCGGCCAGTGGATACGTCGAGCCTCAATCGCTGGCTGCTCTTAATGAAACGCACGTTTGCATCAATCCTCGAGCCGCGGCGCTGCTTTGTGATGGAGGATTTTCTGGGCGGCCGAGTGGACTGGCTGCTGCGCGCACCGTCGCCACTAATGCTGGGACCACTCACCACTCGGTACAGCTCTTGTGTTGTGGCCAACTCGCTCCCGCTCATGCAGCTGATGTTTTGTAGTCGTGGACATTGATCATGTGTATCAGACAGGAAATGTAGCTTTTATTATGCCGATTCATCATCTTCTCGAGCAGCGTGCAATCGATTTATGGAATTCAAAAGAGACGCTTCTGTTTCAGCTTGACTTTTTCTAATACGGTATAGCAACAAATCGTCTTTGAATCCAGTCCGATGATGACGCTGTTGGTGCCAAGTTCTCCGGTTCTCGGAGTGTCGAAAAAATAGAAAAAATGCGCAATTTGGTTGACGCTATTACGCGCTTTACCGTTAATAATTACTATGAATAAGCTTTCAATTTCCAACAGTGCATCTTATTCAAAAGCTCACATTGTAAAACAAAATTTGTGAAAAATAACTTGTCTTTACTTCTATAAATTTTGATCGAATCGGCTTCATTGAGCGAGTAGATCGTGTTCGTTCACGGGATGTTTTCATCCTGAGCCCCAAGTGTATAGTTGCGGTCTGCTGCTTATCAATTTCTAACCTACGCGTTCAAGTGACCTAGATATTTGGAGTAGACTTTGGCCCAGCCAACCTCCTTCGAAGTGTGGCGCCGTCAGAGATTTTGGTCTGCATTGAACTATGCCTTATTCTTTAATTTATTTGGGGGTTCATTGCAAGGAAATTGCTCGCCGAAGTTATCATTCTGTAGTTCAAGGTAGTAACTACGCCCTGCAGTAATTAATTAAGCCATCGCACGCGTAAGTTTGAAAGCCGCTTGGTTCAGTTGATTACTTTCACGGTATAGTGGAGGAATTATGGGGCAAGGGCGTCTGTTTTGCGGGATTTTCTTGAGTTATTTTTCGCTTTGATGTAACGGATTGTTACAGAAAGTAAAAAATGTAGTTCTAGGGAAATTTTCTAGCACCATTTTTCTCCGCAGAATCATATTATTTTTTCGTTTGACGTTTGACTCAAAACATTATTGATTGTTGCATGAGAGCAGTGATAGAGAGGAAGGAAGGAAAGTGAATGTCCTTCTTTCCATACAGAATTATCACAACAGTAACTTTTTGACTCACCGGAGACGTCCTCATGGTTCGCGATGATCTCATCAATTGCTAACATTCCTCCATAATTTGCTCAGTTTGCAAGCCAGCTATCTTCTACGGGGCCTGATATTCGTAAGGTGATTTTGAAATCAGTTTTTTCGAGTCACGCATGACAAATTTTCCCCAGCAGCGACTGTGACCCGCAGCAGACGCGCGAGCGCTCGTGCGGGGACGTGACGGTGGTGGGTGCCCTTGGAAAAGTGAAAATATAGTAATTGATGTCCACGGTGATCTGTTATGGCGATACCTCTTGAATCATTCTTGTATGTGGTCATGCACATGATTTCTCATTAAAGCGGATCCTCATGGTGCGTTTCTTCGTTTTCTCTGCGACGTATATTCTTAATCTGTGCGACTGAGTTGAATGATTCCAATCCATGTTAATTCATAACACGTAAATGCTTCGTGAAAATATTTATAATTAATTTGCATTTTGATCAAGTGCTACGACGAACTGTACCAATCATTTCACTCAATGCTTACTGCATTTTAGAGAAAAATTTCACATGATATGCTTCATATTTTGAACGATAGTAATCACGGTCCCAGCGTGCATTCAAATAGATGGACTGTCAGAAAGCCTCTTATGCGACCAAGCTGCTTATGGTAGCTGAATACAATACATGTGCAAAAATATTTTCATTAACTCACTCTGTAACGCACTCGTGCCGTCAAGAATGATAGCTGAAGCTGTCTTTATAAGTCATTAAAGTGCCGGATGTGCAGGTTATTTAATTAGGCTCATAAATATGTAACTGTATTTTACTTTCTTACTATGACAGAGCGCATTGCAAAGGCCGACCGTCCTACACGTAGTGTTAGAATCAGGTGTCGGAGAGAGGATTAAACTCTGAAAAAAGCGAAGTGAAAATAATTTCAGACGGATTTTTAGATAGAGGACAATAAAACATAGAACTGAAGTCCCAAGCTGCATGAATTTGATCAACATGAACACAAATATAATGTATGAAAGATTTAATTTTAAGTAAGTACGAGACTTATGCATGGTTGTATAATTGTGCACTCGAATGCAACAAATAAAAAATATAACTTGTATTTGACCCTTATGAGACAAACCCTCGTCCGAAGTGTGTGGTCATGGAATGATATGAAAGAACATAAATAATAAAATTAAAAGTAAGCGGCACCATCCTTCATGACTACAAACGTGAAGGCTTGAATCCAAATTTTAATGTGAACAGGAAGACACGTTCCACGAGCTTAAGAGCCGCTAAAATGAAAGATAAAAACTCTGTAAAACGGAACACTGTTCATCCCGATGCAATATATTTCAATAATCTAGCATTAAGTGACTTGAATATTTCTTTAGTGAATCTTCAGGTAGACACCACTTTTAGTGTGATAATTTCTTGCACCATTTGACTTGGCGTTAACACACTCATGATAAAAGCCTAGATTCACTCTTAAATAACACAAACCCAGTCAAAATACTCAGAGCCCAATTGCTTTCCTAAATTTCTGTTATTATCTACCTAGCTCGCACTGCTTGTGGCGTATGAAGAGTTCTTGTTGCGTTGCTCGTAAGCTCGGATGCCGATAAGTGAACAGAATAAGTGAATCGATGTAGAATTGACGCATGGTTTATGTTACAACCTTCGAGAATGTTGAGTCGACATAAAAACTGTTAGATGCTCCCAATTCGATGTTACTCTGTAGCGTTTCCGAGGAGCCAATTCTGACGACTCGTGGTGAGCACCATATTTGTAAATATTTTATGTTTCCAAAATCCCTTACTCGTTACCTAATGTAAGGCGAAAGTGATAATACTACCAGCGTGGATGTGTTTTTTTTTATTGGTTACTGATTTAACATCGGCATTGCTGCTAGCATCACAAATTGGTACCTCTAATGTTGGCACGTTTACTGGACGCCGACTTCGGCGTTAAACCTAATGTTTCACCACATCTGGTTGTTTAACAAGGCTTGTTTTCGTTGCAGGGAAGGTTTTTCATAACTTCGGTGAACGGGGCATCAAATTTGTCTAAAACCTTTAAATTATTCATTGTTTTTTTTTTAATTATCGCAGAAACCCTTAGGTTGTAAATTTAATTAAGAAAAAGAAACAAAATAAGTATAACACCATCTTCCTGTCTATGATATTTTACAGTCTAATATTTGCGTTCGGAGAGACGATTATCACCAAAATTGTTTGACATAGAAGGTTCTCTCGTTGAATCAAATATATCAAGGAAGTATAAATGATTCAATGTAATTACACCTCTCCCTTCAATTTAGATTCTAGACATTTATCGTATTAAAAACTCATCATTCATTCACATTGTTTCTGATAAATCTTTCCCAAAATTATTGTTCTATCGAAAAATTGTCCACATTCCATCACGAACAGAAGTGCCTTCACGGAGGAGCAAAATAAATACTTGAGAAGACTATGAAGATCTGCAGTTAAAGATTGGCGGCGTAGATGTTTTTGAGTTACAAAGAAATGTTCTGAGTGCTGATTACAGGAACTGCTAAACCTTTCCTTCTCGCTCATCTACGAATAAAAATCATATAATATTGTGTGAAATTCATTTAATGATGACGTTCCACCCAAAAACGCTCAGCAAAGAAAAACACACTTGAATAGGTGCACTTAACGCGACAAACATGCTCAACGTAGAACCGTGCGTCCTGCACCACTTGCCCCCGCACAGAGCAGTCTGTGTTGCCTAGCCCGCCTTGGGTGTGCCGCCAGTCCCTCGTTCTCGCGCCTTCGATCTCTCGTTCCTGCTGAATGTTCAGCCTTCGAGATGCCTTAGACATTTCTCGGCGTGAGCATGTAGTTTGTATGATTATCCCTATTTCTCGTATTTCGTAGTGTTGTGCACCCCGTAATTGGACATTCAATTTTTATTTTCCATGCTTTGAAATGCAATCATGCACACAAATTCTGGGTTTGATAACAATGAGGATTCATCTCCCAAACTTCATCGCCTTATTACCCCCAGCCTACTCCTGCCCTCACTGGCGCAGCTCTCTTCCATTTCCCGCAAGCTCATCCCGATACTCTCGTACTTGCTCCGTCATGTCGCCTCTCTCCCGGTTTTTATAATACAGTGAATCTAACTCCCTGCTGATGCTTTAGGAAACTACGTACTCTTCTTTTAATTTATCGTTGTAATGAATCATTTTTGGTACTTTTTTGGTTAATATGAAAGCTCATATCTAATGATAATTCCATAAAGTGTTGTCCTATTTCTAATGTATAGTGCGCTTTTGATAAATATTTTGTGACAATTACTTGAACAACTTTAAAGAGTGTGATGAGCGTGTCTGTGATACAAGCTGCAGAACTCGTCAAATGTTCTCCTCATAAATCCAAATACGAAAGATACAAGTACAATATATTTATGTGTAAATTCATATGTGCAACCTCGAGTACTGTTGGGAATACTGAAACAAAATTTTATTTTTTGTAAGAAAACTTTTATATTTAACCGCCGTGTGGTTTTGGCTTACAGCGGTGACGGTGCCGTCGGACACGCCGAGCATCCGCACGCTGATGAACGCCCCCACGGAGGTGCTGGAGGGCGGCGACGCGCTCCTCACCTGCATTGTGCGCAACATCGGCGGCCACACCGTCTTCTGGAGCAAGCTGGAGGACGAGAAGCGGACCATCCTCACGGTGGACAAGGTCCTCCTTTCGCGAGACTCCAGGCTCTCTGTCCTCCACGACGGTCAGTCCGCATTACTTCCGTAAATTTCTTGTGCAGTGAGTTAGGTAACGTTTGGTTAGCGTTGGTACTGTGGGTGTCACGCTTTTTTAGAGTAGGATTATGATAGCGTCATAATCAGTAAGTAATTTACAGCTTCTCTTTGTTTATGAGACATGAGAAAACTGAGTAAGATTTAAAGAAAAATCATTCAAAATTGATATTTGTTTTAGGGAAATAAAAAATTCTCTGAGTATTTAGGATTTATAGTTGTTGACAAATGCTTATATTTCAAAAAGTACGGTTTAAACCTTAGTTATAGCGATGTGCCTAGCATTTATAAATTGTTATTCAAATCATTCTAAGAAAAAAGTGGAAGTTTTATTTTTGAAACTATTTGGAATGCGTTTTAAATATTCAAATGATTTTGCTGTTCGGGTAGAATTCGTACATACATACATACATATACCGGGCTTATCCTCCCTATGGGAGGGTAGCCGACAGCAGGCCACAATCACCACACTTAGTCACTAGGAGGCGAGAGAGGCAGCACTGGCCGCACCTGAACTGCCAGGATCAGCAGCAGCCCAGCACAACCACCTTCCACAGTCAGGCCCGACAGCCACAGCTGGTTTACCCCGACCGCTTCATTGAGTGCAGCCCCTCCCCCCGCACATGACAGGTCAACCCCATCACACGCGGGCAGCTTCCAGTAACGCGTCAAAAATAAAATTACATCCTTATACACTGCCCCCACTCACTTCTGTCCGTAGCCATCCCTCTCGCCACGTCCACAGTCAGACCCCTCTCATACAAAGCACGTCGCACCCCATCCATCCAACTCATCCGTGGTCTACCTCGCGCTCGAAGACCACTCACTTCCGACATATATATCTTTTTCACCAGCCGCTCAACATTCATTCTTTCAACATGCCCAAACCATCCAAGCACTCTTTCATCCACTCGCCTGCTCAACTTTTTGATAACACCCGTCTGCCCCCTAACCAACTCATTCCTGATCCTATCTCTTCTAGTTACTCCATACATGCTCCTCAAACACTTCATCTCAAACACATCCAACTTCCTCCTCTCAGCTGCTCTCAACCCCCAGGACTCTGCTCCATACAACAAAACTGGCACAATCAAACTTTCATACAGTCCCTTCTTAGCATTCATACTCAAACTCCTCCATTCAAAAACTTTCCTCATTGCACCCAATGTCTTACAACCTTCACTCACTCGATGCTTCACTTCTACTTCCATACTATCCTTAACAGTCACATCCGACCCGAGGTACCTAAAATGCTCTACCTCCTCTAAAACTTCCCATTCAACCTCACATCCAAAGTTCCAAACACTCCACCTCTTGAACATCTCATCACCTTACTTTTATTCACATTTACCCTCAATTTCCGCCTTTCGCACACTCTACCAAACTCTGCAACCAGTCTTCTCAGTTTTTCCTCTGAATCAGCCACAAGCGCTGTATCATCTGCAAACAACAGCTGACACACTTCCCAATACATACCATTTCGTCCCACCAACTGCGCACCTTTTCCCAACACTCTGGCATTCACTTCTCTCACCACACCATCCATAAACAAATTAAACAACCACGGCGACATCACACATCCCTGTCTCACACCTGTCACAACTGGGAACCATTCACTCACCTTATTCCACTCTCACACATGCTCTGCTATCAATGTAGAAACTCTTGATCGCATTCAACAGTCTCCCACCCACTCCATACAAACTTACCACTTGCCATAGAGCCTCGCGATCCACTCTGTCATACGCCTTCTCTAGATCCATAAATGCCCAATATACATCCTTTTCCTTTAATAAGTATTTTTCATTCACCTGCCTCACAGCAAACATTTGATCCACACAACCTCTACCACACCTAAAACCACACTGTTCTTCAGCAAGCACACGATCCGTCAACACTCTCACTCTTCCAATTAACACTCTCCATACAGCTTCCCAACGACACTCAGTAGACTTATACCCCTAGAATTACTGCACTCATACCTGTCACCTTTCCCCTTGTACAACGGAACTACGCACGCGCTACTCCAATCAACCGGCACTTTACTAGCCTCGAAACACACATTTAATAAACGCACCAACCATTCTATAACCACATTTCCTCCTTTCTTTGGACATTCAACCGTGCAGCCATCCAAACCTGGAGCTTTCCCATTTTTCATTTCATCCAACGCGCATCTCACCTCTGCACTTCTTATTCGACTTCTATTCCCTTCACCAAACACAGGCATTCTAACATCACTTCCAACAGCTACTACTCTCGCAATCCTATCATCCCTCACGTTAAGCAGTTCCTCAAAATACTCCGCCCATCTCTTTCTCACATCACAACTCTCCACTAGCAGCCTACCATTTGTATCCTTCACTCTTGCCTCATTCTCCACCTGACCCTTCCTAATTCTCTTCACTTCCTTCCAGAAAACCTTCCTTATCTCCATGAAATCCCCTCCCAACTTCCTCCCCCATTCCTCATCCGCCGCCCTCTTCGCTCTCCTTACCATTCTTTGTACCTCTTTCTTCCTCTCCTTATACTCTACAAAATTTTGCTGGTTGCCTCGTTGAAGCCACCTTTCGAACGTCGAACGCCCCCCGCTTTCTTTTCACAGCCGCTCCTACTTCGTTCCACCATTCACTCCCCTTTCTAATCCCCCCTCCAACCTTCTTTACCCCACACACTTCCCTTACACATTTTTCCACCGCATCTTTAAACAACTTCCATTCCCCTTCCACTCCACCCACCTCACTTTCCTTCACCCTCCCATACTCTACTTTCATCTTCTCCTGATACTCACACTCACGCTCAGAATCATGTAACTTGCTTACATTTAACACCTCCCTTCCACTCCTCCTTTTTACACCTCCCCACATTCCACTAACTCTCAGCTTTCCTTCCACCAAATAATGATCCGAAATCCCATTCATCTCACCACGGAACACATGCACATCGAGCAAACGACCCATCACTCCCCTGCTAACCAAAATATAATCCATCAATGCTCTCTCCTCTATCACACCTCCATTCGTCATCACATATGTATACTTGTTTATACTTTTTTCTGAAACAAACTATTCCCAACTACTAACTCACTCTCCACACATAACCCCACCAAGAAATCCCCACTCTCATTCACCCCAGCTACTCCGTACTTACCAACAATACCATCCACCACCTCATCACCCACTCTTGCATTCAGGTCCCCCATCACCACAACTCTACAACCACTCCCCACTCTAGCCACACACTCGAACAATTTCTCCCAAAACTCCTCTCTCTCTTCCCCACTCCTCTCCGATCCCGGTCCGTACGCGCTCACAAACACCCATGACTCTTCCCCCCATTTCACTCGCACCCACATTATTCTTGATCACACCTCACCCCATTCAACTACTTTCTCTCTGATTCTTACACTCAATAATATAGCCACACCCTCTCTTAGTAGAATTTGTAGGAAATGATAAACAAATTATTGGAGTGGACGCAACGTCGTTTTTGAGTATACACTTTTCAGAAAAATCTTTAGCAGAAATATTATTTTTTTTAATGGTAGTGCACGAACTTCAGCGGTGAATTCCAAAAGACTCTTTTTTAAATTTCATGACTCTATAAGAACGTTTATTCGCGTTGAAAGCTTTAACTAAGCTGAAGAAAGACGTAGTGAAGGAGAGTAAAACTGAGAACAAGGTGGCCTTGCAGCGGAAATATTTCTCGTAAATGAAATGATTTCTTCCAAATTTTCTTCACCTGTAGCTCTTCGCTCAGTTAATGAGGTGTATGCTTGGTGACAAACAAACGGCTGCGCTTTAGCGAAGAGCTGCGTATTTTGTTGACATCCTGGAGCCTGAAATTTCTATCTTGGAAGGTACGGCTGCACAAACAGTCGACGCTGCATCTGAACATTTTATGGTGATGCGTAACGGAATTAGAGTGACACATTAAACAATGTTGAGCAATAACAACTTCAATTCTTGTTTCATTTATTTAAAAATTAGGATCGACGAAAGGTTAGAGAAGAAAATTTCTCAATGAATTTTTCCTCTACACAAGTGTTTCTTAAATACTGTATTTCTTCGCTGTCGAACATTGAGTTGTAACAGCTGCTCTAAAAGATGCACTTATATAATCGATGGTATTTTGCTTCTTTGGTGACTGAGTGCAACATTTTCCCTCGAAATTATATTATCATAAACTTAAAACATTTTCCCTCGAAATTACATTATTATTAAACTTAGAATGAAAGCAGTGGATTGCATAAATATTTCTTTTTTATACGGTGACGTGAGTGACACAGAAATTTAAACATGACTTATTTTTGTAGAGAATATAAGTAAGCATTTAGTTCGAAAAGTTTCAATAGCTTTTCTAGTGTATGGTGGTAGTGGATAACATCGCCACTAAGTTTTATAAGTAATATTTGTTGGTAAAATGGAATTATATTCTTTTATTCTCTGTCAACGGTATTGCTATGACTTGCGATAACAGAAGCAAGACATTATTCAAATTCACTTTCAAATTTATGTATTTCGATTTATAAATTATCAACTGCGCACTAATTCCGGTCGATTACTGAAGTATGTCGTTGGAAGATTATAGATGATAAATATTTATTTTGAAGAGCTTAGGCTTCTTATTTACGTATCATACTGAAATGATTTTCTTCTGAGATCATCTTTAAAAATTATTGTGTGACACTGTCAGGAAATAACGAAAAAAATACAATTACATGTATGGACGTACAATGTGTTTTGATAGTAACGGTGTGGAGCAGCGAATTGAGTGTGTAAAATTGTCCTTTGCTTCGTGTTCGGGGTTAAACTTTCATAATTAATTTTAAATCTTTTTAAGAAGAGAATAAATTTTTTACTAAATCAGAATAAATCACTTTATTTGCACATAGAAGTAAACCGGATACTATTTCCTACCCCAACGACCTCTCCAGTCTCGCTCCCTTCCAGGAAGTGCAAGGCTAACCTCCTGTGAGAAATTCTGTTGTTTTGGACTCGTAATCTCCGCCGTTGCTGAGCAAAACAGGAATTCGCTTGCGTTTATAACTTCTGTGAGGAAACCGAGAGGCGTTTTAGTGTTTCCCTCGAGATGCTTACTCGTTGTTCTTTGGTATGAATTTATTTAGAATCGACGTCGGACGCCACGTGTAACGTGAGTTATTTCCTCGAGGTGACTCCGTTCGAGTGGAAACTTTAGAAACTGCCCGTTTTTTGTTTTTGAAGCCGTTTGAAGTTGTGTGTAGTTCCAGAGATGTTTACTCAGGCGCAGCAAGAGCTTCCATTCTGTGTGTACATTTCTCATAATTTATCTTCTCTTCAAGCTTTATTTTTCCATCAACTGGGGCGTCCTACTGTCTATGGAGTTCTCTTTATTTTCGTCAGTAAAAGTTAGCTTGTGTGGGTGAGTAACCTGCTGTATGAAGCAGTTAACCCTCGGTCACAATGGGATCTTATTGTCAGATGCGGTGACCTTCTACGCTTGCATCACAGAACAAGAACGTTTGGTCGTCTTTTATCAATCAAGTGGAAAAGAAGAACAGTAGTTTCTCAAATTTGGCGAGGGAATTCCATTCCATTCTCAGAGATGTTTGTTTCATCCAGCCAATTTACTGGGAAAATGGCTCTAATTCAATTGGGTGACGTGATCTTTCTCCTTCTTAGGCCAATAGAAACTTCAACCCGTTCTAACGAGTATATCCGCCAAAAGTGGCAAGTGTATTGCAAAAATCGAACGCAGCTATTTTACATTATTCAAGCTTATATTTAAATCTAAAGCTATCTTAAGGTTAATAACGATTGTGTTTCATGTGTATTGTGTAATACAAAAATGTAAGGTAACCTTCTAATATATTTCATTTTTCCGATGCCATGCGGACCTAGAACTAACCAACTCGAATATGAACCCAATTCTTTCACAACTGAAGAATATTTACCTCGATTGTCCTTTATCTAGTGCTTCTGGAACTGAAATTGAATAGCCCTCGTGCTGACGATCCTCCTGGTCCTGATGCAAAGATATCATCCGGCGAGTGTCATTTCTGATCGCATCTCGAAGTGGATGGAGAAACCTTTTGTGAAAGCCTTGAAAACAGTCCATTCAGCATCCCTTTCTGCGAGTGCCTTTGGAGGCATTGTTGTTGTGGAGGACATGTTAGGTCAGTCGCAGTTGGTATGGGCCGCATGGACTCGCGCTCGCCCAGTTCGGTTCTGCTTTTGTCCGCCCTCCAAACCTCAGAAATTATTTGTTAGGTTTCGAATTGCATTGAAAGCATCCAGCGTAACCCATTGTGCTGTCGCGGAGGCTGTTATGGAAACTAATGAAGTTACTCAGAACTGACCGGCGTGTGGACGAACGCTCGCTCCTTTTATTCAATCGATGGCATTCAGGAACGGCCATCCATCGAATACTCAATTGTGAATAAATGAATTTTTGATTCGGTAGGTGTGTGATTGTAATAGGAATGAGGCAGAACGAGCAGTTTTTTGCACAGTAAGTCTTCAGGGATTTTATTAGTCTAATTTTGTAATTTCAATAATTATCTTTAGCCACCGGAATTTTTATTTGTCTTATTACGGAGAAATTTTTTCTTTAATTTGTATAAGTTGACTTATAGGGCCACCCTATAGTGAATTATCCTTGGCTATAATTTTCTTTTACCAGATACCTCACCACTGAGGTTAAGGTAAATTCAATTAAGGATTTTGAGAAGTCGAAATAAACTTTTATTGAAGCCCGGAGAAGAAAAATTTCAGAAACATCGAAATGTTATGCGACAATAATTTTCGTCAAGAATAATCAGGTTCTCCTGAACCAAAAGAAGACAATACCAAACACAATCTAACAATAAAGAAAGAAGACAAGCAATAAATTACTAACAATAAAGAGGCAAAATAAACAAGAAATTATGATCAATTAAAATTATGACATTAATAGCTCACTTCCGAAGACACAGCACTCACTGTAAGTACTACGCCGTTTACGATCGTGAATGCTGGCTCAAAGCAGACCGCCGAGACGATCATATAAACTTTGAAGTTTTGAAGATCATCTCGGCGTGAGAGCATTTATACTGGAAGTGGAATTAACTTATTCTTAGATGTATACACATAGAATTAGCTAAGCTGTTTATTATGAGATATTCTCACAAATCGGATGCTAAAAAGATTTTTCACCTAATTTATTTTTGAAAAAATGCACTCATTTGCGTTTTTTTGCGATAAAGCTCACTAGAAGATTTTGAAGTTTATAAGATTTAAAGTTTAGTTTGTGGTTTAAAGAGTAGTAGTAACACGCTGGTTTCGATACGACCCATCGTTGTGTCGTGCTTAAGTTCTTCCTGCTGCGAAACGACTCATCGATGGGTCGTTTGGAAAATTTTAACAATTTTTATTCAATTAATGGTATTTATAAAATCGTTAAAAACATTTTGCTTTATAGTTGAGTTGAATACTGAACTTAAGCTTCACCCATCGCAGTCGACGTGTTAAGAGTTTGAAAAGGTTTTAACGACTCAGCGTTGTTTTTACCCAAAGATGAGTAGCCCATGCAGTAGTAGGGCCCGCTAATTAAATTAGCTTTTAAGTTTACAGCAATGCAGGATTATTTCATGTTGAGTTTGGCAAATGTTTGAATGATTTTATCTTTAAGGTAGTAATCATTTTAAAGATTTTAAGGTTGCTGCCGATAGAGGCTTTGATGACTCTTCAAGATTCTCTCGAGGCTACAAGTAACTTTTGATTGACGGATTGCATCAATGTGAAAGAGATGGAAAAATGCGAGCACACATCACGCTAGATGAACATAACACTGTGCACAGCAACTTAATCCCAATTTACATAGTTTAGAAAATAGCGAATTGCTACAGATAAACACGAAATGAACATTAAGATCAAATGTTGATGTATTGTAATTAAGGTAAAATTTAAATGTGCTGAAAGAACTAAATGAAGTGAATCGTCCAAGAGAAGCATGCCAGCCGGAGCACCGCATCTTTATACAGCCTCTGAGCGATGCACTTCTTCAGCTCGTTGTAGATGGCCGGTCTGAAATAGCCTCAATCCAGTGTATCAAATGTATATCATCTGCTCTGTGCCATTCAATACTGCAATTTTATTATAAATTATTGAGAGCCTAAGCAATAAAATGTTTATGTTCGAAGCATATTTTGCTTATGTATCTTGAAAATGTATTTTCTGGCATGGAGACTAGTTTCAAGTTCCAAAAAATATGCAGATTGAGGATTGTTTTTCAGAATCTGCTGCTATAACCGTCTCAAAGTACACGTGTTCTAGTATTCGGTGGCTTTCACATTGTTTTCACCATTATTTTTTTCGAATAAATGGTTACATTGCCCCGCAAAAATCCTCCAACACAAGAGTTACTTACGTTCGTTTTTAAAACATTCCGGACTTGAATGCTAAAGTCGAAATCTGTGGGCGTCTGCGAACCTAAAAATATTCCAACATTTTGTGGTCATTCTCGTAACATTTGAGTTTAGCTTAGACGGGTCCAGCATGAAACAACAGAAACATAGGATCGAATGCAGAATTATCGGCTTCTTTCACCCTAAACAACAGGGATTTCATTCTCAGAATTTGTCTGAAATCGCCTTAAAATCTGTCTCTTTCAATCGGTGAAAATGGTGGAATATTTATTAGTTTTCTACTCTTTCGTATATATTTAAATTACTCTTGTTACTCAGTCAGAGTTGCTGCCTGATTTACTCTGAGGGAATTGTTTTGTGATCGAACGTTGGATGTCATCACTGCTGGTGCTAATTTTGTACTGAATAGAATTTACTGTTGACTGGAACTTTTCCATCTAAATTTTTACCCCCATTGAGGCGTAGCAGTGATTTCATCTCCAACTAAAGCGAGGCCAGAAAATTCGTCTGGGATTTTTATACTGGTCTAATATGTGTGTTATGGATGACTCAAATGTTGGCTCTACCTGGTACACTTGTGAAGCTCACCTTACCTGCTTTGTAAACAAACGGTCGTGGCAATTTTGTGTGTCGTGCTAACGAGCGATCGACACGTCTCGAATGCCGTCGCAGGCATCCTTGTTTTCTTATTTAACTGCCGTGCGTAACAAAACTACACGTTTCACACAGTACATGAACACATGGCTGCCGGCATGCGACACAGACATGCGCACTAACATGGCAGTTCTGACATGTTGACAGTCGCACTTCTGACGCACCCGCTCTCCTTCGTGCAGGTCCTGCTGTCGACTCGCCCATTATCAAAGCTGGTGAGTCGGTCCCCCGACTTTACTTGTATCCCTACTGCTTCTTCCACGCTCAATTCTCCTCTTCTTGATTTTGCTGCTCTTCTGCCTGTCTTTATTATACCTTTCTCGCATCTAATTTCATGCTTGTTGTGCACTTGGTTGCTCATATCATTAGGCATTGTTTCTTCATTTAACGTTGAGTGTTCAATTACATTTTCGTCCTTCACTGCGGTGTTTCGTTCTCTACTTTCTTGAGCTACAGTCGCATGATAAAGTGGGATTACATTTAAGGCTCAACATTCCAAAAAATTCTCTACGTTCTTATGCTCCAGTCGCATGATAAAGTGGGGGATACATTTAAGGCTCAATATTCCGGAAAAAGATGACAGGTTGAAAGGCTAAGCTTTTGGGCTGGAATGTTGAATACTTCTAACCACTCCTCATGAAGTGTGTTTCTTTTTTACTATTTATCCGATGAAGTTCTTACCATTTTCTGCATTGTTGGGTTTTCTTTATTTCGCACTAATCTTGAAAATCAGCTCGTGGATCTTACTAATATAAATTTCTTCGTGTTTTTCCTATATTCTTACTTTCACTCGCATTTCTATTTACTATATTATGGCCACGGTGGGCTTCCTAACTTTCCAATTTCGCCTGTATTCCTGTCATATTCTAACTGGAATTTATGTTCTTCATTTACTTACTTTTCATCAATATTGTTGGAAAATTTAGTGAAAGTCTTAAACTTGCTCACAATTTTTTTGAAAGATGTACTGCTAAAATTCGTACTGATGCTTCTACTCGATCAAGTATTTTCAGGTTCCATCCTTATTTAAAATTTCAATTGTTGAGGTAATCTATAATTCGTACCTTCACAATTTTCTATAGGATAATTAAAGGTGTATCAATTAAGTATTTGATGTATACCACACATTAACATCTTCACTCTCATTCTTTAATATTTTACCTTACATTGTTCAGGTACCAGTACCTCTCCAAATGCCCTCATCATTTTTCTCCACCAACACTCGCAGTTTCCAATGGTTCAAATTGTCTTCATTTTATTTCTTTGAGCATAAGGGTTCTCATGCATTTTTTATCACTCTCGACATGATTTAGTCTACTCCTGCCTACTGATCAGTGATCGCGTTTCGCTATGTTCAGCTTATTTTTATTTATGAAACTATTTTTACCTAGATTGTCTTCGTGAAGTGTGACGTCTAGAATATGCCCTCATATCCCAGTTTTACGAAGGAAGTTGTTATTTTTTGTGCCTCTGTGAATGTTTCAGAAACGAGTTTTCAACATAATGCTTTTTGCATAAAATTGGTTAATGATTTAGAATTTACAATTATAGTGCATTATTTTCAAACATATTCTTCCAGAAATAACCAGCTACTGGAAGTTCTGTGATTTTTGTATACTACATGTAATGAATAATTTTTACAGTGCACTGACGCTCTGTTTCATTGTCGGAAAACCGCGAGTACAAAAACCTCGTCCATTTTTCATGTTTTATTTGTTTCAAGAGATCGCATAATTTTTTGTGTGGCACAAAACATAGGAAATCACTCGGTTACTGTATCCGTCATCCATTGAGATGGCAGATGGTAATGTTGTTCTGTGCAATGTTCGACTTATTCGTCCGGTACAGCGCATGCCGTGCATGCCAATCATCCTCTTGTACGCGCGTGTCGCGTGCGGCCGCCGTGCGGAACATGGCCTAACAAACGCAGGTCACGCTCCCAATGGACGCACAAGTGCGAGTAGACGAGGCCTGTGTTCAATACATCCGTTTTCTAGGCTTCTACTAGGGACACTCTTACCCTAACGAGCATGTTTGTTATTCCCCATGACATATGAATTAATGCAGGGTATTTTGGTGTAGAGCGTCGTTAAAAGTTTTCTTCCGCATTGGAGTGAGTAGATATTAAGTTTTCAAAAAGTTAGTCTGCAACACGTTCTTAGGAGATAATTTTTATTATTTCTTGCGCAATGGAGTAATAAATAGAGTTTTTAAAAACGTTAGTCAGCTGCACATTCGTAGGAAATGATTTTTTCTCCATTTATCACTATTTTCAGTAATTATTTTTCCCTTGCGAATGATATTTCGGACGTCATTTTTATTGGAATGTGCTTTTCAGTTTCTTCCATTCGAAATGAATGGATAAGTCAATTTCTCATGAATGGAATTTTAAATAGGCATTACAGTTTCTAGAGATAATTGATTTTACTATTAATGAAACTAAATTACCACTTATATGCCAATTCTCGAAGCATGCTTACACTGTTTTAATTATCTCATCGATAGCGTCTCACGACCAATGGTCACGAATAACAATTCAGACAGATGCTGTTTTCGTATGCAGTTTTTTTCTTTTTGGTTGCTTAAACTTCCAATGCAGTCCATCCAAACATAGGAGATATACACCCATACAGTACTGTGCCAAATCTCGATTTTCACTACTTTGGTTTGGGTGCCTTGTCAGTAGTCTCGCACTCAAGTATGCTACAACCACTTCACAATATCTGTGCCCGGCGCCGCTGAGGCTCCGATGACAGATTCCCTCTCTTCATCTGACGTGTGATGCCAACACCTGGTGAACACAGTGCCGCTTTCTCTCTCGCATCCCCTGCTGCCTTTAGGGTTCAGAATAGTCCACCGCCACAATGCTGTCCTTCCTAAATTGCACCTGCCTCAGGCGTGCGCTCTGTGATGCCCCGCTGCTAGGTCTGATGTGCGGGAAATAGAAGTTTCATTTGTTTGTTTCTTGGCGTTAGCATTTGAGTGAAAAAACTTGCATAATTCAGAGCGTGTAATGATAAGCATATGAGAATGATGGAATATACATAATGCTTTAAGAATTGTGTCGATAATTCTTTTTAACTTAAAGGGATACTTCAGGTTAGGATACTTAAATTTTGGTTTTTATTACCGTGGATTTTTGTATGTTCGATGATTTCACAAAATGCTATCGAGCAGTTAGTGTTCTTGGCGAGATTAAATCACTCACATTAAATGCTATTACTTTATTGCTTGACTTGAGTGAAAACTGGGATCACTACAGTTACTCCGTTTCAGCAACATTTTATCTCTAACGGCAGATTATGAATTTCAGTACGTTTCGCAGCATCCCTGTCCCACAATTAGACAAACGTCAGGCGGGCGCACCGAGGTAAAGATTAAAGGACTCACTAATGAGAGTCGGAAAGTTTAGAAATGATCGCTGGCTTCATTTCTCGATCCCCGATTTTCAGTGTGACTGCTAAGTACCGCTGACTTCTGCCTCGCCCTGCAACTTGTCCCAAACTTGACGCCCGAAGTTCCAACTGCGGCGGGAGTATTTCTCGGTTACGCATGGAAAACAATTATTAAACGGGGAGGATTGAAGTTGGATTATTTTTGGCTTCTGAATGTATTACTTTGGATGTTTTAAAACAGAATATGAAGGTCAGTGTTAGTTTACTGTTTATGCACTTTCGTGTTGGACTTCTTTACTGTAGAAAAATATTTCCTGTTCTGTATTCATGCACGTTACCAAGCATTCCATGTATCTGAATTCAAAATGCATATTTCTTTAGGGCTCTCTTGAAATTACATTTGTATTCCTTGCGACAACATCCAATGAGTGATCCCTTGAGCTGCTAACATCTCGGGTGTTCATGCGGTAAGCTGAGTTGAAACTGTTAGTTTTAGTTAAGAAATCGCGTTCACAATGAAAGGTATGCACTGTTGTGGAGAGACTGCTCCGGTCCTTCATTTTGCTTACTGTTCCAATGACAACACTCGATTCTGTTCAAGTCGTGATATTTTATTGGGGTAGTTCGCTGGTGTTTTATTGCGTTATGTTTGCAATGCTCGTGCGTTTGCCACTTCATGCCTCGTTCAAGCACCGCTTCAGCCCAGTTTAGAGAGGCTACGCTGCTAAGATTATCATTTACGCCTCGCCCTCATGCCTGCTTGAGTACCACTTGCTCGGTGTAAGTGCTCGGCTTTCTCAGTTAATTTTCTAGCCCTTCTCTTGGAGTGCTTGCAAAATTTCTGGTGCTTACGAGGAATATGGGTCATGTTTTCTTTTCAATTTATACTCTTAATCGATGTAAGTTATTCTTTAAATTCATTTGTTGGTCTTCTCATCGTTGAAGTGTTCGATTCTTTAGAAAGTATATGACACTTTTTGTGAATAAAATTTATTTGGTACATTATTGCAAATACATGAAATTTTAAATTTTGTACTTCTCAAAGGCATTCTTCTTTCGATTGACACATTTTTTCACCTATTTGAAATGGGATAAATAATGCGTTGTCAAAGCTCAGAATGTGGGAAAAAATCCAAACTCGAGCGTGTATGATAGAATTTATTTTAAAAAACTTTCAGCTTACACTTTTGTTATTTGTGATGCGAATTTCCATCTCGCTTGTTGCCGGCGCAGTGAGGACGCCGCTGCCTGTCACGCTGTCAGCCTGACCGAGACGAATTATGGAGTCGGTGCGAGCAAATTTATTGATCAACGAGTTACGAGGAGTCATTCCCATATTTATATTCATGACCACCTGCAAGAGAAACGTGTGGACGCTGCTAGTGCATCCCGCCGCCTTCCACTCGACATTGTGATGCATCTGACAGTGCAGTAATTATAGAACACGATCATACGGGCCTAGAACCTCGTACAGTGCCGTTGTCTAGAATATGTTGAAAACCGTCTAATTGCTCTTAAGTAAGATTTTGGGCCATTCAAAACTGTTCTCGTGGTATTTGTATAGTGTTCCAGTTAACATGCTACTTTTCTTGGTGAAACGATTCGTACAGGAAGCTCTTCAGGGAAAATAGCAGTTCTTAGGGAAACGATTTCATTTTTTAGTTTGACGCACTACGGAAAATCAAATTTTTAAGCTTTGATTTGATTTGAAACTTAAACAATTGTTATGTTGGGTGAAATGACAGCGTCTCTGATTTGTGAGTTAGACTTGAGCGTACAACGAGTCTTATGTATCAACAGTCCCTCCAACGTACTCGGTCATTTGCACTTATACTTTCGAATGCGCCGCAGCGAACAGTCATATTCACATATTTACTTGAAAGTTCAGTCACTCCTATTAATATGGATTAAAATAACTCGAGTGTTTGTGTGAGATATTTGAGAGATGAATGTGTGTTTCTTAGCCCCACGCGTGTCCGTGACTCACGTGTGCAGCAATCCCAAGTGTGTCACAATGACACGCGAGTAACTGTGACGACCGCCCTCAGGAGGAGACGTGTGGGTGCTGGCCATCAAAGGTGTCACCCCTGACGACTCCGGCGCCTACGTCTGCCAAGTGAACTCCAACCCTTCTGTGCAGACCCTCTTCAGGCTTACAGGTGCGTTTTAAAAGTTGTCCTCTTCCTTGAAACAACTTCAGCGTGATAATCTTAAAGATGTTTAATTTCTTTTTTTTTTGTTCCGACGGTCTCATTAAAATACTTTGTTGGTAAAAAGTAATTGGCTGTAACTACGTTTGAAAGTTACCTCATGAAACTTCCTACGGTAGTTTATTGTAAGATTTTTAATAACAATGTGTATTTCAGCGTACTTGTATGGTTTAGTACTTGTGTGCTCATTGTTTACCTGAATTGCGGAAAATATTCTATAGTAAAATCAATTTTAAAGCATAGCGCTTGAAACGGTCATTATTTCAGAAGAACTCAATAATAATAATAATAATAATAATAATAATAATAATAATGATAGAAGCGATTCATTCTTTCTTAGCTATTTTTACCACGAATTATGGAATTTAGCACTTTTGCTAGACTTTTTATCCCCTAAAATTTTAAAAGGGAATGGAATTTTGGGATAAAAATAGCCCCCACCCCCGGGAGAAATGTAAAATTACCCGACACGGGGACTTTCTGCGCATACATTGATAATTCATTTCAATTGCAAAGTTATGCTCCCTTAAAGGTCTTTTTAACACGTTGACTCCGAAGTGGTACAGAGTTGTACCGATAGGTAAATTGCTCATTTACGTACCGGAATATGCAAATAACACTTTAACTATTTTGCTACCTTTTCCGAAATAAATTTTAGAGTAAAGGGTAACGCATTATGGTTAAAGTGTATTCTTTACGCTTTTCAAAAAGATTAAAATGTATTTGAGCAGAAAAGCCGGTTTTTCAAAACGACTCTTTAAATTCTAGCCCAACCAATCTGACCTCAAGAAACCGCACAATCGGAGTCAACGTGTTAAGGGACAAAACATGTCTATTTTGAACATGGCTTGCAAATTTCATTTATGAATAATGTTAGAACCGCGGCTAACTACCAAACAAATGGAATGGTTGTGAAACAAAAACACATCGATGAAAGTTAGATGAAAAAAGCTAAAATCTGGAACACGAATCTAGTGGCTTGAATTTCATGAGAATTAAAGGGAAATTCCACTTGAATGTTTTGATGTCGAAAACACGTTTTTTTAACTGCTTCTGGTCACCCTAAATGCTGCTAATACGAATGTCTTAATTTAATGGTCAATTTACTTCAAAGTATTTTATTCCCTAAAGTAGCAGCTCACACAATAGAAACTGTGAGTGAACAACGAATAATGCCACCACATGTACAGGCAACTGATTGATTTTACGAGAAAAACGCTAGATAGCTAACTCTGTTATACTCTGACAATGCTTTATTGGTGTAGTTGTAGTTGTTACGTTGGCTATTTTGGTTTGCGCGAAAGTTTTTTGTTTCTTTTTTCTGATAAATTTTTGGTCCCGAGTGTACACTGTTCGTGTGTTAGCGACAACTTAATACGAGCGCATATGTGCCATACGTAGCCTGTGCTAACAACTCTGCGCCTCCCCCCTCAAGCGGACACATCTATGGTATCTATGGGAATTAGCGCTCTCAGGTAAAAAATGTGAGGTCCCGAGCTTAAGGTTAGGTAGGCTTTCCTTTTGTTGAAGTACTGTATAATATTTTTTTCCTATGGCACATCTTTTCTCGGTTCACTAGTATCCTGTTTTTCAGCACCTATTACTTTCTTCTTCATCTTTTATCGTAATCTACGAACTTCTTTCTCAACTCATTGTTTTTATCCACCTAGTCACAGATTTTTCGTTTCCTAAAGTCCACACTAAATGATGCCTTCCTCTTTCCTCTCTTTGAAACGTCATTACTACGGTTATGGAAGCTTAAGCACACTTATCAAGCCTCAAGTTTGAATTTACCCACCCACCAGTGGTGTCGAACACCTCGCTGTCCCGAGACGCAGACCTGCGGTCGCACCACAACTACACGCGGTGTTGCCAGACGGCGGGGGTGGCCCCTCGGTGCCTCGGCTACTGCAGCATACACTCCCTGCTCGAAGGGTCGGTGGGGGCCAAGGAGGAGGAGTGCGAGGAGCACCTCACAGACGTCGTGCGCTGCATGGCAGGTGGGATGCTCCCCAGTGTCCGTGTTGCCAGTAACGTGATGCATTGCAATTATTTGCAAGAATTGCTTTCGAAATGTATGTAGTGTGGTGGACCCGAATAAGTAATCAGAACTCAAGCTTCCAGTTTCTTGGTGGTTCAAAAACTTTTAGGAGTTATTCCTGGAATGACTCCACACCTTGCAGAGATAATTTTTGTTTAAATGTTTTAAATTACGTTCATGCTTTTCGGGCGTTTTCAAAGTACAAGTAGCGTCAGCAGATCCTGATTTTCCAATTTTCCGTCTTCATGTAACCTCAAAGAGTTTCCATTGACAGGGCTGGTGTCTCTTTCAACTCTGAACTATTAAGTTTTAGGTATTATTTCTCAACTGGAGCTCAACTGGATTTGGGTGCTCGAGTTACTCTCAAGATTTCCTTCGATATTCTATTATGTTGTTTCAATTAACTATTTGAAGGAGCCTTACGTAATTTTTTTTAGAATTTTGTATTCGTAATTTCAACCATTTAACATGAAATCCGTACACTTAGTGACGTTGCCATGCTACAGTTCACTGTAGGGATGCTCGTCAGTTGTTACTGAAGTAGCCATTTTATCGTAACTATGTGAAGAGTAATTACCAGCGAAAATAGGATTTCAAAAGTTGAAAATGTTCTTCGTAATTCATTAGCCTGCGTGCGAAATGTTTTTCAAATAATTTTCTTTTCGGAGAAGCCTCATACTTCTTATAGATTATTCGCTGAATAAACTCGTAAGTAGAGATCTTGAGGATTTTCCCGTTCTACGGTATGTGGAGCAAAATTTCACGTTAAACTGGATTAACTTACATAGTTTCACCTATTTGATGAAATTGAAACTATGCCTATCGTTCGTTCAACTTTAGGCTCTTGAATATGTCTGCTCGCGGTTCTCTTTGGCCAGCGCGTTTTAGCGATAATGTTGCATTGGGCGCTTACTCTTCATCGCGCTGCAATCGCCTGCAGGAAGGCACCCGCTCAAAATTTCTCCCCTCCCGCAAGCGCTGTTGCTCATTAGTTGCACGCCAGATGAGGGCATCGCTAAGAAAATGAAGCTTCGTTCGTTAGCACGGCGGATATCGATGACCGATGACGCTAGCCGCACGAGAAGGCCTCCAATAGTTGTGTCGTGAACCTCCGTTGGCTTCAAATTACCTCCAATAATCTCGCTATTGAGCTGACCGCAATTCATCACTTACCAATAATTTTCATCATCCTCATGTTTCTTACTAGCGTGGGCTTATTAGTCTCTTAATCAGATTTTACTGTTTTCCCATGAATGAAAAATTCCGGTATATTCACTTTAGTTCATTATTTCGCTTTGTTGGTTGCAGACATTCTCAATTGGTTCAGTATTTTTTGTTCATCAGTATTTTATCACCCTTGTTGCTTCCCTTACAGCTACTAGCCACATCTTGTCTTGGTATATCCTGTCGAGCATCATTCACTTTTAAGACCTCAAGCCGTCTAGCCGTTGGATGAACGACTGTGTTTGCTGATTGGATATCCTCGACTGTTTTTCATTTTAATTTATTATTAAAATGAAATTTTATTTAGCTCACTAATTATTTTTAGGCTTTATTCTTTCTAAACTTACTAGCAAGAGAAAGAATACGCCGACTTGCAAACACGCCAATCCTCAGCATATAAGAAAGAAATACTTGATAGAATGCAATAGCGCACTTAATGACGTAATGCGATTTCACTACCCACTCACTACCCACAATAAATGTTTGTAAATGCAGAGTGCCCCCACTGTTCTTGATGTTACCCTTTCGAGCGGCTTAAAGGTCTTCAAAGTATCGCATTAAGCACCTTATTTTTTACGGGCTTAAGTTACCTGCTTCATATGAGGGCATTAACGGGAAGCTCCGTTTGAGGTAAGGCTAACGGGGTCTCCGCCAAATTTCTGCGATGAAACTCTGTGTGCTTTGCTTTAAAGTTAGCTGTCGAGTTTGAAGGTGTTCTGCGGAGAGCACTACCAATATTAACGTGCCTTCAGAACTTCATTGAGGCCACTTGCTCTAATTACCTTGGTTTTTCTTGCTCACAAGTTTTCTCGAGAGCTTCAAGTCTCTCAAGGCCCCCTTTTCTCAAGTGCTACACACGTTCTCAAAAGACTCCTGTTTTCTGAACTCTTTGCGCCTGTTGAGCAAAGCTTTGTGACGACATTTGGGCTGCAGGCAGCTGCAACCGCAATGCTTCAAAATATCAGAGAACTTTTCATTAGTTACATTGATTTAGTTTAGTGTCGAGTTAGCACTGTTTGTGGTTGTTGGAGTATTGTTCGTGATAATTTGAGGACTGTCTCATAAATTTGGAGTGCTGTCTTATGTATTTTTGAGTATATTTTTTAGTTAGGCTTTCAAGGGCTTGGGGTAAACTATAAATTACTTGCTTTAGTTGTCTTAATTTTTTCCTTCATTTTCACAACCAACGTCGGCGTTTTGTGTGTAGCAGCGAACCTTACAAGGTAAATCCTTCGAATATAGAATAAGTCGCTTAGGTTTTTTCAACGTGACGATCGTCGCCTACGAAGCTAGAATCTCCTATTGTTGAAATCTCGAGATGTTGAACCGGAACTTGTATTTTCAGAATTCATATTATATTATCACTTTGTTACTAGCCTACTTATGACGCCCTAGCCATTTAATTGCTAAGGGGCTTCGATAGCTGAGCATTTCAAGTAGACATTTGAGCTCAGCACCTTTCTGCTGAAATTTAATTTTTCAATAAATGCTGGATTCAGACGGCATCTCATGCTCGTGTTTTTTGTAATGACGGATCTAAAAGCAATCAAACTAAGAAACATTTATAGCAAACCATAGGTTTCTTTCTTACAAACTGTTATCCTCCTGCATGGAATGATCACAGCCAGGATTGTGGCGACTATAATTACTTTTTTTCAACTGTGCTCAAGGTATATCGATGTTGGCATAACGGTCTCGCAAATTGGTTTAGGTTTCGTAAACTCCGCTACTTGACGTGTAAGGGATGTCAACTATAGGTCAACTTAGTGTTATGACTTTAAAAGTAATTTTTAATGTGATATAAATCCATCAACATGATTCAGACATTTAAACTAAGCTTCTTTTACTTCAGATGAGCGAAACCATGTGCCCTGCTGCCAGAGAGAAAATGTGCCGGACATTTGCCAGGAGCTGTGTCGGGGAGAATATACGGTCCAGGTGAGCTTGTGTATATTGTAAGCATAGTGCATATTTCTGATAGTTAGTCAAATGCGGCATTTCGACAAGGTATATCAAAATGTAGAGGTACGAAATAATACGGCTCGCGATATAACTGAACCAAATGCATAACACCTTGCTAAAATACTCATGAGATGAGAGCGTAGTTGTGTGCATACGTTGTGTAACCTACAGTTTTCTGGCATGGCGCCAAAAATAATCTAAATAATCGAAATAATCTAAATTGAGAAATAATCTAAGAATTTTAAGGTATTTATAACAATTTATAAATGTTTTATTGGGAACACTTTTTTGATTTCTCATTTCTCTTTTCATAATACCTTTGTTGATCCTAATCTTGTTATAGGAACATCACATGTAGGTAATCCTGTAATCAAAATTCCGCATAATACAGATGGTTCCTGTGTGTCTCAGGTCAACATATGAAAGATTTGTTTATTTCACTACAAGACAATGCCTGTACACTACGGACGTGAAGAACCCTTCCCCCTAAAACATTTTTATTATTAATTAAATTACAGTTAGTTTGAACTTAAATTGAAATTACAGTCGGCTTTACCTTATACAGAATTAATTCTATTCATGCCTTATTTTTCCTTATTGATTGACTTATCGATGTCGTGTATCGATATAACTTGACTCCGATATTGTGATCAAGTTCTACCCTCCTGTGTGCACAAATTTTGTAAAGGTTATATTTTCTTTGCTTTTGTTTTTATTTTACTTCGGAAGGTCGCACACGTCACTTTAATTTTTAATATGTGTTTTTTAAATCGAATTATAATGGAATTAATTTCCCTGCATGTATCATTTAGTAATTTTCTGAACTTTTGAATAGTTTAATAGGCTGTATGTTTGGAGTATTTGTCCTTGTTATTTAGGTTTACGGCATAATTTCTATTGTTTCCGTAATAAGGTGTCTTATTTTTAAAATGATTGAGAATAAAAATATCGGAGATCATTTAAATTTTAAGATATCATCATTGTTACTTTTTCTGTGTTGCACATTTTGTTCACTCGTTTCTACGCACGTTGTATAACTTGTGGATTATGTATGTGAATATATTACCTTCAGATATGCTAGTTTTCATTGAGAAACTTGGGAGCGATTTTTGAGCTTCTCACTCGTTGTTTTCTAGGACGACTTCGTCAAGTCCCACTTCTCCTGCTCGGACTTCCTCCAGCCTACGCTCATGTGCATATCAGAAGGCATCGGTGAGTCTGCCAAATCTTTTCAAATATTAATACTATTCAGATAAACCATTGAGTCATTAGCTTGGGAGAGAGATTTGTTATAATTGCTTTATTTCACTACCACTACCTTAAAGTTTTATTTATAACTTCGAAATGTGTGTTAAATTTTCAGTGTTTACCACGGTGGATTGCCGTAGGAGGTAACTCTCAAATCAGACCGATTTTGAGCACCCTCGGGGAACTTGTAAATTTGCCTGCTTAAATATTGTTGGATTCATTTTATTGTTCGACTTTGTGAATTTCAAAATTGTTTGCTACTATTATGATGTGTGTAAGTTTATCGTTAGGTCTTTTCTTTCACGATTTGCTAAAAATCGTTTAACTGCGTTTCTCGCGCTTGTACGAACTCAGGCAAGCCCGAGAACTTTAGACGACTAACTGAGCTGCTACTCGTAGCTCCAGTGATCCGTATAATTCTCTGTCGAAAAGTCTGGCTGGTAGATGTTACGTGAATTTGAAACATCATGAACGATCGATCCTGAGTGTAAGATAATTTCTGTCGTCTGTGAGCGTAGATCAGATGCGTTAATGTGCCGTACGCATTAGGTATTACCGCTTATCAGAAGAATACAGTAGAAGTGAATGTGGATTTCCACTTATGATGAAGAAAACAGTTTTTTCAAACGAATATAAATTAAAATACTCCGAAACTACTGTGCCTTTCTCGTAACAGTATCTAGAGTTTAGGTTGTCGTCAAATGGTTGAGTCGTATTGTTGTCGACGTCAGCAAACACGCCGCGCTGCCCTTCACCTGAACTGCTTGTTTGAATCGTGCAGACCTGCTGCCGCGCCCGCCTCTGGGCCCCGTGGTGGAGGTGCTGGGGTCCCGTAGCCTCAACGTGAGCTGGATGCACCCCCGCCTCGCCGCCTCAGCTCCTGAGACTTACGTCATCACCATCACCCCCATCAGGAAGTGAGCCAAGTCCTGCCTTCGTGATCTCTGCTTCATTTTTGCCTTGAATTTACGCTTCTTTTTTGATGAAATCTAGCGAGTCGCTGACTCGTGGCAACGAAAGCCACAGTTAGCTTAACTTTTGTAAAAGTGGATAATATACTTTTGCAATATATTTTGTTACCTATTGCTCGTACTTAATTTAGGTTACGCTCGTATAATGTGACGTAACGATCTGCGGATTACAAGTAAGTCATCAAGGTGTCCATTTAACTCGAAAATTTTCCTTTAAAACGTCCACACCTACAAAAATGATTTCCAATCACTAATGTTTATGCACTTAAATTTGCATATTAGCCGTCACTGTATTCAACCAGAATTTCAATTATGTGTCAGGTTTGACCCCCCGGAGGACTACACAGCGGCCAGAGCGAACATGAACTCCTCAGCGAGCAATTTGGACCACATCACCATCAAGCGATACGTGACCAGGGTCAGTATTTTGTCTATTATGCCATTTTCAGAGTAATTCTTACATTTGAAATATGGTAAAGTGCCCGCACAAAAAATTAGTTACCTGCCACTAACAGGGTGTACGGCCTTCACTTGCATTAATAACCGCTGCAGTTCTGCGGGGCATTGAGCCTACAAGTGTCGTAGTGTGCGTACATCAGGACGAATGTAAACCACTCTTGTATCAGTTGATCTCGAAGTGCGGCCGGTCACAATACTAGGACCTTCTTTTCGACATGAACCTTTTCGTACAAGTTGGTCCCACAATTTATCTTCAGGGTTCAAATCTGGGGGAATGTCTGAGATTTCATAATACAATTATCATGCCATTTAATGACAGTTCTAGCCCGATCCAGCCGACAGTTGTCCTCCTGAAGCAAATGCAGAGCAACATACCTTTCTTCATTCAGATATTGCCGAAATGGAGAAGTTCGGTTGTGTGGCAGGACAAAATCGTGATTCATCTGACCACAGGACACTTACACTCTATTCTGGCGTTCAATATGCGTCTGCATTGGTCCAGTTTGAACGAGTGGTGTTCTGAGCATAAGTTCACATTGGTCGCTTACGAGTCACTCTACTCCATGTATCCATTGCATAAGGTTCCCGTCGACGAGTTCGTTTAGAAACAGCAGGCGAATGCCCATTTTTGAGGTTTCGCTTTAAGTTTCATCCTTGATGCAAAGCGATTCCGGTCAACAAATCAGGACACACGGCAGCAGTCCCAATCGATTACAATTTTCTTCCGACTGGAATTTCACCTTGAATAATCGTGTATACCGGATTGTTTCCACTGTTTGTAGACCCACATAACATTACAGCATGAAAAATGAGCTGATTTCGGTACTTCCTTCACTTGGTATGTCTTACTCCGACTAAATGCAATAGCACCTTTTTGCCATTCCTTAACGCCTTGCTTCCATTCCATCGTTCTGGAGCAGCTAATAAGCAAGTTTAAACCTTGCCTGCTGTGAATGAAGACTGAAACCTGATCAGTTTCTGTAAACAAATTAATAAGCTTAAATCACAACTTTGAACACCAATTAATGAACGTATTAAACAACTGTAGCTCTAAAAACAATATGTGACTAATGTTTTGTCCAGGGAACTTATACATTAATACAGAGCATTCAAATTTAAAAAAAAACCGCAATATATTCCTAATTTTTAACACAATTTGAAAGGAGTAACTACTTCTGTTTTCGCTCTGATTCATTACCTTCTGGTCAGAGTTAGACATAGATTCTTTGTCGTTAATGATTATTTCGTGTACATATAGTGGGCAGTCCCCTTCATGGGTATCGCAAATGCTGCAATAATTGTTCACAATGTTTAAAAAAGGCAACCCTCACTCAATACATGTAGCACCGCTCGCTCGTACAGGACGGACGTATTCAGACATACAACCAGTCAATAAATGAGAGTCTGTCCAGTGTTAAAGTTCAACTTTGTGAAGATTATTTCTTTGTTTTCTTTCATTTTAATATAGGTAACCGACGAACGGAGAATGAATGAAAAATATGACTATTTATCCTAGTATCTTTTGTTTTTCATACCTTCTAATCCCGAACGTTTTTAACGTATAGTTTCAGGGTCCGTATATTCCAAAGTGCTGCTTAATATGGTTCCGCTTTATTTTCCAAAGAAAACCGTAACGAGAGATTGTACGAGCTGAAATAACGCCAACAATCAAGAACAAATCTCAACGAGCTCTATAAAGCGCTTTGTACACAACCCCGGAGTAATGAGGTACAGTGCTCACTCCTGCTTTGCGGTTCGACTGTCGCGGATTCACGACTTTACCTGTTTCTAAAATATGTATATAGAAAGTATTTCGTGTTTCCGCGTCAAATACGATCATCGGCTGCGCAGTAAAAGTCATCATCAGCTTCATCATCATTTCTCAATTTTTATTGCTTAACAGCAGCTCCTGTTATTAATAGAGCACTCTACCCTGAAGGGTGGGTCGTTAACAGTACAGAGAGGGTTTCAAAAGTCTAAATACATGTTGAATAAATACGATAAATATGCTGTCCCTAGTTAGTGGAAATTCAGTTATCATTCCGACAAGCCGCGATAAACGAGGGATCACCGTGCTGTTATTGGTACTTATGGAAGTAACGGTTTAGCTCCCCACATCTAGTTTTATTTTAGGGGATTTGAAAGAATTGCCTATGGTCATAAATTTACAGCTGCCAAAACTTTTACGATTCTGTAAAAGAATGCTGATCTTCTTGTACAGTATAAACCCGACGCGTAAGCCGTCAGTATTTGTATTTATTTTTGAAAATTATTGAAGAATAATTACGTTAGGTTGTAGAATATCAAGCTGCTAGTTTTGTCCATGTTAGTTTGCATTTGAAATCTAACCTGTTTTCGTTTATATTCGCTAACATTTTTTGACATTCTTGCTAAAATTCAACTGCCATTGCCATCAATTTCATTTGAAATTTTTTACAAATTTATGCGAGTCATTGAAATTTTATGAAAATAATCTGAATGTTACAAATAATAAATCCAAGCAAATACACAGAGATGTTGCGCAGGAAACGAGAAATATGATTGCTCTGTATTCAAAGTAAAAGAAATATCAGCTCTGAATGAAATAAATATATTGTACATAATAAGCAAGTGTAATTTGAGCATCATAGTTTCTAAACTACTGCGGAGTTCATGGCCGTAAAATGGTGCCCAGATCCGAGCTTCGGGTTTTTCTTTGCCATCAGAAAAAAACACAAAGTTTGGCGTAAGTTTGAGTTTCTTTTGCGTTTAGGGAAGTTTTTTGGAAGATATTGTGGGTGTTCCTCTATTAGACCTTGCCCTGGTCTGCAGCGAAACTCTCGTCGAGCATTTGTGAGGGTGCTGTCATGTGTGACAAGTTAACCTAAAAAGTTTGTTCATTAGTTTGTCTGCTATTGTACCTAAAATCTCAGACGCACTATTCAATGTTGAAAGGTTCGGTTTATTATGGTGAATTTCTTGGTGGTAGATATCCTCAAACCCTTTCATTCCGAGCACCCAACTTTTGCGATCGGTGTTGTGCTCAATATTTCGTAGAATAGGCATCCATGAAATTCTGATCGGATTAGAATCATGCGAAATAGCTCTGTATAATGCTGAAAATGCTGAATTTGCACAACCATTTGTATAAATTAAGTTTCTTTTTTTACCCTCCGTATTCTTCCGAGTCCTCGTTTATTTCTGTTAGTGTCGGTAGATGTGAGTCTGTTACCAAATGTTTAATGAAGCCTGAAACATTGCTTCGGTGCTTACTGAAATTTGAATGTTAAATACGTCTGATTGAATTTTTATAGTATTTCGGTGTTATCCCCTCATGGGGGACAACTATCGTATTTGTTGGAGTTAGCGCTCGCTGGGGAAGATGTGAGGTTCTAAGCTGAAGACCAGATATATGCCTTTTTTTTGTTGATACGAGAGGTACAAAGTGCACGTGGTGCACAGATTCCTCGTTCCCTTAATTTCATGGCAAATGGTGTCTTCCTCCTTGCAACTTTGGGAACACCTTTCCTTAATATCGTTCATTCTCTGTGCCATCTAGGGAGAGAATATTTACGTTGATGTGGTTTACTTGCATCTTTCTTATTGAGTTGAACACGGGACCAAGTGTACTCGCTTATTGGGAGAAGTAACGATGTTGCCTCTAGATGAAGATGTCACGGCACTTTTCGTGGCAACCCTCTCTACGGTGTAAGGAGAAATAGGTGTCGGAGAGGGGGATTTAAACCCACAAGAGGTAAAAAGGATCACGTAGAGAAGATTAGTCAAAGACGATTCACATAAATATGTAAATAAGAGGGAGCGTGATAGTGCAACGCTGCGTAAGTTTGATCATCATGAGGACAATAATGATAAACTGAAATATTCCAATATTTTATGTGAAATAAGCTCGTGATTACACATGGTGGTACTTATAATTGAGTGCATGAATGCCAAAAAAATAACTTGCATGTGACCCCTTAAAAAAACTTGATGCAAAGTGTGTGCACAAAATAGTATGAAACACGAAAACATTAAAGCACCAACCTTATAACGCGTGATAAATCTATGTATTTTCTTGACGAAATTTCAAATTAACACAATTTTTTTTTAATACTTTTGACAACTTTGCTTTCACTTTTTTCATAATTTTCTATCCTCTGTCTAGTACGCTTAGTTGTGAATGCATAATGTGCTGCATTGTCCCTAGTGTGCAGTTGTTATATTCCTCACATGTCTGCTCGTTGCGTCCGGAAAGACTGTTACTTTCATGCATTGCATGTTGAGCATTTCATAAGTTTACTTGGGCTTTCGAGGTTACTTTAGTGCATTTTCGAGGAACATATTTTGATAACTCGCGTTGAGTGCTATATTTGAGAGTAACATACGGTACCCAGTATTATAGTCTTTCTTTGTTACATACTTCATAACGAAGATGACGATTTTAGCCTCATGGATGTGAGCCTTATAATTGATTACTGATTAATCACAGGTCTTGCTCCCAGGACTCCACATTAGTGCGTTTAATTATAAAACAATTTATAGAATGTCCGCTGTACACCACGTGCGGTGGATAGCCAAACGATTCATTTTATCTGGATGCGTGGTGAAGGCTTGTTTTTGTTGTAATGATAAATCTTCCAACCACAACGAACGAGACACTAATTATTACATTAAAATAGTTCAACATCTTCCCCACTAAACTGGAGACATTGATGATATTAGTTATTTTTTGCTTAATCCCATTGTTGATGATTGAAAGTTGTTTCCATTGTCTCATGAAAATTTAATATCGGTGAATGAATAACTAATAATAAACACACTAAGAACAATGTTAGAGTGTGCAATTAATGGCGCCTCCCTGCGAACATGTTTGTAAGCTCTAGCGTCCGCCCTTAAAACATGGCGTTCTGAATTCCGGTTAACACGCACAGCTGTACCTCTTATTTCTGAACATTTGTCATTAAAGAAGCGTAATTTTATTGCCCGAAATGTGCCTAATAATACCTATTTTTCCCTGACAGTCGTTAAGGAAACTTCCCACTTCAATACGTAGGCATGGCGTCCTACCGAACACAGCGCCTTTGTTGCGTGCATTACGCGCAACGTACTGTCTACTTCTGCAGACGCCCACTTTATTTCCCTGACGTTCCTTGTGCATTCTACCAGTCTCTCGTTCTTGATTTTTCTCGAACCTCCATTGCTCGGTACCTTCCTTCGTGAAGTTCTGCGCGTGAATACGCGTCGTGTAGGGTCTCCCATTTCCTTTAGCGTTGCACCATTTAAAAAAAAATCTTCATTATTCATATCTATAACTCTGTTATGCTCCTAACTCCTGTGCGTAATAACCATAAGAATCTTTTTCCCTACTCCTCATCCCTTAACTACCCCAACATTCGCCTTCCATCACCATGAGTTTTCCCGCTGCCCCTTTCTTCCCCACCGCCTGACAACACCTTAGTTGCCTAGCGCTGTTTTTCCAGCTTTTCTGACACGAAGAATTTTTCTCTCTGCTGATGCCTGATGAGAACTACGTAACATTATTTTGATTCATCATTGCAATAAATTATTCTTTTCACTTTTTTATCTCTGTAAAAGCAGTTCTTAGTTACCATCTTGAGAATGAAATAATGTACTTTTTTTAATTTAGACTACGCTTATGATGTATATATCATTACGAAGGAATTAATCCGTCACAGGTTAATTAATGTATCTTGTTCTTGGTTATGTGCCTTGTTTGTTGCGCCGCAGGTAATGCAATGATGGTCACTCAACACTTCAACATACAGTGTGTATGTTAGGAGCATAATTAACAACTGGAACGAATTTTTTGACACATTCTATGGGTAATTTTTCGTTTAGCGCGATTGTGTAAATTGTATTTTCGACTTTGTGTCTTTAGTATCTGGCGATGTTGTTAATAATATCTTAAATGGCACAGGCTCGTAAAATCTTTGAGTACAACTCGTAAAAATCTCATGTATAGCTCATAAAACCAGCACAGCGTATGAAACTCTCATGTACAGCTCATAAAACTCTTGTGCAGTCTCAGAAACTATCATGTACAGCTCATAAAACTTATGTGCAGTCCGTGAAACTCTCATGTAGAGCTCTTAAAAATCTCATGTGCAGGTCGTAATGCTTGTCTATCGCTCTGTCTCGCTCACCTTCAATCTCTGTCAGCCGGTGCCGCTGAATCGTTCCGCACTCAGACCCAAATTTGCTTCTTCTCATCCGGAAAGTTAGGCCGGAAATTTGTCTGTCAGGCTTCCATCTCCGCTCGTTTGGTGTTCAAGTGCTTGAGATAGAGTCGAGTTAGAGAAGTGCACTGAAGAGAGCGATGTTTTCCTGCCTATTAGCTCCAAATAAACTCGGGGCTCGGGCGCTGCTTGCCGCGAATGTTCTTTCGTAAAAATGCGCACCTCGTCCATCGTCCTGTAACTGACGGGTGCAATTTTGGTGCCGTGTCGGGTCTTACTAAATTGCCTCCTGCAAATTTGATTCTCTACAAGATTCTCAGTTACGACTTTCTAGTTGAAGACCTCTCGCGTTCCAGCGGTGCACAAAAGAAGATGACCACGATTCAATTGTTAACAGCTTATAGCTGTATTAATTTTTGGTGATTACGTTTGATCAATCTAATTTTTGTTCGGGTTTAAATGTATACTCTCCTCCATTTTGCTAAAACTTGGATTCCTCATTCATGCCATGGATTTTTTGTGAACGCGCTAACTAATCAGTGTATTTGAAATTACTTCTTCCTAATAATGTGAACTTATAGCTTGTATAGGTCTCCGATTTCTCTATTTTTATTTCTTAAGATTCTTAAGTTGTTAAGATATTGACTCTATGTTTGTGAATTCATTAGAAATTCCCGACATTCGAGTCACTAATGTTCTTATTTCCGTATTTCACTTAATTGATACTCGAGAATCGTATTTCTCTGACATTTTGAGGTTTTCGTTGCCGATTTTTAGAGGCTGACGATTAGTCATTTCAACGAAGATTATAGGTCTAACTGAACAAATTTTCCGTAGTCTGTCACGAATAATCATAATAATAAAATATAAACCTATAGACTTACATAGGCGTTACGTTTCCCAAGCATATATATTAACGTTTGCATCAAAATTATTTAACAAAGCCTTTTCTCACACTCCAACTCTTATAGTACATCGTTTCACTCTGATCAGGTCTGCTCTTCTAAAAGTGCGATTCCAATTGGGTTGAGTGAAAAATCCACGCGTATGAAGATAAATGGTATTAATGAAACATATTTTTTCAAGTACTGAGTGAGCACATGCAAGTGCAACAGAACTTGCCTCTACCGCAGGTGTACGAAAGCGTTAAAGCCATGGGCGGAAGATATTTGAGGCGGTGTTTTGGCCGCTGTATTCCAAAATAATGAGTTAACTTCAGGTCTCCATAGTAGTGGGATGTTTACAACGCAACTAACAAAGAATTCCATTCCTTGTGCGCAGGTGCCCGTGAACATCACCCACTTCGTCCAGATGCTGCTGACGCCCCTCACGTGGTACGAGATCGAGGTGACGTCTGAGAACAGACACGGCTCCTCACTGCCTCCCTACACCCTGCGCGCCCTCACGCGGCCTGAGAACGAACAGCTCCCGCCGCCTCCCAGAACCATCGAGCTCCCTGACGTCACGTCGTGCTGCGCCAAGAAAGGGGTCACCCACCAAAGGTGTGCAATTTCTGATTAGTGGTACATTCTTTTTTGTTCAGAAATGCTGTATAGTTTTAGTTTTGTTTTAACAAGATCGTAAAAATCGCCGATGATCATTACTCCGAATTTGGAGGTATACTACATTACTTTGTGTTCAAAAATGATTTATAGTTTCTAATTTTTTTGTAAAAAGATTGAAAGAATGTTAAATAATAATAACTTTTTAATTCCTTTTGACCGTTATTACTGACATCAGAATGAGCAATGAACTGTCAATCAGGTGTGAACTTCAAAGGACACTTTAGGGAGCAAATTCGATTAAAAATAAAACATTATAGCTCTGCATGTGTAAGTAGGTTCTGAAATTCACTTAGGCAGATAAAGGATTAACTGAAAATTCTTAACTTTTCTTCTATTATTCGACATTGACAGAGTAATTCCATACCATTTTTTTTATTTTTTCAAGCCGAATGAAGTCTCGACTTTCTCCTGTAAATTTTAAATTTGTTTAAATTAAGGCGTCATGACTTGAAAAGGGATGAGTTCTAGCAACTCGCTGCATCTCGGGGAAAGAAATTTGACGAGTTCTACGACAGAATTATTTACTTAACATGCCAGTCGTACGAGTCAACACACTCTCGTACTTCGTGTCATCAAATTATCGCTTACCTTCGCGTAATTGTTCAAACAACTCACAGATGTCTGACGAACCTGTGCAATCCGCACAATGACCGCATCGCTGAGCCCGACATGATCGTGTGCGCGCCGTGGGCGCAGGAGGCGTTCGCCTGCCTCGCCGGGGACTACGACCACAGCGACTGCTGCCGGGAGCGCGGCCTGCCCGACGTCTGCGTCGAGCTCTGCACGGGCAAAGTCGAGAAAATTGATTACAAATATTTTAGGTGAGGTTCATCGCAAATTAAAATGATGTGTGCATGCTCGCGAAGTTAAATGAACAGATTCAGCTATGTGCTCGAGATGAGAGTAACGCCGAGCAATGTAAACAAGAATTACCTGGGATCTCGCGTGAGATGTTTGTAATATATTATTTGCATAATGTTTTTGGTGAATGGATAATAGAAGTCCTAATTTGGGAATATGTAAAACTGGTGAACTTGAATCAATGCATGAACTAAATGCCTTGAATCATACGGAAGTATTCAACTTTGAAAATTTGACCGTTCTATGACGTACTCAGGAAATGAAAGTCACAATGCATGAACTACATTATGTTAGAGCTCCTCTTAGAGAGACGGCACGCGTGTTTAGCATTATTTAAGCCCGAAAAATATCAAATATTTGGAACGCTCTTTCGAGACTCTTGAAACCACGATTGTTTTTGAATTGGGAAATGTTGCGCTCCCCTCAGATGTGTGGACTACTTCACCGACTACCGCGGTTGCCTGATGAAAGGCTATGGCGTGCTGCCGTCTCCCCCCGTCAATGTGCGGGTGTCGAACGTGCTCGCCACCAACGCCCTCTTGTCGTGGTCACCACCACTCAACAACAGCGGCAGCGTCACGTCTTACCACTCCTACTATCGGCCCATCCAACCTGACAGAACGTGCAGGGGAGTGTGGTGAGTACCGTGCCTTCTTTGCTCTTTCTCGCGCCTCCTATTACTTGTAGCTCCTGTCTCGTAATTTTTTGTTAAATGTCGCATAAGTTATAAATGTATACACATTTATTTTTTAGCACTGGTGGCGTTTTTCTGAATTTGAATGGAGCTGTGAATATGAAGCTTTTCTTCAGAATGATAGCATAAGTGTTGCAGAAGTATCTATCTCGTATTGATATTTTTTTATTTTGATAATGTCATAGGGTGATGTCTGCCACTTTATAGCTGGGCTGAAAATTTTTATTTATCTGGTAAAGCTGTTGCTGGCATAATTAGTAACCCGTATTGATAATTACTCTGAGCCAAATATATTTTTATAATATGAGGCGATGAGCCATCGAACTTAGTTGGTTAATATGGACATGTTTTCTCGTCTTTTGAGGTTGAGTCGGGTCTATTTTTAGATTTCTGCAGTCCCTATCCTCATGTCTCAAATATACAGTATTGCAATTACATCTATGTAATTTTGCTGGTGTAAATTACTGCTGAAGATACGGGCTAAAACTAAAGTCATTCACAAGCGTTTCTGTGAATCAGGGCGTGAGTCTGACGTCTGTGAACCCCTGCAGCTTGTCAAAGTCAAAGGCTATGTTTAAACTTAACTACGGTAGCTACCAGTTCTCTGCATGTGCTTGATTTGCTTTCGTTGTGTAGAGCATCTCCAGTGCTTTTGGCTTTTGAAATGAGTGGGCTACTGATCGTGACCCGCTCTGATGAGGTGACATTACTGAGCCTAGTGCGTGTGAGCAGATGGAGGCTCATCAGGCTGGCTCTGTTTCACAGCAGGGAGCATAGGTGGATAGCGGAACACTGCGCATTTACAAGGAAAAGGGAAAATCGTAGCACTTTTTTTATCAAGTTTTAAAATAACATTTTATGTTTGGTCGGTATGGTTTTATTTCGCATGTCCATTTCTTCAAATCAGTGTCCATTTCTTCATACCAGTGAATGGTCATGTTTTACACGCGTACTCTATAATCTTACCTATGTTTTCCCAATCCATATAATTCGTGATGTCCGAGAGATTTATTTGAACTTCAAGTAAATTGTTACCGAATGTTTATTGCAGGGTAGAGGATATCGGCGACATCTCTTACAAAGGAGTCTACTCTCCCCACTCCCCCTTCGTGCTCCAAAATCTCTGCCCCGACACTGAGTACGAGATTTACATTCAAGCCTTCAACAGTCACGGGACCAGCGAGCCCTCCAGTAGAATCCTCTTCAAAACCTTGTCAGAGACCGTCCTGGAGAACAAGAAGTCAGAGTACTCCTACAACTTGACCGCTTGCTGCCAAAATGTGCTTGTGAGCCCAGGCTGCATGCCACTCTGCGACTACAACGCGCGCATGAGTCACGTGCGCGCTCTCACGTCGACTTGTGTGGCGGAACTCAACCGAGTTTTGAGGTGTCAGGTCGGGGGTCGCAACCACGCCCCATGCTGCAAAAGGAGGGGCGTGCCTGAGTCCTGCCAGAGTCTCTGTACGGGGACCTTCATTCCTGATGAAGTCGCTTTGACCAAATGCAACGCCTACATCGGCAACATCGTCCTGTGCCTCGAAGACGGTAACGTCATATTTTGTTATCTTCTAATTTTATCCTCTCCTATGATTTCTCATATCTTCCAAATTCATCATTCTTCGAAGTCTTCCATTTTTGGTCACTAATGTTTCCAATTAATTATATTCATTGACATAAGAGAATTTGATGTAAATGATTAGTTCGTGTTAAAAATACACGATGTTAATATTACATTGTTTGCTTGTGCTGGAGGCAGGCGTGGAGCTCATCCCCGGCCCCGTGCTGTCGCTGCACATCACCTCGGTGTCCAGCGAAGGCATCACACTCGTGTGGGAGCCGCCAGTCGAAGGCGCCAACGTCTCCAGTTTCCAAGTGCACTTCGAGAGCGTTGATAAGAACTCCGGGTCGTTGGGCCAGTTCAACCTGAATAAGGTAAAGCACTCGCCCACTGCCCCCCCCTTGACGAAATATGCATGTAACTTGTGAGTTTCTTCAATGCAGCTGTTTACCGCCAAAATGTCTGTCTCTTGTACGGGTTCTGTTGTCAACTTCTTCAAATTTCTTGATATATTTGAATATATAGGAATTTTAAGTTTGTAAATTTGATATCCTAAAACTGCACACAAATGCTGAAAGTAGTTATGAAATATCCACAGCATTCGACAAACCTGTATAATAACGTTCACTTTCCACATAATTCGTTGAAGTTCATCAACATTTGTTGTGAAAACTTGCAAATAAATAACTTAATTTCATTGCTGAATTCCTTATTTTTAAGTTTTTTATTCGAAAACAGTCATAGAGATTCTAGCGATGTTCGAAATTTAACTCTACGAAGAGAGTTGACCATGATTTTTTCCAATATTTCATTCGCTAAAAATTACCAAATAAACTTAATGACGAAACAGATATTCACGATGGCCAAATTGCAGATTCGTTAATAATCTAAAAGCGAGTAAAATATAAAAAAGTAAATTATTTAATTACATAAAACAAAAATCGAAAACTTTTCAGAAACTAGCTCCATCATCAATCGCGTGGAGTACAGAGTATGATTAGCGCTATACGAAAGAATGAAGTTACGATCGTATAATTAACTCCAGGTTATTTATGTATCACAAATAAAAGAAGGAGAGGAAAAACACAGAAAACAAAAACTACGGTACACTAACTAGCTGAAAGTTATGAGAGCTCAGCGTGCTTTTTTTATTTTTTCCCGAAAAGTGTACAAAAATTATAGAATCTTGAGGACAAAATGATGGAACAACCTCTTTCATTTCTGAACCGTTGTACATTTTAAGGGAAAAAACAATTTTAAATAACATGCTGACTTTTATGTACTTCAGATAGTTGATGCACAGTTGTATTTGTTGTTTGTGCTTTTTCTTTCTTTGTATTTTTTATGCATAGAAAGTCTAAGATTTTTAATCGATCGTACCTATATTGTTACATATATATAGCGTTGATCATAACTGATGATGGAGATGGTCTTCGAAATGTTTTCGATTTCTCCGTTTTCGTCAACTTATCCAAAGATAAGTTGACGCCTGATATTGCTGTGTTTTGCTATCGTTCTCCTTCAGTCGTGTTCTCGTATCCCCTCTACCGCATTGCGTTATCAATACGGGCGACGAAACGAGCGAGAGGTAGAATTTAATGCAAATTTGGACTTGGTCTGTTCTAGTCCAAATTTTCCTCGCTTTGCAAGGAGATGTGAGCTATATCGGTCCCGCGTGTTAAATTGTAAACTTTGAAGCGTTAATTGTCGATGCTAGAAGAAAACAGTTATAGTTAACTAGTCTTCTAGTCACTATTTATATGCTCATGGAAATGATTTTCGTTGAGAATGTGTTTCGTTCACAATTCATTTGTTGCTTTCTATTTACTATTCATTAATTTTTATATTTATCCACTCGGAAACACGCAGTGCCTGAAATGACCGAAGGGTAAAGTTGCTTGTAATTGCTTCTGTAAGGATTTGTTGATTCTTAACTTAAATGTTCATATGATGGAGAGGATCATTAATTTATGTTCTATTCCATAGAGATGGACGGCGAAAATTTCATGAATAAATTAATTCAATGGCATGTCGTTAAAAAATTGTTTTCAAATTACAATCTAGTTCGGGAGACGATTTTTTTCCGGACATTCTACTCTACTTTAGCTAAAATGTTTGCTCTAAGTCTCGATCTTTTCTTATCTAGGTAGTCTTGTTAGCCTTTCATTCTCTCCTTTTTTCAATTTTTCATAGAATTGGCCTTTCGTCTCTTGTTTGTTTTTGTTTTTTATTCTTTTCTTTAGTTTCTTGCTGCGTTTATTCTTCTTTTATCCAATTTTTTTCCATTTCTCTGGCTGTGACACTCTCAACCTTTCCCTTTTGAAAACTTTTCTGGCGTAAATTTTTAAATGGCTGTCTTTTCTTTCTTTTACTATTGTAATTTCTTCTTTATTCTACTCATATTTGTGTCATTTTAATGCTCATTTCTATCATTCCTTTTCTACTTCGTTTTTATTTTGCTTTTCCATGTTTTGATTTTACATTTTAATTTCTTTTATTTTTTTTTAATTTTTTGCTAATTGTGCGTTTACACCGCATTTTCCTGTATACTTTTTCCTTCATGTTCTTCTTTCTTCACCTCTATACAATTCCTTCATTCTTTCCTGGGAGTTTTCAGTATTCTATGGTTTCTTCAAAGTGAAATTATTTTTTTGTCATTTTGTCTACTCCAATTTGAGCTCTCACTTTTTCAATTTCCTACTGTGCACATTTACATGTTTTACATCTTCAACTTTTCATTTTTTACTTTGATTTTAGAATTACTGACACACATCGCGAGTAACTTGACTCGCTAAATGATATGATCAATGTTCTAATTTGAATGAAGTGTTTCCGTAACAGCTCTTGATACACTCCTGTTTGAATCACAGAGTCACTGCCCAATTTAGTATGATATTTTACGATAATGAGTGTTTTCAAAGGCCGCACCTTGCTGAGCAGACCGTGAGTACGTCCGACACCGTGGCGGTCCTCAGCGACCTGAACCCAGCGCTCATGTACAAGTTCTTCGTTGTGGCTGTGAACGAGAACGGCATTTCCCTGCCGTCGTCTGTCATCCATCTGAACATCAGCAGTTATCTCGATGATGTTGCCCGTGGAAAGAAAGACCCTGGCCAACCCCTCCCTGGGGTACCATCCGCCCCCCACAGCCTCAGGATGGAAGGCAAGACTGCGACTTCCCTCACCATCCTCTGGGAGCCTCCCGAGTTGGCGCTTCCTATTGACAGATTCCAGTGAGTAATTGACATTTTTGCATGCTTTCACATCAATATCAAATCGATGGGTTAAATCCATCTTTCAATGTTATTGTTACATTTGTTTTCACGGTGTTGTGTGGCCTATACTTTGTGAAATGAATTTGACCCCCACTAGACATGTTCGATTCTTATGCGTAGCCTTGCACTTCAGTGCGATGTGTGTACTTACACCATGGTACTTACCCAGTACTTGCATGTATACGTGCAGGTACGTGATCCGGTACACCACCGTCCAGGCTCCGAACAGCACCCGCTCGACTGGGGACAGCTCGAAGTCTATCTCTGTGTCGGCGAGCAACGACACCTACAGCTTGGCGCACACCAGCTCGACAGCTCACAAGATAGAGGAGCTCAAGCCCAACACGCAGTACGTCATCTACGTCACCGCCGTCAACGATATGGGCGAGAGTAGGCCGTCCGAGACCCTCCTGGCGTGGACTGACCCTGCCTACCCAGCGTTTGTCGAGGTATTTCATTTTTGTTTCTTTATACGAATGTTTCCGGTAGTGTCTTAATTGACGTATTTTACCGTAGTATGAGCCTATATCTTAATCGTAAGCAAGCGTTATTGTGATAATTTGATGGTGGCTTATCGTACTTGAGTAAATTGAAACTATTTTTAATTCATGTTATCATTTTCTCACGCGATTTTTGTCTTGTTCTTTTCTCAGCAACTTATTGTATTCACTATTCTTAACTCATTACTACTGCTGTAATTTTTATTGGTACACTAAGGCAGTAGCACAGCTAGCGACGGAAGTTAGTTTGATTTTGCTGGGAATCTATTGTTCGGATCATTTTCTGAGTAAACCACACTCGGAGTTTCTTCATCGCACGGACGCTGTCTACGAGTAAATTCTGCTCTGCAGGCCGAAGCGCGTGAAGTTCTCGCGGGTTTTATCGGAACGATCAGTAGCTTTCATGCAGAGTTTGTCCTTCTTCATTATTCCCTTAATACTCAGTTGTCTAAAATTTATAATTTTTTTAAATCCATTGACTGCATTTCTGTATTTTTTTGCCAAGTTCTATGTACGAAGCTCAGTGTGAATCAAATCATACTCTCTTAAATATAAATAACGTGAAGACTTGAATAGTTTTCAGTAATGACTTCGATTACCGCAACTGCACGCATATTCCACACAATATTTTAATTAAACTACATTTGCGTAGATATTTCAGCTTAGCTTTAATGAAAATATTCTTCCATCTGGAGTGCTCACGAAGCTTCAACTTCAATATGTTCCTCACTGATGCCCCCAGACCCCCACCGTGCACCCCACCAGCCTGGTGGTGGAGGGCAGCAGCGTGACGGTGTTGTGTATAGCGATGGGCTCCCCGCCGCCCACCGTCTCCCTCTACATAGCCGGCATTCTTGTGCACAGGGTGAGGCGACGTTTATTAAGCCATTATCTGCCCGAAAGACCCTAATACTTCAGAGTTATGACTGATCTTTAGCATGGCGTAAGAGAGAACTAGAATACATGTTCCGGTCATTCGATGGCCATAATTTCACGGTTCCATTCTTTAGAATGAGTTTTATTTTGGAATTGTTGCTCATAACTTGATTATTAATGGTGCGTGTTAAATGATTGTGCTATTTATTTATTTTTCGTTGAAATCCATGTATCGGAGTGTTGTATGTTTCTATTCACTGGATAGATAAAAGTGACATAAAAATGATTCGAAACAATAAAAAATTAAATTTAGTCGCTTACTCTTATTTTACTAGCTAATGTCTTCTCATGTGTACATTTATCTCATGCTATGATTTTAAGGCTACAATATCTAAATATTATTTCAAAACTTTTGTTCGATTTTTTGATGGGTGTTGTAGATTTGCCGAATAGTACCTGCCGATGTTAGCAGCGTTACTTGTCAACAGAAATCTATTCATCGAAAATTGTATTGAAAAGTTTAATTTAAATTTTATTTGTATCATTTCGAACACAATCACTACTATACTTCTTAGAGGTTCAGATCAATAAATTGCCATTTTTATTGGAACTCCATTCATTTTTGTGTTCTTCGGGGTGAATACAGAAAGCTTAAGAGTTTATTCACGAGTAAAGTTTTCTTGCACGTGCAAATTATAAAAGAACTCTTCCCGACGCCACCGCCGCGTTGCAACACCACCAGTTCAGGTACCTGTGGTTCTGATACGCGTCGCTTGGCTTGGTTTCAGTGCTAGCGTGCTTTATAGAATCTCACGATTGGTGATTTGGATCATTGAAGATCAGATGACGAGATTTATAGTCTATTGAAATATGAATGAAGGGCATTGTGGATTAATTTAATTTCACTCCATTATTTTCGATTCTCAACTGATGCTAAAGTATGTGCTTCTCCTCAGGGAGATGTAATTAAAGTATTTATGAAAGTTTTGGGCTTCTACGGAGATGACTTGTGGTCCTGAGCTTAATGTTAGGTAGACTTCCTCTTGCTGAAAATGAATAGATTTTTCGCTTTGTTACGTACTCCGAGGCCCCTTTTCTCTCCGATGTTAATTTTTTATGGTTTTGTTGAAGAAGGACCCTTAGGTGGTGGACTATTCGGTCCTAAAATTTTATGGCGCTACGGACAATAGATTCCCCTCCCCAAGGGGGGGGGGGGTAAGGGGACCAATATCTTTAATTTTCGTGCCCATTTTGACCCCACATAAAAAGAAAACAAAACGGGAAATAGAAAATTTGAGACTATACTTTTGTTAGATATGTTCCAAGGATTCTAAAACTGTCTTTGTTTTTGTTCTAGCATAAAAACCCAATGAGTTCTATTCTTTTGAAATAGCAATACCAATGGACTAAAAACCAATGTCAAATTTTTTCAAAAACTAAGGCCTGAATCAAAAAAATGTATAGAAGAAATTGTGTTTCTATTCAAAAGTTACATATAATAATCAATTTTCATAAGAATCAGACTGAAAACAAAAAATGTCATAATTTTTATGAAATAAGTAAAAATATATATTTTTTTTCATGGAAATTACAATTCACAGTGTGAATTTGAAGTTGTGCATGGAGATTATCGAAATAAAAATAAAAACAGCATTCAATTACATAAATTTTCCATTATATTACACTTCAACAAAAAATTTTGTTTTTGGCCTGTAGTGTAAAGTTACTTTCAAAATTTAAAAGAATAGAAGTCATTGAGTGTTTATGCTAGGAAGAAAACAAAGACAGTTTTAGAATCCTTGGAACATTTCTAAAAAAGTTATATTGCCAATTTTCCATTTTTACATTCTAATTTTTTTTTATCATAGTTCAAATCCAAAAATTTCGGGATAATGGATATATTGGTAAAATATCGCATATATAAAAAAAAATTAAAGTACAAAATATCTGAATATATCTTTGTTAGAAATGAAGTTCAATAGAAGTTCAGAAATTCATATATGTTTGTCTTGCAAAAATACATATACTGACCAAATTTCAGACCAATCGAATCAAAAAAATATTTTTTCCAGAGAACCCCCTTAACCTCGCGGGGATATGACTATTGTAATGTTGTGCTATGAAATTAGCGCTCACAGGAAGAAATGTGAGGTTCCGAGCTAAAAGTTATGTAGACCTCTTTTGCTGAAGGAGAATAGTGTTTTATTTAGTTAAGGGCAATGTTTTTTCAGTTCGCTGCTGTCTTTTTTATCAGCACCTTTACTCTCTTCTTCAACTTTTTCTTGTTTCATAAACTTCCTTCTTAACTTATTGTTTCTATGTCCAAGTATCTTATGTGGGAACACTTACCGTGCATAGATTCTGCATTCCCTTAAATCCGTACTCAATGGTTTCTTCATCCTTCCTCTTCTTGGAAAACCTTGGTTCTGGTTAAGGAGGCTTAGACTAACTTATAACATGATCTTATAACGTTTGTTGGCGATCTTTTTTTTCGGTTAATTGCTATCCTTTCCTATGCTCCTGTTTCTTTCTTCTTCAACTATAATCTTGTTCCAAATACTTGTTTCGATCTTGCAATTTGTATGCGGACAGTGTGGGGAGAAGCTTTCGGCATTGATTCCCCGTTCTCTTATTCCATATAAAATAATATCTTCCGCTTTCAGCAACACCTTTATTGTGGTTAGGGTGGCTTAAGGAGGCCGTCCGGCTTTTTGAACTTTTTTCGTCCGATTCGTTTGAAAGTTGGCCAGTATATGTATTTTGTAAAAGTAAACCTTTTTTACTCATGTCATTTTTTCGATTTAGGCCTTAGTTTTTTTTTTTTTGACGATAAATGTGTTTTTGGTATATTTTTATTGATATTTCAGATTGGAACTCCTCCTTCAGTTTTGATGCTAGAACAAAAACAAAGACAGTTTTAGAACCCTTGGAACATTTCTAACAAACTCAAATTCGGCTTTTTTTGAAATTCAAATTTTTTCTATTTTCAAAATTTTTGATATTTCAAAAATCAGCAACATTTTTTTGGGTTTAGAGCTATATATTTTTTCAAAGAATTCGAATTTGAAAAAAAGGCGAATTTGAGTTTGTTAGAAATGTTTCAAGGATTCTAAAACTGTCTTTGGATTGGTTCTAGCATCAAAACTCGAGAACTAGTCCCAGGATGAATGTTGAAAGTTAGAATTGTTGGGTATAGCAAAAAATAAAATTTTTTGTTGAAGTGTAATATAATGAACATTTGATGTAATTGAATGCAGTTTTAATTTTTATTTCGATACTTTCCATACATAACTTCATATTAAAAGTGTGAATTGTGATTTCAAAAAAAAAAAAAAAAAATTGTCATTTTTTTTTTCAACAAAATGAATTTTTTATTTTCAGTCTGATTCTTATAAAATTTGACTATGATATGTAACCTTTGAAAATAAACACAATTGATTCTATTCATTTTTTTGATTCAGGCCTTAGATTTTGCAAAAATTTGACATATTGGTTTTCAGATATTGATATTTCACTAATATTGATATTTCATAATGGAACTCCTCCTTCAGTTTTGATGCTAGAGCAAAAGCATACCCCGTTTTAGAATCCTTGGAACATTTCTAACAAACTCAAATTGAGCTTTTTTTCCATTTCCTATTTGTTCTCTTTTTATGTGGGGTCAAAATCGGGAAAAAATGGAATATTTTGGGTGCTTTTCATTCATATTGATATTTCAAAATGGAACTCCTCCTTCAGTTTTGATGCTAGAAAAAAAGCAAAGACCGTTTTAGAATCCTTGAAACATTTCTAACAAACTCAAATTAAGATTTTTTTCCATTTCCTATTTGTTCTCTTTTTATGTGGGGTCAAAATCGGAAAAATTGAAAAAATTTGGTCGCCTTACCCCCGGGAAATTATTGTCCGTAGCGCCATAAAATTTTAGGAACGAATAGTCTACCACCTAAGGGTCCTTTTACAACAAAGGCATGCAAAATGACCATGGAATCGACAGCATCTGTCAAGGGCCTGGGACGGTCTCCTTAAATTATGTAAACTAGAAAACTATAATCTAATTCGGTAAATACATCGAAGTAAAATATTTCTCTTCATATTCATCCAGCTTACAGTGTTCACGCCCTGCCAAAACAAGCCAAAAACCAAATTTTTACTTGTTTCTCAAACACACTCGTCCGTCATAAATGTCATGCAGTCTAATCCGACATAATTGATCCTTTGGTCAGAGGAACAAGCACGTGTAGGAAATTTACTTCCAAAGAAGGAATCCCCAATTCCCAAGTCTTCACTTCCACTCCATGTGACCCCATACCATGTTCCACGAAATTCTGCGAGCGTTAAAATTTAAGTGTCCAACATTTCGGGAAGAACATTTGACCTAACACTCCGAATAGGCAGTCCTGAGTTATTGCTATGTTGGGGATGAGTTTGGGGAGTTCATGATGATGTGCGCTCATGCTCCACCGCCTCCTTGAATGATACGCACCGATAGGAATTGTTCATCAGCGCTTCTTGAGCACTTAGCGCTGATGTACAAGATTCGAGAATAACCTTAAAATCATTTTAATGAAACGTTTCAAGCCTCAGTCAAATCTGCAAGTACAAAATATCCATGCATTGAATAAAAACACGACAAAATCATAAAATTGCTTATCCTTCATGCATTCAAACAAGTGTCTAGATAGAAAAGACATGACATAAAAATTGATTAAATCTAAATATCAAAACTTCAATAACTAGAATCGTGAATGTGAGTTAAAACGGTATTTAAGAATACAAGAGTACAATTAAAATGCGGAACGGTCATAAGGTTAGCTTACTAGCATAAATTAATTAATTTATGCATAAATTTCATTTTTTTTTTAGTCTGAAACTTGTATAATGATAATGATTTTATACTTCGTTAACAGGAAGTCGTGTATTCACTCCTTAGACGCAAAGGTCATTTTATAAAACTTGTGTATCAGAATAGATGTTCATCAATCCGTATAAGTTCTTTTAAGAAAATATAATTTTCTCTCCCAGTCTGGGAATTATTGCTAAGGGATTTCTTATTTTTAAATAGCTTGGCGAGCCTTTGGATTAGTTTTCAATTTCATATTATAACTCTTATTTATGCTGCACCATTACAATCCATCATCCAAACCTCTAGTACCTTTCAAAGTATCGGTCGGTAACATATTTGAGATGAAAGCGTATCCTATATTGAAATTTATTGAGGTCAGATTTCCAAGCTCCAGGGACAGCCATCTTCATATGTAAAATATTTCTCCTTCTGCGACTCGGATGGCTCAGCGTCAATAAATTTTAATCTGGAAGGATTCCATAACACGCATTTCTTGAATGGAATTGAATCTTCCTCGCAGACTTTGATCAAGTGTCGTTACTCACGTTATATTTCTCGGTATTTGGTTACTGGGAGCGCGTGTGTCATGTTTCACAATTGTTTACGGGGCTGCTGTGTAGCAATTTATTTTTTATTTTTCGCAGCTCGTTGTTATTAAGCAATCGCGGCGTAGAATATTCAGAAATTATTTCGGAACCAATGAAAGAAAGTCAGTCATTTAAGTGGCTAACAACTCATGGTTCACATTTATTTGACCGTATGTTGTTTATAGGAAACCGTCTTCCTCGGACTCTCTATTCCTAATTTATTCCTCGATCCCTTTGTAGAAGTAATAAATTTCTTAATGCAATCTTCTTGACATAAAAAACGTATGGTAGAAGTTTACGGAGAAGCCAACAAATGTCCTCGTTTGTCATGACAGCAACCCTCGAAAATTGGAAAAGAAAAAAGTTTTCAACGAAGTGAGCCACTGCATTTGATTAAGCAGAAGAGCGTCAGTTTGCAGGCTCCAGTACTGATGCGTGAGCATCGCGCTGTGAAGCCTTGATGTGCTCGGGTGATTGATTGCACCGTCGCTGTGGCAGTCAATTTGAGAAGTTTTGCCCCGTCTGTACTTTGTTGAGTTAGCGCGGCTGCTGAACCTGGCTCCCATGAACCGATTTGCTAATTAAGGGCTTAATTATTGATGCTTCTTATGGAGTAGCAGTGGCATCCAGTTTCATTTTGTGCATTCAGCGAGACTAAACGATATATACAGTATGTTTACCAGAATCTGATGTTCTAACTCGGAGATGCCAAAGCTCAATGGGGCAACACAAATTCAATTGCAATTTTGTGAGATATTATCCTGCCACCTCTCTGGATGTTGAATATATTGTGGAATTCTACCTCCATCACAGCGCAAACCTTTTTTGCAAAAATGACGAATAAAATTTATACTAGATTAAGTTAGAACATTTGCAAAGAAATGAATAAAAACAAATAAACGAACAAAGAACAAAGAAATGCCTCGTGAGTGAGATGCAGCTATTGTATGCAGGTGAACAAGCACTTCCATGGGGAAGATGTATGGTCTTTTAGCTCAAAATTAGGAAGGCCTTCCTTTTGCTGCAATATTTTTTTATTCGTTGCGGACCATCTTTTTCGGTTCACTGCTGCAATTTCTCAGCATATATTGTTTTTTTCTTTAATTTTTTAAATCTTGCTGTTCCCATGCGCAGTGTGTGGGGACATGCATAGTGAACAGATTCCTCGCTCCCGGTATTCAATACTTCTTGGGAACACTTTTGCTGTGGTTAGAGAGGCTTGAACTAACATGCAATTAATCTTCAAATAAATTCTGTACAACAAGAAATGACAACTGGAAAACTTTTCAACAATTTGCTTCGTTCATATTCCTGAAAATATTGTCGAATCATTCGTGCAGATATTTGGTAAGCTCATGCGGTCCTAAGTTCCACAGGCTATGTTGGTAAGATTTATCAATCATTGTAACATTGGGGTGAGGTGAAAGGACGGAAATATTTGTGTTCTGAATCATTTTTTCTTTCCAAGGTTGACGAAAATGGACTGCGACCATCATTTCTTTTTTTTTAATTTCAAAATGTAGCTGGAATCTTCGTTGATTGTTGTTCTCAAAAATAATAGTTCCATGCTTAATTTGGCGATGTTTGTTCATTCGTAGGACGTGACCCGTCACATGGTGACCGTCGTGCAGAACATCACGCGCAACATGACGGACATTTCGTGCTACGCAGATAACGGTTATGGCACGCCCATGCAGAGCTCCGTCACGATCACCATTTCACGTGAGTAAGCGTCGCGTAATTGTTCAGTAAATTAGTCAAAGGTGACCCACCACGGACTTCTTCTTGGGTGTACGTGTGTAAGTTGTACGACGAATATTTGTCTCCGGTGTTTTATTTAATTATTGCTGGTCAAGAAATGTAAGCAGCAAAAAAATTTCGCATTTGGTCTTCAATCGGATGGAAGGCTATAGCCTAGTGACCAGCGCATACGCGGTTCGTTTGGAAGGTGATACGCTCGACCTCAGTACTATGAGCTCGGTGTGTTTTCCCAACGGAAAAAGGTACATGTTAGCCTCAGTTCATCACTTTACTTAAATTTATCACCTATGGTACCAGAAAATCGTCGTGGTATGCTAGTATTAATGAATTAAAAAGCATTTAAAAAATTAAAATATGTGCAGCCTTTTGATTTGAGTCAAAAGTTGTTTCTTTTCTGTAACGCTTCGAAAACGATTAGCTGTCATACTTAATTATTGATTGGCGCGAAGTTTTACGTGACTTTGATAGTAATATTGTCCCATTTTGTTAATATTTATAACGATATTGGTTGCGTGATGTCATGGCAATACGTACGTACTGAGAGGGATTTAAGGAGAATCGCAACCTTTAATCGAGTATTTACTCATCATTTATAATCCTAAGCATATTCGACTATCATCTACGGTTATAAACTTATAACATTGCAATAATATCGTTGCTCTCAGAACGACTGCGAAAATGTACTATTGCTACATGTGAATAATACCAGCCAGAAACTGACTTTAGCCACGATGTGTAACGTGCTTCCAACCACGCTAATCGTTCTGCTGTGGAAATTTGCTAGTCCTAAAAAAGTATTCAGTATAGCAGTAATGCTGTGAATAATTCCATCATCAGTCCAATAAAAATACCTAAGTTCATACTGCAAGTGAAGTCGGAAATTTATTTTATCAAATTTCCGTCGAAGCTTTGTCAAATCAGTTGTTACCCGCTCGCATTGGATGCTACTTTTCACCTTTTATTTCGAAACAGCTTTGCTCGTCCTAACCGTGAGATGTGTTGATGACTGGCGCAGGCCCGCCTGAGATCAGGGCGACGTCAGTGGTACAGACGACCCTAGGACGACCTGTGACGCTGCGTTGCGAGGTGGACGCTTGGCCTCGACCCTCCGTCGTGTGGTGGCGAGATCCCGACGGTCGCGTGCCTGTCATCCACGGCGGCAACTACCGCGTCAACTTGCTCAATGATGACAATAAGGTGAGCTGTCCTCTTCATTCGAGATAGTGACTTGCTCCTTCTCGGTACTGATGTTTCGTGCTTCTTTCATTGAGGTAATGGTAATACAGCTAGATTTCAATTTTATGTCTTTGAAAACGTGCTGCCAATCCATCATTTTCAAACTGGAAACTAATTTTATGTTGTAGCTTCAAAGTGATCTTTTGACCGTAACGCTGTAGGGGAGAGCTCATGCATCGAAAGCATCATAGGCTAAAGAGCTTTCTACTGAATGTGTTGCTGAATAAACAGTGGTGTTACATTCTGGTCATACAAAGTATGGGGCATGTTTTTAAATTTCGAATTATGTACAAGTGATAACTATATAGGAGAAATATTCAGTGGAGGAAAATGTACATTATTAGGCTTCGATATGAGTATTTTTAACTTCATTCTACTAATTTCATGAAATGAATTCTCCAGATTTTCTTCTCTGTTGGCTCTTTTTTGTGGAATTATGAGCAAAAAGTATACCTTGACTGGGATAAACTTAAATACTTATTCACCGTAGGCTGAGATTGGGCATACTTCGATTCCCAAAACGCTTTTTCTTCGAGCATACGGCGAATTAAATTGATGCCCCAAGAATTATGCTGTGCCAAGGGCCATGTAGAGGAAAAATGAATTACATATTACACTGTAATCCACAATCCTTCCTCTGTCTGGAAAGTGAATCGTAGGTACAGAAAAAGATAGTCGCCTGCCAGTATCATTCCTTGATTAGTTGGATGCTGAAATACACGGGTTTCACAGTCACCTAAGTTTGAAGCCATTTTCTGATTACTTTAAAAGTCAGCTCTTGTTACTGTAGGAGCCTCAATTCAGAAGGAAGGAATGCACACAAGTTCAGTTTCTTGAAAATGTATTAAAGTCATAACCTACCGTCACTATTTGAAATACGTCGATTTGGAAGTGCTTCAGTCATTAATGGCGAAATAGTACAAATTGTTAGAGACACTCTATGGGAGCTTACATTCAGAATGCTGATATGGTTCGCATTTGAAGTTAAATGTTGATGGAAACAATACAAATGTATTTATGTATACAAGGTGACCGTGCTTTTACGGAACAAACTTTATCATAAGGTTGGGACATTTGAAACAAAGGTTATTTACTCAATGACCGTGTGGTCAACAATGCTTTGTTAAAAAGTTACAAGAACTTGAAATTTGAAACGTATTGAATGAAAAATCACACTTAATTTTGAGAGTGGCAGGGGAATGAAATGTAGCAGTTTAAAAAACATCTTTATTGTGAACACAAGAAACAGAATAACACCCTTAATAACTCAGAACACAAGAAAGTAATTTTTAGATTAGGTTAGGTTTTTACAAAAGATGTTCAACATAACTCTCACCTGTTGCAATGCAGGCTTCCAAAAGTCGGTGCAATGATTGCTGTACGCGATCGAAGATACCAGGAATTTCATGAATCCTTGCAGAGGCTTCAATAATTTAGTGTTTTATACACCAAACTTTTCAAATGTCTTCTGAAGTAGATATCTAGGTGTGTAATATCAGGAGATCTTGGCGGCTATGGGAAAATTTCATCTTTAGGGAAGCATTTTCAACCACATGGTTATTGAGTAAAAAGTGTCTGTTTCAACAACTCCAACCTCACGTTAGAGTTAGTTCGACAAACTGCTGATCACCTTGTTTTTATATGGTTAAAAGTTGCGAGTTTCGTAAATGAAAGTACATCCATGTACTAAGTTTAAAAAAATCACGAGTACTAACTTTTTTCATTTAAATGATTCGCTGATTTTTAGGTGAAAGAACATCGGAAAATTCCTCTGTACTGAAACTCAAAATATCGATATGTGGAAGCGTCTTGTCTGTTTCTTCTCTATATACTCATGCTCTTCAGATATGTGCTTATCAACAAAAGAGGCGACTCAGTTGCACTTCATTGTATCAATGTAAATCGTGGTCGTACGTACCGAGGTCTTCGGGGTATGTTGAAAGTAATGTATTTCTCGTGATTCTCACTGGCTTAATGATAAGTTACTAGAATGATAATAAAACTGGGTACGCTTCTTATATTTTTTTGTAGAACTCAGGCTGATTGATGTTAAATCATTGAATAACTTTAAATAATTTATTTTTAATAACGGTACTAAAATGTAACTCGTTGTACCCTTGGAGGGACATAGAACATGGTGAAAGCCCAAGGTTAGCTTGGTTTGTGTATCCTATGTTGTAGGAACTTGAGCCCCACGGGAGATACTGTTATGTATCCTCTGCTTTAAATTGCCTTACGGACTTTTATTGTCCGTGTCCATTTCGCCTCCTTCAGTTTTCATTTTTTTAATACTATGTCTTCTCTGTCTTCTGTTTTTCTTTTTTCCTAACTCGCTGTTTCTATGCGCAGGGTATTTTGTGCGTGAACACACCTTGAACAATGATTTGCCGTTTTCCGAAGCTCATACTTAATGGTTCCGTCCATCACATTTTTTTCGGATAACTTTTTTTATTATTATATAGGTCGTTTCACCACCGAAGAAGCTACAAAGACGTTTCATCTGTGAATTCGATGTTCCCTAGTTCGTCATTTCTGTACATAAAGCAAATATCATTCCTATCATCGCCGTGTGGCGGCATAGTGATTACATTTTATATAGCAAGAAAGTCTTGAAATAACTATTACCAACTGACTGCAGCTAACTTTCTTAATGTCTAAGGAAACAAACAAGAGCAGTAATTCCTATTTTGCGGGGTTCTGGGGAACATTACAGTCTAGTGATGATCTCTGGATTGTTAAGAGACTAAAAGCACTTTTCATTTGGTTAGAATGTGCGTGTAAATTAAATTGTTGCGTACGAAAACAATTTACCAGTAAATTGTATTTTAATGAAAATTCTGCCTGAGAATATGTGTGCGCGCTCCAAAACTGCCACGCCTTTTGTGAAGTAAAAACCTTTTAAGTTATTTATTTACAAAGTTACGCAAGAAGTTTGCCTTTATTACAATTTTACTGTAGTTTTATTGCTAGCAGCGCGCGTATTTGCTGTCTCCTGATGATCATGCATATTAAACTCCGAGTTGCGGAACAAAAGTTGGAATGAGTCTATGTGATTATTTTATTTCAAGAAGTAATTAGTTTCATGAATATAATGGTCTCATTCATTTTTCCCCGTTATAAAATTTCTTTGTGATAATTTTATGTACCGATCATTACTATTGTTATTAAGAGAAAAATTTGTCCTATACTGAGATTGGGATTCTATTTAATAGTAAGAGCCAAGTTCTTGCGGGGTGGGCGGACCATCAGGATGTCACTGCTTGGTAGGTATTGCTGCCATCAGCTGGTTGTCTCCGTGGGAACGAAGGACAATTTTGGATTAAATTATTGATGGAGGGATAAGTGGTCAGCGCATCTGCGAGTGCATGTAGTCACTAGATTAGAATTAATGTTGTGAGTATATCATCATGATTTTTGGCTTGATATATTGCTCACCGACTTCTGGATGTCAAAAGCAGAAGGAGTTCCACTGCAGTTGTGATGAGCTGTCAACGTCAGTAACGACTTCTTTTTATCGTACTAGGAAGTATGTTCAGCAGACATATACGTCAAGTCGAGCACCACTTATCGTTTTGTATTTTCAAAAAGGTAATATTATTGTTTTGTTCAAGATATCCTCCGTATCATACTGACGACTTCTTGCTTGGAATGTTTCGTTTATTTTTTTCATCTCTTCCCCTGTATGCAATGTTTCGTGCAAGGTATCTAATTTGGTTTGATTGTTAACAGAGTATACGTGACGGTTTTTATTTGAAATGAATCGGAGATGCAGAGCTTATGTTCTAACGCGGCATATAGTTATTCAGTTTACCAAAATTTTCCCGTTTCCGTCTTGCCTAATCTCGCGAAATGCACTCGTGAACGCGTTTGTTGGAATGCCAGCTTCGGAAGATGTCGCGGCTCGAATTCCAAATATTTCATCAGATGAAGCCTTTTGATATTTTTCCAATGAAGTTCACTCGGTTGCAGGCGAAGGGACTTTTCGTTATGGAAGTGGAGATTAAGAGCGTCAACGAGACGGACGCCGGAGACTTCTATTGCTTCGCTCGCAACGCGTTTGGCACCGCCATACACATGATCAAGGTTTGACGATAATTTTAGGCACAGAGATATTTTCGAGATCGGTTCCTCGAGACTAGATTTTTTAACGTAGGTATTTAGCATTGAAGTCATTTTAATTAATACTACGACATTTCACGGAATTTTTTTGTTCCTAGACTCAGTGTGTTTTCTTATTATTGTCTATCTTTCCAGCCATGCATTTTATTCTTGGTGCTAGCGATGGAATTTTGTCAGCTTTGCAAATTTATAAAGAACTTCCCATGTCTATTACTTGAAACGAAAATTTATCGTAGAAATATTTTCACTTGATTGTCATCTAAAAAAATATCATTCACCCGCATTTCTCTCTTGAATATCACCCTCGTCTGAATTTTGAAAATTCTAAAATAGTCGTTCTCGCAATCTCCTGCCAAGGACACGACTGTCACCCTTTCTTTCAAATTTTTCGTTTCCTATCAAATTTTCAGCTTTTTCGAAATACAAATTTGGGCGTTCATTTCTCAAATTACACAAATCTTGGGTGCCTTTTCATCAACTTTTTATACATCAACGAATTTTTCACGCTCTTTTTTGGCTATTACTTTTAAGTTTTGCATAGTCCTCTTTAAAAAACGCTCACACCGTTCTCTGTCCTAAATAAATTAGTTTTATAAATTGCATTGCTTTTTCCCCCGGGAACTAATCACTTAGAGTGAAGGATGACTCAGATTAGGCAAGGAAAGGAACTCATTTCTGTTGTAATTTTCTATCAATCATTTTGTTTTAACATTCTACACGGGTATTACGATACCAATGTGTTATAATCATTTAAGGATGTTAATGTTAAGGTGTTTTAAAAACCAATGTCTCTTCATTTCATGTTTGTACTTTATTGGAAATAATTTTTTTTTCTTTTTTTCTTTCTTTTCTTCTTAGCCTGCATTGCTGAATCGTCCTTAACCATTCATGGGTCTTCTAAGACGGATGGCTTGCATGTATTCTCATTTTATTCTGTCTTCATGTTTTCAGAGAATATTTATTCTTAAAGTCTCGAGTTCAGCTGTTTAAAGGCGTTTTCTATTCATCATTGCCTTTCGTGAAACCAACTCCTGGCTTCTATCATATCTCAAAATATATTTCAGTGTATAAGTTACTTCGATATTGCTTTAAAAACTCTCCGGCCTCAAATCCTTCAGTTTTCTGAAAAATGGAAAATTAAAATTTTTCCTAGATCTCATATAGCATATGCTGTGTAACAAAATGAGGAATGGATCATGGTGTAAATTGAGGAAGGTGATGAAAATCTTTGAATTTTTAGTACAACGCAAAACAATTTTCATCTTGAAAATTTTACTCCTTAATTGATTTATCTGTTAATTGATAAGACCTTTGTTATAATTGGTCGCCCCTCTGTTGAACAATCTTTCGGCCAAAGACATGACACTTCAATTTTTGGCCTGGCTCGATAACAGGTGGTGGTCGCTCCCCCCGTGCGGCTGCCGCCCGAAGTCTCCGAGTGCTGCAGAGCGAGCAACATGACCGACGCTTGCCTCGACGCTTGTGACTTCGACGAGATCAACTTCGATAAGGTTCTCGACCGCGACGTGTGCATCCCCGCCTTTGACAAACTCGTCCGCTGCGCCGCCGGTGAGTATCGGGTCCTTGAAGGATGCTGACGCTCGTGACTTCATTACCTTAATTGATGAAGGTTATCAACGCAGTTGTTTCTGAGGGGAAGTCCACTCAATTATCAAAATTGCCTACCGTCATCAAATTCGTATGTACGTCTCGTCGATAATTCGTCTATTTCCAGAGTGAAAATCAGTCTCTCATGGTGGGCGTCTACATTAGAGTTTATTAAATAATATCGGACATTTTTAGGAGCAATAGGCGAGTAAATTAGAGATAGAAGGGTCATTGTTGTGTTAGGAACTTTATTTTCGTAACACGTGTCACACGTCTTGCGATATTTTGGGCTCCAATTCTCATCACATGTTGTAAATATTTTAGAAGTGGTGTATTTCTTCTAAGTTTTCTGTCATTGATTATTTTCTTGATGAAATTCTCGTCTTTTAAACATTCAAGTTTTCATGGGCCTTCTGCCAGCAATTCAATGTAAGTTTGGCAGTTACGGATACAAAAAACACTCACAATAATAAGTAATCATATTCCCTAATAAATTATTTTTAATTACCCGGGATGATGTGTGAACCGCAATTGGCATATTTTTACTCAGGTTAAGGAGGCTTTTCATTAGTTATCATTGGAAAGAAAAATTCGAATTCTTCTAAATTTGTTGCATCAGCATGCTATTGACTTGTCGCCTGGGGGGGGAGGGGGAGGGAGGACAAAGATATTTACATTCATGAGCAATTAACGCAAGTTAAACAGTTAGTTGGCTAAGATTCGTGAAACTCTGACAAATCATAGTTATTCATAGTTGAACTGAAGATGTAAAATCAAATATAAATTTTTGCAAATAATCATATTTATGTGAAACGAAAGCGTGAATGGTAAATGACGAAAGAATTGAACATTCCAGTAAAATGTTAAATAATAATTATACTATTTTAAAAGACTGTTGTTTGCAAATAAATTGTGTAAAATTCTAGACATATGTAGAACAGAAATTTAGGAAACCAGGAGAAAAATTTCAAAGCCTGTTATAAATTAGCTGCCGTTGCTGAAGGCCGTCTGAAACATATCATGCCTTAAGTAAAAAGAGGTTCCAAAAATTTTCCCAGAAGCAAGTCGTCCAGCTTCATTCGGGAAGAAATTCATTCGAAACTATTTCTGTCCAGGTGAAATTATTTGCAAATTCAAGAAATAAAGCACAACCATCAATTTGCCAAGTTCTGTTGCACCACGGAAGATCAGTTTTCGTGCGTATAGAATCATGTTGACAAAAAGGTAAAGAGATGATATTTCTTCGAAATGAGTTTAATTGCGATTTTGTTTCCTAGGGTGCAAAAGTAACAATATTGGAGTACAGGGTGAGAACAACTTCAAAAATTATGAAGCTCGTGAAACTCGCATGCTAATCAAGGAGATAGAAACCTTACTGTCCGTCGTTACTCAAACATTTATACAGAAGAAATGACTTTAGAATGACCATGATTTGGTCTGATGGTACCCGAACTAAATTGTTTGGATGTGAAGGCACGGAGTTGGTAGTGTACTGGTTTACGGCTGCAAAACATCGCATAGCGCTGGTGCACTTCAAATTATTGACGGAAAAATAGATGATGCCATGTCTCTTGACATTTTGAGAAGAACCTCATCCCGAGGGCATAGCGTTGTTAAAAAGTTGTAAGTAGACGTTCCGACAGAATAATGATCCTAAATAATTATGATGGAGAGTAATGGCTTTACAACTAAGTGTTACAAACAAAATGGTTTGGTTGAGTACTTTTGTCATGTACCATATTTGTTTTTGTGGGACATGAAAACGTATATTTGAAATATTTAATGTTTTTTTGGTGTCGTTAATTTAACTATACAAAACTGTCTTTTGCCAGAGTTTCACGTTTGTTGGCCTACTGAGTTCAATGAAAGATGAATCTCATGGGCAAAAATACTTTTGACGTTTCCTCTGTTCTTGGATCTTTGACGATGTAGCTGTCGTCTACTATTTTCAAAACGTAATTAAAGTTTCTAGAAATTATTCTCTTTGCAAAATCTTTCCCAATTCGGAAAAGACCTTAGGGAGAATTGGGAGGTATACTAGGCTTGACAAGATATTCCTGTTAGAGGCTGCGTGCGCTCAATGCCCTGGTTGTCCGTCACGCCACCTATCAACCTGGGTGCTTCCCTCATCAGATGGCTCGGACCACCGTTCCTGCTGCAGCCAGCGTGGCGTGCCGGAATCTTGCCTCGACTGGTGCCGGCAAGAGCCTGTCAAGGACAACCGAGCTTGTCTCCTGCAGTGGGCACCCGCTATCTTCATCTGCTTTGAGGAGGGCAGGGGTCAGTATATGGAGGCAAAAATGGGCCTGCGTGCTGAAGTAATAATACAAACGCTAACCAAGTGTTCACCCTTACTAGAAAGTGTTAGGAAGGGGAGGAGAGACAAGTAGACGAGAGTAAGAATTGACCAATTCATGCAACGCCATACGCGGCACAGATTTTGGAATGTTAAGTTTCCCTTGGAGTTAATCTTGAACTGTCGCATTGCCTTCCAAGTCTCTCGTCTGTATTGCATTGTAGCCATCATATACTACATTTATAGATTGGAAAAAGCTACTTCACTGGTTCTCGTATCAATAACTGGATTGTTAAAATGACGCTATTTGGTTCATTTTCAATGGAGTCAATGCGAATTTTATTCAGGATTGTTGAAGTGCTTATTAAATTTTAAAACCTCACAATTTTTCTTCAAGTACTCTCATAAGTTGTATTGAGAGATTAAGGTTAGGAAGCTCAATAGAGTACGTTGTAAATTTTAATTGAATTATCCGAGTACTTGATTCTATCCGAGCCCTCATCGCATTTTTCTGGAGTTGGAGACCATCATCTGAAGTAAGAAATCGAATTGAGCTATCAGCTTTGAGACTGGTATATCATCATTGTCACGTTGGGTAAATTATATCTTGCGTGCTTCCGTCGGCTTTCCAATGTTTCACGTCTCCTTGACAGACTCACTTCCTGGTCCTCCCATGAACGTCCGCATCGCAAGCTTATCGGACACGAGCGCTTCCGTCGCCTGGGACTTGCCGGACAAGAACCCAGAGAAAGTGGAGCTGTACAGGTGAGGCATTCTTGCGTGGCTCACTATTTTGTGTATTGAAAGTTGGCAATTTATTGCAGGTGTCAGACTTAATAATTGAAGATTAATTTTTTAGCTCAGTGTAGCTTCAGATGTGAGTCGAGCCGAGGTGCAGGTATTTGTTGCGCACGTTTCTGTTTGTTTCAGAACGTTCAAAATTTATACATTCAGATTAATTATGCAGGGATATTTATGCACGGCTTTTATTCTAAGCGTGGTTGAGTATAAATGAAACCCTTGAGTAACTACTGTTAATGGGAAATGTGCCTAGGTTGTATTGCGTATAATTTCCATGTATTCTTTAAAATTTACCCAATTGTTGAGTTGACTTCAAGTTGGGAAAACGGAAGAGAATGGAAGAGAAAACGAACTGATAGTTCAAAATTTTTCATACGTTGATAATTTGTCGCAGATGCGCTCTTGCACGTAGTATTCATTTTTAAATTTGTGTAAATTTAACCAACTGGTGACACGTGGAAACAGAATAAGTCTCATTTTTCTCACTGTACTAATGTACTTTCTTTTGCACACACTCAGAGTGTTCTGGCGGGTTCTGGGCCAGCGCGTAGCCCAGAAGAAGGACACCGCCGCCACGAGCATGGAAGTTACGGGACTGCGCCCTGGCTACACCTACGAGATGGCTGTGAAGGCGGGCAACCACATGGGGACCAGCGTGCTCACCAAAACCATCACCTACCGTCACGGGGCCTCTTACGTGTCTTCGGCCAGCACACACGGTCAGTGGCCATAATCCCTCATTCTTGTTTGGCTGTGGTATGTTAATGCAGTCACTTTTGTATGAAATTATATGGTATATGATTTTCTGGCTTCGCCACCGAAAGCAATCATGTTTCTCATCCCTAAGTTTCATTTTAGGCAAAACCCTTGCTAATAAGTTTCTGAATGTAATGTACAAGTTTTCGAGAAGAAACTGGCGTCGCTACCAAAATGCCATCAGTAGTTCTGAACTGGTTATGAATGTTATCACTTTCAATTTCTTGGGGCATCAACCCATATTCCAAAATCGGAGATGAAGTTCGAGATGTACTATTCGTAACTACAATTACAACAGATTCTAGATTGCCATTTGCTTCGGAATTTTCAATGATAAGAAATCCAGTTATATATGACCATGATTTCAAAAAGTGGTGACATCTTTTATTTTACCATTATTGGGATTTCCACTTCGGAGAATTTTTACGGTGTGGGTTTTTGGTACTATGCATTTTTGAGCGTGTTAATATTAGTGGGTGAAAACTAGCGTTGGCTGTGCTTCAATCGATGGTAGTTGTAGTACAAGTGGGTTATTAATAATTTCTCATCTTTGAGTTCAGGTTTATATCAGATTACAAATTTTCCTACTGCAACATCCCCTTCTTTTTGTATACATAGATTAAACTAATATTAATTTGTTAATGATGGGATAAGAGAACGAAAGATAGGTATAGGTGAACAAATATAGGTGTAGAAATGAGAAATGACAGTTTAACTTATAAATCCGAAAAGTAGTTGACATTGTTTATTTTTTTACAGTATTATTGAAAAAATTCCCCTGGATTGGTGCGCCTTTCAAATATCTGTGTAATGAGAAACGTGTAACTGTATTGGACAACCGTAATCTCTTCGTAACATTATCAGGTCGTTGATATGTACCTCTCCAATGTAATTTCTCTTTATATTGCACTGTGTATATTAAGTTATCTAAATATCTGCAGAAGTATTTTCTTAAGTTTATCGAGAAAAGTTAAAAATATGGACTCAGCATTGTTTGAAGTTCCCCTTCCCCCCCCGCCTCCCCACACCTAGCCTTAAACTTATTAAAACAGATCACTGATAATGTAACTGTGGGCCTTCACTTAATACTTCACCTCTGCGTAAAGAAAGTCTCTAATACTTTTCATTTCCTAATGAATAAGCATGAGAAGCTATCCGTCGTTGAAATAGCATATACATTTAATTCGTGATTATCTCCAGTTATCCTGTTTGCAGGGGTGATCTGTGCTCTAAAAATATGAAATGCAAATGCTCGCAATCAGTGCAAAAATACTAACAGTAGATCAATAACTCGCGTAGAAAAAATCTCAAATAAGTTAAATCATTCCCTACATGGCTGTGCTCTGGTGGCATCATTTCCATATAAACACGAAGTTCAACATTTTACATTCCTTACGAACAGCACCTTGAAATATTCTGAAAAATATTTCTTCCATATTCTACATTCGTTGAACTGTTCATAGTCCTATATTCATCGGTACGATTACCTTACATTACATCACTAACTTGAAGAATTTGCCTTCCGCTGAAAATTTACTTTTTTAATAATAATTTGAATGATTACTAATGAGCTCTAGTTTGTTGAAAAATTTGAAACTTGTAATGAGAAAACTGACAGATACCGCTTAATTGTGATGGCAAAATTTCTATTGTGCCCTTCTTTTCTAAAATTGCAACGCTTGAGTTGACGTAAAATGCAATTCAAGGAGTGACACTCTGAATATCTTGTTGAGAGACATTTCTTAGATTTCAAACTATCGACTCTGGAGTTTCCTACGTTCAATATTGCCGGACAATGTTTGACTAAACGCATTAATTGCTAGATGCGACTGAATAGTGCGTGTGTGGTTGCTTTTTCACTTCCATTGAAATATTTTCACTTGAACCTTTGCGAGTCAAAAGTCACGCAATTCTCATATTTTTTAAAAAGATTCTTCATATCAGTTGATTTACGTTGATAGTTTTGTCTTGATTGATTACGTGTTTTCAGTTATAACAATCGTACACTGGTTTTCTGTGAACCGTTTTATAGTCCACACCTACTGTGGCATGTATTTCCCAGAAGGTGACAGTAAACGTGCGTGGAAATTCTATTTGTGTATTTGATTTTGGGTTATAAAGTAAGAAACTCCAATGTAGAATGGCATAAAATCTAATCTCACATGATTGGTAAACTTTGTAAAAATAGGCATATGACTGTGCTGTCACTTAATTGCATGTGACTTGGTGAAACAGTTCAAGCAATGACGCAAGGGTTTGCTAATTGTACGGTTTGCTGAGATTTTTGCTTCTTTTTTGGAAAATATTTGTAGGAAATATTTGTAGTCAGGAGAAGAAATTTTCAATTTTATTCATCATCTTATATTTTAGAAGATAGGAAAAAAGAATTTCGATCACCAAATTCTGTGGGGTTCTATTAACATGATTTGCTTCCATCTGGTGGTCAAGATGATTCTCAAGGGTTTTTAGAAACCTTGTCCTGTATAAATCTCACGTTTGCGATTCTCTGTCTTACAGACAGTACTGGCGTTGGTGTGGTGGTGGGCATCGCCTTGTCGGTGCTGTTGCTGCTGGTTGTGGTCGTTGTGGCGGTGTGGTGGGGCTGGAGACGGAGAAATCTCCTCCTCAGTAAGATGGCGAGCTCGTCATCGCAAATGGGCATCGCTTTTGAGAATCCTTCCTACATCAAAGAACAAAATGGCGACACTGTACAGGTTAGTGCTTTGAAGTTATCATGCAGTATATATTTTTTCTTTGAACTTTTCGAATTCACAGATAAAGTATTCCATAAATATATACATAAACTTATCGTTCTGTTTATTGCTTCAGCATAGAAATGAAGCTTATAGTCTCTTCAGTAGTGTACTTTTGTAACTTGACCCGTTACATTTCCTGTGCTCGTGAGAAATGTAATCTTCAATTCCCCTATTGAACAGCAAAATTATTTTAATTTACGTATTTGGAAACAGAATTGAGATAATTTGTGTGAAAACATCTCAAAGTCTAAAAATGCGCCAGACCATTAGCTATAGTTATTTACCGCCTACAATTTTTCCCGGGTGAAAGTACGTAACTCAATTTTGGCTATACATACACATTCATTTTTCAAAAACGTCTGATGAGGCTTTGATTTACTTCAGAAACTGACTCAATCGTTCATTAATGCTGAGAGCATATCATTCTCGTACTTTTCTACCCTTGAGTCGATAGCTTGTGTCACAAATTAAAAGGAACCCTATTGGTAATCCCAGTCGTAGTTTGTTGTACACGAATTTTGCAATTTCCAGTTATTTTGCCTTTTTATCCGTCCAGTCAGTTCTGATCATTTTTTAGCATTTTGAGAACATTTATTTGACCCTCGTACCGCCACGTATTTCCTTACAGCCTCTCTAGCCTTTTGCCATCGACCGCTGCCGCCGAAAAATAACTAACTCGGCGCCATGATGGAGTATCCAGAAAAGTGTCAGCTGAGCTGTTCCATATTTTATCCAGTTCCCGAAGGCGGTTTGGTCAATTTTAGTGCAAGTTTTACTCTCGTAATAAAGCTGAAGGGCTTTGATTCATGGCGTTTACTTATTAGAATGCCGGTGCTCTGTCATTCAAACGAGCTTTTTGACGAACAAGTAATGATTTAAAGATCTCTCTGAAGAACATTTTTCACCGACCTGTACGCAGTGTTATATTTTCAACGTCTATATGGATGTCATTTTGCGATTCTCGCTCATATTTGTTTAGCAGCGGGTAAATCGAGAAGGAAAAATTATGATTAATGTTACGCTTTTATTATAGTGAAAGATTATTCGAATCGAGTACGAGGCGTATCATGGTAGTTATTTGTGGGCGAATATGTACTGTATTTGTTTGATTTTATCATTGAGTCGCTGATTTATCTATGGTCATATATTGGTCGTAAATTTCCGCATGTTTAACCTTCTTTAATTTACCTATGTTCATTTCACAAGTCAAGTTTGGTTTGATGCTAACCTCCATATGTTACAAAGTGAATAAAACGAGATATAAAGGCGTTCGGTTTGCAGAAGTATTGATTATGTTTACCAAATATGAAAAAAATGTAAAACGTGTATAGACACAAATTATTCGTACAATTAGGAAAATTGTACTTAATGGCAATGGTATTAATTTTAAGCATGTTATTATTGGTTTATAATAAATCAAAATCAAACTAAATTTTCAGTATGATTAAAACCAAAACTGGTTTTTCTTTTCTTAAGTAATGCAGTCACTAAAATAGTGGTGTATATGGGATTATTTTATTCAGCCGCAACATGGCTTGGAGAGAGGCGTCCTTCGTTGTTGTTTTGTCTTAGATTGTATTTCTCTTTGAACAGTAATGTATTGTCGGAGTACTCAGGCTGACTGCCTGCTCATTTCAACTTTTAGTGATGTCACTCAACAAAACTTTTTGATTCCTGTTCGACTAGTGACCCAGTTTTTGCGTTGTTCTGAGTGACAATTTTAGTTTTCTTTCGCGTCCTGGCAAAGTGTCCGCCGTTCCTAACTCTTGAAACTTTTTTGTGGTAAATGGCGTTGTAGATGTATGGGTGGCACAGCGTTCACAAATAGTTCCGTAACTACTTCTCGCCTTGCAGGAGTCAGTGATGCTCTGCCTCAAGTCAACACCGAAATGTGAATTATTTACCGCGTCAGTCATTTGAGTACAGTGCGATGTACCATGTACGAAATGATCTTTATTAAAGCTCGCTAGAATATTCGACTGAATGAACGCACAAGAATGGCGCATGAAATAGAAAGGAAATAATTTACACCTGCATGAATTATTAGCATTAAAAGGATTTTTCATGCTGTATGAATGATTTTGACCTTTTATTATTTTCTAAATTTTGTAACTGGTAAATTTGGTCTTTCGTTCTTTAAGTGAGGTGTTAAATATATTTTTATGCGTCTTATGATGTAAAAAAATTGGCATCATTTGTGCATTACATACTACGCATTGATTTAAAGTATTGAAAAGGGATAGTGCTGTAGAAAAATAATAATATTCGTTGTCAACTGTACTTCATTCTGAAAATATACAAAAAATGAAATGAAAATATAAATTTCATTTATGAATTCATTTCATACGACCAGAATAATCTCACAAACTGTCATCTGCTTCATTGTGTTAAAGTGGTCTGAAATTGTCAGAATATTTACTACAGGATTGAATTCTTTACCTCAATTATAGGAAGAAGAAATTTGACTAAACTGAGGGAATCACCGCATGACTATGTAAGTTGCATTACAGGGAAGCAATCGTTCATTGTGTCACCATTGTTAAAAACTTGTTCAGGGCGTCGCTTGATACAGTAAGTGCGGGATAGATCGTGCTGCTGAAATGTGTGTAACGAAGTAAAGTTTTAGATACATCTCGGGAATTCATTGTTAACCTCTTCAGGTATCTGTTTTTTTTTTCTTACTGGACCTTTATTTCTTTGAGGGTTCAAGTTTTACGTTACGGCGATTTGTATATTCGAAGGATTCTCGCTCGGCACGCTAAGAAAAAACTATTTTTTTTCAATTTTCATGCCCAAGGTCGGGAGTTGATATTTTCAAGTTCAGGGTTTACTGTGATGCGTTAGACCAAACCTCGCGACACAAAAATATTAAAGCTGGAAAAAATAGTCGTGCAGGTGACATGAGAATTTCATTTTGATTATATTTTGGATTAATATGAAGTTTCTACATTTTTCAGATAGCGGAAACACCAAACGGAAGCCTCAACGGTACAGTAGGATCGGAACTCAACCGGAGCAGCAACGGTACCGGCACTCCGCAGAACGGCACCGGCACGATCGGGCTGAACGGAGGCACCTCCACAGGAGGCGTGTGGAGTACCCACCAAGATCCTCCTATCAATTCCAGCACTCCAGGCTTCGAGGACGACCTCAAGAACAACAGAAAGTACGCACGATTTAACAGCTAGTAGCAATTAAGTCGATGGTGATGCGAGGGATCGACTGCTGCAAGGACTCTTGGTGGCCATTAAAAACTGTGGCAGGAACAGGGAAAATTTATGTGAGGCAACTGATGCTCTTCTACTAACGTTAGATCTTTTTGTTGTAATGTGTATGGATATGGCAATTCGAGAGGGAGTTAAAGCTAGGACAAGTCCTGTTTTGGTGATTTTCTGGGGCTAGGTTTTGCCAAATCATCGAGATGCAGTCATCCTCATTTGTTTGTCGTGGTCTCACTATTGAAAGCTCATTAGTAACGAAAAAATTCTGGGAATAATATTTTGAAACAAACTTTAATCATTCTCTTATGTTAAGAATTTAAGTAGTCTCTTTGTAAATAAAATTTTAATTAGAATTAAAGTAAAGAGTATTGTTTCATTTGAGTGGTAAGAGTTGTCAGTTATAGATCGATGGTATAGGTTGGATGCCGTACGAATTTGAATTATATTTATATCGAAAACTTCAGAGTGGCGTGAATGTGAAACGTTGCTGATTCAAATGTGATATTTTTATAGTGCCCAGTGTATCATGAATTATTAAGCATTTATTAGAATAACGGTTGTTTCGAATACTTATTTTCAGATGGTTATTAAAATTCTCTTCCTGATCCGAATTTCTGCATTAGCTGATTCGGATGGAAAGCTCAGAAAACGTCGAGGTAAACATGAAAGAGTTCGTTAATACTCATTTGTCTTCAATAAGTACTCGATGCTGAACTGAGAATAGGAAAATTTATTCAGCGAACTAAATAATGAATAAAAACTCATAAAATGGCGCCTTGTTGCGCCACATTCAAGTAAACTTCGTCTAAGATCTACGAGGTTTGGTTTAAAAAAAGACCGAACTTTTGAGATTGCGCCCGAACTTTTTATTGAGTCAGTTTCCGCAAAAAGTAGCACCAAGTGACACTCCTTGACATTAAAATCTTGTTCGCTGGATTTCACAAGCTTTGATTCCTTTTGAACTAGAACCATGTATGTTAACGTATGCAGTAACCGCTCTACAAGTTATTTAAACCGTGAAGATGAACTTTATCGAGAAGAGTTTAAGGTTGAATTTTATGTTTTACTTGAAAACCATTCTTCCAAAACGTGGTCAATTCATCAGAATTTACTGAAACAACACCTGAACTGAATCAATCATCGCATTGACCACGATGTAATTTGTAAAATAGGCTGAACAATCGTGCATTTTGTGCCCATTATTAAGTCGATCAATATCATAATGCGTCAATCTCAATGAGCCTGTACAACTTTACCTCGACCAAGGGAAGCACGTATGGATCTGTCAAATGTGATATCGATGTTGATTGTTTGATTATCGTAGGAGACCCTTCTTGAATTCGTACCACGAGGTCAGACTATCAAAAAATACTTCGTTATAGTTCTAAGACTTTCGCGTAAAAATCTGTGCCGGAAGAAGCCTGAGCTGTGAAAGAAATGCATGGTTTTGCACCCCGCCATGCCGTGTCACTTATTTCTGCTCATTCGAGAATTTCTGATAAAGAATGGAACATCCGCTCTTCTCCACCTTCTTACCTGATTTGGCTCCGGCAGACTTTTCCTGTTTCTCAAACTTTAAATTTCATTGAAATAATGTTGTTTCCGGAGTGCCGAGACAATTCTAGAAATTACCCAAATACAGCTTCAAGCAATCGCAGAAAACGAGTTTCACGAAACGTTTGAGCGGTGAACGATACGATGAGGACGTTGCTTAACAAGCGTACGGAGAGTACTTCGAAAAAGACAAACGCTTGTAAAATTGCAAATACAGTGATGAAGAACTCTGTCACAAAAGTTCGGGATTTTTTTTAATATACAAAAGATGAATTCTATACGCATGATTTACAGTTTACTCCGATTGCTGCGCCAGTGCATCCACTTATTTTAGGAGAGCACCGACGCGATTGCCCAATAAGAGGTTTGCTATTTTTTTAAATGCGTCGTTATTTAAGTTCTAAATATAAAAATCCTGTTAAAGTTATCCCCTGTTGCTTTTTGTAACAGCAAACTCCAGTCGCGTGTAAATATTACGAAAAAGCATAGTCATTTTTTTCAAACATTTTCTTAGTTTGCTTTCAACCTGTTGTTCGTCAGTTATATTTTTCCTTTCAGCTTCAACCTATACTGTTCTTTCATGTTGACCTTAAAATGAAAATTTTCTTTCATTCAAGAGACAATTAAGTAAAGTGCCTCGATGCATATTGATGTCTCGTTCACGAATATAATTCACACGTACTCAGTAAGGGAGTACAGCAGTGCACAAGTTTTCATAATTTGTATCTCCCCCTGAATTTATAAGACTGAATACGGTATTTTTTTAGAAAACAAGACGAGCGGTATTAGTGGGCGCAAATTATTTCTGTGCAATACTCGGAGGAAATATTTCTTTGTCATGCATGGCTACATGGCGTCGATATTTCTCCCCCATTTTCCGCAGTAGAAGCTTCTTCTTCTTAGCTTCTTATCATTTCTCTGATTTTCTTGTCTACCATCGGCATTTCGATGCGAGTACCGCCTCGTCCTCGGTGCATTTTGTGGCGAGCTGATGGGATACGCACTGAGTCGGTCTCTCTCCCGCGAGTATCTTCGACCCCAAATTGAACTTTGAAGAAAGAGTTATTTAATTTCCGCCACAGTCAGCTTTCTGTGATTCATGACTGATTTTTTTTGCTTCGTTGTAAATTGGTTCGAAAATAATTCCATTAAGTCAGAAATGACATTTCTAAATTTTTCGACTATCACTCGGTTCAAAGAAACATAATTTTTACAGAGCCGGCGCCAGCTGTTCCCTTCCCAGATTTTATTCACTACAAAATCTTTTATATTGTACAATGTTTTGCTGTAGATAAGGGAAGAACTTGTTCCTTTAAGGGGTCTTGAACTGATGTACAAACCATAGGACTTTGGTATACTAAGAATGTTTTCTTTTTCAGCACTCGAATGTCGTATTGCTTTTTGAAGGTAGATATGTAGTGTTTCTAAAAGATTTGTACTTGAACCGTAATGTTTTGTTTTCACGGTTAGCTGTGTTAGAAAATCTCTAGATAAAAAGTAGAATTTTCAAAGATGTGAGACCTGCGCCTTCTGACCTTTGTACATACTCAGAACAACATTATACTCGAATGAAATACACAAAAATGAATTTAGTTGTATTTTCAATGATCCTGAGATGAAATGGAGTGATGCATCAGTTCTTAAATATGCTGAGGCTACAGCCACATGACGGAGAAAAATGCCACCTGAAAGTGACGCAGTCATCCATCACGGAGGTTTGATTGCGCGGTGCAGCAGCAGCTGCTACCTATTCGACGGAGCGCGCGTTGTGCATGCATCAGTACGCGGCTGAACAAATTCAAACGACATTCCCCTCGGTTTCTAAATCCTAGCGTGTTCTCCTAGGGTGGTGGGGCGCATCCAGGCGCTTCAGTATATCAAGTTCATTATCTGAAGTATCGCAAGTCCCAAAACTTCGAGTCAACTAACTTGGACGCTGCGTAAGAAAATCGCCGCAAGCGCAAACTTCAGCTCGCTGTCGCCCGACGCTTTGCATAATTTGACATTATTAAGTCATGGCAAGAGCCTCCAGGTCTAATGAACACTTTGCTAATTCACCTCGTTCGTTTGATGACACTTGAGTCAGTCATCGCTGGGAGCATGTTAAGTGCGTCAGTGAGGGAAATATTCAACTTCTAACGCTGCATAAACTTATGGTGTAGACGTGGTAATGCTCTTTGTAACTTGTTCGCTGTAAAAATGATGCAGTAATGAGTAGCTCATTAATATTCATTGTTATGGACATGAGCTGGGACTTATACTCTGTTCTAATTTCATCATTATGAAGTTTATGCTTTTTCACATTATCCTGCACGAACAATTGTGGATGTATTTATTGGAACATGTTGATTGGGTGAAAGTCGTCTCAAAAAACTCTCAATAAATTCAACCTTTGTAAATATTTTACAGTGGAAGAGAAGTGAGTTTTAGACAGTTGAGATTTCAACACCGTTTGTTGAATATGATCTTTTAGAAAACATAGTTTCATGCGCTCGTTTTCGTAAGCTATTGACTCATGTAATTGATAAATTATTTCTGAATACTCCAAAGTTTTTTTCGATTCAATCATTGCTCAAATGTTATTCAAAAAATGTTTATCGATTGCCCACACAATGATCCGTTCAGGCGAACAAGTGAACCCGAGATAATCTTTTGCTTCTAATGAATTTCACTGACAAAGATTGACACTTGAATATTTCGTGTCGTCTTCGTCTGCGTTGGTCACAAGCCTTAGCAACTGCGAACGGTTCGAATCACTAACGGCGCGGGTTTGCTCACAGCATCTCACTCAACTCCTGGAATTTTCACTGTTCCCTTTACCACGTTTTACTGGTACCAAATTATTGAATTATTGAGCTTGGTGAAGGGAAAGAAGTCGTAGACAAGGATTGATACAGGAATACCTACTCACGAGCAGGTATCCAGCTGACCCGGCACCTTCTCGTGGTGGTACCGTTGAAATACCCAACTGCTCTTTCCTCTATCTTTTGAGTTTTCTTTTGAGGGATTAAGATTTTAGGTTTTTTTCCAAATCCCTGTTGTTGGGTAGAATAAAGTCGGGCGGCGGCCCGAGCTCTTCGGAGCTTGGGTCTCATTTGCGTAGTTATTTTCTCTTTAATTTGCCCTATACTCCAGGGCCCTTAAATAACCTATAAGAATAGACTTAAGTTACGCAGACCAATAGGCCATTTTGGATTACTACTTTGGATCCCAAAGTAAAACTTTAAGCACTTCTGGCAACAATCAGCGAATACCTCAAACCCCGACTTCGAGGCGGGGAAACCCCCTCTGAAGCCGGGAGTATGTACGCCAAAAATAAAAACAAATTAAAACAACGAATAAACTCTTACAAAAACAACCTAAGCACTGCTACCAACGTAGGTGCAACAAACACCAAAACTAACACTATCACCAGGAAGATAAGCGAAAACAAAGACACATCTGACCAAACAACCGAAAAAACTCCACCGGAACCAAACGGTGCTACCTGTAAGGTGGACCAATTGGAGGCTAAATTAAATGAAGTGCTGAATAGACTTGCGGCAGGTGATGCAACCAAATGCATCAACCCCGATAAACATGAAGTTGAAAAAGAAGCACAAAATGTAGACGATCGAATAAGGAAAATCGAAAATACACTCGAAAAAATCCTAGAAATGACGAAAGCGGAGAATATAGGAAAAAACAGTAAAATCATGGGCTGCGAGAAGGAAAATGTGAGAAAACAAAGCAAAGCTAACAAATACACACCCATATCGTTGAACCAAGAAATGACGAAGAACGACCATTATACAAAGTTCTTCTCGGTCAAATTCAAAATCGAAGAGAGAAACCAAATAAATCCATTTTGCCTCCAAGAAGAAATAGTCAAAATAACTGGTTTGAAGGCGGAAAGAATAACTTATTCAGGTAAAGATAGCTTTATCATAGAAACTCGAAACAAACCCCAATCTGAGCGCATCACCAGACTTACTAACGTCGACGGCATTAATTGCCAGATCAGCGAACACCCATACTACAATCAATCCAAAGGACTACTATATATTCAAGAATACGATGTAGATAATATGGAAGATTTTGTGGAAGGCCTGAAGAGCCAGTACAATATCAGTGACGCTGTCCGTGCCAGCTTCATTAAAACTCGATTCTCCCAAACCACCCCACTCCTACTAACCTTTAATAGCTACACAACACCAGACTCTATATATATCCCAGGCGAAAAATCAGATACGATAGTATACCCATTTATTAATAGGCCAATGATCTGCCACAAATGCCAAAACTACGGCCACACAGCCAAACACTGCCATAACGAAGCAAACTGTAAACGCTGCGGAGAAACAGGCCATGACAGCGAACACTGTGGCAGCGCCCTCTCCTGCATGCATTGCAAGCGTCAACATGAAACTGGCCACAGAGAATGCCCGAAACATATCATGGAAACAGAAATATGCAAAGTCCAACAAGAACAACGAGTTAATAGGCGTCGTGCTGTACAGATAGTCACAGGACACTCCGAGATACCAATATCAGATACGAACACCCCCACAACTCATTTCAATATAACAATGCAGGAAAACGAAAAGCGGAAAATTACTCCATGGCTCCTAGAAAAATGTATTGCAAACCAAATCCAAGGAAAACCCAAATCTATTCGATCGGGCGGCAAAAACACATTTATTGTAGAATTAATCACACACGACAAAAAGATGAAATACAGAAAATCAAAGACATAAACAACATCCCTGTGCAAGTAACAGAAACTAACTTTGTAAATCTTTCAAAAGGACTCGCCTACATCTATAACTACGACTTCACCAACTTCGGGAAATTCAAACAAGGTTTAATGGAAAACCAGATAATCAAAAATGTTGAACCAGCAAATTGGATAAAAAGCCGTAACACAAATGCAAAAGCAATACTTCTAACTTTCAGAGGCTCAACCCCCCCTGAGTATATCGACATCCTTGGCCAAGACTGCAAGAGTAGGATATATGAATACTTCGACCGCCCTATGATGTGTAAAAAGTGCTTGGAATACAACCATACTGCTAAAAGATGTACCAGTGAAGAGTTCGTGTGTGGAAAATGCGCAACAAAAGGCCATGAAGCAACAAATTGCACTGAAAACAACTTGACATGCTACCACTGCGGAAACAATCACAAAACTGGAGACCGGACTTGCCCGGAACAACGCAAACAACAAGAACTAATTTCTATCCGTACTAAACAAAACGTATCAAGAGAACAAGCCCTTATAATATACCACAAACGATCCCCACAACTCGATCAAAGCTACGCACAAATAACCAGAAATCGAACGGATCAAATACCCAAAGTACCAACCCCCCAACCCTTTATGGCGGCTACCAAAAACCAAACGATCACCGAACAAAATATGGCTCCCCCACTTTGTAACGAACCAGGTACAACTGATAACACAACCGATACACCAGAAACCAAACCACCGCAAACTTCACAACGCGACCACGAAACATGCGAAAAAGAAATACTCCGCATTAAACCCAACCCAACACAATTGCTCAAATCCACAATTAATATTGAAACTACAGCCGAAGGATCTGAAAATGAGGAAGATGGCACGAGCGAATGCAACCCTATTATGAGACAAGAAACCAGACGAATATTCAACGAATTCAAACCCCCAAAGCAGCACAAACCTCCCAAAACCCAAAACAAGAAGCGACCAAGATCACGATCAAAATCACGATCCCCCACCTACAGCCGCAACAGACATGATAAACGACAAATTTACTCAGATGAGGAACAATCATACTACTCTCGAGACTCTAGGATTAGAGATAGATCACCCAAAAGAAAGTAACTGATTGAACGATTGAATAACAAAATCAAATCAAACACACCCCATGGCTAACGTAGGAATCCTGCAGTGGAACTGCCAAGGCATCAGGGGAAAGAAAGATGAACTAATGGAAAAAATAAACAACCACCAACCCAGTATAATAGCACTTCAAGAAACAAAGCTATGGGATAACTGCCAGTTTAGAATAAACGGCTACAGTGATGTGCTACGACACGGTCATTACAACAGAACCCCCCATGGAGGTGTTGGAATATATATCCATAGCTCAATACCTTTTTGTGAACTGAATCTACAGACTGAACTACAAAGCGTGGCCATTCAAGTAAACATAGAACAGCTGATAACCATCTGCAGCATCTACATACCCGGTAGACAAACAGTCACAAACGAAAAACTAAATAACCTAATCCACCAACTACCGAATCCTTTCATCCTAGCCGGCGACTTCAACGGACACAGCACCATATGGGGCTGCAAGAATACAGATAATAGGGGGAAGCTGATAGAAACTGTTATTACAAACAATAACCTTTGCCTATTAGATACCGGTTCACCCACTAGAATAGGATACAATTCAGAATCAGCTATTGATCTGACAATTTGCTCACCTACATTGGCCGTGCTACTAGACTGGGTTGCTTTCGACTCGCCGGGTGATAGCGATCATTGCCCAATTTTGATCACCTACCTTAACGAAAATCGTCCCAACCAACCCCCATCAACTATCTGGAACTACTCAAAAGCTAACTGGGATCTATATTCCAATAACAATGCATGGAACAAGCCGATGTTGAACACAACAACTAATAACGAACAACTACTCACCGACTTATACCAGCGGTTCTACTCAGCAGCTGAAAAAGCCATCCCAACTTATATACCAGGAAAATACTACCCCAAACCATGGTGGACAAAAGAACTCCAAGAATCAAAAGAAGAAAGAGAAAAACTTTACAAGAAATACCACCGCAATAAAAATCTTACTAACTTAATTAACTGGAAACGAGCAAGGGCAAATCATAAATACAAAATTCGAGCAAGCAAACAGGAAACGTGGAAGAATTTCGTAAACCAACTTAATAAATATACACCAATGGCAAGAGTGTACGAAACAATAAGGAAAATAAAAGGTCGAGTACAAAGAAAAGTCCATATATTAATCGAAAACAATATACACTACAGCACAATCCCTGATATTGTGAATAAACTGGCTGAGAATTTCAGCGAAGTGTCAAGCGATCAAAGCTATTCCCCTGAATTTCAACAAATAAAAACCGCAAATGAAACTATACCGATCCATTTCAGTTCGCCAAACGTAGAAATCTATAACCAAACTTTCCATATGCATGAATTTGAATCCGCCCTAAGAAAAACTAAAAACACATCACCAGGAAACGACAAAATAACATACGACATGATCAAACACCTAAAACTACCAGCTAAACAATACATCTTGAACACTTTTAACAAATTCTGGACAACGGGCTACTTCCCACCACAATGGCAGCACTCGATAATAATACCAATCCCAAAACCCGGGAAAGACCATAGTAAACCAAATAACTACAGACCCATCGCACTCACTAGCTGTCTGTGCAAATTAATGGAACGAATGATCAATAATCGACTGATCGAATACTTAGATATGCACAATATAATTAGTAAAGAGCAGTGTGGATGCAGAAAGGGGCGTAGCACTACAGATCATTTGGTCAGACTAGACTCAACCATAAGATTAGCATTCGCAAACAGAGAACACTTCATCTCAGTGTTCTTCGACCTTGAAAAAGCTTACGACAGAACATGGAGATATGGGATCATACGGGATTTATTCGATATTGGACTCAGGGGCAGATTACCAACTTTTGTCGCCAAATTCCTAGAACGTAGAACACTAAGTGTCCGAATAGACAACTATAGCTCAAATATTTACGAACAGCGAAACGGAGTCCCTCAAGGCAGTGTCCTCTCGGTCACGTTATTCGCCCTCAAAATAAACGACATAGCCAAGCAGATCCCACCGGACAACAAATTCCACCACTCACTATACGTTGACGACTTACAAGTTGGATACCACCACCAAGACCTCAAGGTTATCCAAGACAAAATGCAATCCTGTATTAATAAAATATTTAAGTGGTCCCAAAATCATGGCTTCAAATTCTCATCCAGTAAAAGCAAAGCAATACATTTCAATACCATACCCGGACTCTTCCTCAGCCCAATACTTAAACTCAATGATGAAAACATTCAATACACAAACTCACATAAATTCCTCGGCCTGATTTTCGATGAAAAATTGAACTGGCAACAACACATCACTGCTTTAAAGAAAAAAGGGAATGATAGCCTGAACTTATTAAAATCAATAACAGCTCAAAGCTGGGGAGCAGACCAAACCACGATCCTCAAAATCTATCGAAGCATTACAAGATCAATCCTCGATTATGGATCAATAATCTATAACTCTGCCAGCCAAACAACTCTAAAGCCCATCGAGTCTATTACATCCGAAGCACTACGAATCGCTACAGGAGCATTCAAATCCAGCCCAACAAATAGTCTACACATTATTTGCAATGAAATGCCTCCCGATATTAGGCGAAACTATCTATCCCTCTGTTATTACTACAAAATCCGAAGTCAACCTGGAAACCCCGCCTTCAATTACACTGTGACGCCGAGTAACCGACTACTCTTCCAAAATAGGAAAATAACTCCAACATTCGCTATTGAAATGCAAATATTGATAGAAAAATTTGGCCTCCGGAAAAATCGAGTTAAACCAGACTCTTCATACCGACTACTAAACATTAATACTCCCACATGGGCACTAACAAAACCAACAATAAATACCGACCTCACCGAACTACCAAAAAACGAAACCCCTGAATACATAATCCGTCAAGAGTTTAAAAGAAGGACAAAAGAAAAATATGACGGATATGTAACTATATACACAGACGGCTCAAGAGGAGAAAATGGCACAGGAGCGGCAGCAGTATGTGGCACCATTGTCCGCTCTGCAACGCTACCGAAAGAGGCCTCAATATACTCAGCCGAAATACACGCCATCCACTTGGCCCTTGGCATCATTAATGAAAAAAGAGATAAGAAATTCGTAATTTACTGCGACTCCTTGAGTGTCGTTAACAGCCTAAAGTACGAGACATACCATCCAGTACTACGCCGAATACAACACGACATACACGAAAAACAAAAAGGCGGCAAAGCCATCAACATATGCTGGATCCCCTCTCATGTCGGAATAGGCGATAACGATGCTGCAGATACTGCAGCCAAGAACGCAACCCAAAAAAACGAAGAATTTATCCTAATTTGCTACACAGATTGGAAACCATTAATTCGACAAGCCGTGATTAACCAGTGGAAAACTAGGTGGGAAAATTGCAGAGACAAATTAAGGGAAATACAACCATCACCAGGAATAGAGTTGGACTTCGGTAAAATATCACGTAAAGAGGAGATAATAGTTAACAGACTCAGAATAGGACATACACTCTTAACACATGGCTACCTGATGAATAATGAAGTACCCGATATCGCACCAGTATGCGAGCTTTGCAATAACTCAACACTAACAGTCAAACATCTAATCATAGAATGTGAAAGTCTCACCAATAGTAGAAATTGTATAAAGGCTTGCCGAACGCTACAACGACCTACCGTCGAGACGGTATTGGGACGCCAATTAGACGTTAGAGAATTGATGAACTATCTTCGTGTGATAGACGCTTATGACCTAATTTAAATGTTTTCAGCAACTTTATTTGGCAATTGACTTACCTTTAATGATAAACTGTTGAATTGGGCTTTCGGTCACAGACAACATGCGTAGGGGGGAGCAACAAAGGACCCGCATCCGTGCTTTAATGTTGACTATATCAACACCCCTCATTATTATTATTATTATTATCACTCAACTCCATCACGTACAACGCTCTCGCTCGCTACAGCTCGGGGCGCACTAATGCAGTGTTTCACTCCCAATAAATTCTTCAGATAAAAAAAAATTAGACCGACAAATTAAAACACTTTTTGTATTCAACGTTTAATCTGTGAATTGGTTAAATGACCCTGTTAATTTGGGTTAAATACTTTTAGGATCGATACACTGCGTACATTTAAATGTTAGTAAGATTAGTAATATGGGAGACTAAGCAATTAACATTTGACAATTATTGAGAAAATTTCAGGAGGACCTTCCCAAGTGCGCGGATACGATCAAGGCTGGTGAATTTCACACATAACGAATCTCTCGTTTTCTGTTATTTGTTACGTAGAAAATACGCTTCAGTTTCAACTGTGGTAGAAAGACTAGATTACATATACGTTTGTCTGCATCCCAAAGTTAAACTCTTTCTCACATTCAGTAATTTCTACACTACTCACTTTACACAGCTCATTGGTATTTGCTGTTATGTACTGCAGCGCTTGTTATTTGTAAATCACACTCGGTAAACTGCTCATGGTTCCCTTAGTACAGCAAACTTCTGAGCTATTCAACGAGATTATAACTACATAGTTTCTCAGCTGAAAAATGCTAGGATTTGCAAAATTTCTGAATATTATGAAAATAACAATAGTGAAATAGTGAAGCTTACTTGTAACATGTCACATAAGAACTTATTTTGTGACATGTAATAATAAACTCATTTAACGACAACTTCGGTCATAGACTATTTAGCTGTCGCTTTGGCGAATTTGCCAAAGTCACAATACAACACGCGTCCTTCAAAATTTCAGAAGATTATTAATTGTTACACCGTACGCGTCTCGTTATATTGTTTGGTTTTTGCACTTTTTCCGGGGGGTTCTATTTACGAGGTTGTGTATACAAGTGGTAGATCATTACATTGACTGTTGACAGGTCGCGTTACTTCAATGTTGCAACCTGGAGTAGCACAAGAGGCAGCAAACATAGGCCCGCCAGTGACTTAGCAACCAAGGTCACATCGCAGCGAAAGACAACTTCAACACCAACCTCCAAACCACCACAGGAAAGAGTATTATGTAATCGTTATTGCTGTAGTGATCAAGACCATCATTACGGCAATAGCTACCATGAACTCTGTTTTAGGTGTCACATCCCTGGATTAAAACATCTCAATCCCGAATTGTCCGAGCTCATTGGTCAGCCAAACCCCATAGGGGGTTTCAGGGGGGTTTAGAATACATAGAATTGAAAATATATGACATCTAATTTTTATCGCTAGTAATGCTTTCGAATTTTTGAACTAGTTATAAGTTGCGTTTCCACACAAATACGCAAGTTTGAAGTCAAAATAGTATCTTACCAATCTTACTCGACAAAAAATTTCATACGCCAGAAATTCTGTACATTAAATTCTCGCACTTTAGGAGGGCTAACTGTACAAAATTTGTGAGGAAATTAGCATAGAAATATCAAATTAACAGTAAAATAATACACGTACTTAGTAGTACAGTATAAGCCGTATGTTTAGAGTACACACACTATGAAATCAGATGTACGGTGAAATCAGACGTAGAACGTAAGATGCTAAGTATGATTGTCAGTTTTATACTAAGATGGGGTGAAGAGTAAACATCACGTGCTGAGACAATGAAGTGATTCTCACATGAAGGGAGCGCAAAGTAGTACTTTCACAATAAATCTAACGATAAACGCCATTGAATGAAATCGGACATGAGGTAGAATTCTGTTTATTAGCTAATTAATACAGCGTGGTGAATACTTATGAAAGAACGTACAGACTTCTCTCTGAAGAATAGCTGCAGAAACAAGCATCATCGTCAATCTTGTATACAAGAGACGGAAAATTATTGAACTCGCAAGGCATGAATTTATTAGATCTAAATCTCCCAACATATCATGTAATCGCCTCGAGTCCGATGTAATAAACATGGCGGCGCCGGGACACAAGTCCATCCTTCACGAGTGGCGTGTAGTGCGCCAGAGTCAGTGAATGATAGAAAGAAAATGGTCTAGTGGCGGTTGTTGGGACAGCGCGAATAATTCCGTTGTCTATATGGCAGACCGAGCACAACTCACTCCAGTATTTTGAATATCCAAGTATAACTTCATTATTCGAACTGCTTCCTATGGAAACAGATTTGTCAGCAATTTTTCTTGTAACTAACACTTGTACGAGATTGCCTCGACTTGTATTGACGTTTTAACACAACAACTTGACACTTGAATACGTTGAAATTCACAGCCTGTCGCAAACTGACGAAAACAGTACGAGAATACTGAAAGGAGGGAAATTTTGAGAAAGTCAAGCTGCTGCTACTGCAAGGATGAAGCGGCTAAAGAATTGAAAAAAATGCACCTGAGATATTAACCGAATCAAGGCTCCCATCACAGACGTTACTGTTGCGTGACTCAGGAAAGCGGTAACTCTCGAGGCATCATTTAGTTGGGAAGTATAGGAAAGGGGAATCTACGCGCAAGGTGTGTCCTCGCACGCGGCATATATTAAACAAGCAAAATTGAAAGAAGTTTATGAAACAATGAAACAAGATAAAATTAAAAAAAAGAGTTATAGGCGCTGATAAAAGAACAACAGCGAACATAAAGAGACAGACCGTCACAAAACAACAAACTATTTTGCATCAACATAAAGGAACGCGAACCTAATGTTCAGCGCGGAAGCTCATATCTACCCCCAGCGAGCGTTTTCCTCGATCGCTGATTATGAGAGCGACAGAAGGATGAGAGAATTTTCATTCGGTTAAAAACATATGCCTAGCATGTTATAACAATTAACGCTCGATGAATGCTTGCTAATCTCAGAGTAATGACAGGCAGAATTTTTTGTGTTGGTATCCCAGTCAACTCAAGAGACAACAGCAGCCTTCCTCACCCCAGCGCAAGATGGTGTTCAAGTCCTGCAGACACGCGATGAAGGCTCCGAAGCCACCTTAATAAAACGATAAGCGTGGCCCAAGTGATTATCATATTAATTAGATTTGGGATGCTTTGGAGGATCAAGAATGGCGTTCTGGCGCGAAGGGCTCTGAGCCAGCCAGCCTCGCGTCTTTGATGCGCTGCCCGGCCTAATGAAGTCCAGCTTCCAAAATTACACGATCAATACCTCGCTCCCTCGATCCATTGGGTCTACAGCGTGGGCTTAGCTTCGAGATGGAAAGCAGATCACTCACTGGCGAGATTCTTGAGGCTTATTTCATGCGATGCATTCGAGCATTCGAGGCTTTTCCAGCGCGTAACGATTGTTTTTAAGATGAAATGAAAATAATAATAGGAAAAAATAAATGAGACTTTTAATTAAAGTTTGCCATAATTGAAAAAAATTGACTAAAGTAGAAATACCTTTCGCGGTGAAACTTAAATTTATGTCAGATGTTCACGAATTTAGTTTAAATTTTTTAGAATCAAGGGCTTGATAAGGTGTAAGAAATTCTCGCACACTACATTGAAGAGTAGAAAAACTCTTTTTAATAAACGAATTTAAAATGAACCAATTAAATTGAATTGAGATTCTTATTCAATTCAAATTATATGGGGTGCGAAACTCGCATAAAAATGACGGTTGAAAGGTTTACGTTCAGTTTAGGATTACAAAATCTTCTTTACCAGTTTAGGATTACAAGATCTCTTGATAATTACATTAAATTGGTTTTGGTTCTACGCCCCGAATATGAGATGCTCAGTCATCTAACGTTGCTTCGGAGAGAGACTTCAAAAGGTTAGGCTACATTGCAGTGCACATCTCTTCAAGGTCCATGGTTAGTGGTTAAAGAAGCCAGCACTTGACCCGGGGGAGTGAGTAGCCAGAGACCGAACCGTGAAGTGCTGTTGCAACGAGCAACAGCACTATAATTACAAAAGCCTAATCATGTGGAATTATAACGAACACTATCAAGCTTATGTTTCAACACTAGGCCTCAGAGAATTAAGGCAGGAAGCACTCTAGCACAACGTACCCTGTGAACAACGAAGAACCAGATTGGATGCACCAGACACTGCAGGTTCGGTGAAAAGCCAGACAAAGAACAGCAGACGGGAGCCCAGACGGAAGCGAAGCTGACTTTTACCTTGTATACTAAAGAAACGATACAAAAGAAGGATTTTAAGTTGGGGAACCAACAAAGCGATGTACAGAAAAGTTCAATACGACAAACTTGACACCCTTAACTCACCCAAGTATATTGCCGTACTCGGTGGGCCGCAAAACCCCTTTAAGAGGTAATTGGAAAATTTAGCAGAAATCTGTGTAATTAAGGCAAATGTTAGGCCAAACGACAGAAAGTATAGTAGAGAGCTGATTCAGCTTGTGAATGTTATAGCCCAGAAGATATATCGCTGGAAGGTTCACAGAGCAGGCGTTAGCCCATTTAAGGTCAGATATCTTCCCACCTCAATTCACGATTAATTTAAATTATGATCAAAAAGATCTTTAATGGCAATGCTAAAATTGAGGCCGCAGCCCATAAATTTAAATTTTCATAATTTCAAGGTTCAATGCAGTAGGCTGTAGTCCAAGTACAGTTCAATACAATAGGCCATAGCCCAATTAGTTCCTTTAAACAGACCGAACACCTTTAGGAGTTTAAAAATTTAAAACCTGAACAAAAGTTTAATGAAAAAAATTGCATTCTCACAAACTTGAAAACAGTTAAAAGTCAAAAGTAGCAGCCAGGGAGTAGGAGGTCGAGGGTCAGAGGCAGATCACGGCACAGCAATGTCACCAGCAAACATCACAAGCAAGATGCCCGTCCACAAAACCACCTGGCCACACAACCATCTCACGTTGTAGTAAGAGAAGGAGCCAAACAGCACACTATTTCTCAAAAAAACTAGAACCAACCGAACACACCGTTCGAACCCTGATCAAATCAACAAAAAATCCCACCGGCCCACACTACAGGCTCAAAATAAAAAGCCCCACGAGGCGAATGTGGGAACAATTTCCCACAAAGGTTCCTTAGAGCACTAACTTGTTCTGTGTAAAGACAAAATGAATTGAAGATTCCGATTAATGAAACCAGCCAACATCGGGAAGAAAATTTTCTGTTCTTATGGTTCTATACATAAAAACGTAAGACGACCTCATGCCGAGTAACGACGAACCGAAATATAAAACGAGAGGACAAGTCAAGTTTGAACTCGTAAGGGAGGGAAGAGCCGCAGTTTGTCAGGTCCAGATCCGGCCCAAAGCTTCAGGAAAGCCGTCTGCCAATATTTGGAGACTAGCCATCTGTCTCGAAGTCTCCGATAAATCGGCCGGGTTCACTCTACTCAAGCTCGCCCTTAATTTCTCCTAATTATCCCTTGTTATCGAGCCTGGAGGAAAGAGTAATTGTTCTTCCGTCTCTCTGAAAGGTTTCGCTCTATCTACATCATCGAAATTGGGTAGTTGGGACGCTAATGGCGCCGTTGCAATTATACTCCGCCTCGGAGGAAATTGATCGATCCCTTTTCTATAATAACGAATATTTTTATCATGCAAAATGAATTTCAAAGTATTAAATGGAAAATGAGCGATCTCTACTCTGCATCACATAATTTCCGAAAGGATCTTTAAATGGAAATTTGGAAGATCAACGTTTTATTTTTGCATGAAAACATAAATTTTCCTTGAATATATGAGGTTATTTTTTATGGACAAGCACACGTGCATCCTAATTATTCAATTAATCTAAGGATGAGGTGAAGAACACTATATTTCATTAGATAGTTAGTGTTGTTTTAATATAATTGAAACAAAATTAGAAGGCTCAACATCTATGCATATATTCAAGGTTATCGACCTAACATGCCACATGTGCAGCAGTATAGAATGGGTTAACCTTTCTAATGAGCGGATGAAACAGTCATGTCTAAACGAATTAAAATGAATCAAAATTAGTTGTAATCTAAAACCGAGAAAAGCTGTTCGAAAATTTGCATTAGAGTGCATGGCAAGATCCGCAAATCATAGTTCAGCACTTGATCCAATCCAATCGAGTTGCGCGGCGAGCTGAGTATAACTGATGGCTGGAAAACGTTAAGAATCTGCCGTGGAATACTGCCTGCTCTTCTTGTTTTTTCCAGTTTGTCATTTTTCGGAAGTGAAATTAACATTAGTAATTTGTTTCAATGCTACCGTAAAGTAATTTTTTTTCGACTGTGGTTTACGTTTATGGGAAATTCTTACACAGTCGAAATTCTTTATGAGAAATTCTTACGTTTATGGGAAATTTGACAAACAACAATAATATCTATGGGAATTAGCACTTCTAATTGAAAAATGTGAGGTCATGAGCTAAACGTTAGGTTGGCATTCTTGTTGAAATAAAATTGTTTCTGCTATGTTGAGGGCCATCTTTTTTCGGTTCACTACGGTCCTGTTCTCAGCGCCTCTGATTTTATTCTTTAAATTCTATCTAGTTTCAAACCTTCCTTTGAACGTACCTTGTGCTAAATAGTTCGTTCATCCTTCCTCTCTTTGGAACACCTTTGTTGTTGTTGTTGTTGTTGGGAAGGCTGATAATAACTTACAATCTAATCTTATAATCTAATCTTGGCCAAAATTATAGAATTGCCCGTATATAGCTCATTCACCCAAGGGTGAGTACTCAATTACTCAGTGGTTCAAGAGTAATTTGCCGACAAGCGTTAAATAAACTCTCTAAGCTAATATCAACAAATCAGCGTGTTATTAAAGCAGTACAATACCGAGATGCTCAACATACAGAGGCGACATGTTGTACAATGGTGAGAGTTAACTCTGTTGAGTCTTTTTTGTTCGTGATTTTGAACTTGCATTAAAAAATTTCTGAAGTTTTATAACCTACGTAGGCAATCAACGTAATTTTATTGAAGAATCATGAATTTTATTTATTCTTACACTGGTTTTTATGTCTTGTGGAGTAAGTCAATCCTTGCATTCGCATCCTTAAAAGTTTGTCTGAAAATCAGGTAATTGTCAAAGGTTTGGGTTTTGAGAACAAAGAGTTTACATAAAGTTCAAGGAACTGTTCTCTAGTATTTAACTACGATGGGAGAAAGGAATTTTTTAAAATATCATTCATAAAAGTAAATAAAATCGTCAAATAAAAAACAACATGATGAAAATTCAGTAATCTTGCACCATTCAGCTTAAAATATAAACATACCTCTTACTTGAAAGAGACTGAAACCAGCATATGAGGTATTTCAGTAATTTTATATTTTTCCATAACCAAAACGTTTTTGTAGGAAAGAAACTGGTTTCCTCAATAGGGAGAGAAGTGTACTGTAACTATCGGTGTATACCTATTTCTGATAAACGAAGCCGAAAAGATATCAACGATTATCTTTGCTGTAACTATTTCATTTCAGTTGGGCTAAGCAACTTAGTGACTGAAAATTCAACCCAAAAGACTTCACTGTTTAATTATGCAGTTTAAAATTCGATATGAAGGGCTTCGCAGAATGATCAGTTGCATTTTTAAAAAATAAAGCTTATTCAATAACTAATCTATCACACTTTTGAAAATTTGTTTCAAAAGTCTTCACAGACTCACCAGCTACACACTTGAAAATTCACTACGAAGGGCTTCAAGGATAAACTAGCAATAATTTTGAGAATTTATTAGAGAAAGCATCGAGTGCTGATCAGCCATAGGTGGAAAGGAAAACATTTGAATGTGACACGTAATAAATTTTATCATTTAAATCGGACGCTTTGATCCAACGAGCACTCTTCAACAAAATTTATCGTTCTGGAAACGTTTAGAGAATGTACTGACTATAAAATGAGCGTGCAATAAAATCGAACTGAATAACACCTTTAAATTTTTGTAAGCGGTATCCAGGCAAGCGTCATTTAAACGAGGTTTCCACGTAAAAATATGAAGAGGTCTCTTATGCTCAGATCAGAGGGATCGGATAACACCGAAATCGTCTAGTTTCCGGGTCATACTTTCCTGCATGCGAGATAATGACGTGAATAGGAATCCTCGGGCCATTATTCGGCCAGTAATAGGAATCCTCACTCCTATTTTCTATCTTATTTAGTTATTTCTCCTCCATGTCCTTGAAAACGAAAGTCTCGATGCTTTCATATATGATGTCCAAAATTGCCATGACAATTTGGATAGGTCAATCACTAGATGCACAAATCAACGTAGAAAACCTCCTTCACAACATGGCATCGTGGTAATGACAAAATCAAGCTCGTAGACAAATGTAGAAGTTCCCTATTTAGGTTGAATTTTCGATCCTATCGCTGAGCGCCACAAGTTGTTTGAGTATCTGTTTTCTTAATTATTTTATGCCCCCGCTGCGGCATCAGATGTAAGAGTTCATGTTTTGCGCAGCCCGAATTACGTTCTTTCAGGAACCATTTTAATGAGAAATTTCGTATACATCATCATCTGTGTCCAATGATACGAATGGCATAGGTATTATTAGAGGATTCTTCAAACTAAATAATGTTATACAATGGCTCCGTTCGCTTATCATGATGATTTGATTATCTACGATAAGTGTATCAAGTACATCAATAAAGCCTTATTTTCAAGGCAATCAGTTATCTATGCACGTTCAGCTTCATCAGTATTATTTCACGGATCTCATATTTCCTTCTCCATTCCTAGCTCTTCCTTCTCCTAACTTACATGCAGATTTAAAGTATGAATGTAATTTATGCTTTAAATCTTGTACTTGCACAATTGAAACTGATGAACGCTGTCAACCAGATCCCAAAACTTCTGAAAGAGAATCTTGATTAGATATCAGAGTAATAGAAGGATTTATCTTACGAATGTATTTGGACGTCTGGGTTGTGAATACCAAGAAGCTGGTCCTATCTATATGAAATTTATATTAATTCCATTCGAGGCAAAATTGGTCTTTTCGTACATAGATTTTTCATAATGGGTCACCCAACACTGTTATGCCTGACCCTCAAAACGCTCATTTTCACTGTTACAATCCCACTTCGAAAGGAGAATGAATTTTTCGCCTGAAGGTGATGATCCTCTGATGGAACACGTTAGCGTCAAGGAAGTCTGCGCCGTAATGCTACGCTTGGCCCTCGGTAACCATCTCAACCCTCTATACGCTTTAGGACAAACGCGTTACGACAGTTATTAATAGTATATTGGTGTAAGGGTTGACAATCCTAATTAAATAATGAAAAACTAAATCTTACTTCTATTCCTTATAAAAGGAATACAATTCTAAATGGTTTAAATTACACAAACACAGATATATACTTTTCGAAGCGAAATAGTAACACTCGGTGATGGGAAACTCTCTTAAGGTGGCTGGGTGTAGGTGATGAGGGTGTGGGGTGAAGGGTAGGCATTCAACAGTTACTGATGCCGATGTATGTCGCACGGGTGAACGCTGGGCGGCGTTCTTTGTTTTGTAGTTTCTTGGTGGGGAAGATCTTCTTGATGATTGTAGCGGATTGCACAGATGTTATCCGTTTCTACGAGAATACATTTCTCACGAGGTGACTATCTTTTGGCACTTTTCGAGGCATGGTAGGAATGTCGTTTGCCAGACACAATCCTCCCTCGAAGGGTAACAATTATTGTTCGGAAGTAAGTAGATAGTTGTGTGAAACATAAAATAAAATCCTCTGTATTTGGTTTGACAAAAACTACAGCTTTCAAATCATATATGGAGACAATCTGCTATAAAATTAACATAACCTTAATTTTTTTTACTCGCATTAACATCACTCTTGAAAATAAGAATAAGTTATTGGTTATTCTGTTTTTAGTTTTAACACGTATGAACCCCAGCAGTCTAGTCCAGGGAGGAGATTTATTTCAATATCTTCAAAAAGGATTGCAAAAGTATATAAACTTGGCAGCCTAGCTTGTGTGCAAAGGCAAGTTCAAGAAAAAGATCTTCCACCTCTTTGTTATATCCTCTTCTTTTCTCTGCATAATTCGTCGTAAATTCCTTCCGTTGCTTTCTTTTTTCTTGATAATCGTCGTGACAGAAGGTCACAATTATTTTATTTTAGTTGATAAAGATCAAAATAGACTGAGACTTTTCAATGTCTTCCATTGTTGTTAATTTAATTAATGAGATTATTAGTAGCAAATCGAGTATTATAGAATATCAATTTGGGAGCGTATTGCTATATTATTATTAACCGAACAGAATATAATGATTAACCTCTCTCTCTCTCTAAATAAACTGGAAATGATACTACGAGGACACATGGTTATTTATTACCTACATCGATACAAAATAATGACACCTAAAGAAAGAATCATTGCGCATCTAATTTACGTTACAAGTTACATTACTGATGTATGCTGAAGGCATTCACCTAAACCTACGCACGTAAGAATTAATATGGGGACGCTTTAAGGGAATTAGTACGGTATGAGACTCATCTTAACAGTAGATTCCGAGATGATGTTGCTACGTGTTCCGCGGACAGCCAATTACGTTACGTTACATGAGAAAGTATGAGTAGTTCACGTTTACACATGGCAAGAGGCAACGAAGCCGGGCCCCGAAGGGGTGCCCGCAGGCAAGAAACGATTCAGAGATCCGTCGTCTGAGGCTTTCGCGGGCTTACTGCCTTCAGCCTTGCACTTTTGCCTGGCAGCTCAGTAGCTGTGCTATGTGTGCACTTCCAAGTAGTTGGCATCGCTACAATTTTTAAGATGAATTGATTCATAATTAAGCGTTACGAAAAACTCTAGCGTATTTAATTATTTCGCAATCGGAAATATCAATTTATGATAATTGTATTAATGACCTAATAAACATTAGCTATTGAACAATACAAGTATTATTTAAAGTAAAACCTTCCTATTATTGATGTCTGGCAATCCTCCGTCGATCGGTTGACACTCTTTCTCCTTTCCGCGTCCTCTTCGAAGATGAAGAGAAGCTGGCTGATAGATGAAGAGAACGATGATAAAGAGAGCGTTGATAACCGTCAGCGGCTCACGACACCTCTCAGGCTGCTTTGAACAATTCGGGTAACGGAGCGTCCTCCTTCGAATGATCGTTTTTTTTATGTGTCGTGAGTAGAATCACAACACTTCTCCTAAAAAAGCTAGCCTGGACCTCAACACCAGACAGATTTCTCATTCACAAAACTCAGCGCGTGCTCTCTTCTCTTTACTTTCCTCAGAGTGATCTCGTTATTGAGAAATTTCTTCCACCCATTTTTCGAAGAAAAACTGAATTGGAGGAAAGATGTTTTAGTTATCGTTTACCTGACCTGTAGGATAAACGCTTCCTTAGTTTTAAGGGTTCTATAGACGTTCTATAGACTGTAGAATAACTTTCCACAGCGCATGAAAACTCTGAAAAAGTAAAAGAATTCAAGGCAAAAATGAATCCAAACCGCGTCTCTGCAAGTGTTAATTAAAAACTGTAATACATCGTTCGTCAGCATTGCTTAGCTGGCAAATTTTGTAATTGCTAGTCAGCCTTAAACCGCTTAGTAATTCAAAATTAGTGTTCTAAATCCTATAAAGCTGAACGTTCTGTGTGTGAGTTAGTTAATGTTCTTCTTATAAGAAGACATTCTCTTTGTTAGCATTGTCGACTTTGCCTTTTTCTAGTAAGATCTACTGTGAAGACCGTGCACGTAGCCTGCGTGGTACAATGCATGCCCCAAATTTCTGTTGTAATATTTCTACGGGTTTTAATTCCATGCATTCTTCACCACAAGTTTTCCAAAATGCCATATCCCAAGAAGCCAATAAACAATATGCGCGATACACAAAGAAAATAATACCAACAGGGCTGGTGTATCAAACAATACCATTCATTACGATCAGCAAATCGTTCTCCCTTCGCCAACGGCATTGATCACGCGATCCCTATCCCACCAACTTCTCTATCTTTGTCATTACAAAACGAATGAAAAATAACAATTTATTACGTCTTCAGAAAACGTTTCCCTCTTTTCCAACCCAAGACGTGTTATCGAATAGATGGTTTTCATTGCAGAGGACAAATTTGAATTACAAAATAAAATTAAATGTTCAACTAACACATTCTAACATGTATTAAAGCTATAAACTATCAATTCATACACATTTATTCACATTTTTTATACTCTCATGCACGAGTACATACATTATTTTCCCTAAATCGCTACCCAGTCTAACTTTTTCGCCGCCTCTTCGAAAAGTATGCACACGGTTCGCCGAGTCGTATGCTTATTTATGCATGATTATCGTCACTAAGGCGGCGATATATAGCCGACTTTATCGTCGCCAAAGGCCTCTTTTGCCGCGATAATTATCGCCGCCTCGAAAGCATAATTGTGCATAAAGTTGCATGACAGAAAGCTGATAAAATGCATAAGTATGCATAATATTGTAAACAATGTGCATTTTCATAGCACGGTACACAGACGTAAATACTTTTATTTCTGAGCGCCATTATTAAAATCCGTGCGTACCACGAGCATTTTCTGCTATTATTAAGCATTTCTTTCCAATAGGAGTTTTCGCTGCCTCGAATAGATAAATAAGCATAATAAAGCGAAAGGCGGCGATAATATAGCACAATTATACATTATTAATAGACTATTGAAATTCATGAGGTTCAAATAAATCAACATCATCACAGATTTTATATATCAATATGGTCATCCATTACAAACTGAAATCAACAAGTTTTCACCGAAAAATAAAAATAGTATCACAGAGTTCGGGTAAAAAAAATCACAGGATATTTCAAGAACTCCAGAAGAAAGTAGTAGGTGCTGACTGCTGAGGTAAAAGATAGTAGTGAACTTAAAACATTTCCTGCGAAGTGACCCACCGGTGGTCACGTAGGTGATTTTCATAGTGCTGCTGACCCACCTGCAGTCACTAACTCATTTTTTATAAATACTTAATGAAAGCTAAATAAAAGCCCGATCCAATTAATGTTTGCTGTTTTTAAAGTTGATTTCCTCAATTTACTTTTAATTTAAATTCAATATTGAACTTCAGTTTAACCCATCGCAGTTAACGTGTTAAAAAAGTTGGTCTTTGACAAAATAAACGTATACTATTTCAACAAAAAGGAGGCTATACACCATTAGTTCGGGCCCTTATTTTGTCCCCCTAGGACAAAATCATTTGAATAATTTCCATTATTCAATATTTATCATAGTATGAGTTTCACTGATCACAGTAAGAGTCCCCTCCCCACAAGAGGAATATTCCAGGGACCATTTAATTTAAAAATAATACGGGGATTTTATGCCCAAAGTCTAGTTTCGCACAGGACACCCGGTGCTAAGAAAAATAGGAAAGCAATTCCTAATACAAGAAAAATGTTCAATAAAATATTAAAAGCTACTGAAGAAATAACGGAACCAAAAAAATACGGCGTAACAAAATAAAAGACTTCCTATGTAACAAAAAGAAAGCCTATCCTTCTAGTTCTGATACATTCTCCTTCTGAAAAAACAGGATCGTTGAAAAACACTTACTACTCTACACGAGAATTTTACCGCATAGGCAAAACTCAGTTGCTAGTGATAAATACTTGGATTTATGTAATCGAAAAAATCTTAAAATGAGAAACAAACATAAGCAGATTAGATTTTCAGTTAGTTTAAGCCTCCCTAGCCCCAACAATGGTGTTTTTACGAGAGAAATAATGAAGGGACCATCTGGCATGGACACGTAGACTGGAATCTATGCACTAGTGTGTTCCCACACAAGATTCCCTGACCATAGAAACAGCATGTCCGGAAGGAAGTTCAAACAATACAAAAGTTCAAGAAGAAAGTAGTAGGAGCTGATGTAAAGGATTGCAGTAAACCGAAAAAAAAGATCCTTGACAGAACAAAAAATACATTATTTAAACAAAAAGAAGTCCTACTTAAACTTTAGCTTGGGCACTCACATTGCCTCTCTGGGAGTGCTACATCCCATATATGCAATATAGTATCACTCTGAGGAGACAAACCTACCCAGAATGTCGGAATTTAAGCCACATCCATTGGTCTAAACGCAAGACTTGACACTTATTCACTGTCTGATTCCACAATTAGATTCGACGAAGGCACGAGCTCGGCTGTATCAGTGATGCTCGGTGATGGGACAGGGTCAGTTGATTCGGTTGTGGTGATGGTGCTGAAATTGGGTGGTGGTTGCTATTCCTGCAGCCTCTGTAGCACCTGTTCCACGGTGATGTCTACTTCCATCCCAGTCCACCGATCCACGCAGACCTCGTTGCGTGGCGACTGCGATATCTTTGTGGTTAGTGAACCCACCGGCTGCCAACACTTCTACAAAATACGAGAGCAACTTAGTTCCGTGATGGATAAAGTTGTACCAATACAATAGTGAGAAAACATAAATTACATACGAGTTGTAAACTAAAGAATGATTTACTAATGTTCATATCAATGATCACTTTATTATTATTACGTAAGAAAGTTTTAGCCTCTCTTTACCACGACAAAGATGTTCCAAGAGAGGAAGGATGAAGACACCATTTAGTTTGGAGTTGAGGGAACGCGGAATATATGCAAATATGCATAGAAACAGTAAGCAAAGAAAGATCATGAAACAAGAATAAGTTGAAGAAGTAGTAGGTGCTGAAAAACAAGACAGCAATGAACCGAAAAAAATGATGGTCCGTGAGTAAACAAAAACCTATTCAATTTGAACAAAAAGAAAGCCTACCTAACCTTTAGCTCGGGCCCTCACATAATCCCCCGGGGATCGAGTGATCAATGATCACTATTTCGAATGGCAAGTGTATTCATGTTCTATCGCAATTGTGACATTACAGATAATATAACAGATATTAGATTATGAGTTAGTTTAAGCTTCCTAAACTACGAAAACGGTGTTCCAAATAGAGAAATAATGAAAGGACCATCAAGAATGGACACGCACACATGAAGAACCTAAGCCAAAGTGCGTTCCCACTCAGCAAATACTGAATGCGCATAGAAACAGCAAAAGTCAGGAAGTTCAAACACTATAGAAATTCAAGATGAAACAAGTAGTTGCTGAAGACAAGGATAGCAGTAAACTGAATAAATGATGAGCTGTCGTTAACAAAATAAAAAACACACTATTTCAACCAGTAAGAGCCAAATTTTAAGATTGGGCCTTAAATTTTCATTCTGGGAATGCTTCTTCTTATAGGTACAATTATTTTATCCTTGTTTGAGTATAATTCAGGCGAAAAATGCATAATCTGTGAGTGACTGGCTTTGCATTCAAAAGTAAATGTAGCAATAGCAGAAAAAGATACATCTAGGTGCTCTAGTTGAACAATACGTAAAGGATAAAGGAATGCCAATCTTCAAGTATCAGTTCTTTATGTGCTACACAGAATTTATGGCTTTCACAGCTGATTTCACAAGATGATCAACAAGGAAAAGGAAACTAGATCAAAATTAAAAAGAACCACCTATTCCTGATGCACTGGTTCAATTTTTTTTATCTTGCAGAGCTTTATTTGAATAGGTTAGTAATATATATAAAAACAAAATTATCAGGGAGGGTAAAAACATTTCTCAGTAATAACTGCTTACCATGAATAATGTGCATTGCATTGTGGTCCTTGAAGGCAATTTTTGACTGCTGCAGCCGATGACCACCAAGTCCTGAGAAGCTGAACTGCATCACCAATATACGTCTCTGGACTCTGAAACGCTTACTCGCACATGGCCTTTTGAGAGCTACCGGCTGCAAAAAAAAACAATATTTTTCATTAGATTCATATTTTACCTAGGTTTTAGCACAAGCTTCATATTCACACTTACCGTGACTTGCACAATAGTCTCGTGACCATAGACAAATTAAGAGAATGACTACCTGAATGCATCATTGGTGTATTTGTTTAATTCAATATTGGTACATTTCCTATTGAAGCTTAATATTTCCTGCTCTCAAATTTGTTGCAAGGTTTTGCAAGGTTATGGGCCTTCATGTGAAATGCCTCTGTTTTTTGCCCTTACATAAGAAACCGTTTCTTGAAGGTAATAATTTAGTAAAAACTTCCATGAACAATTTATCTTAGATATTTCTTATGATGTTTACAATGCTCCATTCATTCTAAGAAATGGATATTCTCACACTGTAACTCATCCAAACTGTAAAAAATAAACAAAAATTATTCATTATAATATTACTGCTTCGATCTAACCTTTATATAAAAAATAGTTACCTGCACATAAATAATTATTGCAGGGACTTAAGAACAGCATCATCTATGTAAGAAATAAAAATCATTCTATTTAACTCACTAGTTCAAGTTGCTTCAAAAGAACGTCCAGTTCTTCCACTGTCTTGGATGGTCCAGGAAAGGGCTCGTTGCTTGAAGGTTGGGGCTTTTTCACCTCGACCAATGCTTCAACTTCTTAAATTTCTCTGACAGTATATCTGCAAATCTTTATTGTTGATTGCTGATGCGCTTCAGCCCAGTTTGTAGATCGTTGACATTACTTGCCACTTTGTGTCGCTTGCCCATCACTTCAGTGGAAGTGCATTCATTCCTGTAGATAACAAAACTTTGTCAACTACAGTATGACATATCTAACTGCCCTGCATTCCAAAGTGATTATGGTTAAACAAGTGGAATACATAATTATTCAATGTCAATACCAGAACAATACCAGAAGTTATGATACAAATTCAGCCTTCCAATGTCATGAAGATTGAAGAAAGGTTATGATAATTAGAAAGTTAGCATCCAATTCAATGTTAACGTGAATGAGGAAAGTCAGGATAATGGTATCGTACTTGATAGAAGATATCTCACCGTGATTAACTGGGAGGATTGCAACTTTGCACCAGTGATGAAACTTGAAACGATGGAAGCTGTGTTTAGATGGTGCTGCGGGCAGAATCATCTTTGGTGGCTGAAGAAGGGTATGCTCATAGGTATCCTTTTTCCCCACATCTGGCTTGTGAATCTAGAAGGTTGTGAGAGCATAATGTATGAGAAAAAACGTAGCAAAACTAAAACAGAAATTCAGCTATACACTATAAAAAATGAGAAAGTTAAGTGAAGATGAACAGCAGAACTCCTCCTGCTACAAGCTTACAGATGAATAGAAAGACTATATATTGATTAAGAGTATTAAATATTGTTGCGCCAATTGATGAAGAGCACAAAGTGACACAGAGTAGAGCAAACAAATTAAAATTTATTCTCATGGGCCAAGCTGCTAATGCTAATTAGTATACATGTACAAGCATTATTTTATATCCAATCTTATATGTAGAATATACCTATATCTCAGAACAGTTGCTCTATTAGAAAACAGTATCTGTGGAAACAAAAATTCGAAGCAAACTACCAATCTATACATATTTAAGTGTTGTTACTAATTACAGGATGTCTAACACATGATAGAGATGGAAAATTCTTCACTAAACAAAAAAATATATATATTTGAAACACTGCTGCTAATCATCAATATTGCACAACTTATATAATGATGATTTAAATGACATATAATTATGAGAAAAGATCATGAACTAGATCAATATCATTATTACTATTTAGTTAAAGCCTACATAACCCCACAACAAAGGTGCTCCCAAGAGAGGCATAGAAAATGCCAAAATGGGCCATCAGGTATAGACACATGAACACATTAACGGGGAATCTATGCACCAGTGTTTTCCCTCATAGCTTTCTCCGTACTTACAAACAGCTTTTCAGGAAGAAAGTTCAAACAAGATAACAGTTCAAGGAGAAACTAGTAAGCACTGAAAAAAATGATAGCAGTGAGACAAAAATTAGTCTTTAACAAAACAAAAAATATACATTTCAACAAAAAGAAGGGATACCAAACCATCAGCTCTAGCCCTTATATTCTGCCACAGGGGGAACTACTTCCCATAAATACAATAGTTTCATCCCCTGAGGAGTAAAAGCTAGATTATTTATCAAATAATATCTAGCGACAAAGTAACTTTACACTTACTTGAAGTTGCTATGATGTTTGTGAACACATAAGTTCTCCAGTGTGCTGATGATGCTACACAGTCTCTTATTTTCAACTCTAAATTTTTTGAAGGCCAGTTGCAAAAAAATTCTTTTATTATATAAGCCAGCTTGATGGCACCACCCTATTTTATTTATCACTAAATGTAAGCATAGAAAATTTCTTTTTAACCCGCGAACTATAACTGGTCGCCTCATTTACCAGGCTCACTGGTTGCCAGACGTAAGGCATAACCTCAAGTTGTTATACACCAAAACGATCGTCTCAGCGAGTGCTACACAGCTGGAGCCAGAAACCACCACATTGTGGGGGTTAAGGCAGAGCTCCAACCACTTGGAAGTTGGGAGGGGCACAGACCTAATACAAGAAGATACCGGATTCATCAGTATTTTGCTCCGAGCTGGAGACGTAAAAAACGTCATCACCAATGACCACTCAGGGCGCAGAGGTTTCATGACATCATTTGTTTTGAAATTGGTGCGCATTGATTGGTTGACATTATTAGAAGAAAGTTCTGCATCATGGCACAGTGATCATGGCGCCTTGTATTCGTGTGAAGCGTTGTTGTATGACTAATTGCGAAAATAATAGCGTCAATCGCCCTGATTTAGTTTATTTCAATTTTAGAAAGAAAACTTGTTCTGCGTGGCTTGAAGCGTGCGGTAATGAGGCTCTTCACTTGTTGAAACTGCGAAATTTAATTAGGAATTACTATGTGTGTGCCCAACACTTCTGCAAATGGGATTATTCATATGTGTTATCTCCATTCAAAAATAAGTTCTTGTTAAAACCTGATGCTATTCCACAACAAACTGTGGTGGACAAACCAGGTAATGTGTAATTGTTAAAAATATCTAGTTGCAAATTGCAATTGTCTTTGTTTTCAGTATTTCGTAATGCAGTCTCATTCATGAGAGTGACACCTTTGAATTGTTTTCAATTTTGTTATGAGATCTAATGATGACAATGTAATGCTTTATTATTGGATGCTTTATTATTGCAAGGCTTTATTGGAGTTGAATGGTAATGGTTAGATATTAAATTATTGTGTTATTTCTGATTGAAATGCATTACTGTAGCCTATGCTTTAAAACTTATTTGCATTATTCTTTTGTAACATCATGAATAATGCAAATATTTTGATTAATTTGATTGTTTGAGAATGACCAAAACTCTGATGCAAATGCACTGCGTGTAAAAATATATGGGCATCATTCTGCTGAAGCGCTCCTAAATTAGTAAGTCAATTGATCAAAGAAGTTACTAGAAATTAGTACACGTAACTCAGAGGAATTCTATTTTAAATCATATTGTTCTAAAACTAGTGACAGAAACCTTCAATTGTAGGTTACTATGTGAACTTCAATAAACCTAGAAACATAAATATTGTTACTTATTGAGATTGCTTCTAAAATGCAAACTTATTGTGCTTAAAAGTGATTTTTACTAATTATTATTTGGAGCATATGTAAATAAAAAAAGTCATGACACATAACTTCCCCATGAGTGACCACTCTTGCCTGCTTCAAGTTGTGTAGGAGTGAACATTTGTTTAAATGTAGCAATGAAAGGTCCATTCATTATTGTGATGACTGGCAAGTGACTGAATACTACCTAATTTTTCCATGTTTGATAATTATTTTCATTTCACAATTTACCCTATGGTATGTCTATAGTGTCAACTTGAGACCACTCTAGAGCCTTTTAACTTTAATTTAAAAATGCTCAAGTTCAATTTAATGAAGCTCAAGTTGAATTGAAAAATTCTCAAGTAGGCTATATTTTAAATTAGGTATTAGGCTATATTAGAATTATTAGTTAAGAGATTGGCCTCTAATTTGGTATTACATTGTATGTATAATACTATTTTATATAACATGATATAATAAACCACTATTGTAGCAGCCTGATTGTTTAAATATAAGTTTGAAGCTATGTAATGCTGAACTTTTCAGTCAGTGCAGTTTGCTAATTGTCACAGTTACTTATTACATAAAGTTTATTTGGACCATTTTTTGTAAATAGCTATAAATACCTATGATCTGTTTAGCAAATGATTCATAGGTAAAACTTGAAGAATGTCAAATTAAGTACAAAATCACAGCACTTTTGTTTGTCTGATATTATATTTACTCTATTTTCAGTGCCAGTCATTTTAAGCAATTATGCATTGTCACAAATAAGCTTCAATTATATTATTATTGCATAGGTGTGCAATTTTAGAAACATAACCTTTTCAACATTGAACTTGATGTTTTTTAAATTGAACTTGAGCTTTTTTAAATTAAACTTGACCTTTTTAAAATTAAACTTGACCTTTTTTAAATTAAAATTGATATATTTTTTAAATTAAACTTGGCCTTTTTGTAAATTAAAGTTGAAATTTTTTAAATTAAACTTTTTTTTTTTTAAATTAAACTTGATCTTTGTTAACTTGAATTTTACCTTTGTTAAATTGAACTTCAGCTTTCTTATACTAAAGGTAAAAAGCTGTAGTAGCATTACAACCGTTATCTTTTCACAAGCGGTGCATTTGTGTCTGAATGTTTACTCCAAACATATTACATACCATAACATTCAAATTTACTTTTCTCTTACTTTTCGGAAAGATTGAACATGTTTTCTATGGGTATGTACAGGACATGCTTATGTTGTTCTTAAACAATCAAAAATGACAAAGTAATTGCATGATAGTTGATGTTAGGAAAGAACAATGCAGGTAATTTTATACCATAATCTACAGTGCTGCATCATAGTCATTAATAATATGAAATATCTAGTATTTGCAATATTGCTAGTGTTAGGATAAAATCTTGCAAATTAGTTGTTCAATTTAAGCTACAATACTTCATATTAATTATCAAACAATAATGCCATACAATTTCTATCCATACCCTTTAAACCCTCCAAAAAAACTTTGCATTGCAAATGGGCAAATGAGTATCAACTTTTGTGGTCCGGTTTCCAGTGACTCCTCTTGCAAAAATCAAACAGTTCATATTAACCGGGTGTTTCATTCAAAAAATGAGAATATCTGCAATAGGCACAATAGAAGTGAACCTTGAGAAGCATTTGTAAATCATTTGTTGGTGTTGGAAAGATGACTTACAAAAATTGTAATTACCTCACAAAAGCAAAACTTAATATAGGATCTGTTTGGTGTCAACAAACTGAGGCATAAATGCACTGCTTGTGAGAAGGTAATGGTTGTAATGCTCATGGTGCTGCCCAACGCTCAATCCCAGGTGCTGGCAACCCGTCAACCCCAGGTGTTGGCAAGCCGTCAACCTCAGGTGCTGCCAAGCCGTCAACCTCAGGTGCTGCCAAGCCGTCAACCTCAGGTGCTGCCAAGCCGTCAACCCCAGGTGCTGCCAAGACGTCAACCCCAGGTGCTGCCAAGACGTCAACCCCAGGTGCTGCCAAGCCGTCAACCTCAGGTGCTGCCAAGCCGTCAACCCCAGGTGCTGCCAAGACGTCAACCCCAGGTGCTGCCAAGACGTCAACCCCAGGTGCTGCCAAGACGTCAACCCCAGGTGCTGCCAAGACGTCAACCCCAGGTGCTGCCAAGCCGTCAACCTCAGGTGCTGCCAAGCCGTCAACCCCAGGTGCTGCCAAGACGTCAACCCCAGGTGCTGCCAAGACGTCAACCCCAGGTGCTGCCAAGACGTCAACCCCAGGTGCTGCCAAGACGTCAGCCCCAGGTGCTGGCAAGCCGTCAACCCCAGGTGCTGCCAAGCCGTCAATCCCAGGTGCTGCCAAGCCGTCAATCCCAGGTGCTGCCAAGCCGTCAATCCCAGGTGCTGCCAAGCCGTCAACCTCAGGTGCTGCCAAGCCGTCAACCTCAGGTGCTGCAAAACCTTTCATTACTTGCGCTAAAAGGCTTTCAGCACAAAATGCACCCAAGTTTGTCACTTCTGATGTTGCGCAACAGGACACAAAAGTGAACATTGTAATAGCTTCATCAGTACAGGTCAGTCATGTTGAAAGTACAGCTTACTGCATTTTCAGTTACAGATTGGGAAATCCATTAGGGGGCATAGGGTAAGCAATTTTAGTTTAGTTACCTTTGTCAATCCTATGCTATGGGCATTGTTGACCCCAGGGGATTTTGTTTCGTGACCTAAGCTATAAAAAGGCCTTCGGCAATCCTAATTTTGTGTGCTCACTTTGAGTCGTCCAATTTTCGTACCTTTTTTGCTATCATTTCTTTTCCTGTTTTTCCTCTTCTTTCTTAACTCGCTGTTTCTGTCTGTAGGATTTTATTGATTGCAAGTAAATTAACGAGTGTAATTGATGTTTTGTACATTATTCCAGAGCTCTTCCAAGAGTGCCAATCCTCCAATCCATTGTAAACGGCGCTTGTTTGCAACGTCTGAGGAATGTAGGGTTGCCCAAGAAGGTCCAGCTATTGCGTCTGGCACTCCTGATCCTGTAGAACCTGCCATCAGTGCTAACTCCAAGGAGGTGTGTGGAAGGGGCATTAGAGGTAGACCAAAGTTAGGGTGGGTGAATGGGATGGGAGTGGCCATTGCGTGGTTGTGGTGTGTTATTTGAGGAAGCCAGATGACTCGGAGAAGGTAAATGTTAATGGACGGTGCTTGTGAATGCCTGATTTTGACGCAGCCCCGAGGGGGTGTGGCGGACGTCTTGGACACGTATGGGCGCAGGTCTGGGGTGCACGTGACTTTCATGATACAGCAAGGGTAAACCAGTGAAAAGTGCCTGCTGCCGAATTCGATAACCTAAAACCCAAAGTTTTGTGTGTGAGTGGTTAGGACTTGGCGCTTTTGGCTATACCTTTCCTTCTTGAAGCGAGGGAACAACCTTAGATCTATAGTTATGTCGAAAAATGGTGTAAACAATATGCCATGAGTATACTATTTCTGTGAACACCGATTGTGGGATGATTTGATTCCATTTAGGCAATGTAGAAATTTTTCTCAATATTATTATTAGGACATTTAATAAAATTAACTAACTTTATCTGTACTTCAATCATTTATAAATTGTTTCAGAGCTCTCTACGTAAAAGGAAATGGTCCGAGTTGCAAAGCTCTCACCATCCAAGGTTGCCTTGCAAAAGACGCCTAATAGAGTCTCCTTCCGGAACTCGGATTGCCCTTGAATGCTCCTCTACATCAACTACAAAGAGAGCTAAGAAAGAAAGAAGGCATTGTAAGAAATCACGGGTTTTGTACAGGAGATTGAACACCGATGCATTTCTGAGGAGCGTTTCTGGCAGACTTGGACCGTACCTCAGTGAATTTGTCAAACATAAGTTGAGGGGTAAACAACGGTACAGCATGTATCATAAATGGCTGGCTCTAAATATCCTTGTCAGTTCATCTGTCAGCCATTATCAGCTAATGAGGAACATCATACCCTTGCCTTCATATACTACTGTGGTGAGTGTGCTGCGAAATTTCAAGTTATCACCAGGCATTAGTAGTAAAAGTGTTTCCATCTTGAAGATGAAAGTGAAACCCACAAACCCGAAAGATAAACTATGCTTTATTTTCGCTGATGAAATGTCCCTCCGTAGAGGGTTATCATATAATCAAGAAAAAGATACCGTAATAGGATATGAAAATATAAAAACCGGAAATTGCAAAAAACTGGCTACTTCTGCATTTTGTGTTATGGCTTCTGGGGTAGCCAAAAAGTGGAAACATCCAATTGGCTTCTACTTTACATCATCCGCTATGCCCTCTGCGTACATCAAAGACATCTTGCGGGAGTCTGTTGCTGCAATGGAAAAGCAAGGCTTCGTTGTTGTAGGCATAACGAGCGACCAAGGCAGCAATTTCCAAAAAGCGTTCAAGGAAATGGGCTGCTCATCAACCAATCCTGTTGTAGAATTTGGAAATAAAAAGTATATTGTGTTAAAAGACCCTCCTCATTTAATTAAAAATGCTCGAAACTTTCTTCTCAAAGGTGATTTAATCATGCCCACTCTAAATTCCACAGCTTCTTGGCATCACATCAAACAACTTTTTGAATTTGAACAGAAAAGTAGCATAAAATGTGTTCCTCGTCTGTCGCATGAGCATGTGTACAATTTGAAATTTGCCCAAAGGATGAAAGTCAAACTAGCCACTCAAGTGTTGTCGAACTCAACAAGTGCGGCTTTAGACTACTACGTCTCAAAACAATCCCTCTCAGCTTCTGCGTCAGCAACCAGCTTGTACTGTAAAAAATTTAATGATCTATTCGATATTTTTAACTCTCAGTCTCCTGCAGAGAAAGTGCCTCTCAGGAAACCACTCTCACAAAGTTCTCCGTCTATTGAAATCTTGAAGGACTACATCTCTTGGCTACAAGAATTGCGCTCATTGAACCCCCAACGAAGATGTTTCTTTATTGACGGGTGGATTCAATCCATCAATGCACTTTTATTGTTGAGAACAGAAATCAAGGAAGATGTCCTACCTTACATGTGCGTCAGGAATCTGTGTCAAGACGAGCTGGAAAAATTCTTTGGTAAAATCAGAAACGTACAGAAGTTTCCAACGCCTCAAAATTTCATTGACGCTTACTGCAAAGTGTCGACAGCTTCTCTCATGAGGGCACCAATGAAGAGCAATGTTGAGGTGGCCGAAGAAGACCTGAATGTGGAAATGTGGAACATAGTTGAAGAGGTAATGAAGAAATAATTTTCTTGATGTTGTTCTAACGTCATAGATTCTTCATTCTGATTGAGGCTACTTGTATGAAGCGTATATACTTGACGTTTAGGCTCGTATCAGTTCTAATTACACTCTAAAATGACGGTACTGCCATTGTAAATTTACACGAGCTGTTCTACAAATTAAGCCATTGTTGTTGGGCTCTAGTGATGTATGTTTCACTTCTATAATGTTTAGTTGTATATCATTCCATGTGTATTTATTACAGTGATATTAAGTTAAGTCTAGACGATTCTTATTGATAATTTTGTCACGATTTCTTATGGCTGTGTTACGGTTTGATTTCCAGGTTCCTGAAGAGGCCCCTGAGGCGGTTGTTCTCTCCTACCAAGAAATAGAGGCAGCCAAAACTTTCTCCGCATCTACGATTGTTGGAGGGATGTTCGAGTCAATGGAGGTAGATGGTGCCGTTACCTACTTCGCTGGGTATATAGCCCATAAAATCAACCAGTTTCACCTCAAGTTGAAAGGATCAACCTTACCTTCATGTGAAACTTGTTCTCGTATTCTCACGAATCAAGATTTATCTATGCACCTCTTCACAAGCTTTAAAGAGTATGTTGAAACTTCCCCGCCTTCTCTCAATTACTGCAGCGAAGAGTTCATTGGGGAAATAATTAATTTTGAAAGAGTATTTTTATTTTGTTTCGAGAATTATCGTCATGTTATAGGGTTTCGCAAACTAGTGAATAATCTCTTCACAATCATCTCCGCATTTAACTTTTGCTGCGTTCGGGTCAACGCATATTTTCAGAATTACTTTGTAAAATGTAGAACACTTCAATGCATTAGGCATCTACAAAAAGGGGTATCTTCAACAAGTGTGAATGAAAAAGTGAAGAAAATTACACATCAGTAACTGCACCTAAACAGTTCAATAGAAAATTTAATTAACGCTTGTAACGTTTTAGCTAATTGGGTATGTGGTTCCCAAATGCTTTTGGGGTCACCACTCCTATTCAGGAGACTAAATGTATTCTATTGATTTTCTTTCACTTTTTCGTTCGTATTGCCGTCTGGGAATACCGTATCGTGCCAATCGCGTTGAGAGGAAATGAATTGAAACCACGGTTGTACTCAGCTTTGACTTTTAATGAGTCTGGCAGAAGCAGGACACGAGATCAGCAAAGGCCACGTCCAGGGGGGGGGGGGGGGGGGTAAGCCAGACAAAGGCCAGGATAGTTTCTTCCAAGTCCAAGATCTTCGTAGGATTTGTTCAGGCGAGAATTTTCTTGTGGCAGAGATGCTGCTGATGACGATGACGCAAGGGTGAAGGCGTGTCATTGGAATGTAAACCGACAGAGATGTCGACTGTCAGAGGTGTCGACTGTCAGAGATGACGGAAATATTGACTGTCAGTGATGTTGACAGAGATGTTATTGACTGTCAGTGATGTTGACAGAGATGTTATTGACTGTCAGTGATGTTGACAGAGATGTTATTGACTGTCAGTGATGTTGACAGAGATGTTATTGACTGTCAGTGATGTTGACAGAGATTATTGACTGTCAGAGACGATGACAGAGGTGTTGACTAAGCGAGTGTAAAGAGGAGTGATATTGTGGTAAAAAGAATGCGTCGTAAAGAGGAGTGTAGTAAAGATTGTAGACTGAGAATGTTGAGAGAAGGGATGTTCCAGACGCCGATTGTATCTAAGGTCTTAACACTGGCCCTTGTAGATTTGTATGGTTCATATTTGGCTGTTGCGCCCTACTTTATATACTGAAATGGCCCGGAAGTCTACCCTTGTTTTGAAAACCGTGCGGCGGAAGGATGCTCTTTATTGTAGACTCGTAAGGTCTTTAATAAAATAATTGTTTTTCTAATCTAAGTTTTTGGGTGAATTTATTCACTTTCGTAGTGCTAAATTATTTACGATTTTCATAGTTATTTTACGGCTGAATTTATGTTTGAGTTCAAATTATTGAAATGCAAGGTTACTGTGAATTCTCGTGAGTAAAAGCTTAGACTTATATTTAATTATTACGACTTAAACTTATATTTGGAAATTAGGAATTTAGGCTCATATCTTAATATTAAAATTTAAACCTATATCAAGAATATGTACATGGTGCTAGCGCACATTGATTTTGCTACACTCTTACCTCGGTAAAGTTCCATTGTTGATGGATTCACTAGTATTGAAAGTGTTATTGGGTCAGGCTTTCTTGTATTATTGAATGAGCTGAGTAATGGTGATTCTTTTCTATCATTTGGGTTCCTTTTGGGTCACTAAGGAGTGTATTGGAGTGTATTGTATTTTATTTACAAGCTTGAGAGCTGTTTTGTAAAGCATTCAAATTTGTATTGGGAAACGTATTTTAAATATTAACTTCATTGGAAATTATTGAGATTTATTTTCTGATTCTCTTGTCACAATCCTGTTCGTAACTCCCCTACTTGATATCATTGGTTTAGTGTAGTATTCATTTGCCGTAAAGTAACTACATTCTTCCTTATTGATTTGCGCGAGTTTAAATATGGACAAGTTTTCTCGGTAAACAACCATTCCTGAAATATATGCTAATCCCATTTTAATAACATGTGCCTGCCGTTCATTGTCCTTAGTTAGAACGCGTTTGTACTAAAAAATGTGCAGCAATTCGGTCCTTGTAAATCACAACTTTATAACAGCGCCATTAGGTGCTACATGACATTTTATTGGTCTCAGCTCTAGGACCCACCGAGAGTCTGCCGGTCTTGCAGCCTTACAATAAAATATCAAAGGAATTTCTCCAATTCGTCGTCGTTCCGTCATAGAGAAAATACCATTGCGTGTAGAAGAATATCCCCTCAATTGCAGGAAAATAACCTAAGTGCATGAAATTACCCTATATAATGATTAGACATAGTTACGAAATGCAGCAATGCTCACGTTAAAGTCGCCATTTAGTTTTTGAAATTACCCTAATTTGGGGTAATTACCCTAAACGAGATGATACCTGAGAGCCAATGAGGTTTCGCACGGAAGAAACGTCACTCCTATTTGAGTAGCTCATTGGTTAGAGTCACTCATTCGACTAGCCAATTGAGAGCTAGTATTCGGATTGCGAGGCAAGGATGTCCCCTTAGAAGTTGTTCCTCTTCTTATGTATTTTCTCTGTGGGAGGGGTAAGCACAGTCAGTATGGTAAATGAGGCGACCGTGAGAGGGTGTGCGTGCGAACAGTCAGTGGCAGCCTCAGTTACCAGCGAAACTACTCAGGGCCTTATTTCGCCTTATTTCGCAAAAATGGCAAATAAGACAAATCTGAAGTCAGTAGCGTGTAGAGCAGTATTTTATTCATATTGTGTGAAAATTACAAGTTTCGAAACACTATACTTACAGTAATATAACCAGACATGCAAACATGCATTTATGTAGGAACTAAAACGAAGAATGTATAACACTTAGTAGACATAAATGGTCATAACTTTTTTTCTAATTGTTGTAGAGGAAAAATAAAAACATCAGCAGGTTTGGAAGGATTTTCTGCATAAAATAGCAGTGAAAAACATTACATTGTTCCCAAAACAAAAAAATGGCCATTGATCTCTTTGAAGCAATGTTGTGCAAAAATCTACGGAGTTTGACTCCATATTACAAAGAAACGGTTCAAGTTATCAAAAATCTGACAACATCAAAGTGTAAAGCAACATTTTTTACTCATTAATTCATATTTTTACATCTCTGCCTATTACGGTAAGTGAACAGGGAACGGCAGAGTAACGCAGGTAAATTGACTACTTTTCTGAGGGATGCGCGACCGTGCGCGGGTTAATCAAAGACATCACTGCGCTTGGTTTAATCTGCAACACAGATCATGGCACAGGTTGGCACAGATGTTGTGTTTTCAAATATAAAGAATGTTCATCAGGCTTTTTTTTCAAAGTTCATGCAATGAAAGGACTCAGTGTGGCAGGTTTGACATTTGAAGCAGCAAAACAGCAATAAGAATTTTTCTTCTTCTGGCTATGAAGCCATGACAGAATATGCATAGAAGAAAAATTGTTTTATCAATCTAATAACCAATAATCAAACACCAAAAATTGAAAAATTGTTTGTTGTCCTCTCCTTTACAAATACCCCTACTTTTTCAACAAAAAACCATACAAATATGATGCAATAATATGAGAGAAATATGTTACTTTGTAGCTAACAATACAATCAGCTGTTTAAATTAAGATCTCTTGCACTTAGAGAACAATTTTTACACATATCACATCATGAAAAGATTCTACACACGGCTTAACATGTAAGTACGGCTTAACATGTACGGCTTAACCATGTAAGTACTTAACATGCATATTTCTCTCAAAGAAATAAATATTCACAATATGGATATTAATTTAATTGGGAAACATTTTGATATGCAATAAGTGGCAGCTTCTGTAGAAAATAATTGCCATTATTTGACAGAAAAAGAATTGTATTGTGAGCCTGTACAAAAAATTTGCACTCAAGCACTATTAAAAATGATCAACAAATCAAGACTTATTACATATCAATTAAAATTATAAAAATCTAAAATATTTCATTGATATGATCCTCAGTCATTGTTTTTTACAATTATTTTTTAATGCAATGTATTATCAATTAAATAGCAAGATTATTGTCCCTCAATTGAGAACCTTATTCACCCATTGTTTGAGTTTTCAGATAGGGCCTTGACTTTTTTCAAATATTTCAAAGATTTTACAATGATAGTTTAAAAAGATTTACTAAAAAAACATAAATTTTTTAAGAAAGTTATATTATAAAACCGAAAGTGACACAGTAAGGCACAAAATAGAGAAAATTTAGAAGGACTATGCCCCAAATGTGTGATAAAAGCTGTTCAAAAAACAACCAATTGATTAATTACCATTTTCATAGATTTTTACAATATTGTTTTCCTCAAGTGGCTTCATTGTTAACCTAACCTGACATAATACTACTCATATCCCAGGCAAAGAAGATCACACTGAGCAAAAATGGCAAAAAAAAACAAATGTGTGTAAATGATTGGTATCAAATTGTTTTATGCAATAAAAATTAAAATCTAAAGAAGTAACTTCTCACAGAACAAGCACAATTTAGGTTTCTGTATTACACGAGTAAATTTAGTCATTTGAAATGTTGCTTGATACATGTATTTAACACTGCATGTTTACTTGCACATCAAAAATTTCTTAAAATGTGAATAATTTATCCACATATACCTATTGACAAATAACACCATAAAACTTCAATTATAATTTTACTTGATTTTTCCAAATGCAGGGGAAGTCCTATTTATCTGAACAACGCTTACACAACACAGAATTCAAAACATTGCCTTTCATTATTCAGCCTACCTACTAGTACACCACTGTCTCATCATTTTAAATGTAAAGTTTATGGCAGGCTGTGAATCACAAAACATTTGCTTCCAGAAGCACTTCGTTTTTTGGGCACTGCACCTGTCATTTCAGCAAAAATGCCAGGATTCTGCTGAAAGTCACATTTCTATCTTCCGATATTATTTACGCTCAAATGTTACCTAACCACAGACTACCAACATCAATCGCAAGAGCCAAACGAACTTGAACTTGAAATTGAGGGCCGACAGTATCGGATTTACTTGTGTGAATACTTGTGTGAATTCAGGCACATTACCAATTACAGGCAGGAGTGCCTGATAAATAAGCTTTTAGGACGTGGAGCATTTTATATTTGATTGATGATGTCAAGTTTGTCCAAAAAGTTCATTATCAGTTCATGATTAACGAAGCCACTCAGAATATTTTCCAAGTTGAATTGAAATTTATTTGCACATGCATAGGTCTTTAAATTAATTCTTTGTGCAGCGTATGCAGGGCAGTCAATCACAATGTGTCCAACACTGAGCACACATTGGCATTGATGACACAAGGGCTGTGGATCTCTTGTATAAAGATAATTATGAGTAAGTTTAGTGGTAAGTAGTCTGCATCGCGTCAAAACCACTTGCTTTTTGCGCGATACAGAGGAATTTACCGTTGGCTCCAGTTTAGATTTGATTGTATGGTATTGGCTAATGCTCGAGTCCCATGCATCTTGCCATTTTTGTCTGAAATGTTGCCTGACATGAGGTATGAGATCAAGGTGTGGAAGATGGGGTGAACAGATTGTTTCCAGGTTACATGCTGCTTTTGCCAGTTGATCTGCTTTTTCATTTCCCATGATACCCATGTGGCTGGGAACCCACTCAATGATTAATTTCATTGGGGGTAGACCTTCATACCTCCTCTTGATTTTAGGTATCAGGTAGCGGTTGGAGGGAAGTATTTGGTTGAGGGCCTGATTAGCACTTTATGAGTCAGTGAACAAGACAAAATTTCCTGGTTTCTTTTCAATGTATTTTATGGCATATAAAATAGCCGTGAGTTCTGCTGTGAAAATGGAGGCCCTATCTGGAAGTCTTGCCATGATATTGGATTCACTCGACCAAATGCCAACTCCAACTCTGTGGTCGTGTTTAGAGCCATCTGTATATATTTCCTGTCGTGTAGTATACTGTGCTTGAATATGTTTAAATAGAGCTTTCCACTGATTTTCGCCTAGTGCATCCTTTGGGTATGTTTTCACATGGGAAAAGCATTTCATATCAAAAGTTTCATATTTGTCAGAAGCCTGGGTAGGTCCAATGCAGTTTGATTTAATGCCCAATTCTTGTAGCAAGTGGAATATCCGGCCTGTTACTGGAAGAGGGTTTAGGTTATGTTCAAAGACATGGAAGGGGTAATAATCTTGGATTAGCAATGCAACTGGGTGACCAGGGACACTAAGTGCTCTGAGAGCATACTGACACAGCTGTTTTTTCCTTAAGTACATCAGTGGCATCAAGTTTGCCTCTATTTCTAGATGAGTTACCTTGCTACATCGCATTGCACCAAGAATAAAGCGCAGTGCTGCATATTGGATTCTGTCTAAAGACAGCAAATGAGATTTACAAGCAGTGTCAAAGAGAAAACATCCATATGATAACTTTGGCAAAATAATGGAAGTGTAGATTTTCATTAATATGTCAAAATTGGCTGACCATTTCATATTTGAGAGGATGCGAAGAAGTCTTAGGTCTTTATGACATTTCTGGGTTACTTCTTTTATGTGTGGACCCCACCGAAGTTGGGCATCAAGAAGTAGACCAAGAAATTTATACTTGGTGACAAATTCCAAGTTTGCATTCTGATATTTCAAGTGGAAAGGGGGCTTAGTTTTTTTGTGAGTGAAAATCATACATTTGGTTTTCTCTGGAGAGATTTGAAACCCCCAGGTTTGGGACCAAACAAGAATGGCATCTAAGGCATCTTGCAGCATGCAAAGTGTTTCAGTCAAGTTAGAGCAAGTAACCCAAACAGCACCATCGTCAGCATAGAGGGATGTCTGTAGTAGAGGGTTACAGTCTTGGAAAATATCATTTATCATGATGTTGAACAATGTTGGGCTAATCACCGATCCCTGTGGAACACCCGACCTTAGGAAACGCTGCTTGGATAGGGTGTCATTGATTCTGACTCTTATTCTTCGCTCCTTGATGAAAGACATTATGGTTTGAGGAAGGTTACCTTCAAGTCCTAAAATCTGTAGCTTTTGCAATAGACCATAATGCCAAACAGTGTCGAAGGCCTGTTTTATATCAACAAATATTACAACACAAAAGTCCTGCAGGGTTATTGCTCTCCGAATGGAGTTTTCAATACGCGTGAGTCCATCCAGAGTGCAACGCCCCGCTCTGAATCCACTCTGATTCTCGTTCAAGCATTTGTTTTGTTCTATATATTTTAGAAGTCTCCAGTTTATTATTTTCTCATAAAGCTTGCACAGTACATTTGTGAGTGCTACTGGCCGGTATGCTCTTGGGTCTGTTGGCACTTTTCCTGGTTTAAGGATCGGACATATTATGGCCTCCTTCCACTGCTCTGGGATTTCTGAGACCCAAACTCTATTAAAGTAATTTAGTATGTATTTTGTCTGGTCTTCATTCATATGTTTAATGAATTCTAGAGATATTGTATCTGGTCCGGGTGCTTTAGTTTTAGAGCTGATTATTGCTCTTTTGAGCTCTACCATAGTGAGAGGACGATTGTAATCATGCTCTGTATCAAATGAAAATGAGATAGGAATTTGTTCACAGATGTTTCTATGTTCATCAAATATTGGATCATGAGACTCTAAGTTGTTATTCGAAGCATATTGGTCCACCAATATTTCAGAAATTTCCTCTAGGCAAGTAATTATTTCATTGCTTGAGTTTTTGAGCACAATTTGTCCCCGGCTTTGTTTTCCCTTTATGGCTTTAATTTTGTGCCAAACCTCCGCTGGAGAAGAAGTACTGAGGCCTGACACAAATGCCTTCCAGCTGTTGGCTTTAGCCTCTTGTACTGTTTTTCGGAAAATTGCTCTTGCTTTTTTGAATGCAATCCATTTCTCAATGTTCCCTTCGTGATTTTTGTAATGGTTGTATGCCTTATGATATTTCCTATGGGCTATCTTGCAATCTTTAGTCCACCAGCAATTAGTCCTTTGTAGTGGTGAACGGCTTTGACTGAGGATTGATAAGCATCAGATATTGACCTATCTGAGCAGTTCGTAAACACTAGAGCTTTTTCGAATTTCGGCCAATCTGCACTGCGCAGGTGCCATTTTCTTGGTAGTTGTGCCGTGGGAAATGCTAAAGTGGATTCAATTATCAGTGGAAAGTGATCACTTGTAAAAGTATCGCTACAAGTGTTCCATGTAAACTTAGAATGCAGGTCCTCAGTGACTATTGTTAGATCTATATGAGTATAAGTACCTCTGGAGGACAAGAAGGTTGGGGCAGTGTTATTCAGTAATAATAAATTGTTCTCTGTCATCCAGTTCTCTATTATTTTACCCCTTGTATCACTGAAGTCAGATCCCCAGCTATAGCTGTGAGCATTTGAGTCCATCATAATAATGCTGGATCCTGTAATCTGATTGCTGATGTCCTGTAACTTCTGCATTAACCCATTACTTTCCAAATGGGGAGGCAAATACATATTTATTATATTGATAGGCTTTTTGTTGATAAATATTTTGCAGAACACGAGTTCTAATGGTGTAGTCAATTGTGTTGTTATGTTTGGTATACTGGAGTGAATAAAGGTAATCACCCCACCTCCTCTACCTTCCCTTCTTTCATGTCGGGAAGGATTGCAGTAATTTTTCAATTTTATGTTGTGGCCTCCTTTTAACCATGATTCTTGAATACATATGATTCCTGGATGATGTTCATCAATAAGCAAGTGAAGGTATGGTAGTTTTGCAAAGTAGCCTCTAAGATTCCACTGTAGGATTGTTAAATTCATGCTTGACTGATGAGGGAGGTGACATTTAATTTTGTGAGTAGCTCGGAAATTAGTTCTCCAGCTTCTAGTAGGCTTCCTATTTCTGTCAGACTTTCTATTTTTTCAGTTATAGTGTTAGCTAGTAAGATTTTGATAATAGCAGGAAGAAGTTTGATAATTAGATTTTTAAAGTAGCCCATCATTTGTTTTTCCTGGGAGATCTTTGGCAATTGCTCTGTTCCATTTGAGTTGTCCGCACCTCTTTTTTGAGGTTGTCTTTCTATCATGATGCTGTGTTCCAGAGGATAAGCAGGGGCTACATCAGTCTCAGACAATGTACTCTGGCCCAACGTTGGGTACTGACTCCTTGTAGTGGCTTGTGTTTGCATGGATTGATTCCTGTAGCTTTGGCTGTTTACCACCTGCCTATATTTCTTATTTGCTGTTGTCTTCTGAGAGTTGGTTCTGTTGACAAGTGGGTGCAAACTATGTGATTGGCTTATTGCTGCATATGTATTCTGAGAGAAATTTTGTTGTTGTGGCAGAGTCAGAGCAGGGAATGTGTGCTGTGATTCAAGGTCAATAAATTCTTCAGAGTTCATCTCTGATTGAGTTTTCTGCCGTTGAGAGTAGATGGCTCGTGCTTCATTGAAAGAAATATTTTCGCTGGCCTTGATTTTGCAAATTTCGTGTTCTTGAATATATTTTGGACAGTCTTTGGAGTTAGCAGAATGTTTCCCTTTGCAATTTGGGCAGTGGTAGTTCTCTGATTTGCAGGTTGCTTCGTCATGTTCTGCTGATGAACAGTTTCTACAAATTTTTTTGTTCCGGCAGATGGAAGCAGTATGCCCCCACCTCCAACATTTTGTGCATCGGATTGGGTTTGGATAGAAAGGATCTACCTTGTAATTACAATATCCTGCCTTGATCTCCTTGGGGCATTCTGTTCCTAGAAAAGTCAAAACAAACATAGGAGAGTCAGCTCGTTTTGGGTCCATGTATATTTTCCTAATACCTACTATTCCTGATGGGGCAAGGTGCAGCAGCAGTTCATCCAGGGACTCCCCAAGAAATTCAGGTGCATAGATCTTGCCACATACAGTAGAGGCTCCCCAGGCTATTTGAGTAGTTACAGTTATTTTGTCCAAAGATTTGGCAGCAAGTAGTATTTTTGTTTGTTCAAAGGTTTTCACTTTTATAATTAAGCTTCCTGTTTTTTTATATTCCACTTTTTCCACTGGGCCACAGATTTGATTGATGAGGGTCTGTACTCTGAAGGGACTCAGTTTGGTTAATTTGATCTGTTCATCACTGGCAGAGATTATGACATGTCGGGATGAATCAGGTATTTTATCTATATTTTCAGGCAGGTTCAAATCAATTTTAGCCGATCTGGGTTGTGAGAAAGTTGCACGATTGTTTTTGTATTGCTCTTGGTTGTTAGGAATGGTATCTATGGTTGTATTTGGTGACCTATCCCTAGATATCACTCCAGATGGGTTGCTTTCAAAGGACAAGTCTGTAGTACAAAATTCCAAGTTGTTGCATGAGTTTCTTTTCTTTTTAACATAAGCTTCTTTTCCAACAGTCTCCGGGCTTTGGTCAAGCGTTCGTTTTTGTGGATTATTGGGCTTTTCGGTTTCATTTGTAACTGCAAATATTGCATTGCTGTCAAGACTATGCATTTCTGTTACAGTTGGTTGAGTTAGGGCAGAATTTTTGGGGGTTGAACTCCTGGCTCTAGGTTGAATTTTTTTGGAAGATTTGATATTTCCATTTTTTCCTGGCACAGGTTGAGAGTATGAGTGCACTCCTTTTTTACCCTTGGTGTTGCTATTCCCAGGGCCTCCAGGGGGGTTTTCTTTAGAGGCCATTGGGTAGGTCAATCTTTCAAGGACTTTCAGCAGTTTATTTTTGATAGGATCCAAAGTTACCAACGTAAAATAGGCAAAAATGGAATTTCAAATATTGGGGTTTTTAGGCTCACTTGGGAAAATTATCTGAGGGCTGAAAAAAAACAATATAAGTTGGTAAATGCCGAGGGCCCAAGGCCCCAGCGGTTTCAACGCCGGTAATATTACCTTAAAGATTGAGATGATAATTATTTTAACTTAATTTCAAGTTACAAAACTACTGGTACTTGCCACAAAGCGTTAGAGTTCTTTTAGCCACCACGTCCTTCCAGCTCTCGTTCGCCTCACCACTTCGCAACTCGTTAACAATCAGTATCGGATTAAATGTAAGTGATTATATAACCCGCCTTTGCGCCAATTTTCACAAGTGCCAACCTTCGAGAATATCAAAAAAGACTCAATCCGAGCTGCCAATAGAATCATCCGTAGATAGCTTGCAATTCCAGTAGTTTTATATTTGAATCATAGGTACAGTAAAATAAGTTAGAAGAATGTATTTTTATGTATTATTGAACTTGATTTCGGACATTCCTTGTAAACAAAATTACTAAGTACGGTTATGTATACATTTCCACAACGCTGAGTCATGGTAAATGCACTACAAAAATAAGATTAATACCTGCCAACATACTTCTAAACTTTCTGATTGAATCAAGTTTACTTGATTTCAAGTCAAATTCTAATTGCACGGCGAAACAGACAGTTCAAAAGAAGCATTGTGAACTATTATCCTAAAAACTTGACTACTTTTTAATACGTAAACGCAAAGCTGAAATGGAAACCCCATGTTGGATTTTTTTTTACCTTATTTAAGAAACGTAGCACGAATAAACTCTGTGACATTCTTGTTCTTGATTTAGGCAAACTTTCATCATATGTGTTCCTTATTTTAATTTTTCTCGTGTTTCTGAACTTGGAAGCAGCGTATTTAACAATTCAAAATATAACGATTGTATGTGAACGTTTGCAAAAAAAACACTTTCGGATTTCAATGGCATACATAAATAAATGTTTATATATGATGAATATATTTATACATACATATATTTTATAGCAATCTGCAGATAGTAATCAAAAACATTTCAAATAGTTGAATAGCTTTAGATAAATGCAAATTTTCTCAGATAATTTGAAGATTAAAAACTTGTAATGCAGTGTCACTCAACTCGTATACCTCAAGATTTAAATTCGAATTTGAAAGTGTATAGTACTTCAACTTTTGAACAGGCGAACGAATAGCTTCATCGCAATTTGAGCATTTCCAATTACGATATGTTTTACGTTGAAATTATCTGACTGCATTTCCGAAATTAATTTTTCCAAAAAGAACAAAAACGAAAAGAACGGGAAAGAAAAGAACAAAATACTCGTAGAGACATGAGAAAGCTATTGACACGTTTCAAAACTTGTAAATAGTTTGTAAATGTTGTTTACATAGGCAATAAAAGTATGTGCAATATTGTGAAATGAAAGTAAAAATTGAAGCCGCGCGGTCGCACTTGCAGTTTGATTTTTATGCATTTTTATGCAAAATGTTGCTTACAAATTTATACATTGAGCGGCGATATGAATCGATAAGTAGAATAGCCGCCTCTTCGGCGATAAAATCGCTTGACCGGTGGAACACATAATTTTCTTTGCATTTTTATGGAAAATCTTGTATAAAAATGCATACATTGAGCGGCGATATGAATCGATAAGTAGAATAGCCGCCTCTTCGGCGATAAAATCGCTTGGACGGCGATAAGCATGCATGCTCCGGCGAAAAGGTTAGACTGGGTAGATGAATTTCGTTCAACGCAAATTTGCATGTAGAAATTTTGCAGCTGTTCATTGGTTTATACGACCTTAATCTATCACGTTTTCAATAATTATTTCGTACCAACGTTTGTTCTTTATTAGAAATAAAGAGTGAACGAAAACCTAAAACGTTTCGTGTGCTTTGACTTTAACGCTGATTTGCTAATGTATCCATGCGAAAAAATTAATAAGAAAGATCTCATTTATGCACTTTCAATTTAAGATTTCTCTTTCTAAATTACACGAACAATTTAGTGGTCAATATCATGAAACAAAATATAATTTTTATTTCATAACTAAAAAATTTCTACGATTACACTCGTCAAACTGTGGTGTTCTCCCTCAGGCTGCTTTACACTCCGGGCAGACTTCTGAATATCTATTGACTGGTGAATATCGATAGACTTGTGAAATATCTTTGCCCGAAGTGAGTGCCTGAGGTGCAAACGAACCGGCAAGGTGAGGAAAACACAACTGGAATAAACGCCGTATTATTATGAAGATCGCCGACAATAATGGCACAATGGAATATTACAGTCGAGTAATGCCGTGACAGATGACGTCTTGGCGGACCGACGGTTGTCGGGGAGACGGTGGTCGCTGCGTGGTTGAGGGGCGAGAGCAGACCGGTGAGGCTGCTGCTGTCCGAGGGTCTCCGACCAAGGAGTACCAGAGGCGGTAGCGGGGAACTGGTGCGTCTAGCAAGCAACAAGACGTGGCGGCTGGCTGTCGAGGAGGCGGTGAAGCCGACGGGTGAGGTGCTGGCGGAGCGTCGAGGCTTAGTGTGAATATCAGGGACGCTGAGAGTGTACTAAGCTCCGCTGGCTGCGCGGCTGTTTATATAGGCCTCGCTGGAGGTTGACTCTACCCGTCCGGGTCTCTGATTGGCGGGAACGCCTGTTTACTTTCACGTCGGACCGCGCGGTGTATTTGCCTCAAACACTGGAGTTGCGTGTGGTCTCATCTCCAACCATGAAGCGTGCGAAGGTTGTGGTGGTGTGTGTTCATACCACCACAGGTGCCCCCCCGTTGTTTTTTTTAAGTTTCCGAGTATCTCTGTGGAGGTTTGATTCTTCTTCCGTATTTAGTTACGATCCCTTGTTCAGGAGCCACCACTGCCTGGGGGAAGGGAACTCCTTCGTAGACATAGTGTACTTTTGCGCTTGTTGGTTCCACGTGCTCTGTTTCTGTTTCGCTGCTGTCGGGTAGGTGCGCTGCTTTCACCCTGTCAATCGTTATATTGGTAGGGTTCCCTCGTATGTCTAAGGTGAAGTACTTCGGGGTCCTTTCTAGAACGCGAAAAGGGCCATCGTACGGTCTCCGCAATGATTTTCTGACCCCTCCATGTTTAACGAAAACGTTGGTTGCCGTTAGCAGGGCGTTTGGGACATTGATGTCTGTAGGCCCCTGCTGCCTTGGGAGTACTGGCTGTAATCGTGTCATTGTTTTTTGTAGCCTTTGCAGGAATTCTCCCGCTGGGAGAGTTTCGTTCTTCCTTGCAGGTAGTTCTCCGGTGAGGCGTAACGTCTGCCCGTATACCATTTCTGCCGGCGAAACGTTGGCGTCTGAGTGTGGTGTGGCTCTGATGTTAAGAAGTATGAGGGGCAAAGCGTCCACCCAGTTCGTGTCGGTCACAGTAGCTTTCAGGGCTTCTTTCAATCGTCGATGTAGTCTTTCCACCAAGCCATTGCTTTGTGGATGGTAGGCTGTAGTCCGGTGTCGCTTTGTGCCCAAAGCTGCTAGGAGGTTCCTCCACAGAGTTGATTCGAACTGTACTCCTTGGTCCGTGATGATCGTAGTCGGAACTCCAAACGAAGACACCCAACCCTGGAGAAAGGCGCGGGCAGACGTTTCTGCCGTACAATCCATCATTGGTATAGCCGTGCACCATCTTGTGAAACGATCGATGCACGTAAGAAGGTACCGGTAATTCTGCGATACGGGCAGCGGTCCGACGATGTCCACGTGTATGGTTTGGAATCGTTCATTTGGAACTGGCATTCTTCCAAGTGGGCTCTTGACGTGCTTCGTAATCTTGCTCGTTTGGCACGGAATACATTCTCGTGTCCACTTGCCGACATCTTTGTTGAGGCCGGGCCAGATTACTCGTTGTCTCAGGAGATCTCGCGTAGCTTGAATTCCGGGGTGACTGGCTCCGTGAAAATGAGAGAATATTGTTTTTCGGCAACTCTTGGGGATGTACGGCCTCTCCTGGCCGGTGGACACGTCGCACCACAGGGGTGTTTTGTCGCCGTGTGTATTGATAGGTCGTATCTTCAGAGCACTCATCGACGCTGGATTCAGGAGCTCTTCTAATTCTGGATCTTCATTCTGTTCCTTCATTATTTTCTCGTAGTCGATTGAAGGTTCTTTTGGCAGGATTGCTGACACCATACGCGATAGCGCGTCTGCTACAGTGTTGGTGGTGCCGCTGATGTGGTTGATCTCACAGTCGAACTGCGAGAGATATGACAGTTGCCTGGCCACGCGTGGATTGCTGCCCTCCGTAGATTTGTGAAGAGCGAAGCAGAGTGGTCGGTGATCCGTTTTGATCTCAAAACTCCGGCCCTCCAAGAAATGTTCAAAGTGTTGGACTGCTAAGAAGATGGCCATTAACTCCCGGTCGTAGGTGCTGTATTTGCGTTGCGTGTCGTCCAACTTCTTTGAAAAGAAGGCTACTGGTAGTTGCTCTCCTTCGATTTCCTGTTGCAATACGGCCCCCACCGCGGTGGCAGAGGCGTCCGTAACTAGGATTGTCTTGCCTTCTGGAGCCGGGTGCGCTAACATGGTGAGCTGGGAAATCTCGTTCTTCAATCTCACAAAAGCTGCGTCTTGTTCCGGGGTCCAATTTATGATTTTCTTTGAGTTCTGTGAGTAGCCTTTCGTTAGTTCGGTGAGAGATTGCATTTTTTCTGCCGCAGCTGGGAGAAATCGATGATAGTAATTGACGATTCCCAGAAACTGTCTTAGTTTTTTTATCGTCGATGGTCGTGGGAAGTTGCAGATGGCTTCTATTTTCTGTGGAAGTGGCGAGATCCCCCGAGCAGACACTCTATGCCCGAGGAAGTCTAGTTCGGGCACTCCAAAAATGCATTTTGCTGGGTGTACTTGTAGTCCCTCTTCTCGCAGACGACGGAACAGTTGCCTTAAGTGATCTTTATGCTCCTTGGCGGACGAAGATGCTATCAGCACGTCATCTATATACGCCGTGACAAAATCCATGTCTCTGGTGATCGCATCGATGTAGCGCTGGAACGTTTGAGCAGCATTCCGGAGTCCGAAAGACATTACAGTGTACTCGTACAAGCCGAACGGTGTGGTGATGGCCGTTTTCTGGATGTCTTCAGCTTTCACCGGTATCTGGTGATAGGCTTTTACGAGGTCGATTTTTGAGAAAATTGTCTTCTTGTGCAGCTTGTAGTGGAAGTCTTGGCAGTGTGGAATGGGGTAACGATCGGGCTTCGTAACTGCGTTTAGTCGCCTGTAGTCCCCGCAGATTCTCCAAGCCCCGGGTTCGGACGACTTAGGGACCATATGCATAGGAGACGCCCAGGCGCTTTTTGATGGTCTGATGATGCCTTGATCTAACATCTTTTTGAACTCGTCCCGTGCTGCTTCGAGTTTTTCTGGAGGGAGTCTCCGCGGTCTCGCGTACACCGGGGGGCCGACCGTTTCGATGTGATGCTCCACATCTTTTTTTCCTGGTTGCGGAGTGCGTTCGTGTGAAGCCATTATCTCGGGGAACTCCTTACAAAGGTCGTTGAACTCCGGCGATGCTTGATGATCGATCCTGTGAATTTTTGCGCTGCTCAAGTTTGCTCGCCCACAAGGAATTTCTGTTTGTGTAGTTTGGATGTACAATCTTGCATTTGCTGCGTCGACGTTGATTTTGTTCGCGTGTAGGAAATCAATTCCTATGATGGGTTGACCGACATCGGCCACCACAAAATCCCATCTTACGAACAATTGAGGGGCGAGCTGGATGTTCCTTCCTGCCGTTCCGTATGAAGCTATTGGAGTATTGTTGGCTGCTAGCAAATCGTAGGACGGAGGTCTGGTCGAACTTTTTCCGTCGGGAGGGATTAAACTGACCGCCGAGCCCGTATCGACCAGATATCGGACGTTGTTCGCGTCTTTAACGTACAACAGCTCGCCTGCTCTTGCCTGCGCGAAAGATGGGGCGCCTACCATCCTCCGCGGCCGTCGTTTCCCGCAAGGCTGCACGGTTGCGTGCACTTTCTTGCGCGATCGCCGAAGGTACGGTGGTAGTAGCAGTAAACTTGTTCGAGCCTGCTTCCTTTGTTAGCGTTTTGGACGTTTCTGGGCGCCGGGGCTTGATTGCGCCAATTGTCTGCTTGGTGGACATTTTCTTGCGGGCGTAACGCCCTTCCTAACATTTCCTTGAGTTCTGCTATCTCCTTCATAGCTGCGTCGAATTCGGCTCTTGACACTGTCGGAGACGGTGATGGCTTGACAGCGTTAACGGTGAGGGGCTCGGCAGTTGAGGACCGACACGCGGATTGCCTTGCTGTGACTTGATCGGCAATCTCCCTGTACTCTTCGTCCGTTTTTCCTCTTCCTAAAGCTTCAATCAGTGGCTGTGCTTCCACTGGCAATTTTGAAAGGTGCATCGAGCGGATGACTGACGGGGGTAGCGGAGCTTGTCTACAGTTGTTGAGACGCGTCATTTCCAGGAGCAACTCTGAAGGCGTATTGTCTCCCAGCGTTATTTTAACGATGGCGTTGTAGTTTGCTTCTTCGTCGTGACGCACGAAACGTTGCGTCAACGCCGCCTTTAATGCGTCGTATTTACCGTTTGCCGGGGGGTTCAGTAGTATCTCTTGTACTCCGGATACAATGTGCGTGGGTAGCCCTCCTAGGAGCGCCCCGAACTTCGAAGCGTCGTCCAGGTTCGGGATTTGTGCGAGAAAAACATCGCAGTGAAGGAGCCATCCCTTGATGTCACCACTGAAGGCGGGTAACCGGACATCTCTCCCAGCCATGCTTCCACCTGCCGGTCACTCTGGGGTCACCAGTGTGGTGTTCTCCCTCAGGCTGCTTTACACTCCGGGCAGACTTCTGAATATCTATTGACTGGTGAATATCGATAGACTTGTGAAATATCTTTGCCCGAAGTGAGTGCCTGAGGTGCAAACGAACCGGCAAGGTGAGGAAAACACAACTGGAATAAACGCCGTATTATTATGAAGATCGCCGACAATAATGGCACAATGGAATATTACAGTCGAGTAATGCCGTGACAGATGACGTCTTGGCGGACCGACGGTTGTCGGGGAGACGGTGGTCGCTGCGTGGTTGAGGGGCGAGAGCAGACCGGTGAGGCTGCTGCTGTCCGAGGGTCTCCGACCAAGGAGTACCAGAGGCGGTAGCGGGGAACTGGTGCGTCTAGCAAGCAACAAGACGTGGCGGCTGGCTGTCGAGGAGGCGGTGAAGCCGACGGGTGAGGTGCTGGCGGAGCGTCGAGGCTTAGTGTGAATATCAGGGACGCTGAGAGTGTACTAAGCGCGGGGGGGGGGGGGGGCGGCGATGCCATTAGGAAAGAGAGGAAAAGGAGAGAGTTCGGCACAGAGTGTGCCAGAAGAAACAGAAGGCGAAAGGGAAGAGGATAGTAGGAGAGGGAAGAGGCGCGGAAAAAAGCGCATAATTTGGTGATCCTGTTGACGTAATTTTAAATATAAGGTTTCCCTGGGGTATGAGATAAGGGAACCTTTCAAGGCTTTGTATGTACAAATTATCAAGTTCTAAGGTGCCGATGTGGCTATTACTTAATATATAGGTAAGGTGTAACTATATATACATATTACCCTTATTTTACATTAATAGCTGTGTTATATCTACAAGGTAATCTCATGCAACCATCCCTAACCGACTAATTCGCAAAAAAGTCAGCTATATTACACATTTACACAGATTTGAGAATAGGTTAATGTACACATATACAAATATACCGAAATTTTTTTTTTTTTTTTTTTTTCTTTAATATTTGTGCACAAGTTTAGGAGTATATTACATAAAGATATGTATGATGATTGCTATGAATATTTACAAATTGATGATTTACATATATAACTACTGTACATACACTCATATATACACGTGCATATGTATTGGTTAGAATATATATATCTAATTTTTTTTTTTTTTTTTTTGTTTTTTTTTTTCATTCATTTATTTATTTATTTATTTTTTTTTTTAATCTATTTATTTATTTATTTATTTATTAATTTAATTTTTTTTTTTCATTTTTTTTTTTTTTTTTTATCTATTTATTTATTTATTTATTTATTTATTTATTTATTTTTTTTTTTTTTTTTATTTTTATTTATTTTTTTTTTTTTTTTCTCTTTATAATCCACTCAATAACATATATACAAGTTTGGAAATATTTTACAGATAGAAATGTGTGATTGCTATGAATATTTCCAAATTGTCAATTTACAATTAAACTATACAAAAAGTACATATATATGTTCAGAAGATTTTTTTTTTTTTTTTTTTTTTATTTTTTTTTTTTTTATATTACAATATTTACAAAAAGCCCCTGTGTAGCCTTGTTACCGGCGTATCCACCACATGTCCCTCCCGGGACGCTCCACCTCAAAAATGGACATAAGAAACATGAAAGGTTGGCGTCTGATATTTTACTGAAAGGTTATGAATATGTTGTGTGTAAGGACGGAATGATCAATGATTATTTGGAGGGTGACTATTTAGTGTTGGTTGAAAATTGAGTTTGTGGTTTGGGGTTTTGGCTTCCCGCCCGTGGGGGGAAGACCGTTCCGTCCGCTCGCCAAAACCCCAAAAAAAAACAAAGTAAATAAGTAATTGAAAATTGTTACGGTCTTCCCCATGATTGCTGATGAAAATTTATTACAAGTATCTTGGTTCCGGAGCGGCTGTTTATATAGGCCTCGCTGGAGGTTGACTCTACCCGTCCGGGTCTCTGATTGGCGGGAACGACTGTTTACTTTCACGTCGGACCGCGCGGTGTATTTGCCTCAAACACTGGAGTTGCGTGTGGTCTCATCTCCAACCATGAAGCGTGCGAAGGTTGTGGTGGTGTGTGTTCATACCACCACAAAACACTTGGCGGCCTGCAAGCATTAATTTATAAATAAATAATAACGCAAGAATTCAGTAAATACAGTTCTTGTATAGGCTCACTATTCCAGAAATGAAGTTATTGCTAGCTCTGAGAGCGTCGTAAGGTTTTGTATTCTAAAATATAAGTTTAAACGCAACCTAGAGCTTAAGATTTACCAGCCATTCACCTCACCATATACATATATATATTCTTATATACAGTATGATGTCTAAGCATAGAAATTTATTTCATCGTACATATTTCTTTAACATTTTGACTGCGACGTGGGCCACTGGTGTACACGGAGGAATTTCCATTATTGCTGCTGATCGACGAGTAGTTAAAAACTAAATTTTCATAAATACTTAAATGAGAACTAAATGAAGGCATGATTAACATTTTCAGCAATATTTACGACAATTGACTTTAAGTTAGTTTGACTTTAAGTTCAGTTTTACCTGCCGCAGTAAAGTGTTAATAATTTTTGACACGCGTGTTGTACAATGCTAATAATATAAGTTTCGTTAGCCAACCCTTTTTATCATTCAAAACTCGTTAAAGCTAGTTTTATTTAGGGATTATTTTTCAAGTTAGTCAGCGGTAAGCATGTTCACACCGATAATTAAGTGCACACCATATTGCCGGGGTCAACTTACTTAATAGTAAACTTTTTGCTTTTACAAACTTTTTTCCATTTCTTCTCATACTCTCAGCAACATTGGTAATCTTTGTGCAACATTGCAGGCTCATGTTTGAATGTGAAGCAAATGTCTTTTAAGGCATTTTGTATCAACGTTTTTCTCTTCGTCTCTGAACATAGAGTCAAGTTTTTTCTACTTATAGAACTTTGAGAAAATATTTTTATTCTATTGATATCTGTTTATTCAATAACTGCTATTGTCCCCAGAATAATTTTTATGATATTTCGACAGATTGGATTTCAGGACCTTTCAAGTAAGAATTTTTTTGAAATTCAATGTACTGTAATGAATCAGTTATTTACTTACGCGTTTTTTCTTTGTCCTTCGTGTATACGCGAAAAAGTCATTTACAAAATTCCGAGCTGTCAATTTTTTTAACTTTATTGATTTATTGTGCAATCGTTTGTATACTTTTATTACATTTTTAACAACACAAGTCACTATCTCGGAAGTACTAAGCCTATGTACCATTGTGAATGGAAACTATTTCCTCGGAAATCCTCTTTTTCCATGTTTCACAGTTTTCACACGCGACTAGTGTAGATTCTGCCTTCATTACGACGCCAGGAAAGAAAAGAGAAGAAAATCTTAGTCATCCCACTGTTCTGTTTACTTTCAACTCTGAATGGTACACAGTTTTCGGCAGAAACTCACCTTTACGTTTTCACTCGCTGCAGATATAAGTGGATTAGGTACCCACCTAGTACAGTGGTTCCCTGTATTGGTCTATAAATTTTGGTGCGTGGGTAGCTGTGCACATTGGTGCGTGCATAGCTACCTAGTTGGCTATGTTATTTTGAAAAGACATTAAACAATAAAGGCTTCTGCGAACTGTAATGAAGTGTTTCCATAAAGCAACATCGTGCAATATCGAATAATAAATTTATTATTATTGTTTGATGTCTAATGAACACTGTGCTAATATCCGATGTACTCTGAGCATAAAAGATGATTCGGCACTTTTCTATAAATCACTATTTGAAGTTCAAGTAAACCAAATATTTTACTTTGAAGAGACATTCAGAGTGCTTACTGCGTATTTATTATTAAAGGTACTTGTTTAACAAGATAGGATTAATGCCTTATAGTGTAATGTAGAACTCACCTGGCTATTTTGCTAGATAGTATAGTCTCTGCGAGGTAACTTTATCAGACACTCAGTTTTGTGTACTAAGCATTTATACTTTCGCTAACAAGAGCAGACAAAATATCATCGAGTTTAATTTAGTGAGAACTTAAACTCCCAAAGATGCATTATCCTGTTGATTAACGGCCCTATATAATGATCTTTACACTAAAAAAATTGGTTCTTGAATTGTTGTAAGCACTCATTGTTTGCCCTGAAGGCTGATAGGAAATGAAACGAGGACACGCACGTTGAGGTGGAGCGAAATACTTAATTAAGTTGGAAATTCGCACATCTAAGAGCTCCACTACAAGTGCACGTATATCCGATTAGGGTATCACCATATGCTTCATTTGTATTATATTTGCTTAGAAATTCGTACATCAAACTGATACAGCTTTATTTATACGTCTCAGTAGGTCATTTTTTTAAACGGTTTGAGGTCATATGCTCGGGTTTAGGCCTTTAGTTGTGCATTGGTGATGAAGAGGAACGTGTTCGTAGCCGCAGCGGCAGCTATGATAACGATCGAGATCGAGGTCGCCTACAAAACTCAATTGTGATGCCGCTGAGTGAATTTGTATAGTAAATGGACATATTTTAGGTAGGCTATAGGATTTTCTCCTCTGCATGACCACAGAGAAGAAATTTATGGGGACGTTCGTTTGATGACAGATAGACGCTTCTAGTTTCCCAGTCCCCCAAGCTATCTTAACCACTCGGCTCGATGTACGAACAACCAAATGCGGTATCAGCAATCGTTATTCTTACGGTTCATCAAGTCTCAAAAAATTATAATGCCAGAATTTTCGTCTGGAATTTATTCTGCTAACTAAAAACAGGGTTGATTGATTCTTCAGTTCTATGGTAAACTTTGCTGAGTAAAGAAGGAACACAAAATGTAATTTATCATTAATTTGCCCCTACTGTACGTATCAAGAACATTGACTTAAATTTTAAGCTCTTCTGTTACAAAACTATTTCGGTTATAATTGATGAATTGCTCACCATTCATTTAAAAATTAAGTTGTGATATGCTACAGAACAGTAAAATATGCCTACCTATGATTACACTAATGAAAACACTTATTTCTCGTTTGAGACTCACAGAAAATAAGAAAAAATGTTGCTAATACGTCCAGTTAAATAGAAATGCAGAAGTTGAATCAAAGAGTGTCGTTAAAAGTTAAGATAGCACCATCCGCTGCGACATTGAAAGATAAAGTTTGAAACCAATCAATCAAGCTATTAACATGGTTATCAATCAACGTGCAAACCTCACCTCCAAACATCAACACATTCTTTTGGTGCAGCCTTGTAACTCCGATTACATATATATATTATATGGAAGGCCTTAATTGGTTAGTAGTTCACAGAAAATACGATGGACTGCTCCTTCCTCGTAAACTCCGGACTTGGAATAATCATTTACTTCGAGTTACCTATGACTGCAGTGTGATAATGACTGATCAGGGGGGCAATAATACCGAAAAGAATTACCTCAGGTAAAAGCTTCGGCTGATTTGTGAGAAAATTATATTATAAAGTTTCCACTGATCCTTCACTTCTTTGGGTTGTAGAATGTTTGCTACTTTTAGATAATATCAAGGGAATGTTATATTCAAAAGCTGAACGGACAACCTCAATAAATTAAAAATTCGAACTCAATCCATTGTTTGTGTCTTGAATCTTGTGCAGCAGTAGGCGGATCCCATTTATAGCAGCATAAAATACAACAAAAATTTTCTCCTAGTTACTCATTCAAAAGATTTGTGTTTTCAAATTTCTCTGCATTCAAAATACACATCCATATGCAAGAACTCTTAGAGGGCTGAACACATAAAACTTCTTGTCTTTGGGTTATGCTCAGACTCTCGCTCCATTTTCTCAATCAAATGAGCTCCTTGTGCTACGTCGGAGCGGCCACTGGTGCTGCGTGTAAAGCCCTGTTTACACTGGTCAGGCCTTCCACTCTCGTCAAAATTTGTACCCTAGACTAGCATGTATTTTACCCTAGAATGCTCCTTGATTACCCCAGAAAATATAAATGAGGGCAACATAGTAATTACCGTAAAGTCGTTAATAATGCTATTAGGTTAACCCTTAATTACGTCACATAGACAGCTTTTTAAAAGTTTCTGGGGATTCATTAATTAATTAATAAATGAATGATTTGAACACCTTTATTGTGAAAATGTAATTAAAATAACGTCTATACATTAAAATTCCAAAGACATATCCAAATGCGGATCAATAAACAACTCAAACACACAAGCACTGTGGTCGACAAAATTGAAATCCAGGCTTATATAACTAGTGTTTACTACAGATAAATAATAATTACTGCAGAAACCCAACACAAAATTTTAAATTAAAAATGCAGGCCTATATAATATTTTTTCCACTAGTTGTTCGAGTCTTTTGAACAATCCAAAACGAAAAATGAATGCAATCTACGTGCGTTGTTGGGTAGAGCCTTAGATCAATCAGTTTAAATTGAAAAAAAACTTAACTTAATACAAATATTTTATAATCTCGTGGAATCTAGACTGCTCACATAAATAATATGATATTCTCTGAATACATGGCACAAAACTACAATTTACATCCTAATAATATTTTTTACTGATGTACTTATTCACGAAACCATTGATATATGCATTAATTCTCTGTTTTCTGATCCGTCCTCTTCAATCATGGGCTTACAAAATTATTTTAGATCTCTTTTAGAACTATGCGTGCAAAATTCCTTTGTTATTTCCAATGGACGTATAAATAAACAGATTGAGGGGCTAGGGATGGGTCTCCCATTAGACCTACTTTTGCCAACATTTTCATGTGCCACACTGAACAGAAATGGTTAGATCGGTGTCCGACTTCATTCAAACCGGCTTCTATAGGCGCTACATTGACGATGCTTTCGTCTTTTTTAAAAACAAGTTTGATACCAACTCTTTCCTTCAGTGTTTCAATTCTAGACATTCCAATGTAAAATTCACTTTGGATCTAGAGAAAAACAATTAATTGAATAATCTTTATATCAATGTCCCCCGATCTGGCAATAAATTCATAACCTCTGTCTACAGGAAACTAACATTCTCCGGGGTAGGTTTAGGTTAAGCTTTTGTTGCAAGCGATTTAAACATAATGTCATTTCAACCCTAATAACTCACGTCTATAGTATTTTTTCAAACTACACTGTCATTCATAAAAAAAATATTTTTTGCAGCCTTATTTTACAACCAATGGTTATCCGTATTCAATTTTTTTCGTTCAGTTAACAACTTCCTAAATGGTAAATTCATTCCGAAATCTTATGTTCAAGCTCTGAACTATATTTACTGCGTCCCACCATATTTTGGATATCAATCGAAAAAAGATTTTTTAAAGCTATTAACTGAATTTTCGTGGATGCTTCCTTTTGTATTATTCCAGTTAACAAACGTACTTTTGGATCATTTTTTAGATTTAATTCCAACCACCCTCGTCTATGATTGTAGTTGTGCGCATTGTGTATCGTAGTATGTGAAATCCACGCACCGAGCACTTTACGTCAGGGTTGCTGAACAGCAAGTCGAAATCATCGTACAGGTCGCTTGCTTACTTCTACTCATTCTAGTATAAGACTACATTGTATTATTGGTTCCTGCGAACAAATTATTGACATTAATAGATTTATAATATTAGATACTTGAGCCGCCAACTTAAACTCATGTTTTTTAGAGTCATTATTTACTTATAAACTCAAACCTTTTCTCGACGAAATGTAAAGAGCATACCCTATGAAATAGTTAACCGGTAAATTCGATTTTTTTGTGCTCGCATTCTGCGATTCTTTAATCTTGACTGTGCGGACATGTCCTCAATTTTGTTTACAGACTTTTTTTTTATATTTCATTTATTGTATATCTGCTTCGCAAATAAGATTTTCCATAATAAAAACGTTATCATTGCTGAAGATTTAGCTCCCGTGGCATTACTTTTCACATTATTAATAGCCTTCACTAGATAGTATCATTTGGAAAATTTAATGCAGTGAAGCCAGATTCTTTAAGGGAATACACTGAATGCATCAAACCAAGCGCGGTTTTATTCATTCAACTGGTTCTTTGTAAAGTTTTGTTTAAATTTATTTGGCTAAAGAAAACGTTGAACGAAAGCATTTGAAAGTAGGAGAGACAAAAACGTTGAAATTATAATTTTAAGATTTGGATAACTTGGTAGCCCACTGCTAAACTGTTTCCAAGTAATGAACGGCTGATATTTTTGGTGTAAATTGTTCATCCAAGTAACGTTTTCGCCACTCTTCCTCAATACCTTTCTTATCGATTAACTTTTCATTTGAAGAATTTCGTTTAAAATATGTGATACAGATTTTGGAGTCAATGTTGCAGCATTACGCAGATTTAGCCAACATACGAGGTCATGTACACAATCCTCGACAGAAATTTTTTTTGAATTTGTGAAATTCTTTCACCCAAGAAGCATCTACAATTAGTAAAACAAACTTTGTCTTCTGAAATAATACCAGTTATATCTGACATAGTTTCAGTTCCTGTCATCCCAATGTATATATCACCTACTGCCACAGAAGCACAGTGAATGTTGAATGGGATGGATTCAGGCAAGAAATGGTCGCATTCTTCACCAGAGCTACACGCATAAAATCTGAACAAAAGCTCATAATTAGGCTATAGATTTCTGATCTGAAATAGACAATATTTGGAGAGTCAGAATGAAACAACGTTAATTCCCTAAACTTGAAATCTAAGAACTCCGCATAATCACAGGTTAGCTTGTTGTTTAAAGCATTCGCTATCTTTTACCTGAGTTCGATTGCTAAACAACTCAACAAAATAAGTACAAGTGCATCCCACTGCTCCAGCGATCGTCGCACACAGCTTGCAAAGAAACTGCACATCGCACATTGCGAAACGAACATCAACTTGTTCAATACTGGTGTGCAGCAAGTTAAGTTGTGCTAAATTGACTATTCAAATGTTTAAACGTTCCATTTTCTCTTCTAATATCTTCTGCGCAATTAATTCTTATGTGAGTAACTCAGCTGTAGTTATTGACAATCTTCTGTTTTTCATGATTTTTATAATATAGATTTGAAATATAGATTTTACCCTAGATTTCGAATTTTTTCCCCTTAACCTAGACTGTACCCTAGGAGGGGTCTGATTACCCTAAACTAGGGTAATTACCCTAGGAGTGGAAGCACTGTCTGCCCGCCAACCTTGACGCTTCTGCTGCGTGCTAGCGTTGTGCCAATGTAAACGATCGCTATCCATTCGTTACGTGAACTTGCCCGCGCACCATGGATGTGAGCTTCCAATGCGAGTGTCAATGTGAACCCAGCATCACAGGGCTTCCACGCTCGTCAATCTTTGTACCCTAGGCTGGCATGTATTTTACCCTAGAATGCTTCTTGATTACCCTAGAAAATATAAATTAGGGCAATCTTATAATGACCGTATACTTTTTAATAATAGTACTGGCTTTGCCTTTAACTAAGTCGCATTGACAGTTTTCTTAAAGTTCCTGGGGATATGTTGATTAAGGAATTATTTTTCTGAACACCTTGATTTTGAAAATGTATATAAAATGACATTATTCCATTAAAATTACATAATATATTTCAAATGCGGATCTATAAACATCTCAAACAAACACACAAAGCGCTGTGGCCGACAAAATTGAAGTCCAGGCTTACATTACTAGTGTTCACAATACATAACGAATAATTGTAAAAAACCAAGTAAGAAAATTTGGGATGAAAAATGCAGACCTATGTAATATTTTTTCCGCTTCTTGTATTGAGTCTTTTGACCGATCCAAAATAAAAAAAATAAATGAACTCTACGTACGTTGTTATGTATAGCCTTAGATCTTTATGCAAATAATTTTTAATCTCCAGGAAACTATATTACTCACATAAAAAGCAAAGCTCTGGAAAGACATAGTATAAACTAAAATCCACAACATAATAAAAACGTTTTCATGTTTTTCACATTTTATGTTCCTAGTGTATTGGCATTGCTGAAAATTCTGTGCACATGACATTTTTCACGTCATTAATAGCGCTACTGAAATTAGAATAAATTGGGACATTAGATACAGTAAATACACTGTATGCATCAAACCACTCACGGTTTCATTCTTCAAACTGTTTTTTTGAAAAGTTTTGGTCACATTAAGGAGGTTATCTGAACGATTTTCTGTTTATGAACCGATTGATCCGAAATTTGGCTAGAATGTGTAATTTTTAATAAGAAACACATTTCACATGTGTAACTTTTTCGATTTTAGCCTTAGTTTTTCAGAAAATGGGCAATGCTAATTATGTATGCTCTATTATGGAAAATTTCAAAGGAATAGAAGTCAACAAGTTTTCTTGCTTGAACAAAGCTAAGGGCAGTTTTTGAATCCTTGAAATATTTCTGACAAAGTATCAGAGCAGAGTTTTCCATTTTCTTTTCTATTTTGTTTTTACATGTGATTTTCCATCACTGTTTAGAATATAAAACATTTTCGGTTTGGTAGAATGACAAAAAAATTGAATGTAAACATTTGAAAAATCAATGTTAGACTTTTGGAAATGTGACAAGGATTCCAAAACTATCCATTTTTTCTTGAATGAAAACTCATTGTTTTCTATTCATTAATAGGTAGAAAATTTTATTTCCACGAAGCAGGCGAAAAACGAGAATTTTGTAGTGAAATGTGAAATAACACTAATTGTTTTACTTAAATCCTTTGCTTACATTGTATTACCATCTATAAATACTATGCATGCGGAATTACATATTTTTACTGTGAAAAACATATTATATGTATAAATTACACGAATGAAATACATTTAACTATCATTATATTTCTGCAGATACGGTAAACAAAGCCAAAGACAGTTTTGGAATGCTTGAAACATTTCTGAAAAACTAGCGAAGTCATATTTTCTATTTTCTTTTTGGTTTTCTTTTGATACTGGGTGTTGAAAATTTATGATTTTTGACCACCAACCCTATAGACCTTTCTTGGGGGGGGGGGATGTTTTAGTGCCATTAGACCCATGAAATTTTAGGGTGCAATAGCCCACTACCTAAGGATCCTTTCTCAGCAAAGAAAAAAATTTATCATTAAGACCAAAATATCTCAGATGACCCCCTTAATCAATGAAAGCATTTGAAAATGGGAGGAGCAACAACGTTTGAATCATAGTTGTATAAGATTTGGATAGCATGATAGCCCACATGCATTTTTACGCCTAAGCGCTGTTTCCCAGTAATCAACGGCTGACATGACTGGTGTCGATGGTTCATCCAAGTAATGTTCTCCCCACTCTTCATCAAGAAATTTTTTATCGACAAACTTTTCAATTGGGGAAATTTCGTCTAACATATAAGACAAAGGTTTTGCATCAGTGTTGAGCATTAAGCGGATTTAGACAGCGTACAAGGTCATGTTCAGGTTCCTCAACGAAAAATCGTTTTTAGATTTGTGAAATTTCTTCAACCAATAAGCGCCTACAATTAGGAAAAAGCACTTCCTCTTGTGAAGTACATAATGCCAGTTATCTCTGACATCGTTTCAGTGGCTGTCATCCCAATGTTGTGTATACCTTTTTCACCTACTGACACTAAAGCACTAGTGAATGTTGGATGGGATGGATTCAGCAAAGAAATGAACGCATTCATCGCAAAAGCAACACTCATAAAATCCGAACAAAAACTCTTAATAAGGCTACAAATTTTTGTTCCCAGATTGAAGATACTCGAATAGTCAGACTGAAACAGGTATTCAAAGCGTTTCATTTCCCCAAATTATAATCTAAGAGCTTCAAATAAGCGAGGGTTGGGTTGTTGTAGAAAGCTTTGGCTATCATATCATTTTTCTGAGTTGGATCGCAAAACGATGACTCAACGAAGTGTGAATACATCTCACTGCCCCAGCAATCGTCGTACACGAGCTTGTTAAGAAACTGCACTCCGCACATTGCGAAAAGAACCGCAACTTGTTCAGTGGAACACGTTGACTTGTGCTATATTTATGAATCAACTGTCCATAGGATCCTTCTTTGAATTAATACCTTCTGCTCATTTCATTCTTATTTGGGTTGTTCAACTGTAGTTATTGACAACCTTCATGTTTTATGATGATTTTTACTAACCAGATTTGAAATATAGATTTTACCCTAGATTTTGCATTTTTCCCCATTACCCTAGACTGTACCCTAGGAGGGGTCCGATTACCCTAAACTAGGGTAATTACCCTAGGAGTGGAAGCACTGACACTAGTATCCATTTTGGAGCAGGCTCACGTGTAGACTCCTCGTGTAGAGCTTCACAAGGCCCATGTGCGTTTAGACTAGACATGGAGCGTGCTACGGAGCGCGCGCTGCTCAAAATCAGTCAGTGTGTCGCCAGCTGCTATGAAAGATGCGTGCTGACGACGAGGTTGTCTGAATATTGCTGCTGTATCATAAGCTACGAAATCTCTTTTTTATTTTGAGTTTATTTGAGTGAGTGAAATGATACTATATTCGTTTATTTTCATTCAAATATAATGAAAAGCAGCCTCCTTATATTCGCAGCTTTTGGTCTGCCAAATGCATCGATGGGCTTAGTAAATTTCAATTAAAAACAATGTAGTTTCTCCTGGCAGAGTTATGTCATCGATAGGAAAGAAAAAAAAAACGTTTATTTCCAACGACGTTGCCACATGAGATAAAAGCCAACATATTGGCTTTCAAAAATTTCTTAATATAAGACGTCCTAAGACAAACGTTCAATACGAGGAGTACCTATAGACAAACTATTTGAGGTGTACAAATAGATAAACCATACGAGGCATACTAATAGACAAACTATACGAGGTGTACTATCAGAGGTGTACAAATAGATCGACCATACGAGGCGTACTAATAAACAGACTGTGCGAGGCGTACTTATAGACAAACCATACGAGGCGTGCTAATAGTCTAACTCTGTCAAGGGATAGTTGAATAAAAATGAAAAATATCATCTCATGGATATTTTATATTCCAAGAGATGGCTGACAACTTATGGATAAATCTAATACTACTAAAGAATTCGACGGAACTACACACTGACCGGGGACTGAGCTGCGAGGCTAACGTGCGTCGTGCCTCACGAACTCGATCAGAGCGAATAGGGAACTTCGGGCTCACACACACAAATATGAGCTTCTGGGGTGAGCTCGTCTACACGAGTCGCGCCTCACGGCCGAAATGTCCCCTAGTGTAAACACCCCTTAAGTGGCGTCTTGTGTTGACTTCAGTTGCGTGTCCTGGTCAGTTGCTAGTGTGAACATTGCATAAGAAAACTTTGCTGCTTTTTCTCGCCCACCACTCTTGTGCTTGTCAGCCTTGTTACTTATTGTCCTATTTATCTTGCCTATAATTAGGCCATTGTCATTCATATGTATGAAATAATACATTTATTCTAAAATTTAAAATTTATTCAAAAAAAGTAGATTAGGTCTTCTTACAACAACCATTAATGAAAATCATAGGATTTTCATATTTTTGCGCCATTCATTCTTAGGGGAAAGTCTGTCATTGATACCACGTGCCATACGTTCATAAACAATCCAATAATTGTTGGTCCTAAAATTCTGAAACGAGAGAAGGTTAGCAAGCGAGAAATAATCACATAAAAAATACTTAAGGCCTTTGCTTCGACTTAGAGTGAATTCACTCGTACCATAGTTTCATCATGGAGTGATTTGCAGATGTTTCCTAGAAACACAAAGTAAAGAAAACCCACTACAAAATTCTCACAAGAAGGTAATAAAGTCTACCACTTCTATCATTTTGACTTATCTTGAGACATTCTGAAGATACGGTACTTGTGGCCTCACTGCAATTGATATTACTACTTACTATATCCAAATTTTGAGCCAGTCTATTGGAAAACAGGCTAAAATACGAGTATGAAATAAATCATGAAATTCTCAAAAAAAATCGAAATGTTGTGGGAAATTCTTCCCACATACGCTTCGCGTGGCTTTTTATTTTGAGCCTGTACTGTGGGACGGTTGGATTTGTTTTTTTTTGCCGATTTCATCGGGTTTCGGGCGGTGTGTTCGGATGGTCCTAGTTTTTGAAATTGAGGGTGCTAGCTGATCGGCTCCTTCTCGTGCTACCACGTGAGATTGTTGTGTGGCCGGTTGGTTTTGTGGACGGGCGTCTCTCCTATGATGGTTGCTAGTATCGTAACTTTGCCGTGATCTGCCACTGACCCTCGACCTCCTACACTCCTGCTGCTACTTTTACCTTATAACTGTTTTTAAGTTTGTGTGAATGTGATTTCTTTTCATTAAACCTTTGTTCGGGTTTTAAATTTTCTATTCTTTAAAGGAGTTCGGCTTGTTTAAATGAATTAATAGGGTTAAGACCTATTATATTAAACTGTAGTAAGGCTACGGCCTACTGCATTGAATCTTGAAACTAAACTTAACTTTGAATTTATGGGCTTCGGCCTGAATTTAGGCGCTGCCGTTACAGATCTTTATGATCAATACTTAAACTATTCTTGAATTGAGCTGGTGGAGTTTCTAACCTCAAGAGGTGGGCTAACGCCTGCTCTGCGAACCTCCCAGCGGTATTTTTTCTTTTGGGCTATGACTTTCACAAGTTGAATCATCTCCCTACTATCCTTTCTGTCCTTTGACCGAATATCCACCTTGTACTGTTTTCTACTAAATTTCTAAATTACCTCTTAAAGTGGTTTTGCGGCCCACCGAGTATGGCAATATACTTGGGTGAGTTTCGTGGTTGGAGTTGTTTTTCATATTGCAATTTTCGGTATATCGGGTTGTTTGTTCCTTAACTTGCCGTCTTTCTTTTGTTTCCTTAGTATACAAATCTAAAATCAGCTTCGCCACCGTCTTTGTCTGTTTTTTCGCCGAACCTGCAATGTATGGTGCCTCCGATCAGGTTCTTCGTTGTTGTCAGGGTACGTTGTGCTAGAGTGCTTCCGGCCTTAATTCTCAGCGGTTTTGTCGCAATATAAGCTCGTTAGTGATCGATATAGTTCTACGAGATTAGGCTTGGTAATTATCGTGTTGTTGCTCGTTGCAGGTGTTCATAGTTCGGTCGCGGGCTACTCGCTCCCTCCGGTTCCCGTGCTGGCTTCTTTAACAGTTATTAACCGTGGACCCAAAAGAGACGTGCACCGCATTGCAACCTAACCGTGTGAAGCCTCTCTCGCTGTGACGCAACTTTGAATGACCGAGCACCTCCTATTCGGGGCGTCGAACCTTAATCAACTTAATATAACTATTAAGATCTTGAAAATCTCGGAATTCTAAACTAAACGTGAATCTTGTGACCGTCATTTTATTAAGAGTTTTGTACTCCGAGCAATCTGAATTGAATGAAAATCTAACTTAAATATAATTCGTTCAATTTAAATTTGTTTATTATCAACAGTTTTTCTATCCTTTAATGTAGTGTGCGAGAAGTTCTTACAATGTCACATCAGGGACTTTCATTTTCGAACGTAATTTCCTTCTAGTACTGAGAGTGAGAACTATAAAATATTAAGTACAATAGGAATCTAAAATATGAAGTTTAAATTAATGTAAGCTGTTTAATAACTGCTTTATGAGTATTACATTAGAAGCCCGTGACGGCGAAACAAATCATGATCACCGAGATGAAAAAAGTCGGTTGACATTAAAAGCTGTTGACTCCACGACCACCAACATCAATATTCCGAAAATAGAACAAATTATAACTTAGTTTAACTCTCTTTAATCAAATAATATGCGTTCCAATGAGGGAAAAGAGGTAGACATCATTTAGTATCTAATTAAAGGAAACCTGCAATCAACGCACAAATCTGTTCTTTGCGCATAGAAATCGCAAAATTGAGAGAAATTCATAAAAGAAAATTAGAATTGAAGGTAGTATTTGATGCTGGAGAAAGGATAGGAGTGAACCGAAATAAGATGGTCCGTTGCAAACAAAAAATTCATTTCAACTAAAGGAAAACCTACCTCAAAAATCAGCTCGAGACCTCACATTTCCTCTTGGGAGCTCAAAATATCAGGTGTAACAGAAGTTCTGTCCATTTTCTTAAATTTCAAATAAAGTGAAAATCCTGTCACAAATATATTTATTTTGTCTTCAACATAGTCACCATATGAATATCGGTTGGAGCAAGATTGGGATAATATGGTGGGTGATGCATGACTTCTCCGCCAAATTCCTCGAGGTTTTTGGTTGCTCATGAAGTTTGAGGTCTAGCATTGTCGTGGTGCCGAATCACTTCTTTTCGATTGATCAAAGAAGGCCGTTTTTCCTGTAAAACTGCTTTTAAACGAGTTAGCTGCTAACAGTAAACTTAAGATGTTATTGTTTGATTGTCACCTTTTAGTATGAACTAATAGGTGACAATCAAACAATAACATCTTAAGTTTACTAGCTAAACAACTCCCTTCAAATCCCAGCATACACATAAAATAATTTTTTGGGTTTAGTCCACTTCTCGGCTGTGGAATTGGCTTTAGACCACGACTTGGACACTGTCTTTTGCGCTTAACATTGTTTTAAAGGATTCACTTCTCGTCGCCAGTTAAGATTCGGTCGAGAAAAGGTGCCTGAAGTTCACAAGAACGCAGTGAAACACAACAGGTCACATGCTGTTGCCTGTTGATTTCTGACAAATCGTGTGGGACCCATTTCCCAGCTTTTGAGACTTTGCCAAGTCTTTTCATTTCCCGATTTATGGTCATATGGCTTACATTAAAGGGTTCCCAGTTCTCTAGCAGTGCAGGTTGAATTTTTATCAATGGCAGCTTGCAATTGCTCAGAATTGATTTTTTTAGCGTCCTGCTCTCGGTTCGTCTTTCAGACTGAAGTCATCTTTTTTGAAACGTGATAACCATCTTCTGCAGGTCTTTTAATTCACAACATCATTTCCATAAGTGTCTTTCAGTGTTTTTGCAGCTGAGCTTGCCGTATTGTCTGTATGAAATTCAAACAGTAAAATATGCCTGATATGCTCTTTCCTAGGAGTGTACAGTAGGGCTAAAAATAGTTATTAATTACGATAATTATCACACAATCTGAGAGGAAGAAATAATATTTTATTAATTACCATAGATAAGCACATAACATTAACAAGCTAAATTGAAGTAATCGTGCCCTAAACATATAGTTCAAAAATTGGACAGAACTTCAGTTACAACCTGAAATTATGGAGTTTAATTCCAGGCAACGAGGGGTTCAGAACCTGGGACTGTGATCGTGCTATGCATATGTATCTTCTTCAATAGATTTGCGATTTCTCCAAGATAGTAATATTGTTCTGAAGAGCAAATAAATTCATTTGAACACTCAGCAGAGCTGCTCGGAGTCTCTCCGTCGAAAGTTTTCATTAATGCCACTTTGCTTTTCCACTACCCAAATGTACATTTTGCATTTTCACATTTTCATCTGTTATTCACTGATTCCCTGAGCGCGACATCTCTGAGTGAGCTGTTCAACAACTTCTATAGGGGATGGTCCAGACTCGCGCTTAATATTACGAGACAGCATCGACGTCTGCAACCAGCAAGCGGGCAGTGCGACTGCCACAGAATTAGCATTTCGCTGAATTAACTTAACACTTAGATTGCGACGTGACCCACCAGTGGTCACTGATGGGAATTTTAAACTCCTGCTGACCGACTAGCAGTCACAAATTCAATTTTCACAATTACCTAATGAAAACTAAAAGAAGGCACAATTTATTACGTGTTCGTTATTTTCAAAATTTATCTTAAAAATTAACTCAAATTTGGGTTGAATATTGAAATCCAGTTTAACTCACCTCATGTGACGTGTTGATATTCCTTGTTCAACATTGTATGCTTCTTACTGATGTAAAATGACATTCAGAAGGATAAATGCATCTTGAAGGTTAACTTCGCGATTAGTCGAGCAGAACTAGCGCTCGTATTAATTGGAGAATCCGTAACAGCCCACTAACAGTCTTGCATTTCTGAAGGTCGCATTGAATTTCAACAAAGAGGGTTAGCAGTGCAACGCAATAGCAGGAATATCGTAATTTGTGAATACTGGCATCATAGGAGGGCGCGTGTCGAAAATCGGTATAATTGACCATGTAATACTCTCACCTCCTGATTTTCAATCGAATTTTCTACGTGAATTATATTTTACTGAATTCATCTGCTCAGACGGCATGATTAAGCCGAAATTGCCCTTTACTTTATAAAACATCGTATAATATATGATCATAAGTTGATCCGTTTCTCAGACGTACGATAACGTCTGCTAGTCATTCAGCTTCTCACAGATACACGATAATTGCCGTTAGCGGATGGCAAAATGTAATCAAACAGTAGTTCTTTTGATTTCATGTTTTCTCGAACTTGCAAAAAATGAACAATAATTATAAATATTCCAGACCACATCTATGAGAAAAAGATCGTACAAATAAATTCATTATAGCAGAACTACAATATGGAATAAAAATGAGAAAATAAGACAGCGTTCGTTGAGCAAAGAGTAAAAGGGGACAAAGAATAGGGAAAAACAGAGGAGATCCCTACAAGTGGAGCATCGGTAAGGAAACCCAGGGTCTTAACACCTGTGCTGGTAGCGAAAGACAAACCAGGCCAAAATATAAAAATGAAATATATTTCAAACGATCTGCTCCCTTTGACCAAAATAGTACCAGGAAGGAAATAAGGAAATACTGACGATTGACTAATAAATTGAACAAATTAATCAATTGATAAAGTAAGTTGAGTACAAGAAATAACACGAAAAATTCTTTGGAACTACTCGAATGTACATTTAAGCATAATTTCTCGCCCAAAATATATAAGAGAACTAAATATCTACAGACATCACAAAGCACAAGTTGGGGTACCTCATACAGTTCTTTGCTTACCCATCTTTAGCTAGCTTCATCTTTAGAGATAACACACAAGCAAATCAAGCAAGAAACTATTAGCAATTAAAAATTATCCCTCAACAAACTTTCGGCTTAACCAATAGAATAAAATCATATCGAGGGACATAAAAAACAAAATGAAACTCGACTGAACAAATAGGTGCACAATTTATTTACCTCAGACCCAGTTCCTTCAAGACACAAACCTCACTTTCATCTGGGTTCGATTAAAACATTTAAACAAAGCCTCACCAAAAATTTTATAAAAAGCATGAGCGCAGAGTCCCGTTGAAAAAGCTGGGAGTTTATTGCATCACTACGTACACAAATTGATCTGTTATCCCTTGAAATAAAAGAAGAATTATACCTAATGCATACTACGATAGGCTGAGCCTAAATCTGCATTTAAGTATATTACACGGCATGATTGTTAATCGTTTTTAGGCTTCGTTGACGTATGATAGGATGTACAAAGTACTTCAGAAAAACATATCTTCATTTTGAACTTTTATGGAAAAATTCAGTTTCCAGCCTACACTTTCGGATTTTAATCTTAAACTTTTTGGGAGAGATAAAAGGTAAAATACCATCCAATAAAGAAGTATCCTTTTCGATCAAACTAAACCTCCTAAAGGTTAGCTTACCCGTTCTAACTCGTAGCATTCAGTATCCAAATATTTCTGGAAGCGGGTCACATCTAATTCTTTACTGCGCACCAAGGTGTCTAATGAGACTTCTGTACACACCACTTGTCCCAATCTCACGTCTCTACTATCTCTGAAAAGCAGCAACATTCCCAAACTTCCTTGATAAACTGCTTTTGCTCTCCAAGGCTTGAGCATGAATCTTTAATCGAGGACTTTGCTACATATTGAGGGAAGAGTATATCATCCTGAAATTCAAACGTGTAGATGAGGCACTTTCACGTTGCGTAGTGTATATACGTCGATTTTAAGAATTCAAAACACCGTTAGAAATCTTGGTCCAAAACGGAGAATCAGTAGTGACTCTTACTCAGAAATGTAATGACACTGAAGGATACCAGTTTGAACATTTAATCTAACCTTTAGAACATTTCATTTTAGCTATACGTACATTTATTGTTCATATATGGCTTTAAATTAACTTTTCCGTTAAATCCAATCTTGTAGACCAAAAAATAAATTTTACATGACCGAGCAAACTGTGGGCAATTTTTTAAGGCACTCTGAATAATGCAAGCCTTCCAGCTTCTCAGATAAACACTTACGAGCCAGTCAGTATTTCAGATGTACAGTAACAGCTATCAGGGTAAAAGCTTTTTAGATGTTTCTAAAACTTTTAATCCTATAAATTTAGTTGTAATAAAACTATCAGGCTACATAGTTTTCACATAAAAATTACAAGCAACACTTTTTCGTATACACAAGGGGATACGAATATTTTTAACTCGAGAATTTATTCATTTAACACGATTCCAACAAGCTGATTGAGAAAAATTAGTCATCCACTCAATAGTTCTGTACAAATGACTTTCCCAGGTTACTCCAAGAAATATTCTGAAGACCGATCAAAATCTGAAGTTAAACTTGAAGGCACTGACGTATTGTTTTGCGGATGCTTTATCCAAATGATTTTTGAAGATTGGAATCATAGATTGTAGTTAAAATAATCGTAGGTATCGACATATTAAAAAAACATGCGTTTATTTCAAATGTAAACTGTAAACTGTAATGTGTTTTTCAGCTAAAGATTGATTCACATGCATTGAAATCACCGATGAATAAGATTAGCTCAGTAGCAAGGCTTTAACCCAAGTTTAGTTGAGAGTTTCACTAAACACTTTTAGCTGATAGAAATACGTGAAAAATAATGGAATACGTGGCCAACTAAACTGTCAGAACATCAAATGAAACCAGGACTTCAAATTGGTAAATATGCGAATAGTATACAGGTTGTGTAATTCGAGCATTGTGCATGGAATTACACAACTTGTATATTATTCGCATATTTACCAATTTACTAAGTCCTGGTTTCATTTGATGTTCTGCCAGTTTAGTTGGCCACGTATTCCATTATTTTGAACGTATTTCTATCAGCTCAAATTCCATTCCAGTGTACCGTTGGCTGCATAAATCAAATCCAAATCCACTTTTTACTTCATACGGAATCGTATCATTAGCATCTTTATTTCAATACAATTATGTAGTTTCTGGAAATGAATTAAGATGCACGAACACACCGGGCACTTTGGAATACCGCGTATGCCCACTAGCGATACGGTACACCACGATGATGATATATTACTCGACAATGCTTTATAAAATCACAATAAAATGTAGCACCCAATGGGCACACTTCTCTCCTAAAATAGACTATCTTACGCGGTGTAAAATTTCTGTTGTGACACGTTGTTAGAGTTTATTGTTATTCGGTCACATACCGACAATTATTATGAATCACTTTCGTTGATATTAAACCATGAGAAAGCTTTGTACCCATTTAATTATGAATCGGCTTCGTACCCAAAAAATTATGAGTAAACTTTGTACCCATCAAACTAGGAATCAGCATCGTACCCACTAAATTGTGGGTCAGATTTAAAAGCAACAGTTCATGAGTCAGTTTTTAATAAGCAATCGCAAACTTGAGTCTGATGAGAAAACTTCGGAATGACTTTAAAGTCGCATTGAACTCCAGCTTATTCAGTCACACAGTAAAAGATTAGATACAAAAATTAGTCAAGTAACTCTGGACACTAATTTTTTACTGGAACAAATCCACTTCTTGCTACATACGGGATCGTCTCATTAGCATTTTTATTTTAATACTATAATGTAGTTTCTGAAAGTGAATTAGGTTACACGAACACAGTGGGCACTTTGGAATACAGCGTATGTTCACTAGCGATACAGTACGCCACGATGATACCATCATGTTATTCGACAATGCTTTATATCATGGGTATGATTTTCCTCTCTGATGAGTATTTATAAGAATATGAAGTCACATATGCAGAAGATTGTTTCAAAATTAAGAATATGTTAAGGCTAAACTAATCTTGAACAAGTCCGTTTATAGAACGTGATTAATTACAGGAAGAATTTTCATGAGCCTTCAATTCTGTTTTAGACGTTCAATAATGCCACAAGAATTCAAGTTTTTGAACTTCAGTTGGTGAGAATCTTTTTGATTGATCAGGAACGAAATTAAGAAAAGACGAACATAAAGAATTCCACGCTGGTCACCGTGATAGAGCAGCCTGTAGTCCACATTGAAAGTTCAATGTGGTCATTATTTAGTTTCATTATAGTTGAACACAAGGACAAACTTGTAGCTCACTAATACTTGCTTCAAAGAGGTTCTCATTTGTAATATTGTGCACCAAGTTTGAATTCGAAGAGAAGAAAGTGTTGATCGTTGCTGACTTGCATGCAGTAGTAAACTAGAGTTCTTCGACAGAAGGCTGCAGTCACAGCTGGATCATTGTTTTTAACAAATATCGAGAAATAACTTTCAATTTTAGAACCTTTCTTTTTCGTACGGTGAGCTACGTATAGTGTGATTACAAAATTTTAATCATGATCATGATAGTTCCCAGGATTGGTGAATGACTGACCAAGATGATTATCGTGAAGCCAAGCTAGTGCCGTTAGTCTAAAGTATTTAAGTTCACTATAGATACAAAAGAAAATGTGGTATCTACCGCTCTACTCATAGGTACTCAAGGTTCCGTTTTTATTGTAAGCAGCTCGTTTCATGCCTGTGCCAAGCCTTGTCACCGGCTTGTATTTACGTACGCAGTAATTATTAAACAGTCTCCCGTGCATCAAAAACTTCATTGACGTGTATCGAATTGTTTTAGTCAGGTGTCAAAAAATAGATCCCGTTTCGCCACGCATTTCGCCGAACAATGACTGCACCTCAATTGCTTCTATCTGCAAGGGTTTTGGTTTATTGCTGTTACCCTTTCGGCAGATTGTTACGTTCATTTCCCCACACACAACTGTGTACTCCTCTCGCTGTTCAGCTGTCGCACGCAGCATCACAGGCTCACCTGTTTTAAACATCTCAATTGGATTTTGTATTGGGGATTTCCCAGGGTATAGCAGGACGTGTATAAATTATAAGTGTATGAATTTTTATTATTCTCTCAGTTTTAATGATAAAATTTTCATTTTGTAGTTGGAGTTGAAAAATATATCATATTATAAAGCATATTGAAGAGAATGAAATTCTGAACATTTTGATTTGTCAATAAAATTATTTTATGGAAATGTATTTATGGCTATTCTTAGAGGTTCCATGCATTGAATTCAAAATTATATTTGTTCAGGAGTATTGTACTTATTCTACTGAATTTTTCCCAGAATACCTGACTGTTTCCTGAGTGTTAATAAGAGTGCAGTAAAGGGCTTGACAATACAAGAAGAGAGAAAAAGGAGGTTATGAAAGGGTAGGGTCGCTCAGTAAAGTTAAATATATTTCTAAAATATCGTAAGAATGCAATCAATCTGACAAATTTTCGACTACCTCCGGCGGTTCTGTAACCCAACACCCAATATCTACGAAAGACGACTGTACATATGAATGCATAGAAAGTGTCTCGTAAAGTCTGTAGCAAGTGTTCAGTATTTAAAAAAGTACAAGTATTTACAAAAGTGTTTGGCAGGTGTCCAAAAATTTCTAATTTAAGAGTAAGTTGGAGCATTTATGCAGCGTACTCTAAATGCGACCAAATCTTTGTACCAGTTTCTACCCAGCCGAGATTTTAGCTTTTATCTCACTCAGATTCAAGCTACGATCAAGTTGAGCTCCGAGTGATACGCTCGCAGTTAAAAACGACCTCAGCTTACACAGCCAGTCCAGGATCACCAAAGATGGTCACTGCGCCACTGATCGCCGTGAGTGCTGCGTTCCTCATGGCGGCCGCGGGCGCAGAAGACTTGATGGACGTAGCCATCCCCACCAAGATTGGTGGCATAGTCTATCTCGTCATCAAAGGCTACACATTCGACATGAACGGCGAGAAATTCGAGCAGATGCGCAGTGGTTCTGCCTGTGAGTTGTCACTTGAATATTTCTTAACTCTATTCCCTAAAAAGGCTTAAGACAACTAAGCTGGTTCATTTTCAAAAGCCACCGAAAGAATTCCTGCGTGTTTTTTCGAACATTTCTTTGAACCCTCTATTACGAGCTCAAGAAATCCTTCCATAAAATAACGAAGAGTTCATATCATCTGTAAATTAAACCAATCTGTAAATCACTTAATGAGATGTCAGTATTGTTTGATGATTATTATTTTATAAGACAGTTTAGTCTCCCTTAGCATGGAGTTGAGGGAACGCGGAATCTATGCACAAGGTGCACAGAAACAGGAAGCTAAGAAAGAATTTCACGAAACAAGAAAAAGTTGAGGAAAAAAGTAGTAGGTGCTGAAAACAGGACAGCAGTGAACCGAAAAAAGATGGTCCGTAACAAAACAAAAACCTATTCTATTTCAACAAAAAGGAAGCCTACCTAACCTTCAGCTCGGACCCTCACACGGTTCCCCTGAGAGGGTATTGTTTGATATACTATTGCTTAAGTGTTAGTATTACGTTATCATTTTACTTGCATTATTAACCGTATTAACAATTATTAATACGGTTAATAATGCAAAACAATTGCTGACGGATTATTATGAGTAAACTTTGTACCCATCAAACTAGGAATCAGCATCGTACCCACTAAATTGTGGGTCAGATTTAAACGCAACAGTTCACGAGTCAGTTTTTAATAAGGATTAAAAGGATTAAAAGGATTAAAAAAGGATTAAAATCATCTTAATAACAATAATATTCATAGCTTTAGTTTAAGACCATCTGATACATTTTAAGGATCTTTTCAAAAGGCGTTAATTTATTTGTTTTTTGCCATTGATCCATTAATTAACTTTCCTCAGCTTCAACTTGTCGAAGATTTAAATTGACCTAGACATTAACCTCGATCTTCTAATGATTTTAAATTGAACTTTACCGCATGAAAATTTTTATTATTTAATGAATCAAAGCTGACCATATATACTTAATCCATCCTAACACGATATATCTCAACTACGCCGTGTCTGCGCTATTTTATTCAAAGAAAACAATCAATGATAATAACATATATTCAACAAAAAGTCTCTAAAGGCCTGGAGGTGCAGATACTGATGGTGCATTTTAAATCGTCATCCTGTGCTGTACTTAATTTTTTAATTGCGTTATAAAGGCAGCAGTCTTTGACTGGTCAATAATGCACAGGGGTACCGCAATGCTGCGGAGGAGAGGCAAAATGACGCAAAACGATACTAAAGGAAATGGTTGAAAAATCAATGACACATTGATGATAGTGTTTTAATTTATGTTTTGAAGGAAATCAAACGATTTTTTTTTAAAACGATAGCAGATAAGGTACAGTGTATGTCATATTAAATGTTTTTACTTATTAAGAAGTTTAACCTTGAATAGAAATGATGAAAAGTACTGAGTTTGTTGCTGAGTTATACAATGGGCCAAAAAATATAAAGCGTAATGTACCGAAGAATTACATTTTCATTAATAAAGTAAGTAACTTTATTTTTTTTTCGTTTTTTCCACTGATATGTCAGGTTCTCTGGGTTACTCTTATAGTTGAGTGCAGTGCACATCGTCGTACGTCGGCTTGACGCCACAGAATTTTAATATCAAATTGGAAGAGCACCGGGCCAGAAACGCCCGCGTACTAGGCTTTAGCCAGAACACCCATCTCATTCTGCAGTGCGCAATACTGCTGAAAAATACAGTGTATGTACCCATATCGGCTGACGATTTCAAAATTTTAGACTGCTTTGGCACCAGATGATTTCCGGGTTTTTGAGTCTGCATGTTTTTAAGCGAAAACCTGAAAGCAGTTTCTCTATTGCAAATAGTAAATGGGTAGCAGCGTCTTTATAACCTGCACAATTTTATTTTTTATTATTGCAGTGGCATTTTCTTTTTTTCTTTCGCGATATCTTCTAGTATCTGCTATTCACTGTAGTTAGATCTTTTATATCAGAGACATAATGATGTTTATTTTTAACTGATGATAGAGCTGAACTTCGAAACGTTATCTTAATAAAAATAATTAATTTCCATTGAATTTTCTTAGTTCGTAAGTTCTAATTTTTTTAATACGATAACGTCTTACTATTTTCACTCACAGCTTAATGGATTACGTCACCGCCCATTCCGGCTACCCCACTGATGGAGGGTTGTTCTCGAAATGAGTATAAATAACAACCCTGAAGTAATGAATCCTGCCCACAAAAGAGAGAAATTAATTGTTGGTAGGCATATCACTGTTCTAAATTAATTCATTGAAGGATGAAGAGAGATAGATATCGAAAGAGTTTGGTACTCAGATATGTACAGGGATTATAAAAGATGGCGATCGGAACGTATAAATAAGCGTGTAAGTCAGATTGCAACCGATTTATCAGACAAAAGCGTTCGTTCAAGTAGCCCATTGCTTCATAAATTTGAAAAACTCTTACACGCATGGATCATGAGTTAAAAAGAAGCATTTCTTTCAGTGCCATGTGCGTATTTCAAAGGATAGCAAATTCATTATCCACCGGCATGATAGCCCAAAGTGATGAACGTAGCAATGCCTCTCGAGTAGAGTATAAGTAGAGGATAGCTCACTGCAAGTAGACAGCCTCAGAAATTTAAGAAGAGAAAATTAAAAACGTCAAAAGGTAAGGCTGCTAGCACCGATTGCAAACCTATAAACATCCATTTGAAATACCCTTTTTTGAAGTAATTAGAGAGCATGAATATTGTTTACATAAGAGTACCATGTATACTAAACAGGCCTATTCAGGAAAAAGCTTCCAACTCTAATCGTTGCCGTCAGGTGACAAAGCCAGCAACGATCGTCGGACTCGAATGTTGTGAGGCGACGCTGACGGCGCCGCCTTCAAATTAATACCATTTCCGGAGTACGAGGCAACCGAAAAGCTCAGGAAAAATGCGTTAAAGAGCAATTACCTAGTTGTTTTGTGGTGAGGTATTAGAAAAGATTTGGTCAGAAATGCTGAATTTTGATTTTAAAACATAATTTAACCCTTAGATAATAAATCTTTGCTTATTGTTGCTGTCGCTTCTGGCCACCTTCACCAGTACAAAGAGCTTGAAGTGATCTCGTTGCGATATTCGGGGTAGGACACTTTATTTTACTCTTTCCACCACTACACAATTACATTTATTTCCCAAGTATGGACTGTTTAGAGCTGATAGAAATAGCATGTTTCTTGGATATATATACTTTACTGTATCCATTATTAGTTATGTGTAGTTCATTAATCATATTCCTTTGCCTAAATGGAGAGCTCTCAGGCTTTCGGCATTTTGAGAATCTTTGGCGACGATCACTCTGCTGAAGCTGCTGTTCACTGGCTGTACTCATCGTCGTAGTTGTGTCGTTCAGACTCTTCTTCAACTTAGGGTTGAACGTCATTTATTCACTAAATAAGAGATTGTTGTCCTTAAGGGCGGAACACTGATCATTTGGAAACGTTTAGAGCGCTGAGTTCTAAACGTTTTGCTTGGGTATGCTTTCGCCTCTTCACAAGCTGGTGCTCCTAAATCATGATATTTCTGCTATTTTTAATTATGTAACGAACATTTGATGTCACCCAGTTTTTTGAGTTCTGTAGTCGATTGTATGATATGATTTACAATAAATGTTGTTTTACTACGCATTTTATTTTGCGTTCGACTTTATCCATTCTTCAGTAAAAGTTTCAAATCTTAAAAATGTATTGAAATGTATTTAATTAGTGGGACTGAAATTTTTTGTTACGTTACGAATAATTTTTTAATTCATTATGTGTGATCGATGCCGCCATGTTCCGTACACAAAATGAGCAGGTGCCTGTCGACTCCAGTGCTCCACTTTAGAGTGGTGCTTCATCGCAGTGTACGACGCACAGCAGTCACTTTGTACGTTCTCGCCCTTCGCTCGACCTCCAAAATCGGCCGATGGCTCCCATTTCTTCCTCCGATCACGTGAGATGAGCTAAAAAGAGCTATCTACGCCTGACATTTCATATCTACTCCTGATCACAATTTCAAAATTGAAAAAAATGTTATTTTGCATCGGGCTGACGATGAAAGTGTTCTAACTTAAGTCTACACATTAAAAAAAGATGAAATATGACGAAGACAAACACGTTCTGTCCTATCAATTTAATTAAAATTAAACGTTTTAAGTAACTGAGCTATTGACAGCGGATCTAAATTGAAGACCATGTTGCACAAAACTGTAAATCTAGGGAAATTTGTGGATTTAATTTCACTTACAGGCTGTTACTTGAGTGTGGTGTCAAAATAAGTTATATCGTTCTTTGAACGTGGTCAGATCGTATAGCTGCTTAAGCGAGATTTCTCACAGCGCGCAATTCCAGCTGAGGGTAAACGCAGTATAACAATGATATGCCACTTCCTGAAAAACCCTGACAGCTATGGGAGAGCAAAATCTTGTGGCAGACCATAAAAATTGACCATTGAGTAGGAGAATCCGTAGGGTTGTCGTCAAAATAGTAGACGATCTTTGACACCACTTAAACCGATTGCAGCGTAATTACTTTTAGGAGACAGCTGAGAAAAAGAAGTTTGAAAATTCAAAAAATCTACGAGGGCTTTGTCTGTTTCCACGTCACAAAAAAAGACTGCTCAGTGTTGGCTTAGCAACAAACTCCGGATGCTAAAAAGTGGATATGTGATTTGTTCTCTGTTGAGAAAAAAAATTAACCTAATAATATGCTCCTGGTGGCATCGAGCGTACTATACCTCGACAAAGAGAAAATCCTCTGAAATGTTTCCTGCTCGGCACAATGGTGAAGGTTCAGTCATGGTGTGGGGCGCCTATTCCTCTAAAGGTACGAGTACAATGGAACTTCAGTTTATGGAGAGACGCCAAATAGCAAGTGATTATGTTGGCATGTTGCAGAAGCTTCCTCTACGACGAAAGTGCCTCATTTGTGTGCGGATGGAGCATTCGTCTAACCGGATTACGGAGCGATCCACTAAGTCCGTCCGACAAGGACTTTCCTTCAATTAATGATAACGATGTTCCTCTCTCCCGTCATCCGTCCTGTTTTCCAGATTCGAATTCGATAGAAAACGTCTGGGGATGGATGGTTGGGAGTAACCATCATTTGAAGAATTTTCGCATAGAATTTTTGAGGTTATGAACAAAATGAAGGAATGACTCATCACTATATCCTCATTTTGTTGACTTCCACATAAATGCAAAAAAGATTCCTATATTCATTTACTGGCATTTCATTTTTGACCAGCTGTCAAGCAGTTCAGTAAATTAAAACGTGAATTTACAATTTAATTGATTAGACAGCAATGTTTGGTATTATACGTCATTCAGCTTTATCAATGACTATAACTTCAGTTAGAAGACTTGCAATGTATGCTTTTGCAGTATATTTTTTCTATTTTTAAACTAGTTCTAAACTTATGATCAGGCTATTACCCCAAGCTCTGAACGCAACACATTTTCCGAAATTGACGTACAACGGGCATGGGCAAAAAATTTTAAAATTCTGTCAATTCCTACTACAAGATGGTTTTTATGAAAATGTAAAAGAAAAATTAGATAATTTCTTTTCATATTGGTGTAACACACAGAGTACTACGAGGAAGGACCTGCTTAGCTGATTTCTTGACAGTGATAACGTAGGCCATCGAATTTTCATAATAAGTTCATATTTTCCAGAAAACCATACCAATTAGGTTAGAATGGTTCATGCCTGATTTTACAAAATGCTTCATTGTACTGAAAGATTCAAGTGTTGTTCCAAATACCGTAATTGAATACGTTTAATCCAGAGAATCATAATAATGTTGGTGTTACGTATTTTTTTCATTCTTCAACATAAATGTATGGAAGCACATGTCAACAACCATACTAGTTGTAGTAGAAGTAGAAGGTTAGCTTGCTGGAATCCTAGAGTCCAGGGTCATGTTGAACTTTGAAACTGATACTTATCCATTTCAGCTGCTATAAGTAAATGGTAGCTAGCGGTCAATTTTTCCAGGTCGTTGCCATAATAGCGGTCAATTTTTGTGCGTTAGTGTATAATTCTGGCACGAAGTGATTCCTCCTGTCATATGATGATCTCTGCTGGTTTAGAATTTATATTACTATGCAAGTTTTTAACTGAAGAGCAAGAAAGTTTATTTTTTCATGAAAATACAACTTTTTTCAGCTGGTAATGTATAAAAATACAAAAGCTCAGTTTTGTACGGGATGACATTAACTTGAGTGAAATTTTTCTGAAGTTCTTGTTGACCAGCTGTAGGTTATCTCGTATTGATTGAGAGCAGCAGCATTTTTTACATCACAAAAGATCACCTTTGAGTTGTCTCTGAATAGCGCATTTATTTACATGTACAATTTCAACACGCGATAGCATGTCGTTTCATTATAGTATTTGAACGTTTCTTCGAGAAAGGATGAGGTATGGAGTGAAACTTTATAACAATTCTAAAACTCAATTCTACTTAGCTGAAACTACGTTGTTATTCTGGTCATATATCATTACAATATTTACTATTTAGTTATTTTTTCGTAAATTCCAGAAAAACGTTTGGAAAAGTTTATATACATAAACATGCACTATAAATTAACCCCAACAGATATTATCTGGCAGAATCTTGCGTTGCGAGCCGGGTATGTTATGACTGTTGTGTTGCGAGCCGGGTATGACTGTTGTTCTCTAAAACAATTTTCCCTTTCACCACGCAAATAACAATGTACGCTAACAGTTCAATCAGCATTGAAAACAAGATGTAGCCAGATACTCGTACATTAGTACGGAAGGTAGTTTAGAAATTTTGCGCATGTGCATCACAGAATATAATTTCATTTTTTTCATAGAGTAGAAACAATTAGTGTGAAGCATCTCTTAATAATGGAAATTGGCATCTTCACTCCTGTTCTTCGCTAACTCATTCAATTGTCATCTCAGATTGGTTTAGCTTGTACATACATACATACATGCATACATATACCAGGCTTCTCCTCTCAGTGGGAGGGTAGCCGACAGCTGGCCACAATCATCACTCTTAGCACTAGGAGGCGGGAGAGGCAGCACCGGCCTCACCAGACTGCCAGGATCAGCAGCAGCCCAGCACAAGCACCTTCCACTGTCAGGCTCGACAGCCATAGCTGGTTTACCCCGACCGCTTCATTGAGTGCAGCCCCTCCCCCCGTACAGGATAGGTCAACCCCATCACACGCGTGCAACTTCCAGTACCGCGTTAAAAATAAAATTACCTTCTTACACACTGCCCCCCTCACTTCTGTCCGCAGTCATCCCTCTCGCCTCGTCCACAGTCAGACCCCTCTCATACAAAGCACGTTTTGTTTGTACAAAAGTAAAAAATCAGGTTGTTTTGGCACCCAGGAAAATTTGTTTCCACGCATCGCCTCTGGACTCGAGGCTGCAAGATAGTTAAAATTAATGGCCTACTTTTGCTACGAATATCAATTACCGCTGGAAGAGTAGCCGACGCGTGCTTTCATACACAACTTTTAGCAAGTTTAAAAATGAATGTTTAAGTGACATAAAAGTCTCGGAAGTGGATAATCTCAACTAACAAGTTCCAGCCCTTTACGTCCAGTGCTTTCAACCTTTTTTAACTACGAAGAACTAGTGGAAAGCTGTTCGTGGGAATTACTGTTCAATAATAATTTCATTTACCTACTCCTTTGCCTTGAACACTTTTCCGCTAAGTTTTCAGAAGCTAATTAATGATCGCTTCAACGAATATAGGATCTGAGGGCGGAAAATGAGTGTCTATGTTAAAGACGATAGGAAAACATCTGGGCTTATATCCTTCCTTATTGTAGAATAACGGCACAACTTTTATGCTTGCGTTTTATTCGACGTCCAGTTTATAGAATGTTCAGTGCATTCATTTGCGCCCCATTACCGGAGGCATCGGAGGTCACAAATTGGGTACTTTATGCGTGTGTCTTCGCTCTCCAGCCTTCAAGCTGGCGGCCGACGGACTGTACTACCACTTCATGCCGGGATTCGTCTCTTACCACAACTCCGTGCGTCAGTGCACCGCCTTGGGGTCGCGAATCGGAGTAGCACGAACCTCCCTCACCCTCGAAATTATGCGAACGCTGCACAGTGAGTACCAACCGTCTTCTCAGCCTCCCCTGTTTGCATGCAGCCAATAATCTTCTGGCTCGCACTCTAGCCATGAATCCAATGACTTTCACACCAGCCAAGATTCTAATAGGCCCCTCAGCTGCCAAAAATCTAATGGCGTACACTGCAACAAAGAATCTAATAGCCAGTGGTGCGACCAAAATTTTCATGGCTTCCACAGCAATTGAGAATTTAACAGCTTGCACTTTGGTTTAAAGTTTAATGGCTTGCACAGGAGCGTAGACTTTAATTGCTTGCCCTGCAGCCAAGCGAAGAATTACATGTGCAGGCAAAAAACTTTGCACTAACAGCTTAACCGAAAATCTTGATGTTTACTTGCCATGTAAACATTTTTCTATGATGATGACATTTAAATGAGAATATTTGCTTGAAAAGGTTCTTTGAAATAATCTCTTCACAATAATCAAGCTAAGTATTCTTTGGCTGTCAAATGTCAACAAAGAAACTCGTCGGTTAATGTTTAGTGTACATGATCTTACAGTCTTCTGAGATTTATTATATGTCAATGTCTGAGATGCAAATCGTAAAAACACTTTAAAAAAATATTTTACTCGGCCTTTAGGCTAATATTCTTCCTCAATCGGTGTCGTCGTTGTGGTACACCCGTCTTCGAAAGTCCGTCTGTCGACTTGGCTATGCAACGTACGTGCTGTTATGTTTCTGGTTAAAATTTTCAGGCCTTCAAAAACAATTTGAGCATTATACATCAGGCTGCTCTGCTGAGTTTCCAGATGGCCAGCGTTCAAATTTTATTTGAAGAAGTTCAAACTTTGAAAAGTAGAAATTCAAAGCCATGTTTCCAGAAGAACTTTCGCTAGTGGGTTCATCACTAGGACGACACAAACATGGTTGGAAAATGGCATCTCCAATATTTGGTTACCATGTCCATCTTGATTTAGCCCCACCAGACCGCAGTACTTATTTTTGGCTAGCTTTCGCATCTGCCGCTACACTGCTGGGCCTAATTTGCGGAACTTTGCCTGGTAGGTGGAAAAAATGTCACAAACCAAAAATAACCAACCAATGGTGGTCAAACATCATGATCAGCTATAGCAAATTTATACCTCCACGGGTTTGAATTGAGTTTGTGTGGTTTAACTTTCAACAGCTCGGTTCAGGGTCTCAGGCCTTGTAGGGTTAAATATGCAATGAAAACAATTTACATGTAACAAATTCACGTCAGTAATCTAAAAAACTCAAATTTGAAATTTCGTGACTGAAATGATCTGCTCATAAAATAATTGCTACATCTGAAATGAACCACGTACAAATATTTTGATATTTTCGAGTAAAACTCAAATGTACAAGACGGTCAGACGCAGTAAGTATCATTTCCCCACAATTTAAGAATCACGCAATCATATCTTTTTTCGTGATTTGTATTGGAAATATAAATGCATGAACCACAAGCCTTATGACCTGGGAATATGAGTACAAGAACCAAATTCTAAGGTCACGTACGTCGACATGATGATCGTTTTGATGTTGTCGGAAATAGCATACGGCGATAAAGCATTGTTTTCCTAAGTCGTGAAGGTTACAAATGCTTGAAGATCCAGCCTCTAGTGTTCAAGTGGCGGAGTATCTCGGGGGTGAAACAATTCGATAAAACAGAGGTTAACGTCTCAGGTCTTCCAGATCAGTCATTACAAATTGTATCTCTACGCTTAAATCCTAATAGCTCAGTGCTAATATAATAATTTGAAATTTTTACACTTTAATAAGCAAACCAGCGACAAGCCCAATTAACTTTAAAAAATATTGCATCAGAAAAAGACCTGATGATCGATTCATTGGACCTCTAACAGTTCAAAACTTTCTTGCACTTTCTTGCACCTCTCCAATTGAAATTTCATGTTCCTAATGAGGAGTTGCTTCCTACCTCGTGCGAAAGAGGTTAGGCCTAAGTCTTTGATTGCACTTAAATTGCAGTGGTATACTGACATACTCCTTCTTACCTTACGTCGAGAATGACACTGTTGGATTGGCCTTAATTATTCTTCTTTTAAGCCTGGTTAGAAAACGAGGCATAGGAATTTATCTTTTCTTGGTGCGTGAGTCGCTCTGCCATCTTGGCCCGATTCATCAATCGTATTCAAATATTGTAAACTGTCTGCATAGGATGCAGGAGGAACTTTGCACCAAAAGTTGGGCTAGGGCCAGCACGATGAAGTTGTGGTGGTCTCAACAAGCTGTGCGCGAACACCACCACACCAGCTTAAACTTACAATTTTAAACAACCAACTTAGTTCTTTTCCGTTGTCAATAGTTAACAGATAGTTTTCAAGGTAAGTTATTTCAATTTATCATTAATTCAGCTTTGTAATTCATTTCATGTCTTTTCAGGTATATTTATTTTGCTGAAGATGAGCGAATGCTCGAAACGTTCAATTTTATTGTTTTACTAGCGATTTTTTAATTCGAGTAAACATTTTACACGATATTTTGAGTTCTCTCCATTTTACTCAAGTTGAGTGACCATAAGTTCTGACATATTCTAATAAAATCAAAATTTTTATTTTTCAGGTCATACATACCTTTGTCGTCAGTCACGATGCAGAAGTTTTTTCTGATCAGTGCGTTGGTGATCAGTTGAATGATAAATTAAGCTCTAACTCCTTCTGGTCTACCACTTGGTGATCAGTTTAATGATAAACTAAATATAAACTCTTCCTCGCCCATCCAGTTGAGAATGGAGAATCGTCAGCCTGGATCGGCCTGTTCCAGACACAGATGAAAAACGATCTTCACTGGCAGGTGGACGGATCTCTCTTCAACACCAGTTTTCTGACGAGCGACGACCAGACCCTGGCTAAAGTGCCGGGCGACACTGCTTACTTCTTCTCTTCTGGCGCCCTCAAGTACTCGACTTCCCCGTCTACCGATGTATACGGGGTCATCTGTCAAGCCAATTACTTTGGTGCTTTTTGGTAGTGTCATTTATACAAGGAGGTAGTGATGCTCTGCTGCAACCAAATCAACCACCGTATTGGAACAATTAATTAAGCGTATCCAGCTAATGAAAAAAAATTCATTGTACCCAACTCGGGCTTCATAGCGTTGTCCACCATGATCTGAAAAGTAAGATTAACTAGAAAAATGAGTTTTACTGTCAGTAAAAAAACGCCTCAAGATGCCGGGGTTTCACTCGGTTGAAGTTCGTTTTTATAATTCACTCATAAATGGAAATGCGTCTTACCAAACCGCCTCATCGGAAGCCGACTATGATTTACTTAGGTGCCGTTACTGTTATTCACTATATATGACAGTTTGACTGAGAAAAATTAGTGAATTTGGACTGATTTGTTAATCTGCGATGTGTTTTTAAACAGAAAGTTCTATGCAAGTAATGAAAACATTTCTTTCGGAACCGGGTGCGCTCATTCAGCATAGTTATATAGGACGGTGGTCACCGATTAGCTGCAGTCAAGAAGAAATCTCAAGTGTTAAAGTGAGATCATTACGAGATCACGTAGACGGTGCGTGAGATGAGCAAAGATTGAAGCAACATCGCACCCGAATTCAGTATTGGGTTAGTTAAAAGCAGTATTTAACCATGCACTTCAACTATGTCATATAATATCTATAATGAACTACGTAATAACTCAGAGACGTACGATGCACTCACCCACTCTGATCACTCGCGTGTTGAGGTAATTGACCATTTTAAAGCAAATGTACGCTATTAACACAGGAAACACAGCATACACTTTTGGGTGCACGGTTAGTCGTCTCAACTTGCAGCACGTTTTTCACTGACTGTAAATATTAAGGAATCCGCACATTTAACTCGTGTGAAACATAGTTACTTGAATCAAAATGTTAATAATTGAGAAAAATTGTTATGATTTGTTCATATTGCGTATAGAGTACGAGACACGAACAATATTACTCCAGATACTTTCAGAAACAGAACACACTCTGCCTCCAACTGCAACTGACAGAACGACTTGCAACTATGGTACTGTTAATGCAAACGCAACACAGCTGTAAAATTCTCAGAAAATATTAAAGTGTTAAGCGCTGTCCGAAAAATGGCAAGATCTTCGATTTGAATATTTCGTAAAATGAATTTTCACCATTGCAAGAATCTGACAACAACGCAGGCGGCAATCAGCTGAAGTTCAATGTTCTCAATACCACACGGCTCGGTTTGGAAGCCGCTGCAAAGATAACGGCGGTCTTCTCAATCCTGTCTTAGATTGACATCGATCGGTCGTAAATATATTGCATAACACCAAAAAATAATCAAAAGATCTCATGAAATTAATTAGTTGTAATTCACTAACAATAAAAGCTCATGCTCTATTGTGACTATAACAAGTCGTATTTGACACGCCCTCACCCAGCTTCCCTCAGCCCGCTGTGCTGCAGAGAATTGAGCCTCTTACCTTCCATGTTGCTGATGTACAGTGTGATGTGGTGCACAGGTGTGGTGCCAGTAGTGGTGCACAGGTGTGGTGCCGGTAGTGGTGTGCATTTGTAGTGCCGGTAGGGGTGCACAGGTGTGGTGCCGGTAGTGGTGCACAGGTGTGGTGCTGGTAGTGGTGCGCAGGTGTGGTGCACAGGTGTGGTGCCGGTAGTGGTGCACAGGTGTGGTGCTTGTAGTGGTGCACAGGTGTGGTGCACAGGTGTGGTGCCGGTAGTGGTGCACAGGTGTGGTGCACAGGTGTGGTGCCGGTAGTGGTGCGCAGGTGCGGTGCCGGTAGTGGTGCACAGTTGTGGTGCCGGTAGTGGTGCACAGGTGTGGTGCCGGTAGTGGTGCACAGATGTGGTGCCTGTAGTGGTGCGCAGGTGTGGTGCCGGTAGTGGTGCACAGGTGTGGTGCGCAGGTGTGGTGCTGGTAGTGGTGCGCAGGTGTGGTGCTGGTAGTGGTGCGCAGGAATGGTGCCGGTAGTGGTGCACAGGTGTGGTGCCTGTAGAGATGCACAGGTGTGGTGCCTGTAGTGGTGCACAGGGGTGGTGCTGGTAGTGGTGCGCAGGTGTGGTGCTGGTAGTGGTGCACAGGTGTGGTGCTGGTAGTGGTGCACAGGTGTGGTGCTGGTAGTGCTGCACAGGTGTAGTGCCGGTAGGGGTGCGCAGGTGCGGTGTCCGTAGTGGTGCGCAGGTGTGGTGCTGGTAGTGGTGCTCAGGTGTGGTGCTGGTAGGGGTGCACAGGTGTGGTGCTGGAAGTGGTACACAGGTGTGGTGCTGGTAGTGCTGCGCAGGTGTAGTGCCGGTAGTGGTGCACAGGTGCGGTGTCCGTAGTGGTGCGCAGGTGTGGTGCTGGTAGTGCTGCGCAGGTGTGGTACTTTTAGTGCTGCGCAGGTGTGGTGCTGGTTGTGGTGCGCAGGTGTGGTACTGGAAGTGGTGTGCAGGTGTGGTGCCGGTAGTGCTGCGCAGGTGTGGTGCCGGTAGTGCTGCGCAGATGTGGTGCTGGTAGTGCTGCGCAGGTGTGGTGCTGGTAGTGGTGCGCAGGTGTGGTGCTGTTAGGGGTGCGCAGGTGTGATGCTGGTAGTGCTGCGCAGGTGTGGTGCTGGTTGTGGTGCACAGGTGCGGTGTCCGTAGTGGTGCGCAGGTGTGGTGCTGGTAGTGCTGCGCAGGTGTGGTGCCGGTAGTGGGGGACAGGTGTGGTGCTGGTAGTGCTGCGCAGGTGTAGTGCCGGTAGTGGTGCACAGGTGTGGTGCTGGTAGTGGTGCACAGGTGTGGTGCTGGTAGTGGTGCACAGATGTGGTGCCGGTAGTGGTGCACAGGTGTGGTGCTGGTAGTGGTGCGCAGGTGTGGTGCTGGTAGTTGTGCACAGGAGTGGTGCTGGTAGTGGTGCACAGGTGTAGTGCCGGTAGTGGTGCACAGGTGTAGTGCCGGTAGTGGGGCACAGGTGTGGTGCTGGTAGTGCTGCACAGGTGTAGTGCCGGTAGTGGTGCACATGTCACGAGATGTGTTCCCTTCACCTCCTTGTTAACAATTCATTAACAAGAAGATCAGGTTCTCGGAATAGAGGAATGGCACACCTCCAGGCTATATACACAACACAAATTAAATGAATTATCATCGGCAATTACAGCACATATACTAAAATAAAGGTACTCACCGGGTATCGCTGACCCACTTACGCAGCGCATTTTCTGGGCGCCCTCCGTTGCATTACGATGGATTGCTTCGAATATTGTGGGGCATGATACACAGGGTGAATTATGCTTACATTTATAATTCCCAGCTATACGTGATACAAACATCAATGAACGCACACACAATGATTGGTGTTAGGAACAATTCCAATTAAGTAATGAAAGCAAATAGCATACGTCAAATGACCTACTGCACATAATTACACAGAAATTTGGCTGGCCAGCCTTTAACCGCAGATTGCTTATGCATCCAAACACAACACAATAATGATTACAATATCTCAGCGCCCCCAGCAGCCCAGTAGGCGAAGGTCACTTCAACCACAAAATTCGTCCGCTACTCGCTTCAGTTCAAAGGCCTGTTTTATACACTGTTCAGAAAATGTCTAGTGAGGACGTTATTTTGCTCATTTCGTTTCAGCCTGTTTACACGTTGATTCCCTTCATTCGAGCTGATCAATCCTCAGGTGTGTGACTGAATTACCGTCCCGCCTGTCAAAGATAAAAATTTAACTTGTTACTTTTTAAGCGCATCAGTGTGTGAATGACAATGAATTATCGCAATATTTATCTCAACACTATCTTTACTCTTTCTTTTTTTTTTAAAAATGCAACTCTTACCCTCCCTTCTAGTGCAGCATCTCCTTGTTCCATCAATAACTCCCACGGTGGGTTATGTTTTGATAAATTTCCCCTTTGTGAACGTGGTGACGAGAACACGTAAAATTTCTGCAAGTGAAACGAGAATGTGTTAAATTCTGGATTACATTATAGCGTGAAACTTAGTATAATTTTCAATATAGCCACTTTTCTTATTATTGCATTAAGCACGCTTGTTATTGTGAACACACCCCGCGTTTCTTGGTTGCACCTCACGTTACGGTTACGCCGGTCGAACTGTCCATTGTTCCTCCGACGTCTTGAGCCCTGGCGCATTCTCTTCGAGGGTTGAGAACTCTCACCTTCGGCCTATGAGAATCTTAGGAGCCTCGGAGTGCCCGCCTACCTCTTTTCTAATTGGTAGTGCCGCCGCTCGCTTTTATTCCTTTCTTAGCATTATTTTTCTTCTCACGCTCAGCTCCTTCGAACCGACCGTTGGTTTGCCGACTCTCTCGGTCTGAGTGTTTCGATTTATCTTTGACTACAAGGCGACTTTGTTCGCGCTTGGGTAGGCCTCTTTCGACCGTATCGAGTTTCCCAAGGCTCGCTCGCATAACCACAACATAAGCCCCTCCAGAAACAAGACACACTGTAAACATACATCGTTTGGCTCTCGCACGGCTCTCGCACCTTATCGCAGCTGAGTTGAAAGAAAACATACAGGCGTGAAAAACATACATGTTGAAGCGACATAAAACATTCATGTTGAAGCGACCCCTCTGGCTGCTGGGTTTTTCTGAGATATTTCAAGACACAACTTTTTACGCAATTACAAGAATTTTCATTTTAAATTCGCAAAAATGTGATTACAAGAATTTTCATTTTAAATTCGCAAGAATTTGGTCATTCTGAACAGATTCTCGACAGGACGGCCCTCCTAGAGTTAAAAAAAAATTGGCCTGACAATTTTTTTTTTTTTTTTATTAAATCGCTTTCAGCTATTTATTGAATAATAAGTACTACGGTATGCAGCCCATATAAGACACACATGGTAAATTCTACTTAAGCACATTATCATCTAAACATTGTTCCGCAGAAACAGGGTACCTTACAATTAACACTACAATCATTACTATCAGCCACAGCGTGATATATTGTGTCGTATTCTTCTAACCGATTGTGTCTGTTTTTTCCCGCCGAAGTAAAGTGCGTACTAAACACTTGAGTACTTAACCCTAATAACATTCACAAAATTTCACGGGCATCTTTCCCACTCCTCAGACATCCTAAAGTATCGATGATTTTACTCTCCATAGGTTTCAATTCCCGCTTGCATATTCTGTTGTCCAAGTTCTTGACGTTGCTGTTGACTATTCGATGTCGATTCCTTTGGTATCGTTGACGCATTTGCTCTCTTTCCATGCTTCTCTTCTGCCATTTCAATAGCTTCACACACGCGTTGAAGATGGGTACTTAATTTCAGGAGGAAGTGTTGCGAGCCCCAAATCCAGACTCGTATGAAATTTCTATACACCACACTAACTTCACGATTCCATTCTGTAAGATGTATCATTATCACGATTCAAATTACCACCAAATCATGTTAAGTGCAATGTTTCACATATATTTTATGAGGTTTATTCAACTCAGTTTTTTAATCGCCAGATTACTCATGAACGTCGATTCGTTGATCAGACAAATCGATACGTCAGTAAGTTATATTGATCTGGCGGAATATACGAGTCGAATCGTCGATAATTTCCTTCACTGCAGTTTCCCTTCGCGATAGGGTTCTGTATCCTACGAAGTAATCCTGAAGAGTCCGAGGTATATCCGGCGGTGGTATCCTGTATGCGCGATGGAATCCAGTGGAACTCCTCTTGGTATTCCTCGATTTCGACGTAGAATCTCAGTATTCCTTGACATCGACGTAGAAACTCTGGCAGACACCAGCTTATATTTTTATTTTCTCCTAGTAACCACTATTATTAGTGCGAGAATTCCATGGGTTCATATTCCTTGAAGACCGTACGTATCATTCAAAGGCTATCCGACGTATCTCTTTTAATTTTTATTTCACGTATAAATAGAGATGCCTAAAATGCGGCTTCAATATTCCAATGTGATAATTTGCCTAGTCAAAATTCACAGGAACTTGCATTCGAATTTCAGGAATGCCTCACCAAGCATACATGTCACGACGCAAATTCCGAAATACTTAAGTAAATATCAACACTCAAGCACATAAAAGCATTGTTATTGTTTTATTTGAGTGCCCACTGTATAAAAGCATTTTTAAACGCTAGTACATCTCGGCACCCAATAATATCTCATGCTTTAATTTAGTTTTTCTTCCTTCCTCACGATGATGCTGCGTCGTTCTGTGGTGTTTTCCACTTCGAAGCATGAGTGCTAATTAGTCAAGAACTCCTTCCTGCTCTAGCTTGTTAGTGGCCCGTTGGCTCAGCTACAACTCAACCACAAGCGGCTCCGAGGTAATTACTTGTGTGTCCAGCGTCCTTCGGCATTCTTCAGAACAGGGTGCAAAATTTCCAGCTGTGCATACATCTTTCGTCGTTTCCCACGGCAACGCTTGAGTTTGGGCAATCCTTTTAAACATCTCCAATACAGGTGCAATGTGTCCCCTATGTTGTGTTGTTGCTCTATCTTCTTCGTTCTTGTAAATAATTGCTAGTGTTCCACGTGATCCTTCCTTAATTTGCTGCTCATACGAGACATATTCGTGTTATGCAATTGTTCCGGCCTGTTCTGTGCTGAAGTACATACGACGCTAATCTACCAAGAAATTAATTCCTTAAGTCTGAAAAGAAATGTACTATACTTCTACAGAGGAAGAGGAGAATAATTCCTTCCGGAATACCGTGTTTACGTTATTCTTTCAGGGCAAGAGTAAGACACAGAGTCAGAAATTCAACGCTACCGTACAAAAGAATACGAAATTTTAATATGACGCTAAACTTATTTTCCCCGTTGTGAAAATGAACGGTCTAAAGGTATAGATAAAATCATCTAGCCTGAGATAACCTCCGCCTAAGAACTTCTGATGAAACTTAATTCATTCGATAGAGCTCTTTCGTATGAAGCGCGTACGCTTCACGAGAAGCTGGCGAGAATATAAGCATCCTACAAAGGAAACAAAGTACTCCTCTTGAGAAACACACGAAGTTAACCTAATAAACGCTCAATTTCCCTTTACTTAGCAAAAGAGGAAATGAGAATTAAGCACAGTGTAAGATTAAATCACTCAACAAGATTTTCGTCCAGACGAAATTTCTCGTGAGCAAAGACAGTTGGAGTTACATAACCTATAGCATATTCCTATTGAACGAAGCATCACACTCTAGTGAGTGAGATTAGATTTAATTACAGCTAGAGTAACACAATTCTACTAAAGAACACATTTAGATTAAAGCAATACAACGCTAAAACTCACTTCTACGCAAGAGTTTTCTTAAAATTAAACACACAAGAACACATCCCGCAAAGGCAAGTTAATGCATGATTTCAGTCCTCCGCAGTTCGTTTCTAGTTGGCGGTTCACCTACACCGAGAACGCAAGTTGTATTTTCGCTGAGTCACCGACGTAGCCTGTTCAGTCGCAGCGTTTTCTGGCATATCTTCGTCCTCGCTGTCGATAGCTTCACATCCGGCATTTGGCGGCGCCGCGGCATTCTGGTTGCAGGGGTAAGCTTCACCCCTCAAGTGTGCAATTTTCAATCTATCGAGGTGAACTCTTCTCTCGCAGTTACTATAGAGCGCCTTTATTGTGGCATTCGTCTCTGTTTTTACTGTAATCCGGTAGGGCCCGACCCAATCGGTAGGCCATGTATTTGCAACTTCCGCCTTTCCCGTTGGGTTATGCAGCAAGACGATATCGCCCACTTGGACCTGACTGTTTTTCACTCCGCGCTCCTTTAACTGCACCGATTTATCGTGTGAGGCTTTAGATTTCACCTTCACCATGTTGAACGCATTGTGGAGTCGTAAGCTTACCTCGGCACTGTAATTCTCACCTAGAGAGTAATCCATGCGAGGGGTTTTTAACCAGTCAACCACAGGAATTTCAGCGTCCCTACCAAAAAATAAATAATACGGAATTTCTTCAATGACGCTCTGGTAGCTGGTGTTCAGTGCCAGGCATGTCCAAGGAAGTGCATCAGGCCACGAAGATTGATCGTTGGAGGCAAGGTGTGATAAAACAGTCTTGATATTCTGATTTTGACGTTCGGTCATTCCGTTTGATTGGGGATGATATGCTGAAGTGTTGTAGTATTTTATTTTCAATTTTTCACACACATTTCTGAACAAAGCTGACGTGAACTCGGTGCCCCTGTCTGAGATGAGAGTCTTGGCAGTGCCGTACGTGGTAACGAACTTAGTCAACGCTTTCGTTACTTCCTCAGTGGTCTTGCTTCTGAGCGGAAACGCTGCAACATATCTGCTAAAGTGATCGACCACCGTTAGGATGTATTTGTGGCCCTCATTCGAGACAGGCATTTCGATTAAATCAACGCCTATTCTGTCCAGAGGCTTGTCAATTTCAGGGAATGAACCCATGCTAACACAAATGCGATTGTTGATCTTACGTTTCTGACATTGCATGCACGAATCGACATACTTGTTAACGTCACGCGCCATGTTAATCCAGTACCCGAATTCCATGAGCTTTTTCCACGTTTTAGCACGACCTTGGTGTGCACCAATTGTGCTATCATGCGCTAACGTTATTGCTGCTTCTCTCAGAGCGTCTGGCACCACGATCAGGTGCCTTGTTCTGTTAGGCTTTCGTTGCGTCTTCCTGAAATGCAAGATGCCTCCGTCAGTGAAGATTTCAGATTTCAGAGCGAGACTTGGTGCGTCCCCTGATTTGTCACCTTCAAGATACCTCAGAACTGGCCCCCAAACGGGATCCTTCAACTGTTCTGCTCTCACATTTTCTTTCTGCAACTTACTTTCCGCCTCTTGCACATTGGGAGTCTCATCTAACATCGTCGTGACGAACACTGTTTTAGGTGCTTCGTCGTCTGGATTTTCTTCTTCGTTGTCGTTCGCAATATTTCTCGACAATGCGTCGGGCACCACGTTCTGAGTTCCTGGCCGATAAATCACCTCAAAATCATATTGAGAGAGTGTTAGGGCCCATCTCATAATTCTGTTGTTCTTGGTATTTTTACCTTTGAACAAATATTTGAGAGCCGTGTGATCAGTAATTACAACGAATTTATTACCGTACAGGTAAGGTGAAAAGTGATTTACAGCGGCGACCACTGCTAATCCTTCCCGCTCCGTAATTGAATAACGTTTTTCAGCATCATTGAATCTTTTGCTGAAGTATCCAATCGGTTGTTCCTTACCTTCACATTTCTGTGCAAGGACCGCGCCCGAGCCCTCATTCGAGGCATCACAGCTCAAGTAATACGTCTCATTTAGAGAAGGCTTCTTCAGAACTGGAGCTTCTATCATGAGCTGCTTAAGTTTGCAGAAGGCTTGTTCGTGTTCTTCCTTCCACTGGAACCTTGCCCCCTTTTTAGTCAACGCATAAAGGGGTGCAGCTGTTGTGGCAAAGTGCGGAATGAAGCGCCGGTAGAAATTAAGCGCTGCCACGAACGAGCGCACTTTACGTGCGGTAGTCGGCCTAGGGTAACTCTGCATTGCCTCCACGTTTTTGGGGTCTGGAATAAGTCCCTCACGACTGATGTAACATCCTAGGTACTTTACTTGTTTTTGTGCAAATTTGCACTTGTCCAAGCCTATTTTTACATCGGCACATTGAAACTCGTGCAACACTTCCCTTAAATTTTCTAGGTGACTCTCAAAAGTCATAGAGTTAACGCACACGTCGTCCAAGTAAATAGCGGCGAATTTTCCAAGTTGCCTTTTCAGAACATGACAAATTACTCTCTGGTACACTGATGTTGAGCACTTAAGTCCCATAGGTAGCCTAGAGAACTCGAAGTTGCCTTGTCGAGTCTGAAATGCCGTGTATTGCTTACTTTCTTCATCTAGCTCAATTTGATGGAAGGCTGATTTTGCGTCGACAATGGAATAGTATTCTTTGCCAGCCACCTCCTCCAGTGTCCCTACAATGTGTGGAATCGGATAATGCTCGTTTATCACCCGCATGTTTACAGCTCGCAAATCAAGGCAAACTCGGTGGCCTCCTCCTGGCTTCTTTACGAGTACGAGCGGGTTTTTCCAAGCACTTGTACTCTCTTGCACAATTCCACCTTCGATCATCTCCGAGACCTTTTTATCAATAATTTCTTGGCTGGAGTACGGAATACGCCACCCTTTCGTTTGAATTGGCCTGTAATCACTCAGCAAAATTTTGTATTTCACTCCTTTTACATGGCCAATATCCATCTCGTCTGCACTAATCGTCTTGTGATATTCCTTCAACAGGTTTCTGACTTGTCCTTGTTTTTCAGCAACCAAGTGACTGAGGTCAAGCTCATCAATTTGCTGGAAGCGCTTCTCTCTGCGGTGATCTTCTGCTTCGCTATTTTCCGCATTGTTTTCTTCTGCAGTTGCATCTTCATTCGAGACTTCGTGGCATGTTGCAATTATTGCTCCTTCGGTCAGAGCGATTTCTTCGGCAAAAGGGTTAAGTACAGGCATCAAAACATACCCATTTTGTACCCTCGCAGCGGTGGCTCCGACGTACGGCGCCCACTTAATTCTAGGCTCTAAAATTACTTCCTTCCCATCAAACTTGCCATCTGCTCGGCACTTTACCATGGCTTGCGTGCGAGGCTTCACTGTAATGTCCTCAGCCAGAGTTACAGATGTTTCTTCCCTCGTCACACACAGAATTTTCGGAGAAGCGTGTCCTGGTGCTGAAAACATGTTCACGTAAGTGCCAAAGAATGATGCCCTACATTTTCCGAAGTCTAGCTTTGCGTTGACTTTGTTCATTACTTCCACTCCTATTAGCAGGTCTCCTGGGAATGCATTTTCCCGCACAACAAAACATCTCTGAACAATTTTCTGACCGTTAACTTTGATTGGCACATTAATCTTTCCCAGCACTGGTACGGGTTCCTCTCCAATTGTCTTTAATGCAGTGGATGTTCCTTTTACACTAGCATTTTTAATCCCCGCAACCACACGCTCTTTTACCAAGCATATATTTGCTCCGGTGTCAAGAAGTGCGGTAACAGGTGCACCATTCACTTGGAGTATTACACTGGGATTTATTATAGAAGCTAACGGTCTCCTATTCCGTTTTTTGGCTGTCCTGCAAACTGTTGCACCCTGCAATCAGCCCTTAGGTGCCCAAATTTTCCACAGTTTACGCACGGCGGTGGCACTGTTCTATACTGGGCTAAGTCCACTGCAGGTGCAGGTGGTGCTTCCGAATGCGGCTGTGGCTTTCTTGCGTAGTATATTTGGTGCTGCTGACTCCTAAGTCTGCCCTTTTCGCTCCAGTGGGGTGCTTCATAATTTCCTCTTCGATGATAAGGAGAGTGTCGTGTCTGTCTGTTCCTTTCTCTCCAGGGTGGCACTTCATGGCGGTACCCTCTAGGCCGTTGTGGTGAATGCCGCATCGTATGGCCGACACGTGCAGTCTCATGCTGTGGCCTCCTCTCGCTTCGCTGCGCTCTTTCTCTCTCCGGTTCCCTCTTCTCTGTCGTTTCCCTTGGCACCGGTACTATCCGTCGATTTTCCACCTCGATTGCCATGTCTCTCAGTTCTTGTACTGTCGTAGGTCGCGCATCACTTCGAAATGGTCTTGTGATGTTCTCCCTTAATCCGAGCCACATCAAATCTACAAGGATTCGTTCCGGATGTTCCAGATAATTCTCGTTGTACAGCCTTTCCAGGCGCGTCAGGTACTCTGACACTCCTTCCCGGCTTGTTTGCTTCTTGGTTACTATTTCAAACAGCGCTTGAGTTGGATGTTCGACCTGGTCGTCGTAAGAGCGCAGCCAGTTTTCTGCTTCTCGTAGGTTCGTTAGTGTATCAATTATTAAATTGCACTCCTTTGCCTCTTGTGGACCTAGGCAAAGGAAGAAGGCTTTCACCTGCTCACTGTTATTCAGATTACCCGTCAAAAACTTCAATCTTGCCATATGTTCCCCCACATTGTCGCCTCTCCTAAACTTGGCCCCAATGGCACCCACGCAACTCGTTACCACGGGCATGTTTACTGCTTCCTCTTCGGGTCGGGGTGGCGTTGCTGGCGCATTTCTGCGGTCGTTGTTCTTTCTCCCACGGGCAGGCATAGTGTTGATCTTCTCCAATTCACTTTCTCCAAAAACTCAAAATTTGCGATCACTCAAATGTTTTCCACACCTACTCACTGTAAAACTTTTACTGAAACTTTGAAATTAATCGAGTGAACACACCAGAATTTTCTCACTCAAACTTATCACTTCTATAACCACTTTCACTTTCTTGATCTATATGGCCGTGTGCTTGCTGGCTTCTCACACCGGAACACAGAAAATCGTCACTACGAGACATGTAACTCTACTGAATTTCTGTACGTTTTGCACACATGAAATAACAAACGCAAAAAAATACAATGCAACTGCTATACTACACTCGCAAAATATTACAAAGCGATCGGGTTGATCTCACCAAATTGAGATGTCACGAGATGTGTTCCCTTCACCTCCTTGTTAACAATTCATTAACAAGAAGATCAGGTTCTCGGAATAGAGGAATGGCACACCTCCAGGCTATATACACAACACAAATTAAATGAATTATCATCGGCAATTACAGCACATATACTAAAATAAAGGTACTCACCGGGTATCGCTGACCCACTTACGCAGCGCATTTTCTGGGCGCCCTCCGTTGCATTACGATGGATTGCTTCGAATATTGTGGGGCATGATACACAGGGTGAATTATGCTTACATTTATAATTCCCAGCTATACGTGATACAAACATCAATGAACGCACACACAATGATTGGTGTTAGGAACAATTCCAATTAAGTAATGAAAGCAAATAGCATACGTCAAATGACCTACTGCACATAATTACACAGAAATTTGGCTGGCCAGCCTTTAACCGCAGATTGCTTATGCATCCAAACACAACACAATAATGATTACAATATCTCAGCGCCCCCAGCAGCCCAGTAGGCGAAGGTCACTTCAACCACAAAATTCGTCCGCTACTCGCTTCAGTTCAAAGGCCTGTTTTATACACTGTTCAGAAAATGTCTAGTGAGGACGTTATTTTGCTCATTTCGTTTCAGCCTGTTTACACGTTGATTCCCTTCATTCGAGCTGATCAATCCTCAGGTGTGTGACTGAATTACCGTCCCGCCTGTCAAAGATAAAAATTTAACTTGTTACTTTTTAAGCGCATCAGTGTGTGAATGACAATGAATTATCGCAATATTTATCTCAACACTATCTTTACTCTTTCTTTTTTTTTTAAAAATGCAACTCTTACCCTCCCTTCTAGTGCAGCATCTCCTTGTTCCATCAATAACTCCCACGGTGGGTTATGTTTTGATAAATTTCCCCTTTGTGAACGTGGTGACGAGAACACGTAAAATTTCTGCAAGTGAAACGAGAATGTGTTAAATTCTGGATTACATTATAGCGTGAAACTTAGTATAATTTTCAATATAGCCACTTTTCTTATTATTGCATTAAGCACGCTTGTTATTGTGAACACACCCCGCGTTTCTTGGTTGCACCTCACGTTACGGTTACGCCGGTCGAACTGTCCATTGTTCCTCCGACGTCTTGAGCCCTGGCGCATTCTCTTCGAGGGTTGAGAACTCTCACCTTCGGCCTATGAGAATCTTAGGAGCCTCGGAGTGCCCGCCTACCTCTTTTCTAATTGGTAGTGCCGCCGCTCGCTTTTATTCCTTTCTTAGCATTATTTTTCTTCTCACGCTCAGCTCCTTCGAACCGACCGTTGGTTTGCCGACTCTCTCGGTCTGAGTGTTTCGATTTATCTTTGACTACAAGGCGACTTTGTTCGCGCTTGGGTAGGCCTCTTTCGACCGTATCGAGTTTCCCAAGGCTCGCTCGCATAACCACAACATAAGCCCCTCCAGAAACAAGACACACTGTAAACATACATCGTTTGGCTCTCGCACGGCTCTCGCACCTTATCGCAGCTGAGTTGAAAGAAAACATACAGGCGTGAAAAACATACATGTTGAAGCGACATAAAACATTCATGTTGAAGCGACCCCTCTGGCTGCTGGGTTTTTCTGAGATATTTCAAGACACAACTTTTTACGCAATTACAAGAATTTTCATTTTAAATTCGCAAAAATGTGATTACAAGAATTTTCATTTTAAATTCGCAAGAATTTGGTCATTCTGAACAGATTCTCGACACACAGGTGTGGTGCCTGTGGTGGTGCGCAGGTGTGGTGCACAGGTGTGGTGCGCAGGTGTAGTGCCGGTAGTGGTGCACAGGTGTGGTGCGCAGGTGTAGTGCCTGTAGTGGTGCGCAGGTGTGGTGCACAGGTGTAGTGCCTGTAGTGGTGCACAGGTGTGGTGCCTGTAGTGGTGCGCAGGTGTGGTGCCTGTAGTGGTGCGCATGTATGGTGCCGGTAGTGGTGCGCATGTGTGGTGCCTGTAGTGGTGCGCAGGTGTGGTGCCGGTAGTGGTTCACATGTGTGGTGCCTGTAGGGGTGCGCAGGAGTGGTACCTGTGGTGGTGCGCAGGTGTGGTGACGGTAGTGGTGCGCAGGTGTGGTGCCGGTAGTGGTGCACAGCTGTGACACAGGCACGTGCCTGTGTGTGCTGTGGTAGTGTCGTAGTGCCTGTGTGTGTTGTGGTAGTGTCGTGGTGCCTGTGTATGTTGTGGTAGTGTCGTGGTGCCTCTGTTTTGTGGTAGTGTCGTTGTGCCTGTGTGTGTTGCGGTAGTGTCGTGGTGCCTGTGTGTGTTGTGGTTGTGTCGTAGTGCCTGTGTGTGTTGTGGTAGTGTCGTGGTGCCTCTGTGTTGGGGTAGTGTCGTGGTGCCTCTGTGTTGTGGTAGTGTCGTGGTGCCTCTGTGTTGTGGTAGTGTGGTGGTGCCTCTGTGTTGTGGTAGTGTCGTGGTGCCTCTGTGTTGTGGTAGTGTCGTGGTGCCTGTGTGTGTTGTGGTAGTGTCGTGGTGCCTCTGTGTTGTGGTAGTGTCGCGGTGCCTGTGTGTGTTGTGGTAGTGTCGTGGTGTCTGTGTGTGTTGTGGTAGTGTCGTGGTGCCTCTGTGTTGTGGTAGTGTCGTGGTGCCTCTGTGTTGTGATAGTGTCGTGGTGGCTGTGTGTGTTGTGGTAGCTTCGTGGTGCATGTGTGTGTTGTGGTAGTGTCGTGGTGCCTCTGTGTTGTGGGAGTGTCGGGGTGCCTCTGTGTTGTGGTAGTGTCGTGGTGCCTGTGTATGTTGTGGTAGTGTCGTGCTGCCTCTGTGTTGTGGTAGTGTCGTGGTGCCTGTGTATGTTGTGGTAGTGTCGTGGTGCCTCTTTGTTGTGGTAGTGTCGTGGTGCCTGTGTATGTTGTGGTAGTGTCGTGGTGCCTGTGTGTGTTGTGGTAGTGTCGTGGTGCCTGTGTGTGTTGTGGTAGTGTCGTGGTGCCTGTGTATGTTGTGGTAGTGTCGTGGTGCCTCTATGTTGTGGTAGTGTCGTGGTGCCTGTGTATGTTGTGATAGTGTCGTGGTGCCTGTGTGTGTTGTGGTAGTGTCGTGGTGCCTGTTTGTGTTGTGGTAGTGTCGTGGTGCATGTGTGTGTTGTGGTAGTGTCGTGGTGCCTGTGTGTGTTGTGGTAGTGTCGTGGTGCCTGTGTGTGTTGTGGTAGTGTCGTAGTGCCTGTGTGTGTTGTGGTAGTGTCGTGGTGGCTGTGTGTGTTGTGGTAGTGTCGTGGTGCCTATGTGTGTTGTGGTAGTGTCGTGGTGCCTGTGTGTGTTGTGGTAGTGTCATGGTGCCTGTGTGTGTTGTGGTAGTGTCGTGGTGCCTGTGTGTGTTGTGGTAGTGTCGTGGTGTCTGTGTGTGTTGTGGTAGTGTCGTGGTGCCTATGTGTGTTGTGGTAGTGTCGTGGTGCCTGTGTGTGTTGTGGTAGTGTCGTGGTGTCTGTATGTGTTGTGGTAGTGTTGTGGTGGCTATGTGTGTTGTGGTAGTGTCGTGGTGGCTGTGTGTGTTGTGGTAGTGTCGTTGTGCCTGTGTGTGTTGTGGTAGTTTCGTGGTGGCTGTATGTGTTGTGGTAGTGTTGTGGTGGCTGTGTGTGTTGTGGTAGTGTCGTGGTGCCTGTGTATGTTGTGGTAGTGTCGTGGTGCCTGTGTATGTTGTGGTAGTGTCGTGGTGCCTATGTGTGTTGTGGTAGTGTCGTGGTGGCTGTGTGTGTTGTGGTAGTGTCGTGGTGCCTATGTGTGTTGTGGTAGTGTCGTGTTGGCTGTGTGTGTTGTGGTAGTGTCGTGGTGCCTGTGTGTGTTGTGGTAGTGTCGTGGTGCCTGGGTGTGTGTTGTGATAGTGTCGTGGTGGCTGTGTGTGTTGTGGTAGTGTTGTGGTGGCTGCGTGTGTTGTGGTAGTGTCGTGGTGGCTGTGCGTTTTGTGGTAGTGTCGTGGTTGCTGTGTGTGTTGTGGTAGTGTCGTGGTGCCTGTGTGTGTTGTGGTAGTGTCGTGGTTGCTGTGTGTGTTGTGGTAGTGTCGTGGTTGCTGTGTGTGTTGTGGTAGTGTCGTGGTGGCTGTGCGTGTTGTGGTAGTGTCGTGGTTGCTGTGTGTGTTGTGGTAGTGTCGTGGTGCCTGTGTGTGTTGTGGTAGTGTCGTGGTGCCTGTGTGTGTTGTGGTAGTGTCGTGGTTGCTGTGTGTGTTGTGGTAGTGTCGTGGTGCCTGTGTGTGTTGTGGTAGTGTCGTGGTGCCTGTGTGTGTTGTGGTAGAGTGTCATGTATTGAAATGTGCTCTAGGTAATGAATAAATTGTAATTAACTGAAATAACTTCAGAAATCACATCGCTCTTAACTCTTCAGAGGATATGATTTTCAAAAAAGAGAAAGAAATTAAAAATACTTTATTTCCAATGTTTATGATACAAAGAACTCCTCATTGGTTTCTAAAATATCTTAAAGTGAGGGTTCTCATATGCTACACACACTTGAGTATCTCAATACTCATGTCACGAGTTAAAACAAATGATTGAGGGTAATGTTTTCCAAATGTTGCTTAATTTTGATTTGATTGTACATGTAACTACAATAATATAAGAGAACACAATTTCAGTGACGATGCAGTGTTGAAAACACTCATTTTAGTGCACACTTACAATGAAATACGAGCTCAGGGACTTGCGGTATGTGGAATTTCTTGAAAGTAAAATGGGTGGATTAAAATAATGCTGCGCCTAAGTCAGTGAGGTTAACATTAAGAATTATATTTTCACTCCTACGTATAAACTAGTCAAGGCGGTTTTATCATCAGAATTTTTGCACGAATGTGTGACACTCGTATTCCATTGCACAAGAATATAACATGTATTACATTATTCCTTTATTTCTCATCTCGAGTGAGTATAATAGTGTTTATATTTCATGCTCAGGTATAGCAAGTTGTATAATTTTCATAAAGCCATTGTTAAATTTTACCAGCTGACGAAAATTAAGTAAAATCACCTGGAATTAGAGGTTATTTTATTCCAGTCCGAAACAGCTGTTGCTGTCTGAGTTAAAAATTAGCTTCATTTCTATTGCATTGAGGTAAATAAGTCAGGGCTGGAGCTTGCTCTTCGTTATTAGTGTTTCTGTGCCCGATAGCAAACAACGACTGTTGCTCTGTCGCCTGACTCACTTCGAGTTTCTTGGCCACAGCTGCACGCAGTTCCCAGGTCTGTCACTTTCTTCCGGATGAAGAGTCGTAACCACGCTTCGTAAGGATGGTTGTCGTTTTACTTTTACATTACATTGTGATGGCACTAATCGAAATGTCTTTCATTTCCTTACATTTTATTCAGGATAATATTTGTGCACGATAACTACGTAATTCCACATTTTTGTGCCAATGTCGCTAAGGTGCTTGCGTTATTTAGGTAAAATTTTTCCTTCATTTGAACACGAGTTGAAGTCATCTTTCGCTGGACTAATGTGATCAATAGAACGAGTTCGGCAAACTTCAAAGTAATTGCGCAAAAAAAGTCTGCGAGTACGATTAACTTTGCTTTCAAGTGTGTTACTGACGATACAAAGCAAGAAATGTTAACAGAACACGTTCCTCGCAGGCACTATATTGCAGGTACTTGTCTTCGTCCAGGCTGAAAACCTTGGAACAACGTGAAAAATATAACTTGTTTGCAAGAACTTTAAGAAAATATGAGTAGTTAAGTTGTTCCTTTGCAAACTTTGTATTCCCGGGAATACCTTTGGTGAAGATAATAATACATAAATTGCCGCAGATAATGCTAGCATCAATCATGGCGAGACTGAGCTGGATGCGCAGTAGGCTTACAAATGCCCGTTGTGCAACACCGACGCGCCTGTACAACCCATTGAGATTCGTGTTGCTCAAGTGATGCCGATACACGAGCCTCAAAGATCGCAACATGTGCCTGTCAAACTGCCTGCACCAGAATATTTGTAGCATCTACAATAGCATCAGAAGTCACCAAATTATTCTTTTTTCTGATGAAAAATTGAATTGATCAGGTGAAAGAAAAAGTAATGAGAATCGATTGAGAGTAAAAAAATGATGCACAGAGATATTCGCTGGTGAATAGCAGTTTACTTGAAATTAGTGGTTTTGAACACCGCACGCTTACTGCTTTTATCGAGTTTATTTTTTGTTCAACTTCACCTATATTTTGCCTTCGTTCTGGTCCTTGCTCACAGGTTTATATAATGGCGAAATCTCTCAGTTTTACGTACTGAAGTGGACGAGAACAATTCAACAATAGTGGGCAATCTTTGAAATTATGCTTGTAAACATTACTTTCTTTCATATGGGTCACATGGCGTCTGCAATTTAAGACCATTCTTTTGCTGACTTTTCATAGTTTTAGCTCAATGATGGAATAAATAAGTAAATGCTGCCTCTATTTATAAGCAGTTATAGATGGTCTCGCGCCCTATGTCTTCTTCTCGCAAACGTCCTCTGTAGGAACAAAATATCATAAAACAAAGCTGAAGAGGATCAACCTGTATCATTTACATCCGCTTATTTGAAAGTGTGCATGTAGTGGGGTGTCGTGCAATTATTTTTAAGGAAAAATAAAGTCAACATCGTGAACAACTTAGCGGTTAATATTTGCCCCATATTTTATTCATATCTTTCATTTGCAGTGTTGATTACAAATGTGTCTATTCCTGAATAAAGTTTATGGACGCTTCCAACCAAAGGATCTCAAATTTGAGCTGGCAGCGCAGTTTGTAAAACCAATATTTGCCTCAACGTCCAGCTCATGTGGAGAAGCGTTTTACGCTTAAACCGTCTTCCAAACTTCAAGAGCGCCCGGAATAGCATTATCAACCGTTAGAGTCATTTCATTTCTCTATACTTTGGGTAATGGATATTGAAAGACTTTGTAAAACTTGAGCACCATCGGTTGGAATTTAAGAGAATATACGACCACGCGTTCAAGTCCCCGCCTGAATTTTGATCAGCCATTGACATCGCATCGCTGAACTCTAAGCGACGGCTTAAGTTCTTTTAAGGCCGAGTGAGGTTTCCAACAGCCGTGCTGGCCGCATTCCTCTTCATTCATGGGAGAAGTCTTTGAAGCTCATCCTGGAGTGGATATGAAAGCTTATCTCGAGCTCACATGAGACGGAAATGAAGATGGATGCTTCATTGTTGGGTACTTAGCGAGAAATTAATGCGCCTCCATGTTTCCTAGAACACTCAAAGACAGCATTGCAAGTCGTTTGACGATCCCCAGGCTACGCCCGAAACTAGCTGGCTACACTGAGGACATTCGTAACGTAAGCATCGGTGTATTACATGCACATATTGAGCTCTTAGTGAAGTGTGAGGTATTCATGGATAAAAATGTTTTCGGTCTCTTACTAAGAACACATTTCTGGGAACTTGGCAGGCAAACGCAAGTTGAAAATTAATTCGAAAAATATTATGAAAAGAAAAACTGGTCAAAAAAATTTGCTATTTGAATTTTTTACATGAGGTATCATGGTTGTTTTTCAGAATCTTGGTTAAATTCATGGCAGGGACAAGTTTTTTATAAATAATTTGATCCTGATGCTATTTCTATTATGCGTGATCAACAGTCAGAGACAAGACACAAGGTCTTGCCAGCTGCAGTGTTCGTCTCTCACTCACTGTCAGGTGAGCGCTGAGCTCATAGTTGAGCGTGTAAATAGAAATTAAAAGAGACGAAGTAAATGTATTATAGAGAAGTGAGTGACAAATGGAATGACCTGTTAAAACAGGGGCTAAAGATCGAGCAAAAGAGACGGTTAATCAAAGAGTTAAAGAAGGAAATAATAAAGAAAGAAAAGAAAGTGATTGAGTAGGATGCACAAAAACGGATGAATAGAGGAATTGAAAAAGATATAAAGTCAACGGTTAACTAAAGCAGCAAAACTGGGGATAAGGAAGATAAGAAAAGAAGCGGTGAAAACCATATTAAAAAAGGAGGCAAAAATGAAGGAGAGTGAAGAAGATGAATTGGGGCACAGATAAGAAAGTGTGGAAAATAATTTGAAGAAGGGCAGAGCAAAAGCACGCTCGTAATTTCACTCTCAACAAGGGAACGCTCCCACCGCCTGTGAGGGTCCAGTAATCAGCGGTGGTGACACCTCGGTGGACCGAGGTGTCTCCGCCGCCACGGGGCTCGGCGTGTTCAATTACGGGCTGTGTATCAACGTCTCTGTCGTGTTGTGTGTCTCTTGTGACTGTTGTGTTGTGCCTGTTATGTTGTCGCATCTGCTGTGGCAGTGAAAGAAAGATATGTAATTAAGGATAAAAAGAGCCGCTGAAGAAATAAAAGGTTCAGCAGCATCTTTTTTGAATTTTATACCTCCACCTTCATTGCAGTTCAACGAAAAGAAGGAAACAGTGGGAATATTCTTTTTTCCCCAGTTTTATAAATTTCACTGCTGTAAATTTAGCACTGCACTGCACTTACATTATTTAATTCTGAAGTCGCGAATTTCTGTCATTAAAATGTTTGATTACTTATCGGTTCTCTCCCGTAGGAGGAAGATTTATTAGAAATCAATCGATTAGTTCAATAACGTAATTTACCCATAGCAGTAACCAAATTTACTTAGAACGTAGAGCATGAATTTTGTGAGAGCAAATTTGAGGTTTGAGAACATGATAAAAAAGGTACACGACTGCGCAATACAAGGCACATTCCTTTCGTGCAAGCAAAAAATGCCACCAGAAGTTCCACTAGTGAGCAGTGAGCTGAGAGAGAGCTGGAAGAGCGGTGTGTGTTCAAATACTCGAAAAGTGTACGCAAGTGATTAGAATCAAAACAATATTGTGCCACAGTACTAGTTTTGGGATGAAACGAAATCTCAAAATTCACTTTAGGAAGTATGTCTTTCACGCCTTCATAGAATGCTAAAATATTGCCAATAAATCCATGTTTAACTTCGAGCAAAACTGGAGAGGAGGAACCACTCCAATAGAGTGAACAGCACTCAATTAGCTAGGATTCTGTATATCAGGAAACTTTAGGGAGAGCAGAGCAGAGCTTTCTTGTGGAGCTGATCGGCAGGCGGAGGAGGTGCGTAGTGACGGACACAGTGCAGAAGTTAGAGGTTATCACGCTAGATTTATGTGGCGCGTGCCTCAAAGTCCTGCTCGTAAAGTCCAGTCTAATCTAGTTATTCAGAAGCTATCTGTTTCCATTGGACTTGAGTTCCAAGGCCCGCGATAAAGGGATTTCTTGGCTAAGTTCTTGCGGCGGAGCAGGTTTTGGCGCAATAAATTTTGGCGGCAGCCTCATATGCGGGACATTGCGATAAGGGCCTGAGCCGCGCTCGGATCAGCGGCCATATTTGTGGCATATTTGGCCTCCGCTATTTATGGACTCTGCAGCGGACACGGATGGCCGAGATGGCCCTCAAATGAATCACAACATCCTCCGAGAGCTGCGAAGGCAGCACAAAGATTGGTATCTGTTTCTGCGAACATGTCAAATGAAGTTATATACCTAACATGAATTTGTCATGTCATCTATAATATGTATTTAAAGAAATGTTATCAAAACATGCCACGGTGATTGTGAAAAGTATTTCTCGGGCAATTGGAAGAATCATAATTTGAATCCACTGATTTAACATTCAACGTAATGAGAGGCTAAAATGACATCATTGGCATTCAAGAAAGTTGTCCAGAAAAAATGTTCATTGATACATAACAAACTTTTGAGAAGAGAACAAAATTGCATTTCTACTCACGTTAGTCATACGTGAAGAAAATCAGAATTTCTTACATTATTCTGCAGGTAACTCGCCTGCACCGATTCGTCCAACAACTCATTCAATCAACTTCACCAATGCAGTAACTTCTATGAGACACAGTTTTATTCCGTTACAAAGTCCAGCACGGGGCACAAATCAAACTATGCTGCCACAAATTAAAGAACTAAAGTGCACTTCGTCTCCCAGCCATGGCGAACAGTAAAGTTCTAAGTAATAAAGTAATAATAGAAACGTAAGATCAATCAGTAAAAAATAATTTTGAAGAACTACTGGCACGCGGACCAACGCGTGACGGCCGTGTTACTCCCTCCCCGCTACCTGCCGCTGCGTGAGCTGCGCGTTGCTCACAAGTTCAAGAATCTCAAAGCAGCTGCCAGAGTAATCGCAGAAAGTTAATTCTCTCACTTTGATTACTCTCATTCCGCTGACCTCAATTTTATAGCCTATAAATATCGTACATTGATATTCATAACATTTATAGCATGAAAATCTGATTATGAATTTATAACGTTGTAGTCACTATTTAAAGATGAAATTAAAATGCTATCAATTTCCAATTTTTCAGAGATTACCTATCGCTTGGGGTATATATCAGACTTGAATTTTTTAGACTTTCTTCTTCTTTCTGCTAAGAGACACTATGACATGCGTATGAATGTTCCTTTGTACGGAGTACAATACCGACTAGGCAATTTAATGAAATTAAGTTTGAACTTGGGCAACAACTCAGAAAGTGAGAAACACTGAACCACTCAGAGAGGCTCGCTCCACTGTACTTTTCATTGGTCGGCTGCTTTAACCAACGAATATCGTGATCATGAACTATATAGTGTGAGTAGCTCTGCACGCCAACATGAGCTGGCATTTGCATGGCATTGAATGTGACACGGCAAGACGAACTGCAAGGTGTGTGAACAAGAATAGGTAAAATAACAGCCAAGCAATCTGGATAGGAGATTTTGCGACAAAGTGATAACATTACACGGTAAAATGACCAGCATTAAGCATTAGAGTATTAAAAGTAAAAACGATTAGCATGCAAAAGCATTTGATGCTCTGGTAAGTCACCATGATTTCCATCCATGTCCCTGAATGGCTAACAAATTCTCTGGGAGAAATGTTACATCGTTTAAATGATGTCGGATTAAGATCCCTGAAGCGACTGAAAAAATACACGAAACGCAACACTTCTGAGGGTGTAAAGGTGGAAGGGTAGAACTAGCCATGTTAATTGAGAAGAATTAACATTAAAGCGGCGTTCACACCAGCGAGATAAGATACATGTCTGTATAGGTCGTAAGCAATAGGGGATAATTGTCTTGTGAGAGACGACGCGCTCAGATCCGTTAAGATACGGAGAGGCGGCAAAGCTGGTTCACACCAGTACGATGGCGACATCTGTCGTAAGATACGTGTATCAAGAGACAAAGCGTGCGTGTCTCTTCCTTCAGTGTCGTACGATATTGGCTAGAGTGAGGATTTTTCTTCTGGCGAAATGGCCTGTCTGAAGTGTCTTGCTTCTCCAGGTCACTTGATATGAGTTGACATATATAAACTTAAAAGATTCAGGACTCATCCGATGCACTTCTTGAATTTTAGATGGATGTTGAGACAGCTCTCTTTTAACTACGGCTGAACCTTGTTTCACATTAATTAACTTATTTGGATGCACCCAATGTTTTCTCCGCCACCGGATTTTCTTCAAATCCAAAAAGCTTGCAATAACTTCATCCTCACTCGATGAAGAACTCATGATTACTGACTGAATTCCCCCTGCTACACTTTGCTGCTGGCTCATGTCTAATTGCTTCAATATGAACCTTACTTGTCTTACGGATAATTATCGTGTATCACATGTTTCGGAGATAAATATCTTATCACTTTGGTGTGAAATCCGCCTAAGACTTATGAGAATTCTATAGTTAATGCAGAGGTCCTTTACATTTGAACTGACCAAAATCATCACAAAAAAATCTAGGGTTTCAAATAAAAAATGCAAAATGGGTTTAACGTTTTGTATCTCAACTCATTATCATATACAATTCTGGAGCTAAATAACAATGTAAATTGAAAACACAACTGAAAGCACACTGTAAATGTGATGGTTGAATCAAAAAAGTAAAATTTAAAATTTACCGGTGGACTATTTTTTAGGGGAATGCTATTAATTAGCTTGCGAGTGCAGAAGAAAGCTAAAATTTGGTAACCAAAACTGGAAGAATATAAATAATTTTTCCTAATTTATCGATATTTTCAATTTGTCCATAAGATTGGTTTGAGCAATGTTGTCTTACACTTGAATTAAAGCGAAGGTGGACGAAAACAGTTCCTCTCCTATAACAGCGACAGGCTATTTTAACAACCCTCACGAATAGCGCTTTGTGAGCAGAACCCACAAACTTCGATGCGCAGTGAAATTATACTCGAGGGAAGATTGCGAGCACAGTGGTAGAACATCCTTTAAATGAAAAAAAAAGATCCATTCACAATTAAGATCCTCTGCTTTTCCATTCTATAACCGCCAATCTGAGAATTGAAGTGAGAGCTTCTAATAATGGCGTGACGATATTAGGAAATTCAAATTACAAAATCAGGAAACTTACTATGCACGATGTTTAAATTTAAGTCGCGATGCCAAGTAAATTACATTGATTAAGACACTGTGAGTAGAAGCAATAATACGCTCTAGGTATAGCAGTGAATCACGCAGGTTGGCGTCTCCACAGTCAAGCTGCGTGAATAAAACAGCTGTAGATCAGAAAGGTCCAATAACACGAGAGGTTCTGCGTACTGCCGCAGGTAGCAAGCAACACAATTTAAGCAGCCCTTCAGACGTAGGGAAGGAAGGTCACAGTACTTCAATAGACGAGAGCAAGATGTAATCAAAAGAGCTTAACGTGGCGGGGTCTGGAGGTACGTACGTAATCTTAGAAGTCTTATAATATAGTCCTATAATAAAAACAACATTCGAATTTACAATTGGTCTCAGGGAATCTCACGCGTACGATAAAAAGGAGAACCTGTGGAGAATCCAAATGAATAGGATTAATACGAATAAGCACACGATGATAGCAAGGAGTTTCATCACCTTGCAGGTTGTAACCACGTTTGAACAGCTACGAACGAACACGGAACACTTAACTTAAAGAAAGACTCCACGAATACGATCTAAGAAAATTTCAACCAACGAACACGGATGAGGATCTCACGAAAATAGTTATTTCTGGGTTTAAACCTAGTAAATTAACGAAATGCAACCCCCGCGCTGTATGGGTAGTAGCACCGCTGTAGCAACGAGTGAGTAAAGGGCCCGTTTGCACTAGGGGACATTTCGGCCGTGAGGGGCGACACGTGTATACGAGGCTCACCACTGAATCTCATATTTGCGAGTGTTTATACGAAGTTCCCTATTCGACACGGTAGTTACGCGGCTCTTGAGTGTCGCGCATCACGAATTCGATCAGAGCGAAAAGGGAACTTCGTATAAATACTCACAAATATGAGCCTCAGTGGTGAGCCTCGTATACACGTGTCGCGCCTCACGGCCGAAATGTCCCCTAGTGTAAACGGCCCTTAAGAGTATCGTGCAGTTCCCGAAGGGATCTTCGACGCCTAGCGTCAGAGACCTCGCGATGGCCTCGCTGTTCGCGTCCAGCTGGGCGAAGTCGAAGGCCTCCGCCTCAGGGTCGCAAACCACCACTGGCATTCAGAATACACGAATAGGTCCCATGGAGCGGATAGAGCAGAAGTGAAATTAACAGCATCGACGTTGTTCGAAGCGCGGAATAAAACCAGTCGTCCCGCACTGTCCCTGGATCCACTGCGTCACCCTAGGCTTCTGGAGTCCCAAGTTGCAAGTACTGGAACAAAAAATGGAAGTTAATTAGTACGAGCGAGAGAAATACCGGGCCTTTTAGCAGTTCAATAAATACGACGTAATGAGTATACCAGTAAAAAAAATCCTAACGGTAACCTGAGTTAATTGTTCCTTAGCGTGATGGTCGCTTGCTGAGTCAAAAAGTCAAATTGATGAGGGAAGAAAAGGGATGCTAGTCCAGAGCAGAAGCAGTTTAGTATTAAGAATTAGATAGGTACTTGAACAGTATTACCCGGAGAAAAAAAACAGCTGGTGAGCTGTCTGCCAGTCTGGCCGCGGGGAATGAAATTATTCAGAGAAAAAGGTTGCTAGCCCGAGCCAAGCTGACTCAAAGCCCATTAAAGGGCTTAAGTAGCTTCAAAAGCTCACACACACTCACGTTCACACGATTGAAGAAGGGAATAGGTTAATTTGAGAAGATAATTAGGTGTTAAGGTAATAAGCTCAGTAAGAAGAGAATAAGTAGGTAAGTAAATATTTAAATAGTAATTAAATAGATTAGAGACTCGGAATTCAAGATGATCAGATGAGGAAGAAGAACGAGGTGAGCACGCAGGCCGGTCGAGCCACGTGGCAGCGCATCAGCAGCGGACCGCGGCCTGCAGCAGAACAGCGACTCCGATGGCCTGCCGCACAACTGCGTCACGCCCCGCAGGTTACAATCATTCTGGTATAAAATTTACTCTATTTTCAGTAATGCAGTTTCCGATAATGATATAGAGGTCGCCAACGGAAAAAAGTAACACAAGTATCAAATGTGTCAAAAGTGTCTAATAAACAAGAGCAAAAGCAGCCCCCCGCCTCACCGGACATGATACTAAAGGCTAAACTCGAATGTGGCCGGGAGGGCAATGGGGGGATGTTATAATTCTCCATAAACCAATTTAAAAATGAATATGTTTACAATTTTTCATAGCAAATACTTCGGTATACTGTAATTCTATCTTCAGCTCTGAAACATGAACAAAAATAAAAACTTACGGCCCAATCCTAATTCAAAAGCAGTAGAACTGACACATACCCTCATTGGTTTATTTCATTTATTTATTGGCTTATTTTTATCTTGACTGTGCGGTAAACTCATGCACAAGCATATACGAGTACATTCATACATTTACACACGGGAACCTCACATATACAGAAGCGATCAACACTCAAACACATACAGACATGTGCCAACAATTAGAGCCTAATTCTGGTTACAGCTTGAAATATCTACTTTGCAATTAAGTAATGAAACTCTTTCAAATGTATTGTTTTCCGACTAATAACGTTGTAATTCAAGTGAGTGCAGGTAATGAATACATTCAATTCTCGAGTAGGCTCTTGAGAAATATTGAAGTATAGTTAAGTGCAGTTCATCGCTGCAGGTAGCTTTCTTATTATTAAGTTAAAGTTCAATTTTTCATGAATGTATTAATTTCAACTTTTGTAGTACCCACAGTACTTGCGAGAAAAATCTGCAAGCAAAATGGTTATTTTTAAACATAAAAATTACGCACATTTTAAAATAAAATTTGGCTTCTGACAGTGAGATCAAGTTGAGTCATGAATCACGTTCGGTAGATGTGGTGACTAAATATTGTACAAATTCTCTTAGGCAATAGACTTTTGATTCATGGTCACGTTTAGGCGGAAAAAAAGGATGGAGGAGATTGCAGCATGCATATTGCCAGCATTCGACAACAATGTGGGTTGGCGAGACACAGCACTGCAACTACACCAGCGCTGCAGGCCGCGCTGACCATGACAACTTCACCCTCCACGTCTCGACTGCTCATACCTTCATCAGTCGGTATGTGCACACTGCATTAGCGTCAGGAGCAGAGCAACTGAAACATCCTGGAACCAGCAGTGATAGAAGTTTAGGCCGGAAGAGTACGGAATTAAAATTTGATGGAATGAGCAAATGATCCACCAGAAAATCACGAGGAGGAGCAAAATAACTGGAACTCACTATGGTTATAAGCCACGCTCACTATGAGAATTTTGCGTGATATAGGTGCAATAAAAGACACTCTGTATTACACATATGCCCTTCCGTAAGTCTGATATCCTTTACGTCGAACGACATCGCTAAGTCACGAAAAATTTAAATTCAAAACGCCTCTAATGCGCTGCTTAGACTCTCTAAGGCCAAGTATATCGGTTTGTGTGCGTATGGCTTCAGAGACGGTCAATAACGTAGCGCATTTATTTCACTCAACGTTTATACTTGCGCTTCGTAATTTTTTACCTTCTTTGTGTGCCTTTTTTTTGCTCGCTTTATATGTTGTTTTTGATGTGCTGTTCTTACAAAAAAGAATTTTATATTTAAACGTTGTCGTTACTAACCCACATCGGCCATACCTACTACTGTGTTTATTTGCCTCCCTCTGTGTACACTTTTAATTTTACCTTCGGTATTACTCTATCCTTTCAAGCGAGGTTTAAGTTCCTCCTTCGAGACTTGTCGAATAAGCGCTTTACTGGTTCATTTTTTCTTAGCAAATACGCTGCACTGCTGTGCATGCCATCTTCTCTCACGTATGATTTTAACAGCGCGCCCTGCGCGCCACTGTAAAGGCGAGGCTACACTATGCGATTTTTACTGCGCAATCCTCAGGCATTTTTTACCCCCTGCATGCTAGAGCGGCTACACTACGCTACGCGGAGCAGCGGCATCACGCCGCATCAGTTGCACAGCGCAGCCCGGAGAGGAAAAATGTCGATAAACGTGCGCTCCGGTCAGTCGCTATCGCATGTGCGATAGGGAAGAAAAAACAGGAAAGACAATCACTCACGCTACCTGTCTATTTCCTTCATGTATAAGTAATTTACAGTCAATCAAAGACATAACTACCCAACTATGTTTCATTCTAATTTCGGGTTAAGCTATCTAATCAACAAGAAACAGGGTTGATTTACTCGAAATAAATGCTATATATTTCAAAAATATATACACGGTATTCATTTTTGATTTTGGTTTTATTCACTCAGGTACAAATGCAATGGGAAGAATTATTTAACTTGTATATTTTCTATATACAAATAAATAATACACATGACTTACCTGAGCGACTACTTGACTATGCAAATTTGATGTTGACTGCCGTCTCTCTACCCATCATTAAGAAATGACAACATATCATAGCAAGATTGGGTCAGTCGCTCTACCTCCTCTGTACCTGCTTCGATTTTTTTTAAATGCTGAACATTTTGTTCAGCCTAAAAATACTGTGTCTTCAATGTGTGAATTTTATTTTTACTAGTTCAAAATGACAGAGTTACACCACAACGAAAAGTTACATGTCCTCTGTTTAGCAAGCATAAAACTAAGCTCGAAATGTCAATTGAGCCTGAAAAAAATTAAAAACAATGTCAATTGAGCCTGAAAACATTTCTATCCGTGGTGGCCTCTCTTGGTAAAATTTTATTCTGAAATGTCTATTATCTCTTCCGAGCTTTTTAAGGAAATCACAATTTCGAAAACGATAACTCAAGTTCCAAAATCTTGGGCTTTATAATAAGTGGTAGCCAGGTTACTGGTCAAACGAATTTAAAACATTTTTTCGCATTATCAATTAGAAATATCAAAGCAAAATGATGAATTTCAACAGAGAAAGCTTCAAAGAAAATTTCTATTTGTAAAAATATGCTGATTGCGTATTCTGGATACCATAATCCAAATGAAAGGGAATTAAATCGCCACAGAAAAATAATGCAGTAGAATAATTTCTTGTATTTCTTAAGCTATATCCTTGTTGCTATCAAAGCTATCGATTAGAAGAGGGAGTCACACAGACGGATGGACGCGGCTACTTCTATAATAGTGGTTATATCAACTGTCAATGCCTTCTCAGTGTCTAGAGATGTTAACATAATTTTGTAAGCAAATTCTTATAACTTTATTTCTTATATGTTGAATTTTTGACGTTTCAGATGCATTACTTTACTTTAAATTTGTCTCTGAGCTGGAGCACCAGCTCGCGTGGCCAAATAAGGCCAATCACTCGTTGTAGAAAGCGCAAGCAATAAACAGAAGTACAATAGAACACTCCATGATAAAGTACAACTGCGAAATGGGAGAGCTGTCGGGCGATGACCCTGAAATGATGTGTAGTTCACTCCTAACTACGCGCCACAGATGCTTGCTTCTCAAGAAGACGCGTCAAAAACCGCACACCGTCGAAGTTCATGCAGCACTCGTGCATCCGACATGCATGCGTCAAATTAGGGCGAGTCGCGCGTGAGTTGCACGAAGAAACGCATAGTGTAGCCGGGCCTTAAAAGGGTGCGTTCACGCGACGAGCGTACCGGAGCAGAGCGGCAATAATGTTTGTATAGGTTTGACTGCAGAAGCCAAGGAGCTCCTTGGCAGAAGCGCTCGGCTGTTCATGCTGTCAGCGGAGCGGAGCAGCGCGGAGCGGAGCGACGCGCAAGGGAAATTCGTTGGGATTTTTTGACGCTCGCTGCGAGCGTTTCTCCGTGCCTTCACCTTTGGATCGTTATATCCTACGGGGTAGAATTGCTGTTTCATTTAAAAAAGTATGATAGATAACTAATAATTTGCACAACTTGTCATATAACAACTATATCTAATAGGGTAAAATGTAATAGTTCATTTTAATTATGCCCATTTGGGTTCATTGAGCAATTATTTCTATTTTTCTTTTGCCTTCTCTGATTTTTTGTTTTATTATTGCTTCAATTAAAGGAATCTGTTTTTATTTTTCTTGTTATGTTATGTATTTTATTTCATGATCTTGTAAAAGGAAGAATAATGTACGATTTTTTAATAAAGTTTTCAGTTTTTTCCGTAAATAGGAGGAAAAGGACTTCTTTTGGTGAAGTATTGTGAGGAGGAGGCCTCAATGAGTGTCAAATACAAAATACGCTGCGAAATATTATGAGCTTCTGGGACTTTTCCAACACTAACGGAAAACATGTCAGTATTTTGAGGATTTTTTGTTCAAGAAAAGTCAGTATTTGTCAGTATTTTTCACTTAGTTTTCTCTGGCACAACCCTGAATTTCTGAAGGTAATTATTTTACTTGCACTCACCTTTAAGTCACCACAAGACGCTCCTTTGTTCCTAATAGCGTACGAAAACCTGTATAGTCCTATAAAGTGATACAACCTTTATGTAAAGACTTTAATTTTGCTTAAATTACTTTGCTCCACATGTATCCTCAATAAAAATTAATGAATTATTATACTGAATGGCAAATTTATCTTATCTCGTTTGAAATTTGTCCTTCTATATGGGATAGCAATACATCAAAAGTTGCCGGTTTCATCCGTAAATACTCGAAGAATTGCGATTCATCTCTCCTCAGTGCTTCGAAGAGATAGTGGTATTCTCTACAGCGATCTCTACTCATATTGATGGGATGGACCCAGTGTTTCCGTTTCTTGCCGTCGAGCAATAGGACCGTACTCACGAAATCCTCTATAGCGACTGATTCTTGTGTAGGTCGCTCTGCTCAGCTTACACGTGAACATCCGCGCCGCTCTGCTCTGCTCAGCGCCGCGCCGTGCCGCTCCGCTCCGAGTGTAGTGTGTACGCACCCTTAGGCTCTCTGTTTTCTTTCACGTTAAAGTACAAGACAACACAGCGCAAACGGACCTCGCACACAAGTAGGGATAAATCGAAAATTTAGTTTCATATTATTCAAAATATACTTTCAGAATTTGTAGGATCCCTTTACATTCACAAGCTTAGACCATTTCTTAACATCAAAAATGCTTACTTTTTAAGAACAGTCATTACGTAAATTTTCATCTCGATGTTTGTCTTGTGTTTGTTGTTTTAATCACTGCAGTTTATGGTGCACTATATTGGGCAAGTATTTTGCACACTCATTAATTACAATGCACTAACGCTCGAAATGCTCTTATTCAATGTTTCTAATAAAAAAATAAGTTTCAAACAGGTTTGAGATAGTTCGGATTTAAGTTATGATGAGAATTTTTATCAAATAGAGAAATATGCTCTCTGACTAAAAACGAAAGAGTATCAAAACCATTTTGAAATGCCTCCGTATCTGAAGTTCTGGATACGGATACGACCGTTCTATTTCATGTTCTGTTTGCTGCGGTTAACCGTAGCGAGTTCGCCAAAAGTTTCACTTATATTTCCTGGGAATTTTTTCGCAAACAATGGCACTTGTGAACGAATGTTTCGCGAGCAGATCAGCCTGAGGGGTACATGAGTGGCAGAGTTTGTGGGGAGAGAATTTTAGAGCAAACCTAAATAATTCAGTTTTCCACAGCTCAATTACTCTAAATTCCATTGAAAAAATATTGAATGCAGCATTCCTCTGAAATTCGCAAGCGAAGTTTGAAGTCGGCACCAGATGCATACGCCTGGACATAACTGACCATACTACAGTTCATGTATCAATCGTCAATTTTAATATTAAATTTAGCTGTTCGCAGTTTTGTAATTTCTTTTACTCAATAGAATTGTATAATTTGCCTGAGTTCAAATTTAAAATAGACAATTACACGATCCGTAAATAATTTCATAACTACGCGGAAAGAATTGCCGGCGTTCTCACACGCAGATGTTGATCTTCACAATGAAACGGAGTGAAGATTTTGTCGCGTTGAACCAAAATCATAAAATTTCGCAGATTTCACTGTCTGGGTAGGCATGAAAGGCAGCTAAAACTGAAAAAATAGGCAGTGCACTCTTTAACAGGAAACGAATTAAAAAGAAACTAAAACAATTACATCAGCCGCTAGCTTGATTATCTGTGTATTTTCATGAAAGAGAATACTGTTGAGAGGACCCGCCTGTCCTGAAAACTAAATTTAAACATGGCTTCAACAAGCATTGCTGATTCAGCGTTGCAAGGACAGTTCTCAAAAGTGACAATAAATCTGAAATTACCACAATCAGCGGGAAGTGCATTAATAATGCTCTAGAATTTACAACTTATCGAATAATTCATTTTTGTTCGGATCTCCATAAAGTTAACATTTCAGTCCGATGGCTGAACGTGCGATCAAAATTCTAACGGTATCTCAGCGACACGAGATCATTCACTTGCTGTGTCTGTTAGTCCTCGCTGAAGAAGTACGACTTTTTCTTCACCCCACTTGTTTCTCCATGTTAGAACTTGGGCTCCTAATGAAAAATTGCTTCAGGATGACAGCAAAGCTTCAAAGATGAGAGGACAAGAAGATGCTTGCTTATTATCATAAAAATCAAAGCAATGAATACAAGATGAAGCGCTGGGTACTGGTCAAAGCAGCCATTAACATCGCCAGATCGACGAAGCAATGAATATCGTACCAGCGTTTCATGCTCAAAACAAGGCCGAGGACTGAGTTCAAAGCAGTGTATACATGACACTGGCAACATTAGAACCTTCAAAAAACGGAAGGAATACACAGCGTTCAACAGCCGATGAGAACTATGCAGCAGCTGAGAACGAGGGCTGGCAGCGTAATTTATCCTCTATTGTTCTGTCGACTAGGGATGTATATAAGGCTCAAAGTTTCTCCTATGATGCGATGGGAATTGGAGCGAATGTGAGCCGAGTGACCATCTCCAATTATACAATAGGTGCTGCCGGCGATCGAGCGGGTTAAATGAAGTTTTTGGAGAACATATTACTGGTAGTCGCTTCAGTTTTGGCAATGAAACGTCAGTTTTGACAATGAAATAAACTCATAACACAACGAAAACCTTAAGCATCATCGATTAAGCTGTACTACCACGATCTGTTTGACGCTAATTAAGGCAACGTTGAAAAGCCATCGATTAACGCGGACACTACTGTGATGAAAGGCAACAGGAAGCAAATATCGAAGCTTTAATCGTAGGTTTATTTAACCGTAGTCGTGAGAATATTTGCTAAGACAAAATAATAATTAAAAGTTTGCAAAATGGAATCATACACAGCTAAATTTTATACCGTTTACAAGCAATAAAACCTTAATGATAGCGCTCCAGTTTTGATTAAAGATTAGTGCACGCGAGCATGCAGAACTGCCTCAAATTTACTCTCATTAACACGACTGACAAGAATTTCAGAATAAAAAATATGGCTATGATTTGAATGTTGCCTTAATATTTACGATTTTTCAGCACAGGCCTTAGCAGCACCATTAAATAATCAGAAGACTCGCACTTGCTCGAAGTTAAACACGGAGTCCAGCCGACCCTGAATTTTCTTATTTGCTTCGTTGAGCCTCATCAAGCAGTGTGGGTTGAAGCCAATTCCAAACCTGGAGATGGGAGAACACCCTTCACTACTTCATAGTTCACTTTTCTGTTCTCAGTTTAAGAAATTAAAAAAATAAAACGTAATAATCAAAGAAGTATTTTCCACTGCTCAATATCCCTGTACACACGTTGACAGTATACACTAACATATTCGTATGCACACCAGAGTATGCGCAATTATAAAAAAACACTTAAAAAATAAATATCCGATAATCTGAGTAATTTGTTTGCTTCCTTGCTTATTTGGTTGGTTGTCACCGTCAAATCTATGCTTTCAGTATAATAACGTAAGGAATTATTCAGCACCTTAATTTTAGCACTACCGTGGGGAAAAATTCAAAATTTTTACTTGCAGTGTTGTGGATTTGATCTGTACAAATACCTGTTGTTCGAATACCCCCTTAAAATTAGTGATCTATTCCCTAGAAATAAAACTGTGCCTGAAGGGGAATGGGTGGCCTAGTATGGTAATGAAATTTAAATAATCTTGCTGATTTGTGGCATAGACGTAACCGTCTTTCAAGAAATAGCATTAGAGAAAAAGTCTGAAAACAATATGCATGTGTAATTTTGTATACAATCAGCCACAAAATATTCATTAAAAAAAATATTTCCAGTGTCTCCGTAGCAAGAATGTACTCGGAATTAGATATCGGATCAACCTACCGGAACTGGTCGAGTGAATTTATGTAGTTTTAAACACTGCAGGTAAAAATCTTGAAAAAATTGCATCGCAAAAGTAAAGTGAGTATGAACAATATTTCGCTATTGAATGTTCTTATATTGAGGATTCGTAGTCGTTTGAGAATAATATTGATAAGCTAATTAAATCAAAACAATTACATCAAATCCTCCAAATTTTCTCGTTTTACTAGCCAGAGTAAAATTACGTCAATCTAGAACACTGGGTGAAAATATAGGTTTATAGTAGGAAATTAATATGAATATATTTAGAAAATTTATTTAATACTTAATGTGGCCTTCATTTTTAACGAATGACTTTTAAAATTCTCTCTCTTGCTACTTCTTCTCTCTTGCGGTTGGACACATTTCTATCCATGGTGGCCCATTTTACCGGAATTTTATTCTGAAATGTCGTTTATTATCTCTTCGAAGCTTTTCAAGAAAACCGCAATTTCGAAAACAATGACTCAAGTTCTAAAATCTTGGGCCTTAATACTAAGTGGTAGCCAGGTTACGGGTCAAACGAATTTAAAACATTTCTTTTCGCATTATCAATTAAAAACATCAAAGCAACATGATGAATTTAAACAGAGAAAGAAAATTTATACTTGTAAAAATAAGCCGATTGCGTATTCTGGATATCATAATGCAATGGAAAGGGAATAGAATCGCCCGAGAAAAATCATGCAATAGAATAATTTCTTGTTTTTCTTAAGCTCTATCCATGTTGCTATCAAAGCTATCGATTATAGAAGAGTGTGACACACGGACGGACGCGGCTTCTTTTATAATAGCGATTAGATGCCAATAAAATAACTACGTCTGGATCGTCAAAGGAATACTGGTTATGGACATAATCAAACGGCGTTCAATAATTCGATTGCTTAAATTCGCAGCACATGAAATTTTCTTACCTAATAATATTCTTGGTGTGTTTCTTTATTTGTTTGGTGTCCGCTCCTTGCGTTTCTCTGTCTCGCTCGTCACGATGCATAATGACCGTATCTGCAATACGAGGTTCACCAGTGTACAAGTGATACATGAATGTTTTAATGGCGGATACGTTTAGAATGGATGTCGATACCGTCGTGCGGTCGACGTGAAGGTTCGTGGAAAAGGGGGCTGTCTTCTGTGCAGCTACCTTTTTCCGGGGCGCTAGCTTTTCTTCGTAGCTGCCCTTCCTGAGGTTCGTGTGGGTACCACCTACGCCGTAATCAGTCCGCTAGGGCAACAGAAGTATATTCCGTTTTGTGCCGAACTACGGCGGTACCGTTAGGAAGACGAGCAATTGTCTGCGCCGTATGAGACCGCTAGGGCAACAGGAGTGCACTCTGTTAGTGCCGAACTGCGACAGCGTCACCATAATCAACAAACTATGCGAAATCTTTCGTCCTTCCGAGGTCGCTCCTTAAACTCCTAGTTAGGCGAGGTGACGTATGAGATCGAAGCCTGTTTCAACAAGGAGAAAGGACAACTGTTTTTCACCACTGGGGTGACTTGTTTAATGCTGAATCTGTTTGAAGTCCCTATTACATACACCGATATATTTTAACAATGACAGTGATTTATTTTCTGTTGCAAAAATAGTGCGTACAGACATGAGCTACTGCATAACAGGGTATAACACTCAAAATTGCATTTAAAATATTAGTTTTATTTAGCTAGGTAATCAAAGAAACATTGGAATATCGACATGTAATACAAATGATATTTAAGGGCTAACTAAAGTAAATGCACAGACGCAACGTCAGCGCGGAGAAACAGACAAGTCGGCGTTCAGGGAACTGGACACATAAAGAAAATAGTTAAGATTATCACAGCAGCCTCGACAACACCTGTGCGGCCTGACACGCCCGGGGGAGGGTGTCTCTGCTATGATAGCCGAGACAGGAAATCTGCAAGGGGGTTGTCGACTCCCGGAAGGTGTTCTGCTCGGAACCTGAAAAGGCTGAAATACAAAGCCCAGCGTTTCAATCGGGGGTTTAACTTGTCTGCCTGTTGCAAATAAAGGAGCGGTCGATGGTCGGTTTGTAACACAAATTCTCGTCCATACAGGTAGACCTAAAACTTCTGCAGAGCCCAGTAGATGCTTGACGCTTCTTTTTCAATGGTAGAATAGTTTATTTCTCCTCCTCTCAGTCGACGTGAAGCATATGCTACCGGCGCGTAGTGACGGAAGTCTCGTTTGCTTGGCTGGAGGAGAGCTGCTCCAAGTCCAGTTTGGGAGGCATCTGTCCTCAGAATGAAAGGACATCTGGGGTCTGGTAACTATAAGACCGGTCTCTTGACTAACGCTGTCTTCAAACTTTCGAACAGATCTTCTGTTGTATCGGTCTAAGGTAATTGTTCTGGGGAGATCTTCTTTAGGATATCATGGAGTTTAGATGACAGTTGAGAGTAGTTAGGAATGTACTGTTGGTAGTACCCAACTGTACCGAGAAAACTTCGTAGCTCCCTTTTTGTTTTGGGAGTGGAGCTGATTTTAAGGCTTCGACTCGGTTCTCCAGAGGCTGGATCTGATTACTGCTGAGTTGATGGCCCAAATACTGGAGACTGTCGAATCCGAATTCGCATTTGGAAGGCTTCGCCTTAAGACCATGTCGAGAAAGAGCTTCGAACAGTTAGCTAATGCTGCGCAATGATCTTCCCAAGTAGTCGAGGCGATAAAGATGTCGTCCATGTAGACCTCGGTATCTTGCAGTCCCTCAGTGACTTGGCGTATGAGGCGTGAAAAAGTGGCTGGAGCATTTGCTAGTCCGAAAGGCATGACGTTGAATTCATAGAGCCCGACCTAGTTTTGAAGGCGGTGTATTGGCGGGACTCAGAGTGTAGAGGTACTTGCCAATATCCACTGGTGAGATCCATTTTGCTGAAGATTGTTCTGCTCATCTAAATTGGTGAAAATAGCAGTGGTGTCTGCTATTGGCTCGACATCGAATACTGTCTGGCTGTGGAGGTGCCTGCAGTCCAGACAAAATCGGTGGGTACCGTCTTTCTTCCGGACGGCAAGGAGCGGTGAATAGTAAGGTGATGTGGATGGCGTCACGATTCCCATCTTCATCCACTTCTCTAAACTTGACCGCAGTTCAGGCTCCAGCGCTAAGGGAAGTGGATACGAATGTTGAAGTCGAAAACTGGAAGGATCCTTCAATTTCATTTCATGAACTGCCGTGCTGGTTCTTCCGGGAGTATCTGAGAAAAGATCGCGATATTCTCCAAGTAGTTCCTGTAGTTCTGAGCGTTGTGTTGTAGTCGACGTAGAGGAGATGAGACAGTCTTCAATGGTTTCTCCGACGGGTGACGGTATCTCTGGTTCTTTCCGGTCGAGTTCTTCTTCTTCGCAGGTAGGTTCTAGGGCGAGGCCAATCGCTGCAAATGCTTCCTCTACTCTCTCGTCGTCCTCCTCGCGATCTTTCTCGCTTGGCGAGGCGGAACTTTGCTGCTCCCGGTCGCACTCACTCCAAACCCGCAGATTTGGACTCCGCCCACCTCTCTCCTTCCACCTCCGTGTTGCTACATAACGTTGCCATTCGCGCCAATTATTTAACTATGTAGTACTTCTGAGGTTTATTAACCTATCTGTTCGTTATACATTTATTATTAATCAATGCATTATAAACACTACATGTATTTAGTAAGTGGATACTACAGCGGGATACCAAAGTTAACCTGTAATAAATCATTATAATAAGTTTTGAAAACGACCGCTGGTGTTTGGCTATTCGACCCTCCACCTCGGCACGCAAAAACAGTCATTTTTAAACTTTTTTAAGTTAACCTTAAACTAACTGAACTTGGCCCAACCTTACCCAACCTAACCTAACTTAACCTAACCTCTTAACCTAACTTAACTTAACTTAACCTAACCTAAATAAATTTAACCTAACATTTCTGTAGCTGCTCGGAGGTGGTGCTGTAGCTGCTTGGAGGTGGAGGGGGAGGGGTGGGCGGCGTCCAAATCTGCGGGTTTGGAGTGTGTGCCTCCCGGTCGTGGTACTGGCGAAGGAGGTTGATGTGATAAACTTTGTTGTTTCCATCCACATCCAATGTATAGGTATAGGTTCCCAGGCGTGCTTTTACTGTATAAGGACCTTTCCAAGTCATAAGTAGCTTCTTTCGAGAATCGGCCAGAAATACGAGGACTTTACCTCCTTGCTTTAGAGTTCGCATCTTGGTACGTCTGTTGAAGAATTTGGCTCTTTTCTCTTGGCTCCTGTTGAGATTCTCGCGAGCGATTTTGCATGTTTCTTTCAATCGGTGCTTCATTTCCATTAGATACTGAGCAGTGCTCGTGTCGTCTTGCAAGCTACCATCTGTCCAGCATTCCTTGAGCACGGTTAAAGGTCCACGGACGCGATGGCCGTAGATGAGTTCGAAAGGAGAATACCCGATTGAGGCCTGAGGAACGTCTCGATAAGCAAAAAGGGGGGAAGGCAGATACAGGTCCCAATCTCGCGGTTGTTCTAAGGCTAACTTCCGCAACATAACTTTGAGCGTGCCATTGAAGCGTTCGACTATGCCGTTCGATTGGGAATGGTATAATGGCGTCAATCGGTGCTGGATACCGACGAGATTCAGGAAAGCTTCGAAGGTTGCGGCTGTGAACTGAGTGCCGTTGTCGCTCGTTAGCGTATGAGGGAAACCAACTCTGCTGCAGATTTCGAGTAGCTCCTGGGCGACCGTTTCTGCATATAAATGTCTGAGCGGGGCTGCGTCTGCGTACCGAGTTGCTTGGTCCACCACGGTGAGAATGTATCGGTGGCCACGTGCCGAAGCTGGTTGTAATGGGTCTACTAAATCAACACTGAGCGCGGAGAATGGAGTGGTGATCGGTGGGGTTGAGATAGGTGCCTTTCTTGGTCGAGATGGAGCGTGCATCTGGCAGGTATGACAGGAGTGACAGTATTGGACCACATCTTTTGCTAGGGACGGCCAATAAAAATCTCGTTCTAGTCGAGCCTGAGTCTTCTTTTGGGAATAATGGCCAGCAAGTGGATTGTCGTGAGCCATTTCCAAGATTTGTGGGCGTACGCTTGCAGGGGCTACAAGTTGATGGGTTTCCTGACCGTCTCGTAACGTTTTCCGATGGAGAATGCCGTCATAGAGTTCAAAGGTAATAACTCTGTCATCCTTGTGCGTTTCTTCTTTGCCGGTGTCAACTTTCTTGAATAAAAGCTGCAATGTTTGCACTCCCGCTGTAATTTCTTGAAGTTTTCTTTGTTGTGTTGCAATATACCGACAGTGCTTGGTGCGGCAGGGGGATTTTCGATCGTTTTTGCTGCTGCCCTTGTGACAACGTGAGAGACTTCTGCAAGCAACTGGTTGCTCTTCATGGTCAGTCATCTGTTCTTCGAAGGAGGTGGTCCCGGGAACTCGGCCGAGAATGACATCGTGGGAGAGCTCTTCCATGGCTACGGCTGTCACCTCTCCGTGGTAATAGGGGCAAACGAGAGAGACCCGGGCCAGAGGTGCCTCGAAAGAGTGATTGTTGGCCAGCCGAACGGTAATTTCCTTCTTCAAAATGGCGTCAGCTGGGACGAGAGCCTTCTTGACAAAGACCGCCGTTGCTCCGCCATCGAGTAGTACTTGAACGGGTTGTTGGTTCACGGTGCCAGAGCATATTTTCAGCTGTCCCAATTCGATCATCTTGTTCGAGGCAATGTGATTGCATGCGACTGGGGGAATATCGTCGTATTCATCTGCTTCTCCATGCGTTGCTAGATTGTTTACTCGAGCGGTAGTACTGGAGATAGGTGAGCTTGCATGGGCTGCTCCATTACTGTGACCATCACCTTGCCTCCTCTGCAATTGGCGGCACGCATCACTCAAAGTACAGTAAAATCCAGTGTAAGGTCCTCGTTGTTCGCGCTGCGGAGTGTTGACCGATCCTGAGCTGGTGGGACCACCACGTGTGCTAGAAGTTCTTGGCGGCGTTCCTCGAGAGTTGTTGCTGGAGTTGGGTGATCTTGCTGGAGTGCTCCGGGCTCGGACAGGAAATGTCGAGCGTCGCTCTGGTGCTACTGATGCTTTGAGTGCTGGAGGACCCGCATCCGTCGTTGATGTCAGTGTGCGACCCTTACAAAGCTGATGGAGCGATGTATGAGGTCTTGCTTGTAAGAAGCTATCACCTTGCTCTCCTAGGCTTGAGACTGTGTTACCACCACTGTCACGCAATTGAGTAGCGAGGAAGGGCGGCAAGCTTGAATAAGCTCGGTCAACAATAAGGAAGTCACGAAGAGTATCGTAGTTGGCTTCGATGTTGCATCCTTTTAACCAAGCGTCAAAGGCTTGTTCGAGTCGCCGTAGGTAACGTGACATATTGTCGCCTTCTTCTGGCTTCAATTCATAGTAGTTGGCACGTAGTTTTGCCGGAGTAACTTTATGAGCCTCTAGTAGGAGCAATTTAATTTCAGGAAGCTTGAAGCGATCTGCTGCGGGTAGGGTATCGATGAGTCGACGTTCCTTCGGTGTGATCAAATTATGGAGCAATTGGAGCATGACAACAGCATCGACTTCAGTAAATCCCATCGCTGTGGTGTGAGTGCAGAAGCGTTGCAAAAATTCGTCCATCCTTTCTTTCGTGGGATCGAATGGAGCCGGTGGAGGTATCTTCACTCTAGCATTTTGAGGAGCGATTTGAGCATCGAGTTGTCGGAGTCTGAGCTCGTGGTCTCGTTGGCTGCTTCTCGTTTTGCGGCTTCACGTTCCGCTGCTCGTTCTTCTCGTTCCGCTGCTCGTTCTGCGTCTTCTTCCAAATGCCTCAATCGGCTGGTAAATTCTTCCCGGTACTCCGCATCGGTGGGAGTGAGGCCGAGGGCTTCGTCGTATTCTCGAGCTTGAGCGACGAGGTTCATCTTGTTTTAGTGATGCGGTGTCCGCGTAGTTGTTTAGAAACTAGAAATTCCAGGCAACGTTGGTAGTCGCGCAAAGCTTCTAGGTCCCTGTTCGGGCGCCAGAATATGTCGACACCGTCGTGCGGTCGACGTGAGGGTTCGTGGAAAAGGGGGCTGTCTTCTGTGCAGCTACCTTTTTCCGGGGCGCTAGCTTTTCTTCGCAGCTGCCCTTCCTGAGGTTCATGTGGGTACCGCCTACGCCGTAATCAGTCCGCTAGGGCAACAGAAGTAAATTTTGTTAGTGCCGAACTACGGCGGTACCGTTGTGTGTGTGTGGGTACCACCTGCGCCGTATTCAGTCCGCTAAGGCAACAGAAGTAAATTCCGTTGTATGCCGAACAACGGCGGTACCGTTAGGAAGACGAGCAACTGTCTGCGCCGTATGAGACCGCTAGGCAACAGAAGTGAACTCTGTTAGTGCCAAACTGCGACAGCGTCTACCTATACGATAAACTATGCAAAATAGTTCGTCCTTCGAAAGTCGCTCTTTCCACCCCTTACTAGGCGAGGTGTCGTATGAGACTAAAGCCTGTCCCAAGAAGGAAACAGAAACCCGCTTTTCACTTTAGGTTTTGACTTTGTAGAAGCTGAATCTGTTTGAAGTCCCTATTACATACACCGATATTTTTTAACAAAGGCAGTGATTTATTTTCTGTTGCAAAAATAGTGCGTACAGACATAAGCTACTGCATAACAGGGTATAACACTCAAAATTGCATTAAAAATATTAGTCTATTTAGCTAGGTAATCGAAGAAACATTGGAATATCGACATGTAATACGAATGATATTCAGGGCTAACTAAAGTAAATGCACAGACGCAACGTCAGCGCGGAGAAACAGACAAGTCGGCGTTCAGGGAGCTGGACACATAAAGAAAATACTTAAGATTATGGGTAACTAACACAAAAGCCTAGACAACACCTGTGCGGCCTGACAATGGATATATTTGTTTGTCATCCACATCTGGAAAATTCATTCAAGTTTTTTGCAATCCCGTCAACATGACGGGAATCAAATTGAATCCCATCATTTTTTAACGGCCGTGTACACTAGTGAAAAAATGAGCATTCGCGTGTTACGGTTTCCAGGACGGGTTACGTAATCCGCATCAGTACAATTTTTGTAACAAATGAAAGCTTTCATGAAAGGGTTTTTAATTACTGCCCATTGAATTGATGGAAGATATGCAAAATGAGTAGATAACCGATCGAAATAAAGAAATAAAAGGCTGCGATTTAGAACTTGAACTGAGAAAGACTAGACATTCTGAAGAGAAACGAAGAAATGTCATTTTCAACAATTAAAGCATGTCATATTAAAAACTGTGAGTTCTTCCTGCTTAGTCACGATTTTCTTTAATTCGATAGGGAAAAATTTGAGAATGATTTTGACAGAAATTTATATCATACATGCGACGATAGGGCAGAATACTTAACACTAAAAAATTTCTTTGTTGCTTTGCCAATCACCGTTCAGGTTAACTTCCAAGCTACTATTTAGCCCACTGACTTTATGCTCTTTAGTGAGGAGAGGAGAGCTATTTCAATATAAATAATGTTAGGAGTATCTTTTCTATAGGAAGTTCAACTATGAAGGTTATAGCAAAGAAGACCTTTAAAACCGTTTCAATGAAACGTTTCAAGCCTCAGTTCATCAGTCATAATCTGCAAAAACAAAACATACATGCAATATGTATTGATTAAAAGATACGACAAAATCACAAAATAGCTCTTCAAGTATTCGAATTAGTGTCTACATAAAACAAAAACATGACATAGAAACTGAATAATTTCTAAAAATACAACTATCCAGTATCGTAAATGTGAGTTAAAACGAAAAAAAAAAATTATGGGAGAACAGTCAAAATGCGGAACATGTATAAGGACAGCTAACTAGCAAAAATCAAATCTTACTAAATAAAGAGGAAGAGGGAAGTGAGTGAGAGAGAGAAAAAAAAGGAAAAAGGGAAACAGCAAGGAAGAGATTGAAAAAACACGACTTCTAGAGACAGTAGTAAAAATGGAAACCTTTGCACATATTAGATTCATGCAAATATTGTTGCACTAATTACCTATAATTTTTGAGGGGTAAGTACTCGGTATATGATTCAGGGCCGGTTTCAATTTGTGTGTATAAAGTGACTCTAATATGCGCAGCTCACAAGAATTCGAACCATAGTATAAAATTTTTAATTATTGTTCCTTATAATTTGAACACAAGGATTCATACAGTGCTGCCTTATGTTGGAATGTGCAGGTGCTCCTAACGGGCGTCCGGTGCGAAGACAATTCTTCCGGCATGCTCTGCGACTCTCATAAATGGTGCTCGGTGAGCTGATCCCACATACCGCAATGCGCACAACTAAATCCATAAATGAGAGATGAGAAGGTTATCTTTGAAGCGAAAAAATATTCAATTGTGAATTTGTTCAATAGAATTGTGCGAAAGCGAGGTCACAGGAATTAATTTACCAAGGATTTCAGATAGTTCATTTTTCAATTTTTTCGGACTGATATCCAAAGTAAGGTAATACGTAAAATATAATAGAAAATTTTGTTTAGAATCTCTAGGGCTAAACATATTTGAAAGAAAAGTATTAATCGATTTATGAAAGGCAACCACAAGAACACCGTTGAAAGAGAAGTATGACTTGAGGAACTGATTTTCATGGTGAAGGTTTTCAAAGGTAGAACAAATTCTATAGGCTCTGTTGATGAAAGTAAATAGTCTGTTTTCTTTTGGAAGATTTGCAGCACAAACTAAAAAAGCTGAGACCTAAACTGGTAAAAAATTTGGTTTTCTAAATGCTGAGGTAAAAAATCGATGGTCCTCCGTAAACTGTTAAGTCAAGAAAATTAAGAGAATCGTCGTGTTCTAAATCAACAGTAAACCTAATACTAGGATGCTGAACATTCAAATGTTGCAGAAATAATTGCACATCAGTTGCACGTTTACACAGGACGAAGGTATAGTCAACATAACGCTTGTATATCATAGGCTAAAAATGGACGGACAGTTTTGGAGCCACAATTTTTCATGGAAACACATGAACATGTTCGCAAAAGTTGGGCCGAATGGAAGGGCCATATACACAAGCCCTGAATTTGTTTGTAAACAGTACCGTTAAAGTTTATTAAAAATTATGTTAAGTTCTTGTAAATTTATTGGTTTTGTTGCATAAACTTGTGATAGCCTCCTAAAAAAATTTCGCATGGTGACAAATTTAAAGAACGAGGAGGTAGAAAGATGCTGTCAAATTGGGAAATCAAGTGATTTGAAAAGTACGCTTTTAACAATGTCATTATTTCTCTTGCTGTATTTTAACATCGTCAGATCGACGAAGCAATGAGTATCGTACCAGCGTTTCATGGTCAAAACAAGGCCGAGGACTGAGTTCAAAGCAGTGTATACATATGGCACTGGCAACATTAGAACCTTCGAAAAACGGAAGGAATACACAGCGTTCAACAGCCGATAGGAACTATGCAGCAGCTGAGAACGAGGGCTGGCAGCGTAATTTATCTTCTGTTGTTCTGTCGACTAGGGATGTTTAGCTTTATCTTTTTGATACCAAATAATGGGTAATTCCTGTCTCTCAAGCTCTGAAAAAAATTATTTCATCATTGTTCGGTCTTTTTCACGAGGCACTGCATTAGTGGTGCCATTATTTTTAAAAAAGTGCGTATAAAGCTCAGTTGCAGCAATTATCCTCCACAACACAGTCATTCGGAGAGCGTCGCCTTCCCTGAATTTCTCGGAACCTCATAATGTGGAAACATAAAAATGTTTTTCGTTCGAATAAAACAGGCTTCTACATGCGAGCATTGAGGGATTTGTTTTACCACCAAATTTGAAGTCAGTTACGTTTGGGGCTACTCTGTATTAAGTTAGGGCAGAACAGGTTTGGTTAGGATTGGTTGGGATTAAATAATGTAAGTTAGGTTAGGAAGTTGAATTATTTATTCATTTTGATAAATACCTCTAAATATTTTTTTGAGTTCACCTGGTTTTCCTGGTGCACGTCCGCACTTATCCCTGCACCTCACGCTTTCAATAATTTCATTGGGAGTAAACATTTTAGGAGATGGTAAAATCCGTTTTGCAGATAAAATATGTAATTAGGCATAAAGTGTGGCAGCGATCGTTCTACCATATGTTTTCACCCAACAGCCATGCCATGACCGGTTCAACTTTCCGATTGCTCTCCTTCATCGGTTTTTGGAGACTGCTTCGTCGTAAGGCTTCAGCTTGGAGCACAAAATTTTGGAGCATAACTAGCAAATTCAGAAAGATTGGAAGATGTTTGACTAGGTTAAGCTTGATTAGGACAGAATAGGTTAGTTCGGGAACAGTAAGAATAGGCTAGAGTAGGTTATTCGAGTAAAAAGCAAGAAGACAATTTTTAGTTTAGATTGGGATAAGATACGTTATGTTAACAAAGAATGGACTAGATTAGGATTGGTTTAAATACATTTCTTTAGACAAAATAGTTTATGCCTTCTTAACACGTTAACTGCGATGGGTTAAACTGAAGTTCAATATTCAATTCGAATTTAAATTCAATTGTAGTAATATACTTTGAAAATAGCAAACATAAACTGGATCGGGCTTTTATTTAGCTTTCATTAAGTATTTATAAACAATGAGTTAGTGACTGCAGGGGGGTCAGCAGCACTTTGAAAATCACCTAAGGACCACCTGTGGGTCCCTTCGCAGGGAATGTGTTAAACAGTAAGAAAGGTTCTCCCAAGAGAGAAAGGAGGAAGACATCATTTAGTATAGAGTTAAGGGAACGAGAATCTATACCCAACGTGTGTCTCCACAGCCGGCCTTCAAAACCGCAAGAATTAAATGAATAAAAAATATTAAAAAGAGAATAACAGAAACTGAAAAAAGGACCGCAGTGAACAAAAAAGATGGTTCGTAACAGAGCAAAAACTTCATTTCAATAAATTAATGATAGCTTAAGGACAGGATAGATGAGTTGAATAATTAAGAAAGTAACTACAATTTTATACAAGATCCAACATGGAAAAATAATTACGAATACACTGTGGGTATGAAATGAATTCATATGTAATAATTTCTCGTATACCTGACATACCGGTTAATTTTTCTTACTTTCTCTGCTAAATGGCGCTAGAGAGTAGGGTTAGTTCAGTGTTGACTATTAATATTATTTTGTCAGTTTGTTGCCAGTGGAATACTAGCCAATATGCTGTGAATTTGCAACACAGTTCAAGTTAACGTGACATTGTGTTTGAGCGGTAAACATGTCTAGTTTCCAGCCTAATAGGGTGATGTGTTTACGACCCGGACAAGGTCTCGACCCGGACAGTCTTGATTAAACAATGAACGATCGAGCCTAGGATGACGTCAGAGCTATGACGTATGAGGGAGGGCGGTCCTAAATAGACGTCATTTGCAAACCTCCCCGCCGACGCTCCACTTGTAAGAAAGGTAAGAATTTCGATTTTAAGAGGTCACGATCTTAATTTTCGGCATCAGGATATATTGTGCCATGACCACGAATAAGGCGTGATCAACTTAATTGTGATAAGTTTTGTTATGTAATATGCCGTATTGGCATAAAATCAGTGATAATACGGAGTGCCTAAGCAACAATGGACTCGTTTGGGATGCCCGCTAAACAAAATCATGCCGTGTTCTCGACTCAGACAATTTTTGACAATTCATGCAAATTAAGTGTACTGGAAAAAACAATTAAAAAGTGAATGATTACGTAGTTCTTACAACTATAATGTACCATATGTGAGATAAAGCCATTGAAAAGGCTGGAAATGGGTGTTTGCCACGGCTAAATACCGAGTGATTTTTCGAAGTGTTTTATTGATGGAAGTGAATTATTTTTAGCATTAATATGTGCCCCCCCCATTAGTATTTACTTCTCCAAATTAAATATTTAACCTAGGCCAATTGTTTTAATTTTTTACTAATTTAAAAAAAAATGATGTGCGTGGTCTCGACTCGGACAGTGTGCACGTGATGTCCGAGTCGAGTCGAGTCCGAGTCGGTTTTTTTATTACATTTATATTTTGCTACCAATTGTTTTATTCCACCTTTCAGTGTCATGTTCTGGATGTTCTTAGTAAGAAAAATATAAAACTTTGGTGTAAGTGTGTTTTTGGTGTACCAAAACATCTGTCCGGGTTGATACCGAACCCCCGTCCGGGTCGTGAACACGCGGTCTCGACCCGGACAGAATATTCTGGAATTTAAAAACGGCTGTAAAACCAATACTATGATATCTACAGATATGAAACGCATAGCATAAGATGGAGAATTAGTTAAGCTTTCTTTTAAGCACAAAATCTCTCCTGTAGCTTAATAACTTTTTTTTATGAATATTATTCACTTTACTGTCCGGGTCGTGAACACATCACCCTACAGAGCATATGAGACACAGTATGTGACCTATTGCTATCTCGGAATGAAAGACTGTTTTTTTTCACATCGGATGGGGACGAGGCGAAAAATAGGATCTACTTAGAAAACCTGAAATGCAAAAAGTCGCGAGTTGCCACTGGATAACCCTTCGCTCACCAAATTTCATCAAAAGGAAAGTAAAGCTGCTCATTCGATGGAATAAGAAGAGTGAGATGTATCAATAGTATCTGAACTCAAGCAAACATTGAATATCGTTCGTCACCGTCCACAATTGACCAATTTGGACCACATATTAATAGGAGAGTGCCCAAATTTGGCAACAAGACCCGGAAACGGAATTTTCAATAAGAAAATAAGTAGTAAAGACGTCAGAGTTACAATTTTCGCTCCTGGCTGGGAACTATTGCCCGCCCCACTCACCAGTCTCGAGTCCTTCGGAGTACAGCTGTTTTCTTAGATGTCGCTTGTACTTTTCAAGAAATACTTCAAAAATTGCAAAGATGTCGGAAAATGGCTTGCAGACTAGACTACTTTAAAAAGTGGACGATTTTTGCGAGGGCATCCACAATCATGGAAAGGCTGATGACCAGCAAAATGTATAGCTGGTGTGGGCGCATGCTTTGAATAAAACATTTGTTACCTTTCATCCAAACTAGAATTTAAAAAAAATTTAGGAATTATTAACCAGCATACCTGGGAACACACGTCCAGCGGAAATAGAGTCTCATTGTGTAAGCGCACTTCTGAAAAATCTAAATATCCGTCATTGGCTTTGTCGCAGGAAAAAAGATTGCGCTATCGAAAACTTCCAACGAGGAGACAATCTCTGCTAATCGGCGACAGTCTACCACAAAGTGAGCTTAAAATCATCGCACAAATGTGAAGCTCACCAGCGGAGCACCGGTGCCTGTTTTGAACTTACGTGCAACCTGTGAAAACAGTGGACGAATAATTATTCGTTTAGCTGATTAAATAATCTGCAGTGACCTTTACACTCAACTGAGATGAGGGAGAAGTGAAGTCGTAACTAGTTCAAACGATTTTTTATTTGGTTGCTATTAACCAACCGAGAACTTTCAAACCTCAAGGGGATTTATAAAATAATTTTATACCTCTAAGTCATGATGCAGATCTAGACCTGAAACGATAATTGAATTTCACCAATACACTCATGAGAATATTTCAAGAGTAATTTACAGGGAGGAGGCACCACCTCATTTCTGAGGTAGTAATTGATGCGGAAGTAACAATCCCACTCGACCACGCAATAATGAGTTTTGTCGCAGTACTAAGTCCATAACTCAATCTCAAACGTCAGACTTAGTTCAAGATAATCAAGTCGAGAAAACTTTCTGTGATCAACACGAGTTCGTCTCGACCTATTTAATACATCAACTACCCCGACAGAACGATGGAAATGAACATTCTTGCGTGCATGACCTGAACTAATCAGCTGGTCGAGGCGCAGACAGTGGACTTCGAATGAACTTCAACAGTAAATTGTTTTTGGAACCTCATGGAAAAATAGTTCTTCATTTCATGACCATGATATGAAATCAGGGGCTGAATTTCGATTACGGAGAAGACGAAATTGAGTATTTAATTTAGTTATTATTGATGTTTTAAAATATTCGAAGAGCCCCTGAAAGAAATACACGGTTACGCAGCAGGATTGATCCCTTGAAATTGGTATTATAAAAGCATAGTAACACAATTTACAGTATGACATATTAGTCTTCAAGATGCTATCACTGAACGATGCTATCAGTGAATCGAGAAGTTGTGTTCCACTGCGCCCTCGCACCTCAAGAGTCCAAAATTTTTCCCAGGTTTGATTGAGTTGTTGGGTAGATGGTATTCTACATTGAAAGTGTTTTAACTTCCTTATTTCAACAGCCGTTAATCCGGATAGTGTCATTTGAAATTTACGCGTGAATAGAAGTAAGTAGAGGTCAGGACCAGCCCAATTTCAAATTTAAATACTCTGCAAACGATGAACTAATTCGACAACAAAACTCAGCTGACAAGCTACAGCTTAACACATTGACGGCGTATTGGGACCTATGTGTACCAATAGGTAAATTTTCAATTTTTACGTATAGGCTTAAATGAACAGCATTTCAATTATTTCAACATCTTTTTTGTTGAAAAGATTTTTGCATGTGAGGTAAAATGTCATCGTGCTATAGAATTTTCCATACTTCTTAGAAAAGATACCAGTTTTATCTAGAATAAAAGTCGTTTTTTAAAAGCCACTAATTACACACAACGTTTTTTAAAAGCTACTACTAACTTACAACGTAGCTCGAACAACGGTAGCAACCGCGCTAACGAAGCCGACGTGTTAGGTAGCATAATACAAGATATCTCGAAGTGTGTAGCAGTCGGCATCAGAGTGTTTTCCCAAAAATTGCCCCTAGTTCAATAAAACTTGAATTGCCGTTTACGTACTGAGTAGCTGCTCGCAATGAAATTAGTCTGTGAGAGCAAATTTGGCAGTACATACAGATAGCGGAGCATTTTTGAAAACCGTACTGTCATACAAATTCGTATTCACATAATATGCAAAAAAGTATCTAATCAAAACACGCAAATGTGATGATTTTGTCCGTCGTTTGCTGCAGTAAACTTTAAATCCAACAAAGGTTTCACTAGGGATTGACCTTCTGAAAAAGGCTAAACGATTAAGTTCCTGAAGAACAGCTGAGGCAGTCAAACGAACATTCCTTACTATAGTCTGGATGTTTTGCCGTCAAAAAATATTCAAGCCACAAACAACTTTGGTTGATCCTCTTACAGCCATCACGAGGTTATTAGCGTCATTTGAAAATCGAAATAAGTTATAAGACTTTTTCGATTTGGATGACGCTCCTGCTTCCTATGATGAAGAACTCCACCATCAAAATAAAATAAAAGGGAGTAAACGTTTCGGAGTCCGATTTCGTCACCAGTACTGGAAAACTTAAGGGCAATACATATAGAGAAAAAGTTTAGATAATGAAATTCGAAGTAAAAAACGTAAGGAAATCGTTTCGGGAAAATTTTAACCAAACGCACGAAACCGTGCATAAAACCTTCAAATCTGATGATCCTATACATAAACAGCTAAAAGACGCACTCGTACACAAACACTCAAATACACCCTCAGATTTTACAAACTCAGGTAGTAGAGGCAATAAATAATCTAGTTACACTGGAATCATTATTTAAATGAGGGTTATTCCGGAATTTATACTAGGAATCATGAAGGCAAAGATTCTGTTCGTTATTTGTTTTACAATGTACAGAATAAATTTGAAATTTTGAGGGGGGGGATTGGAACTGTTACTGTGTTCTCTTATAACGAATCAGGAGGACCTGCAACTGGGCTCCCTTTTCTATGAGAAAACCTTGAATGTTTACTGTGACGAATAAACAGTTGGAAAGGAGTACTTCTAACATACGACTGCTGGAAGCGATCACACACATACCCCTTCATATGTACATGTGCACAGTAACTTTCGAGGCATTCGTCCTGCTGCCCTTTCTTACTGAAAATAAAACAATTTTAAAAGTATTCCGATAGAAAACTTGTACGTCAATATAGTGTTTTTTACTTTAATAGCACTGGTGATGAGATGTTGAATTCTGAAACACTTGGTCTTTAATTAAGATGATCACCGCGTTTCCACGGTTGTTAACGGTTCGTTAGGCTATGCTGCAAGTAGCAGAAGTAGAAAATCGACTTTACTGCTCGAATACATTTTAATCCTTCCTAAGAAATATGAAAATGCAATTGTACGATAACATTTCCCCTCGTATGATAACACTTTTTTTAAAACGATCGCGAAACAGATGAAATGTCATTCATTTATACCAGCACGTAAACGAGCAATTTCCCGAATAGTACACAAATGGCCCAACACGCGGGGAACGCGTTAAATATGTTTATCAAAAAGTTTATTACGCTATGTTTACGCTAACGCGTACACATAGTTTTTATCTTTAACGTAGACCATGATTGAACGTTCAATTTTGGCACACAAAAGCTCTAAAAAGCGTGCTAAAATAGCACCTAATTGCGCTCTTTTGTCTTAGAGTCAAGTCATCAATTATTAACATACTTTTTACCGCTGAAACCTCCCTAAAATTGCGCGGATATGCATCAATTTGGTACCATTTAAATTAAAATTTTACGAACTACACGAGTATACACAGTGACAGTCTGTTTTCATAATATCATCATGGGGGCACGTAAAATATAAATGACTAAACAGATGTTCACTTTGCTTAAATCGTAAATTCAAAAAATATTTAAAAGTGAAGAAAATGCTAATAAAATTAGTCATTTTTATTTTAAAAAGAACAAAAAATTGAAACGTTTCGGAGACCAGCTCCATCATCAGTTGTGTAAAATACAAAGTATAATCAATCTAACGTAAGGATGAGAACACGATCGGTAATAAATTCCAGAATATACAAAAAATAGAACAATTATGCAATAACTATCTGAAGGGGATAGGAGCTAAGCATGTTGTTTAAAATTGATTTTTCCTCACAAATATGCAAAGATTCTAAATTTTCACATTTAACAAGAACTTGTTGCCTCATCCTCCTCATTCAGCAATACGCAGCCACGCCGAGAAGTGTGGTGCAATTATCCGTGATAGTGATTTTAAAATAATTGACAGTTCTTTCCATGATTTTGACTTTATTATTTTAGAATCTTTGCATGTTTTTAAGGGAAAACCAATTTTAAACAACATGCTTAGCTCCTATTACCTTCAGATAGTTAAGGCATAGTTGTTCTTTTTTTTGTATATTCTGGAATTTATTACCGATCGTGTTCTCATGCTTGCGTTAGATTGATTATACTTCGTTTTTTACAGAACTGATGATGGAGCTGGTCTCCGAAACGTTTTCAATTCATTGATATTTTTTGAATAAAATTGACCAGTTTTATTAGCTTTTGTCTTCGCTTTTAAAATTTTTAGTAAACACAAATGAACCATTCCATAATCTCACCTTGGAACGCTGTCCCAAAACTACCTTTATCGGAGCTATGAGACTATGCGGTTTTGCGATGGCAGATGCCACCATTGTTTACAACGAGGGTGAATGTGGAGGCTTATAATATTTCAGGTTCTTGGCCTGAACAATGGAGAACGCCTGCAGGAGGGTTTCAACTTGCTGGACTCAAGTCATGTTTAGAATGCGTGTGTACCAGGCCAAAAATCCATTCTCAAAGTGAGATGGGTCCGGTCTGAACTCAAAAAATCTCAGGCATTTGATGGCACATGTGGTGTAGGACAGTTCTAAAATGATGTTAGGCAATAAGGTGAATCTGCAGATGCTCAAACTCATGCTTCCTGCAATTCTTTCGTAAATTTCTGATGAGATTAACACTTTAAAGCTGATTTTGTCAAAATCGTGTTTTTTTTTCATGCCCATTGATTTGCATGCCAACTTTGCTTTGGAACCGTTCAATGAATATCAATGAAATTCCGCGGAGTTGTGTAGTATGTATAATAACTCAATTCATACTAAAACTAACTTCTTATAGTTATAATGGCTTCTGAGCTATGCCCATTCAGTTTCTGAACTAATATTGAAAAAATAACATTTTTCTGTCTATCAGATGCAGGCCGCCATAGTTTTGTTATAAAGTATTTTTTCATGTAGTCTTTAGGTGATAAGATACTTCTAAGTGCCAATAACTCGTTCATAAAGTTTCAAGAAGCATCGATTTGTGTTGATTTGAATATCGTGACATCCCTGAAGTTTCATTTTGAATTCTCACCACAATGGTGGTCATTTTGAATTAACATAAATTAATGTAAATATTTCTGAGACACAAACTGAGGATTCAGTAAATGGCCAATACAGATGAAGTAAATAATAACAATGGAGTTGTTTTATTGATTGTCTAAGGCTCGCCTGAAAATATTCTTTATCTGAGCCCTTTCAGTCCCAACCTTTGCCTTAAGAATTGTCCAATTAGAACATCACCAACGGAACCTTATATTCGACCAAAAAGATGTGCTTCGCTGCGAGCATAATGATGGGTTCGTTCGCGCAATTTTTTGAACTTTATTATGCGCCGGAGGATTTTGGTGCCTGACTCAAAAAGTGTGCCTGCGTTTTGAAGATAAGAAAACATCAAGGTCATTTGTTAGGTATTTATTTTATCGCGTTAGTAATGGTGTATAGACGTAAAAATATGGTAATCTTGTAAAAACGGGTGAATTAGGTTCAACTGCTTTCCAAAAACGTATCACTACGGTTCTTTGTAAGTTTGAATGCATTCTTTGGTATTCGTTGAACATCTTTCAAATGAAGGGGAAAACATTGCCCAAATTTTAAGGTCTTCCCAATTTGATAAAAACATGAAATTATGCTGGAATGATTTGTATGGAAATACTATGCTAATTCTCTCCTGGTGAAATTTGGCATAACATTTGAATTTTTAAGTGAATTTTTACTGGACTTAGTCTAAACGATAAATGATGCATGACATTCGAATTTCCAGATGAAACTTAGCAAACCACTAATGGAATTGTTGACGATAATTCTCATTCTTTTTTACTTTACAGAAAAGAGGTGAAACACAAAGCACTTCATTTTTATCAGCCTGAAGCTCAAAAAAACTTTCGCCTCACGCTGGGGTGACGCGAATTAATTGCGTGGTCTTCAGTCGAAAGTTTATTTAAACAGCGCGATGAATCCAGAGCATTTTTCGTAAATGATAAGCGCCTGAAATAAATTGCCGCAGTTGGGATGAAGACAGACGACAAACTGTCAGTTGAACAATGAAGGAAAATTTGTCTAGCGAGAATATCCCGAGTAAATCGAATTCACATTCATATCAGTGCTGCTCATGCAAAGTAAGTGGTTCCCTGTCTCTCTTCATCCAATGAATCATTTTAGACGAAGTAGGACTAGTATCGACGGAGAGAACAGAACGTTGGAGAAACTTTAAACGAGGAGACTATCGCCTCAAGAAGATCGGTGAAGAGCTGGAGCTACAGTCTCATCTCGCGAGAAGGTGCATCGTTTAATAACAAGTACTATAATGTACACAGAAATTTGTTGGCAATTCAAATTACTTGCGGTATGTCAGCAGCGAAATGTAACGTACCTACTCGTGGTTTGAAAGGCAAAGTAACCCCCTATTCAGCTATCAGTCAAGGAAAACTGTAAAATGAATATATGGAGCGCAATTATCAGAGCTTAATAAATGCGAGTTTAGGTGAACTGGTTTCAAAAGCATTTTAAGAAAGATCTGACACTTCTCAAAGTCCTTGTGTTCAATTTTGAGCATTTTGCCACTGATTTTTTCGAACTGTTCCTAACTTTTGTTGTTGTTGTTGACTGTTTTTGATGTCTCCCTTTATAGGATGAAAATGAAAGTGAAAATTGTGTCAAAAATTAAAAAGCCTCACCTTGTGTGACTCTTATGCTCCATTGATAAATTGAATATCCCAATCATGCTGATTTCACAAAGAAATGCTTCAGTAAATGATTTTTTTAAATTGTCTGACGGTGCAGTGTTACGTCACGCTTTACTACATTTATATTTTCTGTCGTGTTAGAAATAATTACAGGTGTTAGGATATACTTTTGTGTTTTATTGGAATATATTTTCATGCTTAAATTTTTGGGATAAGTTGTGCGTATTTACTTTTTTTGTTTGAACTAAAAATTGTGAGTTTATAAATTGTGTTCAGGTGCATTCCAGCGGTACGGATGGGTCGCTCCAACATGAGTGTTGTAGGCCTGAATGTTTATATTCAACATAAGTTTATGTATCGTGTGAGTGTAGTTGGACACTCGAGTCTCGAGCTAATGTTTGCTTTGAAAGCAGACATCGAGAGAACAGAGTGGCCGTGTAACCGCACGCAAAAATTTATTGCTGACCGAGAGGCTCAGTCCAGGGTATAGGGGCAGAGCCGTGGGAAGCGTTTGCCGAAAACTCAAGTGGCTGACAGTGAAATATTGCTGCACTTAAAGTAACCATATAGCAACGGCTGCTGACTTCAAGATTTACTTGTAAAAGATGGGCGGGATAAGTCGCGTTCTTGTCACAGCGATTAAGATGCGTGCGACCGCCAAAACAGCCAATGGAATGAAGTAGGCGTGTGTTTGGAAGTGCAGGAGAAGCACTATTGGCCATGTATTCGGTAAGAGGGTAGCCCTCTAAGAACACTCTGGGTATCGTGGGGAACAAGAGCTAGTAAGTTTTTGCGAGCCTTCCTGGCTAGGTGTTAGCTTAAAATGTTATACTCTGCGTCGTGACTAGGTGTTAACTTAAAATGTCATACGTTGAAAAATAAGTGAGAAGTGAAACTTGTTAAGATATATTTTTTTTAATCAATAGTTTAAAATTTCGCATCTACTTTTGCAGAGGGAAGAAGGTCCCGTACCGTGTAGGTCGTTAAAAAAAAATTCTTAGTTGCTTCGTCAGGGCGGGTAAGACTCGTTCTTTTGTCAAGATAGATACCGTTGAAACAACAGGTTCATATAACGTAAAAACAAAATTGGTGCAGTTGGATTAAATGCCGAATATGTAATATATATATATATGAGAAAATTATGGAATCAAAGTAATCGGTAAATTTTGTTGTCCCACAGGAGGGCGGCCTTTTCCTTTAAGTTTGCAAGTTTGGTCTCTGCATAAAAACGTCGAAAGACATTATCAGCACTGTGTATGAAACAGGGATTTGAACTGAAGCTGCTCTTGGGCGAACGAATTTGTGATTCGAGGCTGATGACCATCTATTGTACCGTTGGAGTGCGCCACCCCGATAGTTAGGCATCATTCTTTATATGTGCTCGGTGTGTAGTTTACTTAAAGAAATTGACCGGTCAATAGGTAGAGCAGCCATTGTCAATTTGTCTAACCTACAGTCCCAGTAATTTACGGTTAATGTGTTGTAGTAGGGTGTTCAATGATAAAAATTTTTAGCATTTCACTGGCGCTTAAACCCCCCGTTAACGCTAGCATTACATCTCATCGAGGCAGAAAGCGCACGGAAACGCGCTGATGTAAGTCGGGTCTCTAATCATTGGTGAGTACAGCCCTAATTTTAGTATAGGTATCTGTTGAGTGTTTCCCTCAATAACTGTGTTTTTGTGTATTTTCTTGCGTTTCTTGAGTATTGTGTCATTTGTGGAGGTTTGCCAAGTCCTCAATTCCGAGAACCTGATTTTCTTACTAAAGTAATTTAGTAAGGAGGCGGGACCTAACCTCGTGACACAGGAAACTGGATTTATTATACACTCATTTGACAGCAAAACTACCACTGCATGTCACGAGAGAGTTCCCAAAGCCTGGTTGGCTCCGTTCTTATGAAAATCATCGAAGTATTGGAGTTAACTTAATTCCGCCCTTTCGATTTATCGCAATGTGGTGAAATTTGCCGTCTCTAGAGTGACGTCACGATTTCGACGAGCGTGCCTGGAGAATTAGGAGGCATTGGTGAGGCGTGCGATCAGTAACATCAGCTGACTGCGGAGCTGCGTGAACATTGTCTACATTTCGGATTTTTAAAATCTTTGCTCATATGAACAATGTGAATTTTTCTTCATTTGAAGGGCTTTTTCGTATTCATAGAGCAGGTATTGGGCTGGATGTTCTTTCTTGGTATGCACTTCTTGAAGCTATATCAAAGTTATAAAATGCTTCTATTTATTAATCTTGAAAGACAGATCAAGGTAATAAGACGTAAATCCAATGAAAAAGAACAAATTGAGAACCGCTAAGGAGAGAACAAAAGAACTGCTTTGTACTCTCTTAAGTACTTGTTCCATCGAAATAGAACAATACACGTATATTTTTTTGGACGTGAAACTTTTATGCAAGGTTGAATATGCAGCATGATCTTGACTCCACTAACATTTTTACTTGTCTCGTTAAAACCTTGAATCAGCCACTTCATGTAGAGGGCCTCACTGCGTGTCTCATTCGTCATGGAAGACACGACCAACATTCAGTCCTTACTAGAAGACGCTCGAATTTTGTTTGAACAACATTCAGTCCGGCGCATTTAACAGCGCACTCGGCTTCTTGCCTACTCAATTCAGAAGATTACTGCATCATAATCTTAGCGATAAACTAATCGAGTAAGTATTAAAACTTTGTGAGCCTTATCGAGACCAGCTGCTTGCAAACCAACTCCAACTATGATAATAAAGATAAAAATTTATTGCGCTCATCATTTCGCTCACAAGGCTGAAGGAAGTACATCTGATTTAAAGTTGGAGTTCTGGAGTCCCAGCATGACCATTGGTAGAGTCGTGTGAGCTCAGAATATATGCAAATATCCTCCATAATTATATTTGGAAGAAGTCAAACAATACATGTTATTTTCATCCTACTAGTACGCAGAGCACGCGCCATCGTTAGAGGGGACGTATCTATACTGGATGCAATGTTTTCAGAGAATTATGAGATGGTAAAGAACAATAATAGCTTATTCTTTACAAAAACAAGCTTACAGTAGATTATCACAAGCCTAGTTCCTCTATTGCTCGTGGGATGTCCTGGACATCTTCGACAAACGCCCCCTATGTTCTCAGAGGTGCTGCAAGGTGGGGACTGCCGTGTTCCTCACGCCAGGATTTACGTAAAAACTACCACAGTAGTTTTAGAGGAATATGAAATCCTAAAACAAACTGGACAACCGCATCGTTAAATACACCTGTAGGAGTTTCTGTGTTTATTCCGTGTTTTACCTCCGCTTTCGCTCATTTAAATGATTATCTCACTGAAACTCCGTGAACTTCAGGTCCAAGCATTACATAGCTTCAAGGAAGCTCAAGCCTAGTGTTCCGGTTGGCATGGCTCGCTAAGCCAGCAACAGAAAACGTTATCATTTCAGCGAGACGATATGGGAAATGGGGACAAAAATGAAATCACGAGTATATTTAATAAAACAAGTCGATGAAGATTGGAGGGCCTTATTTTCATATATGACCTGCTATTTTTTGAATTCTTATCACTCGATAAATTGTCAATGCATTGAAAATGAATAAGTGGTAAATCTGTTGTTTACTGAAATAGTTTCGGTAGATATCGTATGAAATACAAATCAATACTATCAGTGAAAAAAAAACATTGCTGTTGTGCAATGTGTTGTACTTCATATTTCGCTAATCTTACCCTAGTCTAATGAACTTTCCGTCATTTCAACCATTAGAGTCGAATTCCAGACCAAAACTGAGCGAATGGGATGTTGTTGGAGTGGTTTTTATTCGAAGCTTTTACGAGCAGAGCTTAACTCAAAAACTAAATGGAAAGCCTCAGTCTCCCCTCACAGGGACGTGAACTTTGTTTAAAATATTCTAGGTTTTAATTTCACGATGGTAAGACTGGAGTTACTCAGAAAATTTACTTCCTTTCCCATGAGGAAAGCAAATACTAAAAGCGAATCTAAAACCAACTTTTTCAGCAAACTTTGGGAAAAAGTTAATTTTCGTAAATTTTTTTCACGCATGGAAATATTCATGCGCTTCTATTTTTTATCTGTAACTGTTGTACGGAGTGTGCGTACTGTGTATCTGTACTCACAAAATCTATTATATAATAGATTTTGTGAGTACTAGAATACAAAATTTTCTCATTTACAATGGAAATATAAAGCTCTCCTACAACAGCTGCCAGAGCGCTGCCAGACTGGACTGCTTAAAAATGGCCAGATGCATCTGACTTTCGGTTCGTAGACTCCACACAAAGTGTTCGGCTTCCTTGCGATATGTTCATCACCAGTGTTGATCGTGACGGCTATTAAAGAAAAATTACTATTCAGGAAAAGTGCTTGTTTCCACTTTTTTGTGTGTGTCCAGCACAGATGGCTGCAATGACATTCGAGTGGTAGCCCTGGTCTCCGACTTCGCTATAAATAAATAAAGTAAAGGAACGGATACATAAGCATATTGTAAAAAAAACAATTAAGAAGATTAAGAATGCGAATGAAATGGAATCCAGGACACTCGTACAAGAGCTTAGATGCACGGGCAGAAGGCTCCTCACGTGAAGTAGACAAAGAAGTTAAAGCAAAATAAAGCTTGAAAAAAACACCTAAAAGAGCCTCCTGCCCCTTGCTTTGATGCTTCTGTTGACGGTTAACAGGGAATGTTCCAGGAGCACTCAAATTCCCCGCTAGCTGACGAGGTAAGACACTCAGCTCCCCTTCCTCGAATGAAGGAAATAAATTTTTACGTACCTCAATGTCGCCTTTGATCACCTGCGAACAGGATTGCTATTAGATTCAAGAATATTTCTGCCAGTTGCCAAAAGACACACACGTGCTCCTGCCTCAGAGTTTTTTCGAGACTATTCCTGTTTCGTTTAAGACTGACCTCGTCAACTTTCGAAACGATCTAGTCTGCCTGCAAGACTTACCTCACTGATTTCGAGAATTTTCAGGCTTACCTTCGAGAAAGACTTGGTCTAATTTTGTTCGAGACTCCTCACATTTAAGTTGAGAAAGACCACGTCTGCTTTCGAGACTGTCCTCTAACGTCTGCGTTCGTCTCTGCCGTTCATGTCCTTCAAAGGCGCTGCAAGATGACGTTGTGCTTGCTGTAAGTAGCGATGAATAACGTCGTGAGCCGCGTAGCTCGGCCCAATGATGCCGGGACAAAAAGTACCAAACTTTTGCTCCCTGCTGTTGCTGCGAGGGGAAATTAGCAGCCACGGCAATTTCCTCAATTTTTTAGGGTAAAAGTTCAACGCTCAGGGTAAAAATAGCCGTCGTCCCGCACGCCCAAGTAAACTCAATAACAAGCCAGAGAAAATTAAAAGACTTCAATGAATATTCAAGGAAGTTTGGAAAACTGAGGCTCGCTGAAAATTTCTCTCACATTTTCGGAAGAAGTGGCTTCATGATTTTTAATTAAATCCCTTTCAAGTTTATCAGGTCCCTCGATTTTCTTCGTTTCTTTGTTCTGCTTAATTATGCAGCCATTAGAAGTTGAGTATTTTTGGTTGGGAGTTAGGTATTTTTTATTTCATTTCTGTACTTAACGTACATTTTCGTGGTTTTATATCTGTATTGTCTCACACAAATCATCAATCGTTGTTCATCAGTGAGGAAAGGGACACGGGATTTTCATTCATTGGAGAACATTCATTCCTGCTTAACCTGTAGATTCTGGGAACTAATTAATTGTTCTTGAAGTGACCAAGTCTCGCAAACTACCTTGAGGCAAGTTAATCCAGCTTTGCAGCTAGGCCATCCCGGAGTTCGACAAGCTCGTAACTCTAATGCGCTTTGCTTGTCACAAACTCCTTGACTTTCAATGCGAGTGAAACCGTTTCGTTTGCTGGAAGACAGGGGTAGTCCTCCTGATCCAAGCCTATGGACCAAAAGTGTCGTCTGAAACAGGCAATATGAGTCGCAATGCGCCCTCCTAAGCATGATCGCCCTCTTCGCTGCTAAGGAAGCTCTAATCTACGTCTACTTCATCGGTGGGCACCGAGTGACAAAAGCTGGAAGCCAGCCTTCTGCAGCGACGCAAACTTGCTCCAGTGCGTGGGAGAAGTAACGGCTCACCAACTGCGGGATCTTATCTTGGGACTGAATTTTTAAACAATTTACGTCATCTTTATGATAATCCTAGCAACGTAGGTCTACTTAGGAAAACTTACGCTACCAGCTAAGTCGATACGACGACGTAAACTGTTTGAAAATTCAGTCACAGGTTTGAATTCTTTTTACCGTTCAGAACGCTTTATTTTGCATTTTAAATTCATGCCCGACGCTTCTGTCATTTAAAGAATAATGATGTACCTCACGGAACTTATGGTTCATTTCAATATCAATTTTATTCGAATTTCTTTGCCTCAACAACAAGTTTATAATTTCCAACTGCAGTTTGTTTCATTTACGTACACATGAGCTATGCATATTTTTGTATTTCAAAATATTTACAGTTTCAAGTCAGATCGAATCAAAGTGCCTCTTTTACTGACGCTCTCTCTCTTTAATAATTTATTCCTTATTTCACTCGGTAGACTCGCACCCTCAAATGATGACTGGCAGCCTCTCGAGTGTTTACCGCAAACTTGAGCGCAATTTTCGAGGTAACTTTTAGAGCGTTTTTGGGGCGGTTACGTGACCCAGAAATGACGGAGATTGATCGTCCCTCTTCAAGCTCTCTCATTAGTATTAATGAGCTTGAGAATAATACCGTCTTAAGAGTGCGTATTCTTGTACGACGCTTCTAACCTGTGATCAGAATTTATTACGAATTCCGAGTTTTGTATTTAATAGCAAATTAGAGTGGCGGACTACGGACAAAGAATGGTAAAGTCAAGTGAAAGCACTCTATACAAATAAGTGATGGAACATTTTGGGCGAAAAATTCAGTACTACGTGCCTTGAAAAATTTTAAAATGGGGGAAAAAGTAGTCTCTTGGGGCAAGTTAAGAATAAAAACTTAAGGGATAAACACAGTTCTCATTTTGTTCACAAATTTTTAATAGATGTAAACAGACGAGAAGCTCTGGGCACCGAAAGTATGCTACTGATTTTTTTCCATAAAGTACAGCCACGCCCTCACAGATGAGGCGTACTGACGACTTCTAAAACAAATTCGCAGTGCAGAACCAACGTAAACGAAATAGTGTTCATTTTTTGACACGCAAATGAAGGTTTATCAGTGTTAGGCATTAGTAAAGAAAGGATATTTACACAAAAAAATAAGAATAGAAAATTGTGAAGAATCAGAAGGCACTCCGCGCAGAGCCTCAATAGTTTCCACGTACCTAAATGAACTAATTTTTGAATTTTGTAGCCAAGCGTTCACACAACGCACATTGAATTGGCGAGCTGTTTAAGTCCGGCTTATGGAGACTCTATGACCCTGCTGCCGTGCCCTCACTACCAAATCCGGCTGCCGTGCCCTCACTACCAAATCCGGCTGCCGTGCCCTCACCACCAAATCCGGCTGCCGTGCCCTCACTACCAAATCCTGCTGCCGTGCCCTCACTACCAAATCCGGCTGCCGTGCCCTCACCACCAAATCCGGCTGCCGTGCCCTCACTACCAAATCCTGCTGCCGTGCCCTCACTACCAAATCCTGCTGCCGTGCCCTCACTACCAAATCCGGCTGCCGTGCCCTCACTACCAAATCCGGCTGCCGTGCCCTCACCACCAAATCCGGCTGCCGTGCCCTCACTACCAAATCCGGCTGCCGTGCCCTCACTACCAAATCCGGCTGCCGTGCCCTCACTACCAAATCCTGCTGCCGTGCCCTCACCACCAAATCCGGCTGCCGTGCCTTCACCACCAAATCCTGCTGCCGTGCCCTCACCACCAAATCCTGCTGCCGTGCCCTCACCACCAAATCCTGCTGCCGTGCCCTCACCACCAAATCCTGCTGCCGCGCCCTCACAACCAAATCCTGCTGCCAAGCCCTCACCACCAAATCCTGCTGCCGTGCCCTCACCACCAAATCCTGCTGCCGCGCCCTCACCACCAAATCCTGCTGCCGTGCCCTCGCCACCAAATCCTGCTGCCGTGCCCTCACCACCAAATCCTGCTGCCGCGCCCTCACAACCAAATCCTGCTGCCAAGCCCTCACCACCAAATCCTGCTGCCGTGCCCTCACCACCAAATCCTGCTGCCGTGCCCTCACAACCAAATCCTGCTGCCGTGCCCTCGCCACCAAATCCTGCTGCCGTGCCCTCACCACCAAATCCTGCTGCCGTGCCCTCACAACCAAATCCTGCTGCCGTGCCCTCGCCACCAAATCCTGCTGCCGTGCCCTCACAACCAAATCCTGCTGCCGTGCCCTCACCACCAAATCCTGCTGCCGTGCCCTCGCCACCAAATCCTGCTGCCGTGCCCTCACCACCAAATCCTGCTGCCGTGCCCTCACCACCAAATCCTGCTGCCGTGCCCTCGCCACCAAATCCTGCTGCCGTGCCCTCACCACCAAATCCTGCTGCCGCGCCCTCACAACCAAATCCTGCTGCCAAGCCCTCACCACCAAATCCTGCTGCCGTGCCCTCACCAAGTTTCGAGTTTTCAACCTAATTTGTCGGAGGCCATTTTACAGGCGTAATCCACGCTTTGCGTAGCGCTGTAATTAGGGACGTGCGCTCGGAAGAGAGAGAGACGGAGGAGAAGCGCGCCTCCCTCGAGGCTGCTAAGCACCATTGAAGGAAGAGCTAATGGAGTTAAGGAGCGACTGCAGGGCTCTGTAGGGATCCTCAAAGCTGGTCCTGCCACGCAAGTTCCTGGCTGCAACCTCGAACTGGAGCACGTAGGGGCGTGCAGCAAGGACCTTACAGTAATGAAGAACTTGAATTGAAGAGCTTGGAGCAGCGTGGAGCTTGAAGTAGAATGGAGATTGGAGCCGTAAGAATCTTGGAACAGTTTAAGGCTCGGAGAAGTGCGAAGCCTGGAGCAGTAAACATTTTGGAGTAGCATGGTGCTGGGAATGGTATGGAGCACTGAACTTGGAGAAATTTTCAGCAAGGATTGAGAGGTACAGAAATGATCCCCTTTTAACAGGTAAAATAATTTCGCGCAAATGGACGGCGTAACGCTGCTGTACCAGCAGGCGTGCAGCTTACAGGGCAGCCCCTGCAGCGGTAGTATCACCTTGTGGGCACTTCTTGTATCGCCCACTGCACGTTTGATCTAATATATGACGAAATATTTCTATTGATCCCTTCATTACTACAATCGCCTCGTGCAATAGCTTCTCAGCTGTTTAAATGAGTGGGATAGAAGTGTTGTGTGAGATCATTGAATAGAAGGGTTCCCCCTAAAATCTTTCGTACCCGTCCACGCCGTTTTCTCTAAGTACTAGAAGAGCTGTTTTCACTGCTGAAAATGTTGTGGTTTCAGGACTATCACAAAATAAACATTGAGGTGGAAGCAAGAAAAAATGTTTCAACAATTTTAAAACAAGAAAAAAATAAAGAATGCCCATGAGTCTAGTTAATGAGTCATGGCGAGTAAGATCTAAACTAAATAATGCAATTATCACTATAGAAACACAAATGATTTAATACTTTATGGAATGGTTAGTAGGTCCCCATGACACATTTGTTCTTTCATGCTGATAAATTGGAAAACAAATGTCATTTAAGTATTATTCATATTTAGTAGACTCGATATTGTTCTCCAAGCGCCCGCAAACTTTCATGAATAATGAAACTGTGTATATTGAATTCGCGAGGAACACATTTCGTTGGACTATCATGGGAGGAAGAAGGGATTTGGATTGTCGTGGCTAAGGGAGGAGTTGAGTCGGGGAGGAAGTGAGAGTGCGTTGGGAAGCATCCTAATGAGCATCAAACAGAAAAAATTAGTATAATGTGAGTACGAACTGAACAAACGAATCTAAGTTAATACTCAATGTGATAATCACTCAAAGGAATGTTCGGTAATGGAAGTACAGAGACATGTGAAATAGTTACACGAAGGGTTAATTGGAAAAAAGAGGGCTCTACGTATCGTGGAAACTGATGGCGACGATTCGAGAGCTACCTAGAAAGAGGAAGGAGCGAGATAATCATGGGTTGCTATTTGAACAAAAAAGGCTTTTCAAATCATAGAGACGCGCATAAAGTGCTAGTTAGCGGTTGCTGTATTCACCAGTACGCAATGTGGACATGTTAAAGTTTACATTTATTACAAGCGTGTTGTGTCCCGAGTACGAACCGTTAAATTTTCGCCACAAAAAAGAGTAAAGGGCGGTTGGACGTGAGAGCTTACACCGAACTCTGCTATCAGGAAATCTCAAAGCTCAGCAGTATACAACGCGCCAGATGTCGATGTGTACCCAGCGAGGGCTCGACCGTTACAAAAAAAGAGGCAACACTGGCTCCCAGGGGCAGCGTGGCAGCGTGGCAACAGCATGGCACCGGCGTGGCACCAACGTGGCACCAGTGTGGCAGCGGTGGGATGGCAACAGCAGATGGCGACGGTTGGCGCTACCCGAGGGCGCGGCTGAGCCTAAGCGACGACAACGGTGTTCAGTTGCGGCTTCTTGCTGCGTGCTCCAGAAGTAACGGTCACGGCGCGAGTCTACTTAAAGGGCACGACGAGGGCTAGGGCATCATCACTATAAAGCGAAACTCCGTCGCTTAAAGATCTCTCGGTGCCGCTTTCTTTAATTTGTAAAACTTGCATACGGTAGGCACGCCGTATTAGTCCCTGAATCTGTGTTAATCTTCACGTAAAAGACTTTAACGTACAATTCGAGATCTTGTCATCATACCCCGACGTCGCTGCGTACCCAAAAGTTGCGTAAGACCCTCGTAGCAATTGTTCTAATATTTGCTAGTCTCATCTACCCCATTGTCATATTTTGTGTACATCTTTCATTATAACAAGTAAAACGACGTGGCCACGTTGAAAGAATCGTGTTTCCTTTCGGAAAATAATTCCTTTGATTTTTAGATTTGAAAAGAAAGAAAGTTTGAAAATCATAAACTCGGATTCTACAGAAAAAAGAAGTATATGACAAAATGGTGGACAGCGAGTGTGGGATCATAACCCATTAAAACTTAACATCTCCGCAAGAGACCGCTGTTGCCACGCTACCTATTCAAAAAAAAAAATTAGATGTTTAACGTAACTGGCCAAATAATTGTTCATTAGGAAGTTTATTCATCATTGTACCCATTCTATTCACATAATTTATGTCATTGTATTAATTTACTTGTGTATTTCCCATGTGATTTATTATCATTATTTGCACTTTGTGTCAGTGTATCGATTTATTTCTGAAAATTTTCGTGTGAATTTGTACCATATTTACTATTTTGATGCTTTACCCATTTATTGTCTCATTCCCATTGCGTAATTTAACCCATTTACCTTTCTAATATGATTATTGTGCCTATTCAAAACCCCATTTTATCCCCATTATGACCCTATTTTCTATTACTGTTGTTGATGTTATTGACGATTCATTTATTTCTGTGCATTTGGAAACTTATTGTGCGAAAAAACTCAATTATGTCTGTGTATTTGGAAACATATTGTACGAAATATTGCATTTAAACTTCTAATTTGAAACTCTAAAATTGCTATCAGTGTTCATTGTGAATCTATTTTGCTTCGCCAATTTTGCCCTAATTATCAGTTGAAACCATGGCTGGGAACGATAATGAAAGTAATCAAAGTAACAATGGTGAGACCAATCAAAGTAGCTTTGTCACTTTAAATCACGCAATTGAACTGCCTAAATTTAATGGTGAAGGCTGTGTAACATCATTTTTAAAACACTTTCAGACCAGAGTTGACATTTACACTAATGATAAAGACTTGCAATGTCGTTATTTGAAAAATGCTCTTACTGGGAAGGCTTGGGATTCTTATGTTCTCAAGTCCGACCAATTGATCACACTGGAAGATGTCAAGACTTGGCTTGTTTCTGTTTACAAGGGAGCCATGAATTACCGAAAGACAGTCCACAAAATTCTATTTAATTTGCATCAAGAGAATGATGAGACAGTGAATGCCTTCGCAACTCGCGTTCTTGCTAGCTGGAAGGACGTGTTCGGTCCAGAATGGCACTACGAGGATAGCAAAGCACAAAAGATACTCATTCCTACTATCATTAAAAATATGAATCCCAAGATCAGTGAAAAATTATCTCATGATTTTGATCCTGAGAGTGTGACAAAACTCCTAGACAAAGCGAGGTCAATTGAGGAGTCTTTGATCGAAGAAAGAACTATGTTGAGCCGGAAGAGGCGAATTCACGAAAGTGATGTGGTGGTTGAGAAGTACCAATACAATTCACCACAAAAGCGAGCGTACCAGCCCAAAAATCCATTCAAATGGCAAAGTGCTTCACACAAAAATGCTCGCCCGTTTAATAATTATCAACGCAAATTCAATGGCCATCCGAGTCAGAATGGTGACATCGCCGCAGTAAAGTCAAAAAACTTCCACGGCAACCGAAAAGCTTTTCCCCCGTGATTTTGCTAAATATTGAACAGAAAAAATGCTCCACTTTCGTTGATTCGGGCTCTTCCGTGACTCTTGTGAAATCTTGTGTAATTAGCAAATTATTCCAAACTCCACCCCGAATTAAACGATGCACTAAAGTTCTTTGTTCTGTTAATGGAGATAATCTCCACACTCGAGGTACGATTGACTTGAAATTTAAACTAGGTGATGTTGAGTATCGCCATTCCGCTATTATTGTGGAAGATTCTTACTTCCCCGGAGCTGTCTTGATAGGCCGAGATTTCCTTAAGAGATTCGGTATTGAAATAAAATACAGTCAGCATGAGAAAGGTCACGTGAGAATTAATGATAAAATTTACCCATTGCAATCAATTGCTGCTTCTAATTCAGTAAATTTTGTGAAACAATCTGAGGATGCATCATTCAGTGTCGCGAGAATGTCACATGATCTGACTATTGAGGGAGGCACGTTGTGCCATTCCTATTTGAGAGTTCCCAAGCACATGAATGGAAAAACAGTCGTTCTAAAACAGAGCGTTACGTGCAAAGGAATAGCAGTGCCTCGCACGTTAGCCACTGTCCGTGATGGTACCGTGCCTGTAGTTTTTGTAAATTATAATGATAAGAATGTTCTTGTGCCTAGAAATAAAATTTGTGCTACCTTGGATGTTGCTATTGAAGAGCCGGAGCATGGCTCAGACGAAAGCGAAAGTGATGCTCGAGCGCAGCCGCAACGCAAGGCCTATGATGCGGTGGCAGCAGTAGTGCACAGGGACGGTGGGCAAGCGAGCGAGTCAGCTCAGTGCCAGACTGACCAGGATAGACAGACCGAGGCTAGGAATAGCAGGCTCATACGTGACACAGAGAGACGTCGGGAGCCCGATTTCAATGAAATGATAGACGATGTTGATTTGTCTCACCTGAACTTAGATCAGAGAACGACCCTTGTAAATTTGATTAACAAACACAGGAATGCGTTCGCGGTTGGAGACGAGATTGGTCATGCGCGAAATGCTGTGCATAGATTAGACGTTCAGGGACACTCCCCCATAAATACCCCGCAGTATCGAGTTCCCCACGCTACAAAGCAATTGGTTGAAGAGCATGTCCAGGAGATGCTCAGGCAAAAAGTTATTGAACCAAGTTTTTCGCCTTGGTCTTCCCCAATCTTAGCTGTACGTAAAAGTGATGGTTCACATCGGATCGTAGTTGACTTCCGACTTATCAATAAGATTTGTAGGAAGGATTCTTTTCCAATCCCGCATATGACTGATACCCTCGAAAGTCTAAAGGACTCAAATTTATTCACGACCCTTGATATGAGAAGCTCCTATCATCAGATCGAACTGTCCCCAGAGAGCAGAGATATTACCGCTTTCAAAACACCGACAGGTAGTTATAGGTATTGCCGTTCACCCCAAGGTCTTATCACATCTGCGGCTGCACTTCAAAGAGCAGTTAATATGGCCTTTTCTCCATTCATTTCAAAATTTCTGTTCTGTTACGTTGACGACATCATCATCTATTCAAAAAATTTCGAGACTCATGTCGAACATCTGGATAAGGCGCTGCTTCAAACAGCTGCTTCAGGCTTCAAATTAAGTCTCAAGAAATGCCAATTTGCGGCGAGCAGCGTGACTTTCCTTGGTATTAAAGTCAGTTCAGAGGGACTAACTCCCAGACCTGACAAAGTGCGAGCTTTAGCGGATGCTTTGAGACCTAGGAGTGTTAAAGAGGTGAAGAGATTCTTAGGCTCTACCGGATTCTTTAGAAAGTTCATTAAAAATTATGCTCATATCGCGGCACCTCTAACCGAGCTAACAAAAAAGACGAACTCATTTAAATGGACGGACGTCCATCAGCGAGCTTTCGATGATTTGAAAGATAAACTTGTGTCTGCGCCTATACTTAAATTTCCTGACTTTCAGAGAGAGTTTGTGTTGCACACTGATGCCTCGGGTATTGCAATTGGTGGAGCATTACTTCAGATGCATGACGGCATTGAGCTGCCAGTAGCATACTATAGTCGTAAATTAAAAGGAAATGAACTTAAGTACTCTGCAACAGAACTCGAAGCTCTTGCTATCCATGATTCAATCAAACATTATGATGCGTACCTGTACTTAAATGAATTTGTCGTAGTAACAGATCACCGTCCCTTAACGTTCATTTTTGCTAATAAAACAGGTAATCACCGTATTTCAAGATGGGCTCTGCTTCTCCAGGAATATAATTTCTCTGTTCGGTACAAGCCGGGAGCACAACACCATTTGCCCGACTATTTGTCTAGATCCGAAAGAATCGTCAATGCTGTCGTAGACACTGCTGAGTCAAACTGTAGTAATAAGAATGATCCTAAAATTAATGCTGATGTTCCTTCTAGAATTAAGCCTTGTTCTAATAATAATGCGACAGATGTTCCCGTCGACGACGTGTGCCCTCCACCCGTGTACAGTGAACGTGATAAGAGTGTTGCCGTCGAGGCAAAGCAATTGAGCCTGGATGATGTTGTTTCGGAACAAGAAAAGGACTCACTTTGGTCTGGTGTAAGAAACTTGTTAACTGGCAATGACTTGGGTGATACTAAGATTTCAAACATTGACGAATATTTTATTGATGAAAACAATGTCCTGTGTAGATTGTCGAGAAAGAAACGCAGAAACGGTAGAAGTAATGTACAAATAGTCATTCCTAAGTCTTTAGTTAAGGTAGCTTTAAAGCTGAGCCATGACAACGATTTGTCCGCTCATATGGGTTTCCTGAGAACTCTTGAACGTGCCAGAGATAAATTCTTCTGGATTAATCAGATTCGTGACGTCAAAGATCACGTGAAAAAATGTTTGCAGTGCCAACGAAGGAAATGGCAGGGCCAATTTAAAGTCCCCTTAGGTAAATTCCCCGAAACCTCTTTTCCCCTTGAAAGAGTTGCTGTTGACCTTGTTGAACTTCCTGTTAGTTACGCAGGCAACAAATACCTTCTAACAATAGTTGATCATTTCACAAGATATGTTGATGCTTATCCCCTCGCAGATAAATCTGCCGATACTGTCACCAGAGCTTTCGTCCAATACGTCGGAAAGTTCTCCGCCCCAAATACGATCGTCAGTGATAGAGGCAGCGAATTTACCAACAAGTTATTCCAGGATGTCTGCAAAAATCTCAAGGCGAGGTCACAGACTACGACTGCTTATCACGCTATGGCGAATGGTTGCTGCGAGAGAATGAACGGTACCCTGAAAACAGCGATCTCCCACTTGGCTGCTGAAGATAGGTTCTCTTGGGATGAGAGCGTGACGTTCGTTACCCTAGCTGTAAATACTTCTTACCAGACTGCGATTAAAGACACGCCGTTCTTTTTGTTTTACGGCAGAGATGCTAACCTTCCTTACCACGACATTTTCAAGGAACAGCCCATCAACTACGCATGTGACCAAGAGTATTCAACTGAAGTTTCTCTCCGTCTGTCTAAAGCATTTGCTGCAGTTCGGAAGAATTCGGAAGCTGCGAGGCAAGCTGCCGCAAACATCTACAATCGAACGGCCAAAGAATGTGATATTCAACCTGGGGCACTAGTGATGCTTAGGAATGAGACAGGTCGCACCGACGTAGATCGTGCTTGGCCTACGAGGTTCAGAGGCCCCTTCCGTGTGATCTCTCGACGGGAAAATAATATCACCATCAAGGGTGTATACTCGGATCGAAAAGAGCAGACCGTGCACCTGAACCGTGTGAAACGTGCTTATCTTGACGACGCCATGGCCTTCCCTTTCAACAACGACGAAGAAAAGGACGAATTGCAAGGGGCAGAGACGAACGACATTCCTACAGTGCCGAGCACAAGCCAGAGAAATGAAGGAATGATTCCTAGATATTCTCTGAGGAATCGGACGAGACGCCCAAACTATGTATGATTATTTGTGTCTCGCAAGGACGTCCCATAAACTTCGATGATGATTGCTCCATTTCATTCTAAAGATGTACTATGTTTAATATTAAGAATGTTTTCTAACCATTTCCCTTGTGTTTAACATTTCTTTCATATTCCAATTTTAGGATAAGTGCTTCGAATTAAATTTAAATGATTTCTCCAGCGAAATGCAGATAGGATGTATTACATGATTAATGTCGATTTATAAATGAATCAGATAAAAAATTTTACTCGATGTCAAATTTGTAACCCGTTCGTATGCCTTTTCCTAGCTCTTCCCCAGGAATGCGTGCTAATACGTAGGAACTTTCCTTTACAGCCCACTGATTATCCGAGATATTGAATGTCATATTATGTATTTCTCATTAATTTCATTTACCATGCATTTTGTGTTCTCTAACGGATTTCTTTGAGCTTTTTGCGTTAGATTACTTTGATCTCTCATAAATTTCATTTACCTTGCATTTATTTTATTTTGCGTTAGTTATAATATTCTCTAAATGGATTTCTTAGAACTTATTGCGTTAGGTTACTTTGATTCTAGTTAAAATGCTATCGAAGGATGGTACACCGGGATGTGAATGGCATGGGGGAGATGTGATGAGTAGATGGACACAATTGATTACGATAAGTCAAAGAAATCCGAGAGAAAAAAATTTTGTCAAAGCCTGAAATTAACGTGGAACGATTGATTACAGCAATGCTGCGCCGACTGGGGTCTGAGCAGCGGCAGCACACACCCTCCTCTCTCCACCGCAGCTGCGCCGCGGCTGGGAACCTGTGTGCAGGCACACAGCACTCACACACACCGCTCGACAGCGCAGCAGTGCAGCGGCCCAGGGGCAGTGTGCAGGCGCACAGTACACTACCAACGCTATGGCAACACCGCTCTCCGTACCAGCTGTTTCTGCTACGCGCCGTCAGCGACGACCTTGCTATTAAAGAGCCCGCTACAGCTGTCCTGGCACGCCTCGGCCCCAGCTGTACAGACGCAATAGGCGGACCCAGCTTCCCATCTGCAGCAACAGTACACCCACTCGTACAAAGGACTGGACTTTCCCCTGAACATCTATATTTTCGCCAGACACGGATTCAACAACGGCGAAGAAAAATAAAGAAGATACCGTTGGACAGCAATATGTCCGTAGTAACTACACGCAGGAGGTCGAGTATAGACTGATCGATTGCATATTCGATATTTTATTAGGATGGTTTTTACCCCTTTGAACGTCTTCAGAAGGCCTCTGATAGAACGTCATTAGCCAAGAGAGAAGGTCTTCGATGGTGAACTGGAATAGGACGTCCCGACGACTACAGTAAGCTATCGCTTGTTCAGGATCTTCGATTCAGAAGTGCGTCAGAAGCACAAATCTCAAGGCTTGTCTAATTTCGCCCCTGCAATGAAGTACGAATCTCAGATGCGTGACTTCAGTAGACGGAAACTTCCATTTTACATCCAGGAGGATGTTGATTAATATAGGTTGGGGGGATTCTGTTGTGTCCCGAGTACGAACCGTTAAATTTTCGCCACAAAAAAGAGTAAAGGGCGGTTGGACGTGAGAGCTTACACCGAACTCTGCTATCAGGAAATCTCAAAGCTCAGCAGTATACAACGCGCCAGATGTCGATGTGTACCCAGCGAGGGCTCGACCGTTACAAAAAAAGAGGCAACACCGGCTCCCAGGGGCAGCGTGGCAGCGTGGCAACAGCATGGCACCGGCGTGGCACCAACGTGGCACCAGTGTGGCAGCGGTGGGATGGCAACAGCAGATGGCGACGGTTGGCGCTACCCGAGGGCGCGGCTGAGCCTAAGCGACGACAACGGTGTTCAGTTGCGGCTTCTTGCTGCGTGCTCCAGAAGTAACGGTCACGGCGCGAGTCTACTTAAAGGGCACGACGAGGGCTAGGGCATCATCACTATAAAGCGAAACTCCGTCGCTTAAAGATCTCTCGGTGCCGCTTTCTTTAATTTGTAAAACTTGCATACGGTAGGCACGCCGTATTAGTCCCTGAATCTGTGTTAATCTTCACGTAAAAGACTTTAACGTACAATTCGAGATCTTGTCATCATACCCCGACGTCGCTGCGTACCCAAAAGTTGCGTAAGACCCTCGTAGCAATTGTTCTAATATTTGCTAGTCTCATCTACCCCATTGTCATATTTTGTGTACATCTTTCATTATAACAAGTAAAACGACGTGGCCACGTTGAAAGAATCGTGTTTCCTTTCGGAAAATAATTCCTTTGATTTTTAGATTTGAAAAGAAAGAAAGTTTGAAAATCATAAACTCGGATTCTACAGAAAAAAGAAGTATATGACAAGCGATCTCTTATGTAGGATGAGAATCATTCAACAACTGTTGAGCTACATAGATCTATAGGCCTGGAAAAGGTGAGTTATTAGTAAAGGATCGGACATCGATAGCTGGAATTAAAGCTCGAAAAAACTAGTCGGCCCCAGACTAGAGTTATCAACTAATAACCTTTCACTGATGCTCTATCGAAAAAACGACCACTAAAGTGCCCTTGTTGGACAAGGCAGAAATCAGACTGGAGTCACACCGTCTTCATGACAAAATGTTAGCGCCCACCTAATTAGAAAATTTTCAGTCATAGCAGACACTATAGGCACTCCTCGCTACACTGACAAGATCGATAAATACACAAAACGGTCCTCGCGAAAAAGCGACTTTACTGACTATAAAAGTACAATAATAAAGATAATATCAAAATAAAACATACCAAAGCCCGTAGCCTAAATGATAAATTGGTTCACTGAAGAAATTGGCATTTTACACGTTTCCGAAACATCATCTTATTCACGAACCTTCAGTTCATTTTGTCAATATTCCCGATTACACGTTGTACCTCAATGATGGCGTTAAAACGAGCCGAGGTGGTGGGTCTTATATTTCCGTGAAAGAAATATACACAAAATCTTTACTTCTAGCAAATTAAATTTGCGAAGGTACAGAAAGGGTTTAGCTGAAAGTACAAATAAATGAACATAAACACATCATCATTGGCAGCCTTATTAGACACCGCCCTTTGTCCAACACTAGAGTCTAGTAAGAAAACTTGCGATCATTTTCGATCATTTCGGTTATTTTCTAGTAGCCAAAAAGTCATTCTTTGGTTTCGGAGATTTCAACATTGATTTAACGAATAAGAATTATCAGCTAAGCAAGCTATTGTGCAAACTAAGCCTATCCTAAATGGTCGAAGAATCGACTTGTATTACTATATATACGGTCTCTAAAACTCTCCTGAATCTGGCAATCAGAAACAATCCTACGGAAATACTCAGTACAACAATATCACCCTCTGTTTCCTACCACCACTCTATAGAATGTCTAATTAACATAGTATAGGAAAGAAGAAATTATGGTTATATAACTTATCCTTTGAAAATTCGCCACTCAGCGGAACTATTTCATGAGAAATGATTTTACAGGTCCAATAAATTTCATAAAATGATGATGTCAGAAGATACTGACATGCCGATTTTAATTTTCAAAAAAAATTTTACAGCAGCTCTCAATGAATAAGCACCCATCATTGCCAAAAACTAAGCCAAAATGCGATGTTCGGATCACAGACGAAAGTAAAGAGCTGAGCAGCAAAAAGAAAATTTACTCGCGTGGGTATGAAAAATAAAACAGTACTATATACATGAGGTATACGGAGCATGAAAAGATTATTTGGAAAAAATCGCGAAGAAAAACAAACTCACTTTCACCAGGAACAATCAAAGGCAAATAAAACACGAAACGAACGTGTAAAATCATTAGTTAGCTTGCCTAGTTTAAAATTATAGACCATAAAAGTAATTTTCAAAACCCTTGGAAACAGCCATGGATTTCAACACATTCTTTTAAAAAGTAGGTGCTAAAGTTTTCAATGAAGTATATGTAAAACCGATCCAAAACAACCTTCGGTTGACAACCCGTACTCTGCTGCATCTGCACGGGCTGGTGTCACGTGGAGACCACGTCCTGTCAATTTACTAGAATTACGAAGAATTTTATACTTATTGAAAAACACAAAGGCAGACTGACCTGAAGGTATCAGCCTTCTATATATCAAAGACAGATTTCTAGTCACAGCACCAATGAATCGTTTGATAATTAATACATCAATATCTGCTAATAAGTCCCCCGACCAATGGAAGCTCTCCATGACACCATTGCATGAAGATGATGATATTAATAAAGCATAAAACTATGAGTCTTTTGCCTGTCTTGTCCAAAATATTAGAGAAATTGGCAAGAAATCAACCGTCATTTCAGGTAGACGAATGAAATTTACTTAATCGAAATCAATATGCGTATAGGAGGAACACAAGCATTCAAGATGCTCTGCTTAATTTCACTGAAATAATATCCAGCGATATCAATAAAGAATGTAACACTCTTGCTGCTACTTGATCTCTCTAAATTCTAAAGGATTCGATAGCGTCAAAATGAGCCCTTCCTACGAAAAATAATGAACTTAGAAGAAGGCACACAATGGTTTGAAAACTACTTATCGATTTGATCTCATGCGGTCTGCTTAGATAACATATTGTCCCTATTCATTCAAAACAATTTAGATGTTTTTGAAGGATATATTTTGGGTCTGCTATTTTTTTCATCAACGCTTTCCCTTCAATGTCTTCCAAAACACGAATTTCTGTGAATGCAGATAATGTTCGAACAGCAATGGCAAGTTCTGGGGCGGAATTATCCCCGACGCAAAAAACTGGAACCCCATTGAGTAACCTGAAATATGGTATGACCAAAATGGTCTCCAACTAAATGCAAACAGAGCACAATTCATTATTTTTGGATCCAAGGATGTAATTAACAAAAATATAAATCTGATTTTACAGTAGGGAATGATGAAATTAAACCATTAGAAAAAGGTTATAATTTAAGCAGTTGATTCGATTAAAACATGTCCTTCAAATCTCACGCTGAAAAAATTTGCGACACAACTTGCGGAACTTGATGTTTTTACACCGGATAAAAATTATGCTCGACAAATAATCAAGATTATAAGTCATTCAATCCTTAGTGTTGAGCCTAGTATGGATCCGAGAGGCATACCTCAATATGTATCTTTCAAGAAAGTTACAAAAATGTATGAATTTTGCAGCCCAGAAGGTATGCAAAGATAAATTCAAGAAAAGTGCCTATGCAACCATTCTCTTGAATAAGCTCGGCTAGACTCCATTCAAGGAATATTTCTCATCTGTATTAAGCCCAATATGTATTTTCCACTTCATATCTCCCTCAGAGCAATGCTTATGTTGTAGAATTCCATCTCCCCAGTGTAACCAACCAAAAGCCGAATTGGGGAAATAATGTCTCAGTCAACTACCGTTCATCCGAAATTGCATGGGCAAAAAGTTTTGTTCATATCAGGCGCTTCACAGTGGAATAAACTTCCGCAGAGTGTCAAAATCCCTCAAATAATAATATAATTTAAGACCAAAATAGCACGTCGTTTGGCGTCTCAACGATATTTGTTTGCTGCAGTACACACTGAAGTAGTTCCGAATTTCTTTTGCTCATTACCCAACATTTTTAAGTTTTCGAACTCAAGTTTATGCAGAGTGCGTATGGGAAATCTTCCTCGCGTGCTAGTATTTATTTACCTACGTGCAACAAATCCTGCTAAATTGCTAACCCAGCCACTTGAATTTTGGCTATAAATGCAGTATTTTTTCTACTAACTGTCAACTTATCTATTAAAATTTTCCATCGACTAACAACATCACTTCCTTACATTATTATCAAGCATTTGTATAGGACCTATCATAAACTTGCCTTGGGGCTTAGAGCATGTTCTTTGCGGCAGTTAACTTGGTTCTGTTTTGTTACGTTTGAAAAAAACATATTTTTGAATTTCTGCTATTTCGACCCTTCAGTTTTGAATATAAATAATCTTCAAATACTTTCAAAATTATCCCCTGATATCAGAAGAGCCAAAGCTCATATGTCAAGGCACAAAGAGACTGTGAAAAACGTTTCATTGCACTGTGTTCATCCTCATTATTTTATTTATTACATTCATTTATTAACATTATCGAACTTAGAATGACTTGCAATGGTTTCATTTTTGTTTTTCTCTCTGTGTTGTTCTCACGCTCTTTTGTAATATTTGTGAACAATAATTGTTATTAAGCCCTAATGTACAACTAAGTTTTTGTCGGCTCTATATAAGCTCGGATGTTGGTTGGCTGCGGCTGCATTGATAACCAGTGTTTCGTTCAACTGCAGATTTTTGGAAGATCTAGCTACGATTGTTCATTTTAATGTGTTTGAAGTGTCTTAGTGGAGCTAATTGTATATGAAATTTATTCTTGGAATTAAAATTTTGCTATTTTATAAGATCATTGCTAGTTTCTTTTTGGCGTCGAATCATTGTTCTATATTTTGTTTCAGAGCCAGGAACATTTGCGTTCTAAGACTAAATTAACGGCAGCAGGTCTTGAACATTGAATGAATTTCCTACCAGTGTGGATCAGTTAGGCTAGGCCAATCCTGATACTGATGTAAGTGTTTTTCTTAATAGAATTTTTAGTCTAGCTTACATTCGTGCAACTCTACTGTGTTTTCATAATTCTGAATTAAAATTTGAAATTTATTTGAACTGAAGGTTTTTGTCATCTATTGAGAATTGTTTGATTTTTGCTTACAGATTTACAAGTAATAAGAAGATGAATGAAACGTCTGTTTATATCCTTCTTCTGTACTGTACTGCCACCGGACACGAGAAAACTCGAGGCTCGTTACACTCTCAGTCTCTTGAACAAGCATTGACTTGTGCTGTTATGACACTCATAAATGTTTATCAACTACTGACCTTTATATCAGACATTTTAGAAAGCGATGTAATCCGTCTCTAAATTGACTTTATTGGACATAAACGTTTTTTTCTTTTTTATGGCCCACAGCGATAATATTTGCGTTAAGTGGCAATTTGCCGTTTGTGACCCTCGTGAGTATATTATGAAATTATTTAGGTAGTTAATTTCAGGAATTGCTGCAATTATGTTGTAGATATTTTGGTTAACATTATACAACAATTCCTTTTCACGTTTCTGGCTCCGGTGAACTTTTTTGTTCCAGCATTATTTGTGTAGGAAATGTAAATTTTTGTGGGGATAAAATATTTTATTTTATCTGGGCTCGTTATTTGGCATATTAGTTGATACGCAAGAATGAAAAGATTCTAGCGAATTTCAACCTCATATCCTCGCCGCAGAATTGTTTAAATCCCCCCACTTTACTTTCAACACGAATCTCTGATGTCGCAAGTTCCTAAGCTTGTATTTCAATGGAAGTGCGCACAAACGAGAGCGTTTTCATCAATGCCTCACAGGTGTGATGTTATTTTTTTTGGTTTTTATTACTTGTATTTACATGCAATATCAAAATTAGATTGACGCAACAAAGGCAGTACATATTTTCATGCTTTTCCTCCAATCATTTGTTTCGACAATTGATACGGGTACTACGATGCCCACGTGCACACGTATTTCAACTAACGATCTTAATGTTAAGATATTCAAAAGAACCTATGTTTTACATTTCATAAACTAATTTTATTGGAAATAAACTATTTTTCCTTTCAGTCACTGATTGTGCAAGATTGTGGATCCTATGAAGCTCTATTTATGGCTGCATGTGAAGAAGCGAAGAAGCCTGTCCCCAAAAGCAGTAAAATTAATGCTGAAAGAAAGAGTGATGAGGCACGCAAGTTTCTCTCAAATTTACCTCATCAATTTTCATTGTTGTTCAAAATCAGGAGATTGTGGTGGCCAGTCCACGAGCTCAAATGTTCCATCATTCGTAATAAATCAGTCCTGAACATATTTAGCCCAGTGGACGCGGGCACTGTCGTCCCGAAAGAACCCTTTGTCTTCAGGAAAATTAAACTTTTTTGGGAGGATGAAGATGGCCAGAAAATTCGTGCAAATAGTCGCGACAATTAATTTTCTTATTGCATAAACTGCAAGATCCATGTCCATTCCAGCAAAGACAGGTACACCAAACACATTACACTGACTCCAGATGCATGAAGAGTTGGGACGATGCAAGATGGATCCATAGCTTTGGAACACACACAGTAATTAACACCCCCAACGTTCTGAAAGATGGTGAACCTGGTCTCACCAGACAACACTACACACTTCCAATTCTCAGCAGTCTCATCTCGAGATTTGGTGCTAATATAACAAACGTTTTTTTTTCTAATTTGCTCCTTACTCTAATGGCTTCTAGCTGGATTGGTAATTGCTTTGAATTAAGTCTCAAAGCATATTCCTTAGCGAAATTGTTTTTGGATCTTTGCACAAAACTTGCTAGTTGTCATTTACGTTTATGAATGCCGATTTTTCTTCAGTATTCTTTCAGAAAACGTCAGTCTTTATCATCCAGAATGTTATTGGTAATTTCTGCGATGTGAACCGGGTTCGCCATCTAATTTCCAGGGCGCTATTGTTCTTTGCATCATTTTAATATTTAAGCCGGTTAGCTCACATATGTTTCGGAAGCATTTCCCTCTTTGACGAAACCCAATGATGCGTCCTTTATCCAATACTGACAGGTCTTTACTATGGCTTTACATTTCTCCGATGTAAAGAAAAATTTAGAAGTCTATAGGATTCGAAACGTGTTTTTAATTCTTGATAAACACTTTAAGATGTGGTTCTATGCAATTTTACTAAACAAACGAACTTTGAAATAATGTAATGCAAAATATGAAACGTCCGTAAAAATGCAGTCCGCAACTTTTATTTTTGGCCGCTAAGTGAAATTACACCCTGTTCACAGGCTTGGAACGAGGGTTCAACTTTTCCCATTAGACGTTCTGATGGGACGCTTTATTGTTATCGTTAATCCATGACGCTATTTTGAGTGGATGCCGCAGCTCAGAAACATCTATGCAGTGAGGCGTCAGTCTTTCATTGTAAGCTCAGTATTTTTTTTTGCACATTCATGTGTGGTTATTCTACAATTTAAACAATTTATTTAACAATTTATTTTACCACAGGTGATACAGAGATAGAATGTTTCTTAAGTCTAGTACAATGGTCAAATTTGAGTATAGCTACCTGTGGGCCCGAATAAGTTCAGCGACTTCTAGGGCATCCGGTCAATGTGAAGTTTAATGCAATCGCGGAAAATAAGAATTCCGATCTTAGGAATCACTATAGGAACCCATTTAAGAACGTTTTACAAGAATGACATTCTGCTCGCTGATGCGTTATTTTCGAATAATTGAACTTTGAAGTTGGCCTTTGCGCCAAAGGAAGCGAGCGCGTGAAACGGAATTTAATTAATAACGGAAGCTATTACAAACGTAAAGAGGTTGGGTCGTGAGGAGGAGGCACAGTTCTTTTAGTGAAAATTATAAATAAAGCTTCTAACCCACACATTAGGGTGACGACCACAATCTTGTTGACATCGGGTCCAAGATGGCGGCGCCCATGGTGGTCGCCATGTTAGACCCGATGTAAACAAGATTGCGGTCGTCACCCTAATGGGTGGGTTAGAAGCTTTATTTATACTTTTCACTAAAAGAACTGTGGCTACCCCTCACGACCCAACCTCTTTACGTTTGTAATAGGGGTTTAGCTTCCGTTTTTAATTAAATTACGCTCGCTTCCTTGGGCGCGCGACGGCCAACTTCAAAGTTCAATAATTCGAAAATAACGCATCAGCGAGCAGAATGTCGTTCATGAAAAACGTTCTTAAATGGGTTCCTTTAGTGATTGTTTGAAATATAATTATCAATTTCCGTGATTGCATTAAACTTCACATTGACCGGGCATCCTACCATCAACGTTAGTCTAAGGAGTACAATAATGTTTAACCAAATTCACTTAAACTAGTGACGCATTAGACTGATCAATGAGATAATTAACTCGAAATTAGATGCTTCATTTTACAATATAGTTCATATGGACTAGATTTAACAGTATATTCGACAAACGATTCAAGAACAGACTGAAGATCGGCGAAATTAACCAAGGCAAATTACATTATTAGGACCAGTTATGTAGGGGACAAGGTTTGACTCTGTGATCTTACACGACTAGTAATCTGATAGGAAGTGAGACTCAAAATTTCTTTTGAATACCTTATAAGAATTACTTTCACGGATCTCCGCAGGTAGTGAGTTCCAGGTTTTAGTTCCAACGAAAAGGATACTGTGTTGTGACCGAGCCTTTGAGTAATAAGGAAGCATGAATTTACTTCTATTTCGGTTTAAATGGTCGTGATGACCAGTTTGCGCAGTTAATAATTGTTTTAGGCTATTGTCGCAATCATTTGTTAATGTTTTGTAAATGAAATTGCAAATGGAGATTTTGTAGAGATCCGAAAGCTTAAGTATTCGTAAATTTTTGAATGAATCATTTGTGTGAGCATTATATTCTAGATTCTTTGCCGCTCTGGTAGCTCTTTTTTGCAGCGTAAAAATTTTGTTGGTTTTATTTTTATCAGTTCCATGCCATGCTTCTATTCCGTATTGCAAGTATGGTGAAATGAGCGTTCGGTAGAGCATTTGTAAGGCTGTTTCAGGCAGGAAAATTTTAACTTTATTTAGGATTCCAATAGGTTTTGATAATTTAGAACTAATGTGAGCGATGTGCTCTTTGAAGGTTAGATGTTTGTCTATTATGATGCCCAGGAATTTACTTAAGTTGGTTTCTTCGATTTCACCTTCGCCAATTTTAATGCGTGGGAGAGATATATTTTACTTGTATGGGAATGTAATATATGTTGTTTTATCGATATTAAGGCTTATTTTATTAGCTTTAAGCCACAATGAAACCTTACGAAGTTCATTATTTATACGCTCCGCCATCCTAGCGGGATTTTGGTTTGGAAGGACCGCAGAAAGGGTACTGTCATCGGCAAAAAGTATGAATTTGAAGAATGATGTAGATTTAATGATATCATTGATAAAAATTAGAAATAGGAGAGGCCCAAGGACAGATCCTTGTGGAACTCCATGGCTAATTGTCTGTGGGTCTGATTTTGCGTCGTCAATGACAACGTATTGTTTCCGATTTGCTAAGTATGATCTGAACCAATCATGGGCAGCCCCTCGAATGCCATAACAGTATAGTTTCCAGAGTAATACGTTATGGTCCACACAATCGAATGCTTTTCGAAAGTCAAGAAATACGGAAAAAACAAGCTTTCCTTCATCTATATTAGAATAAATGTATTGCAAATGATTTAATACAGCTTGTGTCGTAGATTTCTTAGAACGAAAACCGTATTGTTTGTCGTAGAGGAAAGATTTTTGTCCAAAATACGAATACACTTTTTATACACAATTTTCTCGAATATTTTGCTAATAATTGGTAGTACAGAGATAGGTCTATAATTATTAATGCAGTTTTTATCTCCATTTTTAAAAATAGGGGTGACTCTCGCAATTTTCAAAGAGTTGGAGAAGATACCTTGAGAAAGGGATTGGTTGATAATTTAAGATATGCACGGTGCTATTATATCAGCTATAGCCTTAAGAACTTTAGCCGAAAATTTTTTCAATCCACTTGATTTATTTTTCAAGTTGTTTATGCACGTAATTACATCGGAGGGATTAGTTGGCGTGAAAAAGAAAGAGTTAGGTTCACGGACATGGTCCATGTATTGCGAGTGGTCTGTGGGTTCACTGAAGACACTATCGGCTATATCTTTTCCTATGTTTACAAAAAAGTTGTGAAACACTGTTGCAATATCTTTTTTCTCGTGATATTTACATTTTCGTGAACGACGGGCTCAATTGTTTTCGTTGTATTATTATTCGGTTTATAGCATGAATTAAGCAGGCGCCAAGTTTTTTTAATATCAGTTTTGTATTCAGTAAATTTGCGCGTGAAGTAGTTTTGTTTTGAGGTTCGTATTTGATTTTTCACATGATTCCTGAATCTGTTATACGTTACTTTAGATATTCGCCCTTCGTATGGTAAGGCTAGGTACGCTTGACGTTTATTTATATTGATCACGATATTTTCAGTAATCCATGGCTTTTGTCTATTTTTCGGCGTAATTGTGCGGGTGATAATTGGACAACACTGGTTATATGCGGTCGTTATAATTTCAGTTAAATTTAGTATTGCTTCATCAATGTTAATCTCATTGTTATCCCGTTCATAGATGTCTAATGATGGCATTAATTCTTCTAGAACAGTTCGCATTGTTCCTAAGTTGTAAGCGTTTACACAACGAAAAGAATAAGTATCAGCCTGTGGGCTGGTACAAGGACTATATATATATAGACATTTTTCTTGATGAGAAACACCGGTAAATGGTCAGATAAGTCAGAAATTATTATTCCGGTAAGAAAATAAGTCGGATCTAACATAAAAATATTATCGAGTAACGTAGCCGATTCAGAAGCAACACGTGTAGGTTTCGTGATGATTGGAAGGAAGGAGCTAGACTGAAAAACATTTATGAAGTTTGAGATTTGCTCACAGCTATCATATTGTAGAAGATCGTAGTTGAAATCCCCGCAGATTATTATGTCATTATATAGAGGCTTGTTGAACTGAGATATTATGCTTTGAAGCTCGTTCAGGAAAGAGACGTTACAAGCTGTTGGGGGCCTATATACTGTCACAAGTATAATCCGTTAATCATTTTTCGTTAGTTCTATAAATAAAGTCTCAATATGTTCACGATTCATAGTTGCACTTAAAATGACTTTCGAAGATATGTGTTTAGATATGTACGTACTGATGCCACCACCACGTTTGTTACTACGGAGTGAATGATGGCTATAATAGTTTTGAATTTGAATCAGGTCTTTAGATGAGTCATCTAGCCAACTTTCGGTGAAACTGAGAACATCAAAATTGCTGTTCAGCTCAGTGATAGTACAAGATATTTCATCTATTTTCGGATAAATGTATCTACAGTTCCAACATAATAGAGAAAAATCGTTACAGGTCTTCCTCATCGATTCATTGAATTTTTTAATATTTAGGTATTTACAGTTTCCAGTTTCATTTAGGTTTGGGTGCAGTCTATTCAACTGATTGAGATCTGGATCAATATTGTCGAATATATTATCAACATAGTCAGTCATTAGAATTAAGAAACAGTAAGTAAAATGTGACGTAAAAATAAAAAAATGATACAAACTACACGATCAAGGTAAAAATAAGGACATTCCTACTTATAATTAAATTTAAAAAAAAGAGAAACTAAAAACACACAGAGATTATCAGTCTAAATTGTCTAAAACCTAATATGATTTCATAAGGAGAGCGCAAACTCAGTCCATGAGCAGGAACATTAATTAATATATAATTGTTTAATATAATTAATATATTCGATGTTCTTTAGAGTCACTTTACCAGAGTCAGAGTTCTTGAGTATCAGTCAATTTAACATTTGGCCATTTGAATAAACAACAAATGGTTAAGCGAGAACGCAGAACAATGCCCTATAAAGATGTGTTGTCACACAAAGTCCTCTGCGTCTAGAAACAGTACGTTGAATTACTTGGTCATTACTTTTTACTTGGTCCATTACTTGGTCCATTTGTTCTTGTTCTTCACTTCAAAACCTCATATATTAGCTTCAGTAACGGCTTTGTGCTCCATTTGTTCTTGTTCTTCACTTCAAAACCTCATATTAGCTTCAGTAACGGCTTTGTGCTCCATTTGTTCTTGTTCTTCACTTCAAAACCTCATATATTAGATTCAGTAACTGCTTTGTGCTCCATTTGTTCTTGTTCTTCACTTCAAAACCTCATATTAGCTTCAGTAACGGCTTTGTGCTCCATTTGTTCTTGTTCTTCACTTCAAAACCTCATATTAGCTTCAGTAACGGCTCTGTGCTCCATTTGTTCTTGTTCTTCACTTCAAAACCTCATATATTAGCTTCAGTAACGGCTTTGTGCTCCATTTGTTCTTGTTCTTCACTTCAAAACCTCATATTAGCTTCAGTAACGGCTTTGTGCTCCATTTGTTCTTGTTCTTCACTTCAAAACCTCATATATTAGCTTCAGTAACGGCTTTGTGCTCCATTTGTTCTTGTTCTTCACTTCAAAACCTCATATTAGCTTCAGTAACGGCTTTGTGCTCCATTTGTTCTTGTTCTTCACTTCAAAACCTCATATTAGCTTCAGTAACGGCTCTGTGGTCCATTTGTTCTTGTTCTTCACTTCAAAACCTCATATATTAGCTTCAGTAACGGCTTTGTGCTCCATTTGTTCTTGTTCTTCACTTCAAAACCTCATATTAGCTTCAGTAACGGCTTTGTGCTCCATTTGTTCTTGTTCTTCACTTCAAAACCTCATATTAGCTCCAGTAACGGCTTTGTGCTCCATTTGTTCTTGTTCTTCACTTCAAAACCTCATATTAGCTTCAGTAACGGCTTTGTGCTCCATTTGTTCTTGTTCTTCACTTCAAAACCTCATATTAGCTTCAGTAACGGCTTTGTGCTCCATTTGTTCTTGTTCTTCACTTCAAAACCTCATATTAGCTTCAGTAACGGCTTTGTGCTCCATTTGTTCTTGTTTTTCACTTCAAAACCTCATATATTAGCTTCAGTAACGGCTTTGTGCTCCATTTGTTCTTGTTCTTCACTCCAAAACCTCGTATTAGCTTCAGTAACGGCTTTTTGCTCCATTTGTTCTTGTTCTTCACTTCAAAACCTCATATTAGCTTCAGTAACGGCTTTGTGCTCCATTTGTTCTTGTTCTTCACTTCAAAACCTCATATTAGCTTCAGTAACGGCTTTGTGCTCCATTTGTTCTTGTTCTTCACTTCAAAACCTCATATTAGCTTCAGTAACGGCTTTGTGCTCCATTTGTTCTTGTTCTTCGCTTCAAAACCTCATATTAGCTTCAGTAACGGCTTTGTGCTCCATTTGTTCTTGTTCTTCACTTTAAAACCTCATATTAGCTTCAGTAACGGCTTTGTGCTCCATTTGTTCTTGTTCTTCACTTCAAAACCTCATATTAGCTTCAGTAACGGCATTGTGCTCCATTTGTTCTTGTTCTTCACTTCAAAACCTCATATTAGCTTCAGTAACGGCTTTGTGCTCCATTTGTTCTTGTTCTTCGCTTCAAAAACTCATATTAGCTTCAGTAACGGCTTTGTGCTCCATTTGTTCTTGTTCTTTACTTCAAAACCTCATATTAGCTTCAGTAACGGCTTTGTGCTCCATTTGTTCTTGTTCTTCACTTCAAAACCTCATATTTGCTTCAGTAACGGCTTTGTGCTCCATTTGTTCTTGTTCTTCACTTCAAAACCACATATTATCTTCAGTAACGGCTTTGTGCTCCATTTGTTCTTGTTCTTCACTTCAAAACCTCATATTAGCTTCAGTAACGGCTTTGTGCTCCATTTGTTCTTGTTCTTCACTTCAAAACCTCATATTAGCTTCAGTAACGGCTTTGTGCTCCATTTGTTCTTGTTCTTCGCTTCAAAACCTCATATTAGCTTCAGTAACGGCTTTGTGCTCCATTTGTTCTTGTTCTTCACTTCAAAACCTCATATTAACTTCAGTAGCGGCTTTGTGCTCCATTTGTTCTTGTTCTTCACTTCGAAACCTCATATTAGCTTCAGTAACGGCTTTGTGCTCCATTTGTTCTTGTTCTTCACTTCAAAACCTCATATTAGCTTCAGTAACGGCTTTGTGCTCCATTTGTTCTTGTTCTTCGCTTCAAAACCTCATATTAGCTTCAGCAACGGCTTTGTGCTCCATTTGTTCTTGTTCTTCACTTCAAAACCTCATATTAGCTTCAGTAACGGCTTTGTGCTCCATTTGTTCTTGTTCTTCACTTCAAAACCTCATATTTGCTTCAGTAACGGCTTTGTGCTCTATTTGTTCATGTTCTTCACTTCAAAACCTCATATTAGCTTCAGTAACGGCTTTGTGCTCCATTTGTTCTTGTTCTTCACTTCAAAACCTCATATTAGCTTCAGTAACGGCTTTGTGCTCCATTTGTTCTTGTTCTTCACTTCAAAACCTCATATTAGCGTCAGTAACGGCTTTGTGCTCCATTTGTTCTTGTTCTTCACTTCAAAACCTCATATTAGCTTCAGTAACGGCTTTGTGCTCCATTTGTTCTTGTTCTTCACTTCAAAACCTCATATTTGCTTCAGTAACGGCTTTGTGCTCCATTTGTTCTTGTTCTTCACTTCAAAACCTCATATTAGCTTCAGTAACGGCTTTGTGCTCCATTTGTTCTTGTTCTTCACTTCAAAACCTCACTAGTTTCAGTAACGGCTTTGTGCTCCATTTGTTCTTGTTCTTCACTTCAAAACCTCATATTAGCTTCAGTACCGGCTTAGTGCTCCATTTGTTCTTGTTCTTCACTTCAAAACCTCATATTAGCTTCAGTAACGGCTTTGTGCTCCATTTGTTCTTGTTCTTCACTTCAAAACCGTATATTAGCTCCAGTAACGGCTTTGTGCTCCATTTGTTCTTGTTCTTCGCTTCAAAACCTCATTTTAGCTTCAGTAACGGCTTTGTGCTCCATTTGTTCTTGTTCTTCACTTCAAAACCTCATATTAGCTTCAGTAACGGCTTTGTGCTCCATTTGTTCTTGTTCTTCACTTCAAAACCTCATATTAGCTTCAGTAACGGCTTTGTGCACCATTTGTTCTTGTTATTCACTTCAAAACCTCATATTAGCTTCAGTAACGGCTCTGTGCTCCATTTGTTCTTGTTCTTCACTTCAAAACCTCATATCAGCTTCAGTAACGGCTTTGTGCTCCATTTGTTCTTGTTCTTCACTTCAAAACCTCATATTAGCTTCAGTAACGGCTTTGTGCTCCATTTGTTCTTGTTCTTCACTTCAAAACCTCATATTAGCTTCAGTAACGGCTTTGTGCTCCATTTGTTCTTGTTCTTCACTTCAAAACCTCATATTAGCTTCAGTAACGGCTTTGTGCTCCATTTGTTCTTGTTCTTCACTTCAAAACCTCATATTAGCTTCAGTAACGGCTTTGTGCTCCATTTGTTCTTGTTCTTCACTTCAAAACCTCATATAAGCTTCAGTAACGGCTTTGTGCTCCATTTGTTATTGTTCTTCACTTCAAAACCTCATTTTAGCTTCATTAACGGCTTTGTGCTCCTTTTGTTCTTGTTCTTCACTTCAAAACCTCATATTAGCTTCAGAAACGGCTTTGTGCTCCATTTGTTCTTGTTCTTCACTTCAAAACCTCATGTTAGCTTCAGTAACGGCTTTGTGCTCCATTTGTTCTTGTTCTTCACTTCAAAACCTCATATTAGCTTCAGTAACGGCTCTGTGCTCTATTTGTTCTTGTTCTTCACTTCAAAACCTCATATTAGCTTCAGTAACGGCTTTGTGCTCCATTTGTTCTTGTTCTTCACTTCAAAACCTCATATTAGCTTCAGTAACGGCTTTGTGCTCCATTTGTTCTTGTTCTTCACTTCAAAACCTCATATTAGCTTCAGTACCGGCTTTCTGCTCCATTTGTTCTTGTTCTTCACTTCAAAACCTCATATTAGCTTCAGTAACGGCTTTGTGCTCCATTTGTTCTTCTTCTTCACTTCAAACCTCATATTAGCTTCAGTAACGGCTTTGTGCTCCATTTGTTCTTGTTCTTCACTTCAAAACCTCATATTAGCTTCAGTAACGGCTTTGTGCTCCATTTGTTCTTGTTCTTCACTTCAAAACCTCTTATTAGCTTCAGTAACGGCTTTGTGCTCCATTTGTTCTTGTTCTTCACTTCAAAACCTCATATAAGCTTCAGTAACGGCTCTGTGCTCCATTTGTTCTTGTTCTTCACTTCAAAACCTCATATTAGCTTCAGTAACGGCTCTGTGCTCCATTTGTTCTTGTTCTTCACTTCAAAACCTCATATTAGCTTCAGTAACGGCTTTGTGCTCCATTTGTTCTCGTCTTCACTTCAAAACCTCATATTAGCTTCAGTAACGGCTCTGTGCTCCATTTGTTCTTGTTCTTCACTTCAAAACCTCATATTAGCTTCAGTAACGGCTTTGTGCTCCATTTGTTCTTGTTCTTCACTTCAAAACCTCATATTAGCTTCAGTAACGGCTCTGTGCTCCATTTGTTCATGTTCTTCACTTCAAAACCTCATATTAGCTTCAGTAACGGCTCTGTGCTCCATTTGTTCTTGTTCTTCACTTCAAAACCTCATATTAGCTTCAGTAACGGCTTTGTGCTCCATTTGTTCTTGTTCTTCACTTCAAAACCTCATATTAGCTTCAGTAACGGCTCTGTGCTCCATTTGTTCTTGTTCTTCACTTCAAAACCTCATATTAGCTTCAGTAACGGCTTTGTGCTCCATTTGTTCTTGTTCTTCACTTCAAAACCTCATATTAGCTTCAGTAACGGCTCTGTGCTCCATTTGTTCTTGTTCTTCACTTCAAAACCTCATATTAGCTTCAGTAACGGCTCTGTGCTCCATTTGTTCTTGTTCTTCACTTCAAAACCTCATATTAGCTTCAGTAACGGCTCTGTGCTCCATTTGTTCTTGTTCTTCACTTCAAAACCTCATATTAGCTTCAGTAACGGCTCTGTGCTCCATTTGTTCTTGTTCTTCACTTCAAAACCTCATATTAGCTTCAGTAACGGCTCTGTGCTCCATTTGTTCTTGTTCTTCACTTCAAAACCTCATATTAGCTTCAGTAACGGCTTTGTGCTCCATTTGTTCTTGTTCTTCACTTCAAAACCTCATATTAGCTTCAGTAACGGCTCTGTGCTCCATTTGTTCTTGTTCTTCACTTCAAAACCTCAAATTAGCTTCAGTAACGGCTCTGTGCTCCATTTGTTCTTGTTTTTCACTTCAAAACCTCATATTAGCTTCAGTAACGGCTCTGTGCTCCATTTGTTCTAGTTCTTCACTTCAAAACCTCATATTAGCTTCAGTAACGGCTCTGTGCTCCATTTGTTCTTGTTCTTCACTTCAAAACCTCATATTAGCTTCAGTAACGGCTCTGTGCTCCATTTGTTCTTGTTCTTCACTTCAAAACCTCATATTAGCTTCAGTAACTGCTTTGGGCTCCATTTGTTCTTTTTCTTCACTTCAAAACCTCATATTAGCTTCAGTTACGGCTTTGTGCTCCATTTGTTCTTGTTCTTCACTTCAAAACCTCATATTAGCTTCAGTAACGGCTTTGTGCTCCATTTGTTCTTGTTCTTCACTTCAAAACCTCATATTAGCTTCAGTAACGGCTTTGTGCTCCATTTGTTCTTGTTCTTCACTTCAAAACCTCATATTAGCTTCAGTAACGGCTTTGTGCTCCATTTGTTCTTGTTCTTCACTTCACTTCAAAACCTCATATTAGCTTCAGTAACGGCTTTGGGCTCCATTTGTTCTTGTTCTTCACTTCAAAACCTCATATTAGCTTCAGTAACGGCTTTGTGCTCCATTTATTCTTGTTCTTCACTTCAAAACCTCATATTAGCTTCAGTAACGGCTCTGTGCTCCATTTGTTCTTGTTCTTCACTTCAAAACCTCATATTAGCTTCAATAACGGCTTTGTGCTCCATTTCTTCTTGTTCTTCACTTCAAAACCTCATATTAGCTTCAGTAACGGCTTTGTGCTCCATTTTTTATTATTCTACACTTCAAAACCTCATATTAGCTTCAGTAACGGCTTTGTGCTCCATTTGTTTTTGTTCTTCACTTCAAACCCTCATATTAGCTTCAGTAACGGCTCTGTGCTCCATTTGTTCTTGTTCTTCACTTCAAAACCTCATAGTAGCTTAAGTAACGGCTCTGTGCTCCATTTGTTCTTGTTCTTCACTTCAAAACCTCATATTAGCTTCAGTAACGGCTCTGTGCTCCATTTGTTCTTGTTCTTCACTTCAAAACCTCATATTAGCTTCAGTAACTGCTTTGGGCTCCATTTGTTCTTGTTCTTCACTTCAAAACCTCATATTAGCTTCAGTAACGGCTTTGTGCTCCATTTGTTCTTGTTCTTCACTTCAAAACCTCATATTAGCTTCAGTAACGGCTTTGTGCTCCATTTGTTCTTGTTCTTCACTTCAAAACCTCATATTAGCTTCAGTAACGGCTTTGTGCTCCATTTGTTCTTGGTCTTCACTTCAAAACCTCATATTAGCTTCAGTAACGGCTTTGTGCTCCATTTGTTCTTGTTCTTCACTTCACTTCAAAACCTCATATTAGCTTCAGTAACGGCTTTGTGCTCCATTTGTTCTTGTTCTTCACTTCACTTCAAAACCTCATATTAGCTTCAGTAACGGCTTTGTGCTCCATTTGTTCTTGTTCTTCACTTCGAAACCTCATATTAGCTTCAGTAACGTCTTTGTGCTCCATTTGTTCTTGTTCTTCACTTCAAAACCTCATATTAGCTTCAGTAACGGCTTTGTGCTCCATTTTTTCTTGTTCTTCACTTCAAAACCTCATATAAGCTTCAGAAACGCCTTTGTGCTCCATTTGTTCTTGTTCTTCACTTCAAAACCTCATATTAGCTTCAGTAACGGCTTTGTGCTCCATTTGTTCTTGTTCTTCACTTCAAAACCTCATATTAGCTTCAGTAACGGCTCTGTGCTCCATTTGTTCTTGTTCTTCACTTCAAAACCTCATATTAGCTTCAGTAACGGCTCTGTGCTCCATTTGTTCTTGTTCTTCACTTCAAAACCTCATATTAGCTTCAGTAACGGCTTTGTGCTCCATTTGTTCTTGTTCTTCACTTCAAAACCTCATATTAGCTTCAGTAACGGCTTTGTGCTCCATTTGTTCTTGTTCTTCACTTCAAAACCTCATATTAGCTTCAGTAACGGCTTTGTGCTCCATTTGTTCTTGTTCTTCACTTCAAAACCCCATATTAGCTTCAGTAACGGCTTTGTGCTCTATTTGTTCTTGTTCTTCACTTCAAAACCTCATATTAGCTTCAGTAACGGCTCTGTGCTCCATCTGTTCTTGTTCTTCACTTCAAAACCTCATATTAGCTTCAGTAACGGCTTTGTGCTCCATTTGTTCTTGTTCTTCACTTCAAAACCTCATATTAGCTTCAGTAACGGCTTTGTGCTCCATTTGTTCTTGTTCTTCACTTCAAAACCTCATATTAGCTTCAGTAACGGCTTTGTGCTCCATTTGTTCTTGTTCTTCACTTCAAAACCTCATATATTAGCTTCAGTAACGGCTTTGTGCTCCATTTGTTCTTGTTCTTCACTTCAAAACCTAATATTAGCTTCAGTAACGGCTTTGTGCTCCATTTGTTCTTGTTCTTCACTTCAAAACCTAATATTAGCTTCAGTAACAGCTTTGTGCTCCATTTGTTCTTTTTCTTGTTCTTCACTTCAAAACCTCATATTAGCTTCAGTAACGGCTTTGTGCTCCATTTGTTCATGTTCTTCACTTCAAAACCTCATATTAGCTTCAGTAACGGCTTTGTGCTCCATTTGTTCTTGTTCTTCACTTCAAAACCTCATATTAGCTTCAGTAACGGCTTTGTGCTCCATTTGTTCTTGTTCTTCACTTCAAAACCTCATATTAGCTTCAGTAACGGCTTTGTGCTCCATTTGTTCTTGTTCTTCACTTCAAAACCTCATATTAGCTTCAGTAACGGCGTTGTGCTCCATTTGTTCTTGTTCTTCACTTCAAAACCTCATATTAGCTTCAGTAACGGCTTTGTGCTCCATTTGTTCTTGTTCTTCACTTCAAAACCTCATATTAGCTTCAGTAACGGCTTTGTGCTCCATTTGTTCTTGTTCTTCACTTCAAAACCTCATATTAGCTTCAGAAACGGCTTTGTGCCCCATTTGTTCTTGTTCTTCACTTCACAACCTCATATTAGCTTCAGTAACGGCTTTGTGCTCCATTTGTTCTTGTTCTTCACTTCAAAACCTCATATTAGCTTCAGTAACGGCTTTGTGCTCCATTTGTTCTTGTTCTTCACTTCAAAACCTCATATTAGCTTCAGTAACGGCTTTGTGCTCCATTTGTTCTTGTTCTTCACTTCAAAACCTCATATTAGCTTCAGTAACGGCCTTGTGCTCCATTTGTTCTTGTTCTTCACTTCAAAACCTCATATTAGCTTCAGTAACGGCTTTGTGCTCCATTTGTTCTTGTTCTTCACTTCAAAACCTCATATTAGCTTCAGTAACGGCTTTGTGCTCCATTTGTTCTTGTTCTTCACTTCAAAACCTCATATTAGCTTCAGTAACGGCTTTGTGCTCCATTTGTTCTTGTTCTTCACCTCAAAACCTCATATTAGCTTCAGTAACGGTGTTGTGTTCCATTTGTTCTTGTTCTTCACTTCAAAACCTCATATTAGCTTCAGTAACGGCTTTGTGCTCCATTTGTTTTCGTTCTTCACTTCAAAACCTCATATTAGCTTCAGTAACGGCTTTGTGCTCCATTTGTTCTTGTTCTTCACTTCAAAACCTCATATTAGCTTCAGTAACGGCTTTGTGCTCCATTTGTTCTTGTTCTTCCCTTCAAAACCTCATATTAGCTTCAGTAACGGCTTTGTGCTCCATTTGTTCTTGTTCTTCCCTTCAAAACCTCGTATTAGCTTCAGTAACGGCTTTGTGCTCCATTTGTTCTTGTTCTTCACTTCAAAACCTCATATTAGCTTCAGTAACGGCTTTGTGCTCCATTTGTTCTTGTTCTTCACTTCAAAACCTCATATTAGCTTCAGTAGCGGCTTTGTGCTCCATTTGTTCTTGTTCTTCACTTCAAAACCTCATATTAGCTTCAGTAACGGCTTTGTGCTCCATTTGCTCTTGTTCTTCACTTCAAAACCTCATATTAGCTTCAGTAACGGCTTTGTGCTCCATTTGTTCTTGTTCCTCACTTCAAAACCTCATATTAGCTTCAGTAACGGCTTTGTGCTCCATTTGTTCTTGTTCTACACTTCAAAACCTCATATTAGCTTCAGTAACGGCTTTGTGCTCCATTTGTTCTTGTTCTTCACTTCAAAACCTCATATAAGCTTCAGTAACGGCTCTGTGCTCCATTTTTTCTTGTTCTTCACTTCAAAACCTCATATTAGCTTCAGTAACGGCTTTGTGCTCCATTTGTTCTTGTTCTTCACTTCAAAACCTCATATTAGCTTCAGTAACGGCTTTGTGCTCCATTTGTTCTTGTTCTTCACTTCAAAACCTCATATTAGCTTCAGTAACGGCTTTGTGCTCCATTTGTTCTTGTTCTTCACTTCAAAACCTCATATTAGCTTCAGTAACGGCTTTGTGCTCCATTTGTTCTTGTTCTTCACTTCAAAACCTCATATTAGCTTCAGTAACGGCTTTGTGCTCCATTTGTTCTTGTTCTTCACTTCAAAACCTCATATTAGCTTCAGTAACGGCTATGTGCTCCATTTGTTCTTGTTCTTCACTTCAAAACCTCATATTAGCTTCAGTAACGGCTTTGTGCTCCATTTGTTCTTGTTCTTCACTTCAAAACCTCATATTAGCTTCAGTAACGGCTTTGTGCTCCATTTGTTCTTGTTCTTCACTTCAAAACCTCATATTAGCTTCAGTAACGGCTTTGTGCTCCATTTGTTCTTGTTCTTCACTTCAAAACCTCATATTAGCTTCAGTAACGGCTCTGTGCTCCATTTGTTCTTGTTCTTCACTTCAAAACCTCATATTAGCTTCAGTAACGGCTTTGTGCTCCATTTGTTCTTGTTCTCCACTTCGAAACCTCATATTAGCTTCAGTAACGGCTTTGTGCTCCATTTGTTCTTGTTCTTCACTTCAAAACCTCATAGTAGCTTCAGTAACGGCTTTGTGCTCCATTTGTTTTTGTTCTTCACTTCAAAACCTCATATTAGCTTCAGTAACGGCTTTGTGCTCCATTTGTTCTTGTTCTTCACTTCAAAACCTCATATTAGCTTCAGTAACGGCTTTTTGCTCCATTTGTTCTTGTTCTTCACATCAAAACCTCATATTAGCTTCAGTAACGGCTTTGTGCTCCATTTGTTCTTGTTCTTCACTCCAAAACCTTTATATTAGCTTCAGTAACGGCTTTGTGCTCCATTTGTTCTTGTTCTTCACTTCAAAACCTCATATTAGTTTCAGTAACGGCTTTGTGCTCCATTTGTTCTTGTTCTTCACTTCAAAACCTCATATTAGCTTCAGTAACGGTTTTGTGCTCCATTTGTTCTTGTTCTTCACTTCAAAACCTCATATTAGCTTCAGTAACGGCTTTGTGCTCCATTTGTTCTTGTTCTTCACTTCAAAACCTCATATTAGCTTCAGTAACGGCTTTGTGCTCCATTTGTTCTTGTTCTTCACTTCAAAACCTCATATTAGCTTCAGTAACGGCTTTGTGCTCCATTTGTTCTTGTTCTTCACTCCAAAACCTCATATTTGCTTCAGTAACGGCTTTGTGCTCCATTTGTTCTTGTTCTTCACTTCAAAACCTCATATTAGCTTCAGTAACTGCCTTGTGCTCCATTTGTTCTTGTTCTTCACTTCAAAACCTCATATTAGCTTCAGTAACGGCTTTGTGCTCCATTTGTTCTTGTTCTTCACTCCAAAACCTCGTATTAGCTTCAGTAACGGCTTTGTGCTCCATTTGTTCTTGTTCTTCACTTCAAAACCTCGTATTAGCTTCAGTAACGGCTTTGTGCTCCATTTGTTCTTGTTCTTCACTTCAAAACCTCATATTAGCTTCAGTAACGGCTTTGTGCTCCATTTGTTCTTGTTCTTCACTTCAAAACCTCATATTAGCTTCAGTAACGGCTTTGTGCTCCATTTGTTCTTGTTCTTCACTCCAAAACCTCATATTAGCTTCAGTAACGGCTTTGTGCTCCATTTGTTCTTGTTCTTCACTTCAAAACCTTATATTAGCTTCAGTAACTGCCTTGTGCTCCATTTGTTCTTGTTCTTCACTTCAAAACCTCATATTAGCTTCAGTAACGGCTTTGTGCTCCATTTGTTCTTGTTCTTCACTCCAAAACCTCGTATTAGCTTCAGTAACGGCTTTGTGCTCCATTTGTTCTTGTTCTTCACTTCAAAACCTCGTATTAGCTTCAGTAACGGCTTTGTGCTCCATTTGTTCTTGTTCTTCACTTCAAAACCTCATATTAGCTTCAGCAACGGCTTTGTGCTCCATTTGTTCTTGTTCTTCACTTCAAAACCTCATATTAGCTTCAGTAACGGCTTTGTGCTCCATTTGTTCTTGTTCTTCACTTCAAAACCTCATATTAGCTTCAGTAACGGCTTTGCGCTCCATTTGTTCTTGTTCTTCACTTCAAAACCCCATATTAGCTTTAGTAACGGCTTTGTGCTACATTTGTTCTTGTTCTTCACTCCAAAACCTCATATTAGCTTCAGTAACGGCTTTGTGCTCCATTTGTTCTTGTTCTTCACTTCAAAACCTCATATTAGCTTCAGTAACGGCTTTGTGCTCCATTTGTTCTTGTTCTTCACTTCAAAACCTCATATTAGCTTCAGTAACGGCTTTGTGCTCCATTTGCTCTTGTTCTTCACTTCAAAACCTGATATTAGCTTCAGTAACGGCTTTGTGCTCTATTTGTTCTTGTTTTTCGCTTCAAAACCTCATATTAGCTTCAGTAACGGCTTTGTGCTCCATTTGTTCTTGTTCTTCACTTCAAAACCTCATATTAGCTTCAGTAACGGCTTTGTGCTCCATTTGTTCTTGTTCTTCACTTCATAACCTCATATTAGCTTCAGTAACGGCTTTGTGTTCCATTTGTTCTTGTTCTTCACTCCAAAACCTCATATTAGCTTCAGTAACGGCTTTGTGCTCCATTTGTTCTTGTTCTTCACTTCAAAACCTCATATTAGCTTCAGTAACGGCTTTGTGCTCCATTTGTTCTTGTTCTTCACTTCAAAACCTCATATTAGCTTCAGTAACGGCTTTGTGCTCCATTTGTTCTTGTTCTTCACTTCAAAACCTCATATTAGCTCCAGTAACGGCTTTGTGCTCCATTTGTTCTTGTTCTCCACTTCAAAACCACATATTAGCTTCAGTAACGGCTTTGTGCTCCATTTGTTCTTGTTCTTCACTTCAAAACCTCATATTAGCTTCAGTAACGGCTTTGTGCTCCATTTGTTCTTGTTCTTCACTTCAAAACCTCATATTAGCTTCAGTAACGGCTTTGTGCTCCATTTGTTCTTGTTCTTCACTTCAAAACCTCATATTAGCTTCAGTAACGGCTTTGTGCTCCATTTTACAATCCATCCTCAAACTTGAACCAACGCCTCCGCAGTTCTACACACAAATGTGGCTCTAGCTCTGCCCCTGAAATACACATTCCTGTAAGGTCAAATTAGATTGCCTTTATTCAACATTGAGCGCAAACAATCATCCTACACAAGATGCGCAGGTACTGACCTACTTTCAAAACATCCGGGCGTCACAAATTGTAATTTTGCGCCTCAGTCTGTAAAAAACGGACCTTGTGCTCCGTTCTGACGTACGATACAAAGCCACATGTGGATGACGAGTTACTTATGAAGTTACTTTGAAGTTGTCATATGCTTCCACTTACAAATCAACCTATAATTTTTGCAGAAGAAAAATATCTTCATGGATATTATCCATCAAAAACAGTAAAATTGTAGACACGTGGAGAAAATACTCTTTTTATGGTTACAAACACAACATAAGATGATGAATGTATGGTTACGTGTAAACATGACTTGAAGATGAGAATCATTAAAGGCTCTATTTGTATTTAACGAGGAATTCGAGAACTCAAGCATACAGTCTATTAAATACTCTCTCAATAATGATGGAATAACTTTTACTCGTGCGCCTTCCAGCATATATTATGAGCGTTCTTTTCTGCGCTCAACGAAAAGTTTGATGGTCAATCGAATGAAGATATTGACATGCATTGTGCATCAACTCATTGCTAATCAGAATAACTGTTATTTGATTTTCTTTGAGATAAACATTTTTTTATAACATATTTGCTTATAAACACAGGGGTAGTTATAACAGGGGTTGTTATTTTTTGGGCCAGTTTCTAGCGACGAGAATATGCGCTAAATAACTATATGTTAACCTATCTTTTGAAAACGGCGTTCATTTTCTTTGTGAGGCATTTTACTGATACCAATGTCTCATAATTCAGGAGAACAAAATATCTATAACGTTAAATAAACACAGATATTACGGATGTTCCAAAATTCTGAGATTAGATCAAACCAGACAAGACGAAACCAGACCAGAGACCGGACCAGAGACTGGACCAGAGACCGGACCAGAGACTGGACCAGAGACTGGACCAGAAACCGGATCAGAGACTGGACCAGAGACCGGACCAGTGACCGGACCAGAGACCGGACCAGAGACCGGACCAGAGACCGGACCAGAGACTGGACCAGAAACCGGACCAGAGACTGGACCAAAGACCGGACCAGTGACGAGACCAGAGACCGGACCAGAGACTGGATCCGAGACCTGACCAGAGACTGGATCAGAGACCGGACCAGAGACCGGACCAGAGACCGGACCAGAGACCGGACCAGGGACCGGACCAGAGACCGGACCAGAGACTGGATCCAAGACCGGACCAGAGACTGGAACAGAGACCGGACCAGAGACCGGACCAGAGACCGGGCCAGAGACCGGACCAGAGACCGAACCAGAGACCGGACCAGAGACCGGACCAAATACTGGATCAGAGACCGGACACGAGACCGGACACGAGACCGGACCAGAGACTGGACCAGAGACCGGACCAGAGACTGGACCAGAGACTGGACCAGAAGCCGGACCAGAGACTGGACCAGAGACCGGACCAGTGACCGGACCAGAGACCGGACCAGAGACTGGATCCGAGACCGGACCAGAGACTGGATCAGAGACCGGACCAGAGACCGAAACAGAGACCGGACCAGAGACCGGACCAGAGACCGGACCAGAGACCGGACCAGAGACCGGGCCAGAGACCGGACCAGAGACCGAACCAGAGACCGGACCAGAGACCGGACTAAATACTGGATCAGAGACCGGACCAGAGACTGGATCAGAGACCGGACCAGAGACCGGACCAGAGACCGGACCAGAGACCGAACCAGAGACCGGACCAAATACTGGATCAGAGACCGGACCAGAGACTGAGTCAAAGACCGGACCAGAGACCGGACCAGAGACCGGACCAAATACTGGATCAGAGACCTGACCAGAGACTGGATCAATGACCGGACCAGAGACTGGACCAGAGACCGGACTAAATACTGGACCAGAGACCAGACCAGAGACCGGACCAGAGAGTGGACCAGAGACCGGACCAGAGACCAGACTAAATACCAGACGAGAGACCGGACCAGAGACTGGGCCAGAGACTGGACCAGAAACCGAACCAGAGACTGGATCAGAGACCGGACCAGAGACCGGAACAAAGACCGGACCAGAGACTGGACCAGAGACCGGACCAGAGACCGGACCAGAGACCGGACCAGAGACCGGACCAGAAACCGGACCAGAGACCGGACCAGAGACCGGACCAGAGACTGGACCAGAGACCGGACCAGAGACCGGACTAAATACTGGACCAGAGACCGGACCAGAGACTGGGCCAGAGACTGGACCAGAAACCGGACCAGAGACTGGACCAGAGACCAGACCAGAGACCGGACCAGAGACCGGACTAAATACTGGACCAGAGACCGGACCAGAAGCCAGACCAAAGACTGGACCAGAGACCGGACCAGAGACCGGACCAGAGACCGGACCAGAGACTGAACCAGAGACAGGACCAGAGACTGGATCAGAGACCGGACCAAAGACTGGACCAGAGACCGGACCAGAGACTGGACCAGAGACCGGACCAGAGACTGGACCAGAGACTGGACCAGAGACTGGACCAGAGACCGGACCAGAGACTGGACCAGAGACCGGACCAGAGACCGGGCCAGAGACCGGACTAAATACTGGACCAGAGACCAGACCAGAAACCAGACCAAAGACTGGACCAGAGACTGGACCAGAGACCCGACCAGAGACCGGACCAGAGACCGGACCAGAGACCAGACCAGAGACCAGACCAAAGACCGGACAAGAAACCGGACCAGAGACCGGACCAGAGACAGGACTAAATACTGGACCAGAGTTTGGACCAGAGACCGGACTAAATACTGGACCAGAGACCGGACCAGAGACCGGACCAAAGACCGGAATAAATACTGGACCAGAGACCGGGCTAAATACTGGACCAGAGACCGGACTAAATACTGGACCAGAGACCGGACTAAATACTGGACCAGAGACCGGACTAAATACTGGACCAGAGACCGGACCAGAGACTGGACCAGAGACCGAACCAGAGACCGGACCAGAGGCCGGACCAGAGGCCGGACCAAAGACCGGACTAGAGACCGGACCAGAGACCGGGCCAAAGACCGGACCAGAGACCGGACCAGAGACCGGACCAAAGACTTGACCAGAGACCGGACCAGGCCAGATCGGACCAAATTAGGTTAGATTAGATCAGATTAGATAGTAGTTTAAGCCTCCTTAACCGCAACAAAGGCATTCGTAAGACAGGAAGGAGGAAAGCATTATTTAGTGTGGACTTGAAGCGAGGCGGAATCTATTCATAGAGTATATAAATTAAAAAGTTGAGGAAGAAGCTTATGAAACAAGATAATGAAAGTTTAAGAAGAAGGTAGTAGGTGCACAAAAATAACACGGTAGTATCCGAAAAATGATCCTTAATGAAACAAAAACCTACTTTATTTCAACAGAAGGAAGGCCTACCTAATTAACCTTTTGCTTGGGACCTCACACATCCTCTGAGAGCTTTAATTCTAATAGATGCATTAGCTGTGTTCTCCTGTGGGGTTCAATATTCTTACTTTTTCATAAAACTCTCTTGGAAGGTGGCAATATTTTACAAATATAGCATAAATTTAATAATTACAACATTCAAACTCAACATTGCCATGAAGTAAAATAGATAAGGGAGGAAATACTCAGCTACGGAAGCCCTGGGTTGTCCGAGGCAACGCGAAACAAACAGAATGCAATTAATTATTTAGACACACGAACATAGCTCAAGGAGAGCGCACAACATTAGAGGATGCCCTATCGTAGAGCTCACAAGTCGACAATTATTTTATCGACGGAGGAGAAATTTCAACCCTGTAAATGTTTCCGATAAAATCTACCTTTTGGTGGACGGAAGACTACGCACCTCATATTCATTTTATTTTTTTCAACTGAAGTTCTCTCAACTCGCCGCAGAAGTTTCGCTCTAATTGGGTAAAAGATCTGTGCTTGAACAATGTTTAAAAAGTCCATAAAACTACTTATAGTTTCTCAGTCAACATGCGACAACTTCGTTTTAGTTCAAAGGTGTCGGTTGCTGGATCACAAAGTACATTTAACAAGAATACATCAAAATTGCTAACGTTCATTTGGCAGATTCATTTAAGGGCTAACATCACGTACACATGTTACATAAATAATACGAGCACGATTACAACTGAGTTATTCGACTTTACGCCGTCACTTGCCTAAGCAATGCAGCAACGATCAAACAACGACACGTTGGTAAACGAGACGTGTTAAAAAATGTTTACTTGCAATGCTAAATACAGCGTCACTGCACTCGGAAATACGAGAATCGAAAATTTTATTACCTGGCATCAGCATTGATCAAACACAATTAACTTCATAAAATTAATTTCATTTTATTGCATAAGGAATTTCGATTCAAATCTCATTTCCACGAGATTGAGTACATTTACATACTCTTTTTATCAGAATGCAACCTTGATGAAGTGTTTGCCGTCCTCCCTTTTGTAACGGAAGATAAGTTGAAGGTTTATTGACACAAAATATGTCTGTACAAGTAATTACTAAGATTACGCATATCCTTGAGTGCTGAGAACACGTAAAAAAGAGCACACATACTCGTATCAACAACAGGTGCGAGTCAAAAAGAAACCAAAAAAGGTAAATGTTGAGGAGTTGACTATAATTGATTTTCCACTTTTGGATGGCTAAATATTGCTAATGATATCGAAATCAACAAGTTTTCTTCAATGCACTTTCTGTCTGAAATGAGTATTTTACAAGTTATAGGAATGAATTACTTACCGCAACTGTAGTGTTTGGAATGGGAAGTAATTAAGTATTAAAGATTGAAATTGCCTTTCGCAGCGATCGCTAACACCCTATTACAAACGTAAAGAGGCTGGGTCGTGAGGGGTAGCCACAGTTCTTTTAGTGAAAAGTATAAATAAAGGTTTCTAGTGACGTTTGTTTACATCGACTCCAAGATGGCTGCCGCCATCTTCGGTACCGAGTGGCGCCATGTCGGCAGCCGCCTTGGAGTCGATTTAACGGACGTCACTAGAAACGTTTATTTATAATTTTCACTAAAAGAACTGTGCCTACCCCTCACGACCCAACCTCTTTACGTTTGTAATAGGGTATTTGTTCCCTTATTCATTTTTCCCCGCCTAAAACACTGAAGTTCCGGTATCTCATTTACCGCTATAACTTTTAAAATACTCATTTCAGACGGAAAGTACATTGAAGAAAACTTGTTTATTTCGATCTCATTAACAATATTTAGCCATCCAAAAGTGGAAAATCAATTATCGTCAACTCCTCAACATTTACCCCCAAAAAAGCACAACAGCCATTAGAGGGACTGGTACTAACGGCTCCTGCCATCGAGGAGGGGAGAGGAAGATTTTCAACATCCACAGACGCACGGTCAAACCCTTCGCAAGTAGACACAATCAATGGACAAATTCAGTAATCACAACTAATCAACTAAATGAATTGACTATTCTGTATCTACTCAGTGGCTGAAATGTGCTGCATTAGTAAACTATTGTTAAATTCCCTTCCTAGAGTACATCAATCAGGGAAAATTACACCATGGCGAAGAAAAGCGCAAAAGGCAGACACAACGGAGGATTTTGAGGAACTAGAAAAGCATTCTTATCACTAGTAAACTTAATTCTCACATTGTTTGTGTAATAATATACAAGTTGGTGCATTCCCATTGGACATTATCGAGCAAGTTAAGCCCCCATCCTATTGAGCGCCGGTGTATACGAGAATCAAATACGCTCCTACAAAAACTACAAATGTGCTCAAAGCTTGATTTATAAATTTACGTTAGCAGATAAATTACTACACGAATAACCAGCCGAAGCCTGCCGGTCCAGTTGAAAACTGAGTCATATTTAAACGACGCATTTATTAACCCCAGACCGTTTTCTAACGAGTATAATTAGACATTCACGAGATTCAACACTTGGTTTTGTTTTCATTATTCAACACTCGCAAAGGATCTGAGAAGTAAAAAAACGAGCAGCGTCAAAGTTTGAATTCCGGGCATTCAAGTTTAATTGTTTTGATGATGTTACATGTCATGGTTTATTTATGATTTCCAATTCTCTTATTATGAATTTTTTGCACCATCACTCACGAGTCATCAAATCACCAGTATATCTTTCACAACGCGAGATCGGACACACTAGAATTTTTACCATGCCCAGCATGGTAATAAAAATATACATTCTTGAATTCGTTTGCAATTACTTATTACTCTGACCCATTATCTCACATATCGTATCCTCACCATACTCACCCGCATCTTACGATTTTCACTTAACAATATTCAAACACATTCGAATAAATTAACACGAAAAATTGTAGAAATACTGAAAATACTGGAAGTTTGCCGCTCGAATTAAAGAAAGTTGATTTTCCAGGTTGCACTTTTCGTCGCCAATTTTCGAAAACGATAGCTGTAAAAATTACACCGCAAAAAATAGTTCCCAAATTTGATGACAAGGAAAGTTCGTTCCAAACAAAATTTCAGGACTTGCGCATTTCGTTCAAATTAATGAAAGAAAAACACAAATAAATACAGGGTGTTTCAGAACAAGAGGTACAAAATTGCACACTTAGTAGAAAATGGCCGAATAAACACTTCTATTCTATCAAATTTTCCGAAAAAATCTGGTGTTTGAGATATTAGCTGTTTACTGTTTTAAAGGTTGAAACTTAATTACACAATTACAAAATTAGATACTGCGGAAGATGTTCAGAAAATTTTCATAAAATTTCTATGCATCCCTACTAAATCTTTAAGCTCTCAACAAATATGATCTTAATCAACTAGTCAGGTATTTAAATACTGTAATTCCTAGTGGGCCATTCGTAACGGGTTACGAACATTGAATTTCCCCACCTTTCTTCAAGCGTGAAGAACAAAACACAAATTTGTGCCTGCTTCAAGTACCGGTGGGCGTGTAACTCAAGCTGTAAAGACCGTGAAGGGCAATGCCCAGGGCATTCTCTCTTTAGTTTTTACATTTTTGCCTGCACTAGACCATTGTCTAACGATAGGAGTGATTCGGAGCTATCATCACGTTAACCATTTACTTTGACTGGTGAAGTAACTTGGCCATCGTGATGGAGTAAACTATCTCCGACCGGGGCCCCTGTCCCGCCTCCGCCACTCAACGGAGCCTGGAGATGAGATCTAGCACACCGCACCACAGCACAACTCCCCTGCCCAGCTTTGTATAGGGTACGTCGCCCTTAACGAAAGGCACTTGTTAGGGTGATTGGGGAAAAGTAAAACTTCAGTCATGAAGTAGGGGCTATTCGCTCTAATTCATTCAAAAATGAATCTCTTGACCTATGCCTCAACTAAGAACAAATTTGTTTATACGCTTCCAAGTTTTCCACTTCTCTATTCTATAAATTTCAGTGGATAGTTTTGTTTAGAAACTTTTAAACGATCATTTCTTGCAGAGTGGCAAACTTCTTAAAGTGCTCTGCAGCATGTTCATGTAATTTTACTATTGCAGGTTGTAGTCATGAGAGGAGCAGGCCCAGACGGAGGTGCACCCATGTGCCTATTTCTCCGCGTTTCACACGGGCGAAGTGGGTCGCACTAATTTCTACCGGGCACCAGCAGTAGAGCTTTGAGTTACATAATACGTGTAACCGTTAACCCGAGTGTTTCTACGGTTAAATTAAAACTTTAGAGTTGGCTCTGCCCATTTATTTATACCCCGTCTGAATGGTTTTGCCAAGAAGATCACAGTTGTTTCATGAAAGATTTAGAAAACATATTTAATTTGTTGGTTGACCGGTAGTATCGGGCGCTATTTTGTAATCTATGGACCCTCTTGTCATTAATCAACCTATGTACGCATGTTCCATATTCTAAATCATTTCAAAATGTTTAATGAGAATGTTCGCGTTATAAAAAAATGTGACATCATTTTTGAATATCCGAATTTGAGAATAACTTCTTCAAAATAGCATCTATCCTACACGACGCGGTGTAGGTACACTCTTTGTGAAGTGATTTGTTGAGTTGATGTTCTCTCTTAAATTCTTCGTCGAGAGGGAAATCAGAGATGCAGTACTTCGTATCTCAGATAGTAATTTAGTAACATGACGAGAATGACATTTGAATACAAAATACGTAGTTGATAGTTCGATTCAAAAATTTATACTAAATCGAACTGTGATGATATTATTTTTATTTCTCTAGAAGAGCTCGCACTGTGTGAATATTAACATAGAAGAAATGTGCTTACTATTGACTTTGATAAATAACTTTAGAAAAGCGGGGATTCATTACAATAATATTATTGTGGCACGACGACTCGACCGTTTTCCCAACAAAATGTACGTGGTATTGCAAATACATGACGTATGTCAAATTATTGGCAAACAGTCACACGCGTACTTAATACGCGAACCAGTAAACAACGCGGATAAAATGGTCCCAACATGTTTTAGCATCATTTCTCACAATCGAATACCATATTTTCAAACGCAGTTAGTGGAATTATTTTCGGTGGCAGAACTTTTTTCGTGACAGTCTACGCTCAAAAGATTTATTAAATATACTCGCATAAATTCTGCTTTGATGCGCAGTAGCTATGCATAATATTACGCTATTACAATTTCATCTCAGCTAATTAATGAGTAGCATGGTTGAACACCCTATGGAAATGCCGGCCAGTTTTACATCGGATTTAAACAATCTCGTTCACGAGTTATTGAAATATTGAACAAAAGGACCGTGGACTCTACACTATTGATAGTTCGCACCGTCGGTTCATGGAAATTCCTCATAACACATTCTGGTAGCGGTATTCGGAAGCTTTCATAGCCATAATTGGAACAAAGCCCTGGCTCCCCGTCACTCAGGGTGCGTCAATACTCATTTGCAGACTGGAATAAACGTCACATAATTCCAGTAAAACCATATACAACAATTTCGTTTGTTGTGCTGATGAATTTGCATTTCTCCTGTTGTGCTATTTGAGATGTTCAGTCTATTTCAGATACAAGTTTTGCGATTGATCACTCATTACGGTGTGCTTAACCGTCCCCTCATGGAAAATTGGAAATACAACTGTTTTATCTGCGGAAATTAGCACTCCCAGGGGGGAAGTGAGGCCCAGGACAGAGAGTTGGGTAGGTTTCATTTGTATTGAAATAGATTGGATTTTTGTTTTGTTGTAGGCAATTTTTTGGGGATTCGCTGCTGTCCTGTTTTTAGGCTCTCTGACTTTCTTCTTTAACTTTTATCTTGTTTCATTAACTTTTTCCATAACTCACTGTTCCTATGCGAATGTGGTATTGTGCGGTAACACACATTGTGTATTGGTTCTCTGTTCCTAAACTTCATATTAAATGGTGCTTTCTTCTTTCCACTCTTTTTAAACACATTTTTGTGGTTCAGACGGCACAAACTAACGTATCTATTCTAGGCGCGCTGAATGATCTTAAACTCTCGAAGAATTAAAGACCCACGTTGAACGTTATATATTGCTGGGTATTTCCCTTCAAGAAATAGATGTTTCAAAAAACACTTTGACCTGTGTCAGGCCGCACAGGGGTTGTCGAGCCTTTTGTGTTAGTTACCCATAATCTTTAGTATTTTCTTCATGTATCCAGCTCTCTGAACGCCGACTTGTCTATTTCTCCGCGCTGATGTTGCGTTTGTGCATTTACTTTAGTTAGCCCTTAAATATCATTTGTATTACATCTCGATATTCCAATGTTTCTTGTGTTATCTAGCTAAATACGACTAATATTTTAAATGCAATTTTGAGTGTTGTACCCTGTTATGCAGTAGCTCACGTCTGTACGCACTATTTTTGCAATAGAAAATAAATCACTGTCTTTGTTAAAATATATCAGTGTATGTAATAGGGACTTCAAAGAGGTTCATCAACTAATAAGTTACACCCTGAGGTGAAATAAGTTTCCTCTCTCCTTATTGTCACAGGCCATAGTCTTATACGACACCTCGCCTATCAAGGGGTTTAAGGAGCCTCCTCGGAAGGACTAACTACTTCGCATAGTTGGTCGATTAGGAAGATGCTGTCGCAGTTCGGCAGATAACAGAATTTACTTCTGTTGCCCTAGCGGACTGAATACGGCGCAGGTGGTACCCACACTAACCTCACCACCACACACAACGGTACCGCCGTAGTTCGGCACTAACAGAATTTACTTCTGTTGCCCTAGCGGTCGGATTACGGCGTAGGCGGTACCCACACGAACCTCAGGAAGGGCAGCTGCGAAGAAAAGCTAGCGCCCAGGAAAAAGGTAGCTGCACAGAAGACAGCCCCCTTTTCCACGAACCCTCACGTCGACCGCACGACGGTATCGACATATTCTGGCGCCCAAACAGGGACCCAGAAGCTTTGCGCGACTACCAACGTTGCCTTGGATTTCTGGGTTCTAATCAACTACGCGGACACCGCATCACTAAAACAAGGTGAACCTCGTCGCTCAAGCTCGAGAATACGTCGAAGCCCTCAGCCTCACTCCCACCGATGCGGAGTACCGGGAAGAATTTACCAGCCGCCTGAGGCATTTGGAAGAAGCCGCAGAACGAGCAGCAGAACGAGAAGCCGCAGAACGAGCAGCGGAACGAGAAGCCGCAGAACGAGCAGCGGAACGAGAAGCAGCACAACGAGACCACGAGCTCAGACTCCGACAACTCGATGCTCAAATCGCTCCTCAAAATGCTGGAGTGAAGATACCTCCACCGGCTCCATTCGATCCCACGAAAGAAAAGATGGACGAATTTTTGCAACGCTTCTGTACTCACACCACAGCGATGGGATTTACTGAAGTCGATGCTGTTGTCATGCTCCATAATTTGATCACACCGAAGGAACGTCGACTCATCGATACCCTACCCGCAGCAGATCGCTTCAGGCTTCCTGAAATTAAACTGCTCTTACTAGATGCTCATAAAGTTACTCCGGCAAAACTACGTGCCAACTACTACGAATTGAAGCCAGAAGAAGGCGACAATATGTCACGTTACCTACGGCGACTCGAACAAGCCTTTGACGCTTGGTTAAAAGGATGCAACATCGAAGCCAACTACAAGACTCTTCGTGACTTCCTTATTGTTTACCGAGCTTATTCAAGCTTGCCGCCCTTCCTCGCTACTCAATTGCGTGACAGGGGTGGTAACACAGTCGCAAGCCTAGGAGAGCAAGGTGATAGCTTCTTAGAAGCAAGACCTCATACATCGCTCCATCAGCTTTGTAAGGGTCGCACACTGACATCAACGACGGATGCGGGCCCTCCAGCACTCAAAGCATCAGTAGCACCAGAGCGACGCTCGACATTTTCTGTCCGAGCCCCGAGCACTCCAGCAAGATCACCCAACTCCAGCAACAACTCTCGAGGAACGCCGCCAAGAACTTCTAGCACACGTGGTAGTCCCACCAGCTCAGGATCGGTCAACACTCCGCAGCGCGAACAACGAGGACCTTACAATGGATTTTACTGTACTTTTCATGGCCCCAACCGATCGCATTCCAGTGATGAGTGCCGCCAATTGCAGAGGAGGCAAGGTGATGGTCACAGTAATGGAGCAGCCCATGCAAGCCCACCTATCTCCAGCACTACCGCTCGAGTAAACAATCTAGCAACGCATGAAGAAGCAGATGAATACGACGATATTCCCCCAGTAGCATGCAATCACATCGCCTCGAACAAGCTGATCGAATTGGGACAGCTGAAAACATGCTCCGGCACCGTGAACCAACAACCCGTTCAAGTACTACTGGATGGAGGAGCAACAGCGGTCTTCGTCAAGAAGGCTCTCGTCCCAGCTGACGCCATTTTGAAGAAAGAAATTACCGTTCGGCTGGCCAACAATCATTCCTTCGAGGCGCCTCTTGCCCGGGTCTCTCTCATTTGCCCCTATTACCACGGAGAGGTGACAGCCGTAGCCATGGAAGAGCTCCCCCATGATGTTATCCTCGGCCGAGTCCCCGGAACCACCTCCTTCGAAGAACATATGACCGACTATGAAAAGCAACCAGTTGCTGCAGAAGTCTCTCACGTTGTCACAAGGGCAGCAGCAAAAGCGATCGAAGATCCCCCTGCCGCACCAAGCACTGTCGATATATTGCAACACAACAAAGAAGACATCAAGAAATTACAGCGGGAGTGCAAAACATTGCAGCTTTTATTCAAGAAAGTTGACACCGTCAAAGAAGAAACGCACAAGGATGGCAGAGTCATCACCTTTGAACTCCATGACGGCGTTCTCCATCGGAAAACGTTACGAGACGGTCAGGAAACCCATCAACTTGTAGCCCCTGCAAGCGTGCGCCCACAAATCTTGGAAATGGCTCACGACAATCCACTTGCTGGCCATTATTCCCAAAAGAAGACTCAGGCTCGACTAGAACGAGATTTTTATTGGCCGTCCCTAGCAAAAGATGTGGCCCAATACTGTCACTCCTGTCATACCTGCCACACACACACCTCACCCTAGCGGTACCACCGTAGTTCGGCACATAACAGAATTTACTTCTGTTGCCCTAGCGGACTGAATACGGCGCAGGTGGTACCCACACTAACCTCACCCCCACACACAACGGTACCGTCGTAGTTCGGCACTAACAGAATTTACTTCTGTTGCCCTAGCGGACTGATTACGGCGTAGGCGGTACCCACACGAACCTCAGGAAGGGCAGCTGCGAAGAAAAGCTAGCGCCCCGGAAAAAGGTAGCTGCACAGAAGACAGCCCCCTTTTCCACGAACCCTCACGTCGACCGCACGACGGTATCGACAACCTGTAAATCATGATTATTAAACTGCATAATATTTCTTCATTTGTCGATGTACCTATTGGGTCTATAGGGTGCATTTTATAGGCGAACGAATTTCTACCATAGCTAGAAAAACTCAAAATAAAGCGATATTCATGAATGATAAACTGCCCAAAGCACCTAAGCTTCCGAGTTATAAGGACTTAAAGAAACTTTAAAACCCAAAATAGGATACCACATGCGCGCCATTGTTAGCGCTAGTCTTGATAGTTCCGACGCCACTAAAGCTGGGCTTTGTTATTTTTACCATAAAACCTGCAAGCACTTTACAGTTACGAAGAATATCTGCAAGTTGAATGTTCGTTAGGAAATTAACACCAAGCCATCAATGATAAACTTTAGTAGTTATTTCAATAGATTAATAAAGCCTCATTTCTACAATTTGTAACAATTTTTCGTCAGAAATGTTGTAGGATATTAATAAAAAACCATAAATTAAAGCTCAACTTTTCTTTGACAAACTAGTCTTATTGCAGAAGGTGTTGAAATGTTAACCTCGATGCACTTAGAACATCCATCATCGAGTAAGCGCCATTATTACAAACATTATTAGATGCTTAATAGCTTAAACTGTGGATATTTTTCCTAACCGTAAAATGCTTGCAGGTTTTATTATAAAAGTAATAAAACCCTTTTTAAGTGGTGTCGGAACTATCAAGACTAGCGCTAACATTGATGCACACATAATATTCTACATTAAGTTTTAAAAATTCTTTAAGAAACTAAGGAGTTTTTGGTATTTTGTCCACTCGTGAAAATCTATTTATTTTGAGATTTTCCGCTTTTGATTGAAATTTGTCCGCGGAAAAAAACACCCTATACAGTATTCAGGGTGTTGGAAATTCTGTGCAAATGATTTAGCCACAAGTTAAGTCATCATAGCCGTACACTGTGGTTTAATTTTTTAAGCAAAATTCAGTTTTTTCAAGAAGTTACAGCGTTTTAATTTTTATTTTGAAAAACAATTTTCGCTATAAAAAAATTATTTTTTCAACCGATTTTGATGAAAATTGATCACACTGTAAATCTTTTAATGCTCTGTGTGTACATGTTGTCGAAATTTGAAAAAAATGTAAAATAACTACGAAAATGATATTCAAAGTCAAAATAGGCGTCACAAATAAATATTCCCTATTGTAAAAAATGAGAAAACTACGATGAAAGCCTATTTCAAGATCTTTCAGATGATGTAATGCATGACAAAAAATAATCAGATTAAGTGCATTTGCCAGGAGGAAAACTGATCTAAGTTCACCAGCAATGACCAGCGCCAGCACCAGCATGGCTAGACGAACTGAGTGCTGCGGTAAGTGGGTTTTACTGCGTTTGAGGAGAATGTTGGAATGAAGATAAAAATTTGACAGCTTTAACCTGTTTTATGGTATTGACTATTGCATTTTAACTCAAGGTAAATGAATACCAGGTTCCCATGAACATGTTCTCATGTAGATATGAAAGAAAAAAGTAAAGTCTAATTTTACGACACAAAATTATTTAGCTACTAAAGCTCACAGCACGCTATCTTATTTTAGTACGTAATGACTATATGACACCCCTCAAATCTGGCAAACATTTCTAGCTCAGTTACCACCGAAATTTTATCTAGTCTTTAAGTGTTCAGTAATCCTAAGACGTACCAATTTAAGTGTAAGCAAGGAAAACAAATTAATACTGTATGTAAATCTACCTCAGCTCTTTGAAGCGGGTTATAACGAACGTAGGGCTGTTCTCACATATGTGCGAATGGACCTCAATTGCGTCGGTATACCCTGGTAGAAAGAAGTTATATGGGCAATAATGGGTTGATAATTATTCATTGACCTGATGTTGGAATATAGAATTACAATAATAGGCTAATATCGAAAAAAGATATATATATATATATCAACTTGTAATTGGGATAATGTAGTGAATAGTTTTATTTCTAATATTAAACTAACAGTGTAATTATATACGTGCGATATTCATATAAGTGGAAACTATCTCATGATAATTAAAAATCTCGCAATTTAATAAAATGTGTTAAAGTATAAATTATTATTTCCCAAACATTGGGTTGATATCGTACGCAAATAATACGGAGTAATTTCTATAAAATGTACCAATTAAGTTAATGAATATTTATTGCAGTCATTAATGAGTGCAGATATATTTGACAGATATCAAGAAATGTGAATACGTTACAATAATATGTATATTGAGAATTACTGTAATCACAGGTTCACAGTTCTTGTTTTTTCAGACGTCCAATGAGTTTCGAAGGTCTAATTTTTTCAAAAAAAATGTGCTAAAATCGTTCGTCATATGTTACTATAGCAATAAATGTCTATATATTGAACAATTACGCATACTGGTCACAAAGCAACTCGTATCGAAAAGAGTAAAAGCATTTTTCAGCTATTTCATGCTCGATAAAACCCGTTTGAAACGAGTAATGATCGGCTGCCTGTTAGTTGAACGGCCGCGCGATAACGACGACGCTTACGCTCTATGGATATAGTTGTTGGCTTGACTTCGGCGTGTATAGTGGAGTTCGTGTTTTACTGTTGAACGTTATTTTTTGATGAAAACTCTAATTGAGGCTAGATTACATTTCTGTACTTTTTAAGTGACGTAGCAACAAAAATGCCTCGGAAAAACTACCATCTATTGAAATAGTCTCATGCCAAATTTCTGGAGACCATTGGCAGTGTTGAAAGTGGAAGTGGTCATAGTAGTTATAAAACAATCAACATCGTCGACTCTAATGAAAATTGTGAATCGAATGATAATTTCGTGGAAAAAGTGATGATATCGATGAGAATGAAAATTTGGATTTAACAAATAGACTAGAATCTGGACAATCATTGAAGGCGACTATTAGCGTTGAAGAACAGAAAATTCCTGCTGCAATAGGTATAGAGTTTTTCTAATTGTGAATGTGCATCTGCTTCATCAGTATACCTCCTACCAATTTATCAACATCATCTCTTCCTCGTACTGACTCTCCTTCTCTAGTACAGGAAAGTTTGCATGAAAGCTTTAAAAACTGGCATAATAAATACAATATCCCTCTGAATAGCTTCAAAGCACTATATTAACCATTTTGAAGCCTCACCATCCTTCACTTCCTAGTGATCCCAGAACACTATTAAAGACAAAAACTGGTCACGTGGAAGATATGGAGGGAGGCCAATTTATCTATTATGGCATTGAAAATCAAATAAAGGAAAATTGCCAGATTGATATGTCTGAATCGTGTGATATTAAACTTGATGTTGATTTTGATGGTGCTCAGATTTACAGATCTCGAAACACATCACTTTGGCCAATACTGGTTTTCTGTAATAATTCTCAATTGTATTCTCATCATTCAACATGTCCATTTATTGCTGCTATCTATTATGGTGACAGAAAACCTGAGGTATCACTGTTTCTTGAAAAATTTTGCAGGGAACTTCCATTTCTTATGCAATGTGGAATCAAAATCCAAGATAAGACTGTAAATGTTGAGCTTCGCTCAATTTTTGCTGATGCACCTGCCAAAGCATTTCTGAAGCAGACCAAAACTCACGGAGGCTTTTATGCTTGTGACAGGTGCTGTGTAAAAGGGAAATATAAATTTAGATCTGTTTCATATGATGCTACTAATGCTGTTCTATGAACTTATTCTACACTTAGGGATAAATTTCAACCTGAACATCACAAAGGAACAAGGAAATTCCACGGAGAATGTCAGCAATAAGTTAGGTGTACACGCAAAAAAATTTCGTTCAACATCACTTAACAAATTTTAGAATAATATATTCTAACCAAACCTATCTTAACCTAACATATTCTAACCTATCTTGTCCTAACCTATGCTGACCAAATCTATCCTAACCTAACATATCCTATCCTAACTTTAACCGATGTCATCAAGAAGTTAGGCGGACCCGTGAAAAAATTCGGTGAACAGTACTTAACAAATTCTCAAATAACACATTCTAACCTAACCTAACTTAACCTAATACATTCTAATCTATCTTGTCCTAACCTATGGTAACCAAATCTATCCTACCCTAAAATATCTTAACCCATCTATCCTATCTTAACCTAACCTAACCTATCCTAACCTAACTTTAACCAATGCCACCAATAACCTAGGTGGAGCCGTGAAAAAAAATCGATCAACATTAACAAATTTTGAAATAACATGTTTTGACCTAACCTATCTTTGACCTAACATATTCTAATCTATCTTGTCCTAACCTATGCTAACCAAATTTCTCTTGTCCTAAGACATCTTAACCTATCATAATCTAACCCACCCTAACCTAACCTATCCTAACCTAACCTAACCTAACTTTAACCAATATCATCGTTAGGCTAGGTGGACCCGGGAAAAAATTCGGTCAACATTACCTAACATATTCTAACATAACATATTCTAACCTAATCCATCCTAAAATAACATTTCCTAAACTATCCTGTTCAATCCTAACAAATTCAAAAAATGTAAGTATCCCAAAAATTTTAAAAAATTAAACAATTTTCATATCCCCCTCCTCCTCTCCCTCTCTCCCTTCCTTCTTGCCCTCACTCTCTCTCCTTCTTTCCTTATCTCTCTCTCTCCCTCTAAGTCTAATGCAATGCGACCCGACACGAGCCAATCCGTATCATAGATACCGCAATGTTTCAGGATATGACGCACAGGGTCGATATATAAAAAAATGAAGAATCAACCAAAAAGTACCGAAAAAATAAACCTAAAAATATATATAAAAAATTTTAAATGAAATAATTAAAAAAGGAACGAAATAAAAAATTAAAAAAAAATAAAACATTTACAAATATGAACAAAAAATTAATAATATTAAAAATTACAAATGCAAAAATTGTAAAAAATGAACACAAAATAAAACATTAAAGAATAAAATTGGATACATAAAAAATAAAAAATGAAATAAAAAATAATCAAAAATCAAAAATTAAAATGGTAAAAATTGAAAATCGAATAGCTGGAAAAAATGAAGTAGAATTTTTTAAAAATCACTCTCCCTCTCTCCCTGTCTCTCTCTCTCTCTCCCTCTAATGTAACGCGACCCGTCGCGAGCCAACCCGTATCTTAGATACCGCAATGATGTTGAAGGGCGTGACGCGCAGGTAAGCGTATTATTATATAGATATATTAACATAAAGTTCCTCATAAAATTTCTTCTGCTCAAAAAGCTCTCATAGAAGACCGAGTTATTGTTATTAGAAAGTATTTCCCATGTGATTTTAATAGGAAACCAAGATCATTTCAAGAATTTGATAGATTCATAGCTACAGAATTCAGTCATATTGTAGTGTACACTGTCATCTTGATCTTCAAGGATGTTTTACGAGATGACATGTACAATAATTTCATTACTCTGATAAATATTTAATTTTAGATCAAGAAATGTTGAACTATGCTAGAAAACTTTGTATTACATTTGTTAAACCGTATAAAAAATATTTGTCAAAATGAATGTTACTTTCAATGTTCATTCTATTATTCATCTTGTTGATGATGTGTCAAGATTAGGAGTTCTGGACTCATTTTCAGCCTTCCCTTATGAGAGCTGCTTGGGTAATATTCGAAGAAAAATTCGGCCATCTAATGCTTCGCTTCATCAAAAGCCGGAGGATAAGTGAAGGGTATAAGTTCAAAAAATATCAAGCAGCGAACAAAACTTTGTTCAGTATTGACAACCATAAAATTATCCCAAATCTGAAGAAAGACTCATGCGTTATTTTGCGTGACAAAACCATAGCATCTGTTGAAGAGATGGGCATCCATGACGTGAAAGTTTGCAAGTACGAGAAACTCAAATCTGCTACAAAATATCCATGTGATTCCTCCCTCTTATATATATATATATATATATATATATATATAGTTAGAGATTCTATAAGTGTAGCTATAGGCGTTTTCAAATAACAAACTCTATTTGAATTGTATTCATACATATTGGGAAAATTCTGCTGAATAAACGCACGCAACCTCCATTTTCCTCCATGCAATTAGTCTGATGGCTACAAGCAGTGTAGAAAGCGCAAGGCTACTGCACACAATACTAATTTCTCATACATATGCTAATAAATGATACCTTTATGAATTTTGAATTTCTTACGTTATTTTAAACGTCTTAATAACTCGTATTAAGATTTTTACTTGATACGGCAGCTACTTAGCTATATAATTTGTATAAGAGCAGAGAGAAAACTTTGTATTTATCCAAAACTGCAGTCGTGAAATTGGTATTGTAGAATCTTGCACTAAATTAAATTGATTTTATCATCAAATCTTAAAATTTAGAGGATAGCATTTCGCAAAATTTTGTTGACAGCTATTGTCCATTTCATAAAGCTAATATATCGAAATGCAGTTTTCTTATGTCCGTGACCAAAGGATTGTGGCACACACAGTTGATTCATGATACCTGTCAGTAATGCTGATAAAGGTAACAAATTTCTTTGAAAGATGCACAACATTATCTAGCAAAAGCAAGAAAGTTAATTAAAATTATTATCAAATGCTTACATTTCAACTCTATATAGTTTCTACTGCATTATGGGTCTCTGAAGCAATGTCAATTTTCCCCTGGTAATCATTTAAATTTATAATGGAAAGAAATTGTGGGCATTCTCTTTCCGTGTCAAGGGGAGGAGACTAATTGTATGGGAGGCAATGGAGTTTGCTTGTATTCATGTGCTTATTTGGCCTTTCTTTGCATATATTAAATTTATTTTGTAAATAGGATGGACAACTAAAAACTATAAATACTGATCCGTGTAATAAGGGCATTTAATCAAGAATGTATTAAATTGTAATTTTTGAAGAGGATGATTCTGCGGAAGGTGTACTTTCCAGTTGGCTAACACATGTTGATGGTGCAACATTTTGTCGTTGGCCTGGAAAGACTCCCTCAGAGTGGGATGACCCACCTTATCAAAAAGTGCAATCCACCATTGTCATCTTGGAACCTTGTGAAGAGAAAATTGAAGTTTAAAGCTGATAGCTTCGCAGAAATGAGGGAGAAATGCCAGGAGGCATCATATCTCACAACAGCAAGTGAACATACTGACATTGAGCAATCCCAGCCTTCAAAAGTACCTGTAATAAGTAGCTCAGATTCTGATGATGCACTTCCTGAGCCTCCAAGCAAAATTAGAAAATTGGGGGAATCTGAAGCTGTCCGCGTACAGCATACCTCACTTAAAGTTCAGATGAGACTGCAGCAGTAATGCCAGTTCTCCAACAGCTTCTATCTCGTGTGGAGAAATTAGACTCTCGTGCGGTGAAATTACACTCTCAAATAGAGAAAATGGCATCAACGAATACTTTGGCTCACAGCGGTATGCACAAAGAACTATTGGACAGAAAAGAGGTCAAACTATTGAAGACAATTATGAAACAGTCTCCTAGCACAACTTCATCAATGAACACTAATTTACCTACATTGCCTGCGTCTAATGAAGAAGAGCTGGATAGCCTTGAAAACACACCTAGTGATGACCTAGAAGCGCAAAACTTGATTCTCAAACTGAGCAACTATGGAGGAACTAAACTCCGTAGCACTATCAATAATATGATGAGAAATGTTATGTCCAGTGAAGTAGCTCTTGCTAATTCTATGCAAGGAAAATGTGGGAAAAAGTCCTTCATTGAACTGAAACTTTGCAGATGTAACCAAAGAAAGCTAAAAAAATAAATTTGAGTTCTGACATTTGCACACATATCCTGCAGTTTTGTGCGCATAAGTTATTAGCTAGGTAGCTATAACGTATCCTAAATACCCACATGTTTCAAGTGTTTTCAATCAAATCAGAAAGCTGAAATTAAAGTCTCACTTACTTTGTATATATACCTTATCGTATGCATTTAATAAGTGTAACATTTCGTGTCTTGCAGAAGCAGTTCGGGCATCTCCTCACGGAAAAGATGTTCCTCTCACTGAAACCAATAAGTTTATTGCCATTCATCTTACCATGGCAAAGGACAGGCTGGCTTTGAGACTAAAAAAGAACAAAATTCCTGATTCTACAGCAGCTAACGAGGAGTAACTAGAAGAACAATGAATACAGAAAAGAATTTAAAGGTTAGCTTTCTTTGACTCATTAAGAAAAGTCAGACCTTCAATATGTTTCTGAAAATTATTTAATCACTTATTGGAAGTGCTTATTATCATTATTAAAAAATCATTACTGTGTATTTATCAGTTATGTGCTGATAACAAATTTGTTACAAACACTTATATCTCTTTCTAGCATTTTACTGATACCAATACATCAATTTAATAGTTAATCAATACCAAACCATTTACAATTTTCCTACCTAATTTTTTATGAAGAAGCTATATAAGTATTGATTGGTATTTTTCAATCATTGAAGCAAACAGTAATAATTAACAGAATAAAATGTGTATCTTAAAATTTTATAGCTTCCTTATAGCTACACCAATAACGTAAATTAAACCATACAATGGTTTTCATTACCTTGTAATATGTAGCTATACATTTAGCATTTGAGTTTGGCTCCATCTATTGCGCTTTACTGAAACTTCTACGTATTCATCGCTCATATTACTTATGTATAATCTATTCAGTATTGGAGCTAGATTGAAATGTATCGCTAATAAATCTATTTAATTACTTAAGTATGTGTGCAATATAATTGCATTCATAATTTATACTGTCTTTCAAACGAATTATCAATTATTGTTAAATTGAATTCAAGTGGGTAAGTTGATATTTTAGCATATATCACAGTGTTTATTTTAATTTTCTATCATGTTATCGGTACTGGTATCGAAATTTAATGTTCAATACCGGATCAGATGTACCAATCTCAATATTGTTGATATTCACCAGAAGCATTGTTGTTTCGCTTGTATTTATATATATACTAATCTAAATTTCTTTTCTAGGAGCTGAAGATTTGATGCCAATACAACGAATGAATGGATTAATCAGCAAATTAATGTTTGGAAACCAGAAAAGGAAGGCTTTTTTATTTTGTAAGGAAAAGTATTCTTATTTAATGTGGAAGCCATCTGATATATTTACAAAATTTCCGGTTTAGCTACTGGTGCGAGTTGTTATATTAGAATGGATCGAAAGTTATCAATCCAAATATTTTTTGAGAGACTTATGAGCAGGATATAATATACTTGGGAAATACCGTCAAAATGAGGTGCACACAAAATGTCAGCGCAATCGGACGATATTTAAGAGTCACAATACGCAAAAATGTCATTTTTCGACTTCTATTCTTTGGTTTTTTATTTCGGATTTCACTATAGCCTGGTGTTCATTTTCTACTGTTAGTATTAAATTTTATGGATTTCTTGATCACACTTCCAGAAACATATCTCACGTTCCACATAAGCACGTGATAAAACACGAAAAAAATATGACAACAGTATTTTCCCATTATTCTTTCCACTTTCCTTTCAAAATTTTACTCAAGCAGGGTATTGAATTTAACGTCTAAAGGTTTTACTTTACATAGTTGTTTCCATCGTTTCCAAAAACAAGTGTCAACGGTAATACAGAAGAACTAAATGTGTGAATATATAACATTCACACATTAAAATAAACATTCTACTAGTAAATTTTTAAAAGAAAAGTAGATAACAGTATAATGGGAAAATAATTGTTTCATATACTTTTTTATCAATATTTAGTGTATATGCGCTACCATTAGATGTATGTTTCTGGGAATATAATTAAGAAATCCAATAAATATGACACTATAAAATGAGCACCCAGCTATGGTGAAATTTGAAATCAAAAGCCAAAAGAACACCAATTGAAAATGTAATTTCTTTCATATTTTCTTCATTTCTTCGAGTTTTCAAGGGTGATGTCGAACCCTAAAATATTGTTCGATTGTGCTGATATTTTGCACACCTTGTTTTTATGGTATTTCCTAAGTTTTTCATATCCTGCTTAGTATCATTTCACGAATCAAAACTGGATTGACCATTTTCACCTCCCTATAATATATGTATATCTGGGTAGTATTTAGCTACTAGTAAGCTAATCTAATATGTAGGTATCCACACATTAACAGTTATAATGGTGGTATAAAAATAATGGTGACATAAAAGTACTAGACTTATATACATATATGTACCTAGAATATTATATAAACCTGAATGGTAAGTTGACCTGTTAAAGGAGACTAATTCAAAATTTTTTTTAGTTCGAACTTAATCTGAAGCTACACTGACAGTATTTTTACTTTGCTTGTTATACAAACTGTATTTGCAATTTTTTTAGTTCAAAAGTAATAGTTTTAATTCAACTTGTAATTGAAATCATGTATTTTTTCAAGTCAGTAATCAATATATTTTCATGCACATTAGATTTAGTATGATTTTAGGAATTTTGAAACAAGCCCGCTAATATTCTTGAAGCAGTCATAATTTTTCAATATGTTTCAGCTGTGGATACAGTCACCTTTAATCCAGTATGTACCTCAGTTTTTTATTGCTTGAACTTAATGTAATTATTAACTAAATTGGCTGCTCTTGGACATTAGCATTCGTGCCTCAATGAAGGAATTGGGCTGTCCTGAAACCCTCATTAATACCAAGATGTATCGTACTGACTATTAGTCGTGAGCAAAACCGGTCCCTCCTCACTCTTTTATAATGGCAAGAACGCAGTTTCATTCTAGAACGAAATACTGGGAACTCGATTAGGTACATGTTTTCAATTTAATGTAAACTATGTAACCGCGTTCTTATTTTTGCTTGCAATGAACAGAATTACTGTCGCCAAAAAACGAGCGGCTACCACTTTTGCCATCATAGCTGGCAGTAATTTTTTCAGTACGTATTGATATAATCATAGCTAGTTAACTAATTTGAAATACATCACTTATGCGCATTGTTGAGCTAAAATGACACATCTTGGGGGGACACGATTTCTTTCCAGGTGAAGCGGGATCAAACTGCATGTACAGGTTGCCCGACCACTGGTACGTGCAACACAAAATTTGGACTTTTACTCTACGATGCCAAAAAGGTTTGTAATCATGGAATCATGGATTTTAGATAAATTTTGAATGCAGTTTAATGCATAGTCTTGTAGGTGTGTACATCAGATAACATAGTTATCAGACTTATATCTATTTCTCGTCTATGAACACTTCTGAATATTGATGTGATATTAGAAATTAATTATTGAGCCAAAGTGTTGTTTAATGAAACACCTCAATATCAAGTCAATAGTGACACAGTAATTAGCTGATGCTGGGTTAAAAATAAATTATATTTGGGACAATATATTCTACCAATATCGACTTGATGTCAGAAAATGAGTATTGGGCCAATATTTTTCCAAGGAACAACTCAATATCAAATCTATAGTGACACAATAATTAGCTGATATTGGGTTAGTGAAAATTTCATTATCGGGACAATATGTTTTACCAATATCAACCTGATATCAGGAATTGAGTATTAAGCCAATGTTATTGTAGGGAACACTTCATTATCAATTAATATTGACACAATAATTGGTTGATATTGGGTTGATGATAATATTCTTATTGGGCCAATATTTTTTTCCAATATCAACCGAATTTTCCAAAATAAGGTATTGCCCCAATGTTCATTTTGAACATCCAGTCAATATTGAGACTGTATATTGGTTCTATATTAGGTCAATAAATTTTGCTACCTGAGTAGCTATGCAGGATCTTACAAGTACATGATGTATCATCATTCAGGATTAAGATTTAAGTTACAACAGATGTTCAAAATGTTTCCGAGTTTCTTCTATGCGCAACCTGCACCGATTCTCCGAAGAATGCCTTACGCGTTCGAACACTCCTCTCTTTTCTGCTATGTCTCCAGCAGCCACCGCAATCCTGGCAATCAGATCTTCCTCTGATTCCACAGGCGTCTCATGCACGAGGCTCTTCATGTCCCCACAGAAAAAAGTCTAATGCTTTCAGATATGGAGACCTAGAAAGCCAGTTAACTAGTCCTCCACGTCCTATCCTTCTGTCCGAGAACTTAATGCTCAGCCTGTCTCTTGCTGCTCTTGAAAAATGAGTCGAGGCACCATCTTGTTGAAGCCACATTCTGCAGCGAATTTCAAGAGGAATATTTTCAAGTAATACGGGAAGAGCCCTTTGCAGGAAAACATTGTAAGTATCCCCGGTGAGTGTTGCAGGGAAAATGTATGGACCGATCAAGTGATTCCCTACAATACCTGCCCAAACGTGACACTGTATTGATGTTGGTGTTTGTGTTCAATAATGTTTTGGGGATTTTGTTCTGTCCAGTGGTGCCGATTTCGATGGTAAAAGCTCCCTCTGTTAAAAAATTGGTTTCATCTGTAAAAAGAATAGATGAAAAAAAATCCTATATAGCGTCTATAGCTGGTCAAGAAACCATCTTGAAAAGACAACCCTAGGTTGGGAATCTCCTGGTAGCAATCCTTGAACTCTTTCATATCTGTAGGGATGAAGATCGCTCGCACGCAAAACGTTCCACACTTCAGCTTGATCTCTGACCCCCAGCGCATCAGCAACACAACGACAACTTGCGTTAGGATGATCCTGAATGTACTCTAGCACCTCTTGCTCCAGTTCAAGATTTAATCTTTTTCTCCTTGCGTTATGTCGGGAAACCTTAAAAAGAACCAGTTTCTCGAAGCTTCCAGTGAATAGCAGTGAGGGTCATGAGATTTGTCACATTACTGATCGGGAACTTATATTTGTACAGAATTGCTTCTTGCCTCGAGTTTCATGGTGCATCTCCGTAAGTCATATGAATGTCAGCCATTTCTTCATTTGTGAATCGTTGCATGACTGAGCAGTTGGCTGTGTTATTTTTAACGCAATGAAGTCCAGAAACAAAATGATCAGCAACCAATCGTCTAGCGGAAAAAAACTTTCTTTAAAGCTGATAATTTGTTGCGGTCTGTAAACTTTAAGAGTTTAAATTTTGTGGTGTGAAATTACTCACACATTTTCTTTGTAGAATCTTTTTGTCATATCTTCATTTACTTACATAGATTGATTTCTTTGAATATCAGCGAGACGGTTGCAAATGCAATGAATCTTATTAGCGTTTTAAAACCGAGGTTACTCAATGAAGTAACGAATTCTAATGTACATACATAATGTATGTGAATTTCAACATGCTTAATAACTCTAAATAGTACAACTTGTGTTTTATCCCAACATTCTCCTCAAACGTAGTAAAACTCACTTACCGCAGCGCTCACGTTTGTCTAGCCATGCCTACCTGGTGCAGTGACAGGGCAACATGTGGGTGCGCGTCAATACTGGTGAATTTACATCAGTTTTCCTCCTGGCAAATGCATTTAATTTGATTACTTTTTCAGATGCAATAACATCATCTGAGAGGTCCAGAAATAAGCTTTCATTGTATTTTTTTTAGAATTGTGACTATTAATTTGTGTAACCTATTTTGAATTTGAGCATCATTTTCTTGGTTATCTTACACTTTTTAAAAATTTTGACCACTAGTGCGCATGAAGCATTGAAAGATTTACTTTTTATCAATTTTCATCAAAATCGGTTGCAAAATGTATACAGCGAAAATTGTTTTTCGTTATGAAAACTGAAAACGCTGTAACTTTTTTAAAAAATTGAATATTGTCCAAAAAGTTACACCACAGTGAACGGCTAAGATGACTGTACTTGTGGTTAAAATATTTGCACTGAATGTCCCAACACTCTGTATATGTTAATATTTCCCAATAATTAATATATTTGATTTATTTTCCAGCGATTAACATGCAAAAATATTCGTGTTATAATACTTTTCCTTTTAAACTCAGCATCTTCGCTTGTTTATTTCAAATCATTGACTTCCTCCAAGTAATTCGGGCCCATAATTAGTGAACTTCTTGATCCAATCAATAGTATTATTGGGGAAACCCCTAATAATTCCATTTTTTTTAAATCAGGATTAGTATTTGTTCAAGTATTTTGATGTTTCTTAATATTTATTCACACCTAATTATGCTTGAGTTTATCTTTAGAATAATTTTATTCTCCAGCTTTCTATTTAATAGTTCACTCACAAAATTGAAGCTGATTAAGCACTCACAGTTTTTCGTAATTTATTGTACCCTGCACAGATGTTTTTGGATTAATCTAGCACGAATATTAATTCTCCGGCCCTAATGGGTTAAAGTTATTTGCAATTTTTCACTCCCTTACTCGGGACACATTTATCATCCTCTCCAGATTAGGCTCACCCTCAAACTGTGCTTACCACTACCTCCCTTGCAGAGCTTCTTATGCACCGCCCATGCTTGGCTAGTTCCTCACTCTATTTATCGTCAGCCACTCAATAGCCTGTTTCCTCAGAGTCTCAGCCCCCAGCAAATTTAATAAAAAAAAGTTTCCATGTTAATTTTGCTCCTAGCACTAAATTTTTTTCCTCAGAAATTTCTTATTTAAAAGTTCTGAAGGTCACCTAGACCTATATTGTTAACCCTAACAACTGTGTGAAGTATTATGGTTTTTCTCGAAAGCTTGTGTTACTACAACACAAACTTCCCTCGCCGCCAGCTGGACTCTGATTCCATCCAATAGGTTGTGTAGGACTTTGATGGCCTTCCATTGCCGTGGTCTAAAGGAATATAGTTTCAACGGAAAAATAACAAATGAAAAAGAAAAACCTTCTGTTTCTCTATGGTATAAAAGCATGCTCAGCAAAAAAACGTAGATTAAAAGTCATACAATTTTTATTGTTATCACGTCTTTACTTGCACTCTATAGCAGCCAAGCGTAGGAAGACTGACTTCAAAATCTTCAAAGAGAGTTACAAATATGTATGAATTTTACGGCAAGGTTGTGTGCTAAGGCATGCTCAGGAAGAATCATCTAATCCTCTCCTCAGTTAGATCCCTATTCAAGAAAAGTTCGCCATTTATAAAGACCACCGCGAATTTCCTTCACTTAATTCCTCCCTCGCACCATTTCTGAGATATATATATTGCACAATTCTTACGCCAGCCACGGTAACGAACCAAAGACCACTTCGGATAAATTATATCTTAGAATGCCACCATTTGCCTGACCTTCGGGAGAAAACTCTGTCAATATCATCGATTTGTTTGTGGAAAAACTTTCGCTTGCTATAATAATCCTTCTAACAATATAAGAATTTAAGGCCAGAATAGCACATCATTTTCCTTCTCAACAATAATTGCATAATGGAATGTACACTAAAAAAGAATTCATGAAATGCTTCCTCCCACTATTTCACTTTGATAGTTAAATACATACATGATGTGATCTTTTGAATGCTACCATGCACAAATGTATAAGTGGTGCAGATAGTAAAAAATTGTTTAGCTATGGATTTCCACTATACAAGACTATGAATAGCGCATTTTTGATCAACTCGGACACGTGAGGCTTCTACTTGAACTACCGATTTTTCGATCATGGACGCTTTCTTAACTTTTAAAACTTTGAGTTTCTTTCTTTGTTCGCAATTTTTGTCGTTCAAATGCGCCAACAATAAAGACTTTATTCAGCCAAATGAAATTTCCATTTTGTTTACGATTTTTTTACATCTATGAAAACACAATCCCCTGACGGTATAACATTAGCAGGTATAAATTGTAGGTTAACACCATCAGGGTGCAGTAAATTGAATAAAAGATGTTACCTTAAAATCAGCGTGGATGTCTATTTCATTGCTTTTTTCCTTCTGTACCATATTTTTGTTATCTGTGTACGACAGCCCTTTTCCGTTTCTGATTTTTGGGATCTTTCGTGCTACCAATATTTTAGTAGAAAATTTCAAGAACTTGATATAAGGTAGACAAAGTTTTCCAGAGAGTTACCAGATACTTACTGATGTGTATGCTCAAAAGAACAGTAAATTTTTGCCACGTCACCAAGTGTTGTAAGATGTATTCGTTTACCTTGTGCAACAACTTTCCTAGCTCGTGATTTTCAGGAATATTTTGTGCAGCATCTAATTGGTAGAGAATATTAAAGCTTTATTCAGTGGTAGAGTAAGCTCCCGGAGCAAGTTACTAGGTATTTGAGTGGAGACTGTTTTCCAGGGCGTCCTTCAGAATGCAGTATCCTCAGTATTTATCTACGTTTTCAAACTTAGTATTTATCAGCGTTCTCAAACGTCCTCCTCGATCAAGAGTATATTGAAAGAATGCTTGATTCTTGCGAGTATTTTCTTCCGCTCTCGATATGATTTATGTTATTTGAGTTCTCCGATTGTTTTGAATAAATCATGAATCATTTAAAGAGAATTAATGACGATAGCTCGCTGCCACCACCGGGCGAACCCGGAACTAAATTGGAGATTAATTACGTTAGTTTCTGATTGTCAATTGAGTACTTAGTTGGGTGACGTTAGCGCGTATACGGGAGCTTTTACGACCACCCCTATTCAGATATATAAACTTTTGGTAACGTGGGCTGACGGCCCCCGGCACGTGTTTCATATGCCAGTGACGAGAGAGAAAGGGAAATATACGAGGCCCAAGTTTTCATATTTATTGGATGGCAAGCAAGGATGACACGAGACAGCGTGGTAGAATACCCTTCACAATTTATAAATAAACAGGACCAATAATTCACGATTTCCTTCGATCGATTTCTCACGACAACAGACTGTGTACAAACAGCCAACACACGAGCCAATGAAACACCGAGCCCTGGGGAGTGTGTGCATACACCCAAACTTCGAGCCCTCACAATAAAGTGGATATTTGAGCCAGCCGGATTCTCAAGTTATAAAGCTGAAACAAGCGACGCCTCAACTATCACAGCACCGATCGACGTTTGAGTTTTAAACTTTACTGTAAATACTCTCTGATCCCTTGCGTCCAGAGCCCCTGACCTTTCTCTAGGCTCACCGGCGACTAAGTTTTCTAAGTATAATACAACCAGCTTGGTCTTCTCACCACTCAAGCCCGACAACCCGGTTTGTCCGCTCTCAACTACGGCTACCCGCGAAGTGATCTCCCCTGGTCCGACTTAATTCTCGCTCGGACAGCGTTCCCCCCTTCCCGAAGGGGAGGGTGGTCGCCACACGAGCAGGGTAACAAGGGGTGGCTAGGGTTCGGAGTCGCCCTACTCCCCACACAACCGGGGGTACGGCTGGGGGAGAGGGGTCGTGTCTCCTGGCCCCAGCCTCCTCTTTAGCCATGGCTAATTCAACGACTGATCCCACGCTCGGCTCCCCAGCTACACGATCGGGACCGTCACATTGTTTTTATATTAAGGTCTGGATATTTTATTATCCCTGACAAATTCACAGACCGGCGCTAATCAGCACCAGCGTCTCTCCGCTCTGTGTAACCGCTGCAGCCCAAGCGCATCAAATTTATCGAATTTACTATGATAAGTGTTTCGTATGAGAACGTCCAGATCGTGCATTTCCCAAACCAAAGCATGAAAGCCGGCTATTAAATTTACAACCCGTATCAATTCGGAGAGGCTGTCTTCCCGGGCAGGCTGTTCTGCTCGTTCGGTAATATGTGAGACAGGGGAGGAATCTGACTTCATACACCCTCCCCCATGTTACGCAAGAAAGTTTATGAATATAAATTTTCTTTTTATTTATGTTCTGGCCACGATTCTATTTCCGACCCGACTCACGACCTTGTACAACCTGACCTCGAATTTCAATACAACAACACAAAGAAAAACGAACGGCGACCACAACTCGCTCGCACGTGCATCATCAATTTAAATATAATATTGACATCCCTCGGGACGGTGGAGGCGGGCTCTTCAGCCTCCGGCATTGTCGTCGCCTGCTTCCAGTGGGATCCCTTTTAGGCTTCAATTGTGAGGAGAAATTCGTTCCCTCTTAGTGTCTCCTTCCATAGATAGTAGGGGAAAACCGAAGCCGAGGAGATTCGCGCGCACGCGGTCCTGGCCTCGATCTCTCCGCCGTCCCGGGGCATAACTAGGTGCTGCAGCAAGCCGCTGAGGGTTGCCTCGGTCAGGCGTTTTTCCGGCTTCGGGACGAAGTGGACGACCAGCACGCGCCCCTCCAGGGTCGCGGCCGCCCGCGCCCAGTCCGTCTCGGGCGAGACGCTCGCCAGACTTCCGCCGGGTAGCCACAATGCCACCTCGTAGTGGCGCGCTGCGACGTAGGTTCCGAGCTGGCGCACCACCTCGCTCGGCCTCCGTCTCCGCCCTCGATGCATATACGTCACCGTTTCCTACGGCACACGGTCGGGCATTAATTTTGTTACATGGGTTAGACATCAATATAGAGCCTATTTTCAAAAATTTTCCTTTCTTCGCCTCATAATGAGAGCGCGTATTACATGAATGATATATGATTTTTATGAGTCTAAACAGTCCTAATCCGGACTTGAATGGCTAAGAGTACAATTCTGCCACATGATACCGCACACACTCCTGCACACGATACAGCACACGAAACCGCACACACTCTGACAACACACACACCTCCTGTTCATTTGTCTTTCACTCGTGGTGCAGGTCCTTATGATTAGATGATGAGAAATGTGATTTTCCTACATTAGTACTATTTCCGTGCCAGCTGACCGTTTTTTTTCCTTCTTTTACTAAGTGACATTTTGCTAATCTCTCGTGAGAGCAAGCATAAATTTCGTATGGGTGCAATACGTAGGCGTCCCTGCGTATGCATGTATGTTTTTTTTTCTATACGTCGCACATGACTTATCTTTTAACCTCCAAAATCTCATGGTATCGGTAACAGCTGCGATGCCTCAAGCATTGCGCACATGCCTCTGGACATGCTTAAAAATCCCTCTGTCATGCTTCCCGTAATCTCCCCTATCACGCTCATCAGCAGACCAGACATTTATAACACTCTCCACAGTTCACGCACGTGTTTCCTACGCGCAGGGGTATTCCCGATCTTACCACTGATGAATGCCTCTCCCTCTCTCTTACGTCGACCGCAGTTCCGGTCCGTCTCCGTTGGAGGCCGCTGTGGTGCTCTTTCGGCACCGCGTACATGCCGACATCTCGCTCGCTCATCGCCTTCCTGAAAATCTTCAAAATTCACCTTAGCACATTTATCATTAAATATTTCAGCTCCGGCGATTGCTCAATGTCGTTCACACTCTGGATTTCCCAGCACAGGAGCTATCCCCTTTTTTTATATTCTTCTCGGCCTTTATTGCCCTTGCTATTTCCTTATCGTCCTAAATCAAACTCTCGTATTTAGCATCTCAAACGCATCGCTGTGCGCTTCTCTTTGTTCAGCCCACCTTCTCTATCTTGAAGTCGGCTCTCTCTCAGGTTATATGCGTCTTCGCAATGCAGCGCCTCTAAATTTTTATGACCCATTGTAGCTCTCATTGTCCCGCGGTTCACGCCTCGAGTCTCCACCACGTGAGTGCGCGTCCAGCTTGCCTTTCCACACTAAACTACGTTATTATTAAAGAACCGTATTTGCTAAATTTTTATACTATGTCCGTAATGGGACTTAATTATTCGATGTCTCGGTAGAAGTTCTGCTCAACTCTCAGGAGTTCTGCTATCCGAGATTTTATCGGCTCCCATCAGCTTATGACAGGCTCAGGTTTCGCTCTGACGAGTGCAGCAAGTCCCATCCCGAGATACTTTTTAATTTGACGTCTCTCTTTTTTTTTAACGTCCTTTAGAAGCAAAAAAAATAAAAAAAAATTAATTTCTTAAATTTTCTCCCCCTCCGACGATCCAAGAAAAATTCCTTCACGGGGAATTTTTCACGCTAAACAAAACAATTACGAGAAGGATATATCTATTTCCCATCCAAGTTGCTGACTCTTCAAACCTACACCTGAAAGGCAATGGTTTATTAGTGCTTATAACTAGTCATTTCTCTGGCTACTCGAAAATTTTTTCGTCCTCTCATTGGTTGTTGTAACCTACTAGTTATGAGAGGACTAAAGAGCCGTACCCACTACTGGCCGTATTATGTGAAAGAAAACATCTGCTGCGGCTGTGCTATACCTATATTTTAATACTGTCCAATTATATCTCTGCCTAGACGGCTAGTTTCCTTCGAAATCCCTCTTCATTCCTTATACATCTCAAACAATTGACCAGCAATCAAATTCCTATTTCGATGTGAAGTCATTATATCTAAGTTTTATTCTCGTCATTCAAAAATGCGCAGCCAACACGATATAATTTGCCCAGTACGCTCTTATAATTATTTGTCTGCCGAATCTCTACTCGCATCCCCCAGGCTCGGACTGAGTTCCTTTATGCCTCTTTCGATTTTATGACTCTCATCCTGTGCCTGTTCTGAGCACAGTCGCTCGTGCTGGCTGATCGCATTCCCACGGAATTTCCTACATAGCAGTTAACTACTCAGAAAATTTTCTGCCAACCTAGTTGTCGCTAAGCTATTCTGTAAAGGAATTAGATTAGTGAGCTTATCTCCTACTTATTCGCTAGGTTATTCTGAAAAAGAACAGTAAATTAGTAGGCCTATCTACTATTTACTTGCTAGTTTATTCTGTAAAGGAAATTAGATTGGCAAGCGTATCTACTCTCCACTTGTTACATAGGCTTTTGCTTATGTAGTCTTCTCCTCTACTCCTCTACTGGACCGGCCGATCTCAGCGCGTAAGGACGCCTAGCTGCCGGGGTGGGTAGGGGTGAGGGTGCTTCAGGCTTTGTTACGTAGATCTCGTCGTCGCTGCTTTCCGAATCGCTGTCTTCGTGAAGTACTTCGGTGACGTGCTCGACGCTCCTCCCATTCCTTCGAGGACACTCGTCTTTTATTACTACTGCCTCCTCTGGCCGAAATGACGCGGGCTTAAGTCTATTTCTGTGCACCGTTATCTCATGCCGGCGGCCGTGGACTTGTCGTATTACGACGTTCATCGGTGTTGGAAGGGCCTGAATCCTGTACGGGCCTACCCAATTAGGTCGGAATTTACACATCGCCTTGTTCCTTCCTGCTGTATTCCGTAGGAATACGCAATCGCCGACTCTAAGTTCCTTATCTCTTACGCGCTGATATCTCACATTCTTGTCATGTGCATTTTGGCTTGCTGACATCGCGTTTTCGAACGCAATTTGCAATCTGGCAAAGGCGGCGTGAGGAAAATCCTCCTCCAAAGCATAGTTTAGTATCCTGGGCTGCAGAATATCAGACAGTGGCAAGGGAGCGTCGCGTCCGTGGAACAAATAATATGGCGTATTGTCTACCGAGGTATGATACGAACAGTTTAGAGCGAGCGTGGCAAAAGGTAGCTGCTCGTCCCATGATGTGAGATCCTTCTCTACGGTGCCGTTACTGGCTGGATAGAAGGCCGTGGTGAAATGCAACTTGGACTTCAAAATGCGGCACATTTCTTGAAAATTTTGGGCAGTAAACTCAGTACCTCGATCCGACACGATGTGTTCCGGACGGCCATACCGGCATACGTAATCCATGAACGCCCGCGCTACGGTCTCGCTCTTTTTATTGCGCAGTGGGTACGTCTGTACGTATCTTGAGAAGTGGCACACGATCGTCAGAATATATCGATGTCCTGCCTGTGACTGTGTCAGCTCTCCAATGAGATCAATTCCCACCCTTTCTAATGGTCGTGAGACTGGCGGTAATTCGCCTATTTTTGCTTTGAGGCCCCCGTGGGGACTTCGCTTCTGACACGTCGTGCAATTTTTCACGTGCTCTTGTACGTGTCGTGCCATATTTGGCCAAAAGAATAATTCTCTAGCACGGTGGAGGGTCTTTTTTGCTCCGAAATGTCCGGAAATACGCGTATCGTGCGACATTATTAACGCGGGCTTTATTAGGGATTCGGGAATCACTGCACGTTTGCGAATGTCTCCATTGTCTTTAACTTCCAGGTAGAAGAGACAGTTTTTGTCCAGCACGAAATCCTTATACTGGCTCGGATCTGTCACCATTCCGCCTTTTCCTTCCAATGCGTTGATGACCTTGGCCCAGTGCTGTGCTTTGCGCTGCTCCATACCTACCTTTTCCGCACAGAAAACCTCGTACGGGTCCAGCGCTTCCGTCACGGTCGGGCGGACGGCTGCCACTCCACGTGAGAGCGTATCTGGAATCACATTCTCCTTGCCGGGCCTGTACGAAATTTCATATTCGAACTGTGACAGTAGCACTGCCCAGCGGGCGATACGTGGAACGGTAGCTTTGTATTGGAACAAATATCGCAGCGGCTGATGGTCTGTTAGGATCTGAAACTTCCGACCGTAGAGGTATCGAGCAAAATGGCGGACGTTTTCCACAATAGCTAAAGCTTCTCTTTCGGTGGTAGAGTACCGGGTCTCTGCCGGTGTAAATTTCCGTGAATAGTATGCTATCGGGTGATCCAGGCCGTCCTTTTCTTGCGTCAGTACTCCTCCCAGAGCGACATCACTGGCGTCGGTATGCAGCCTGAACGGTCGCTCGAAATCTGGGTAACCCAACACCGGCGCTTCAGCTAGAGCCGATTTGAGCGCGTCGAATGCGGTCTGATGTTCGTTCGTCCACACAAACTTGGCACACTTCTTAGTCAAAGCCGTCAAAAGTGCGACGCGTTCAGAGAAGTTTGGTATGTGTCTTCGATAGTAGCCTGCCATTCCCAAAATTCTTCGTACATCTTTCGGTTTCTTCGGTGGTAACAACTCGCGAATGGCCGTGATTTTCCTTTGGTCAACTTGAATTCCGTCCTTAGAGACAACATGACCCAAATACTCGATGGATGGTTTGGCAAAGCTGCACTTTTTCAGTGAAATTTTTAGTCCTGACTTTTCAAGGAGAGCGAGAACTTCTTCCAAATGAGCGATGTGATCCTCAAACGTCTTCGAAAATACTACTACGTCGTCTATGAAAACGTAGCTCGTCTTTCCAATCACTGGCTCTAACACTCGATTGACCAAACGCTGGAATGTGGCCGGAGCCGTAGTCAATCCGAAGGGCATCCTCTTGAATCGGTACTGAGCCGACTCAGTAGCAAATGCTGTCTTGTCGCGGTCTGCTTCCGCGACAGGAATCTGCCAGTAGCCTGATTTCAAGTCTATTGCTGAGAAGTAGCATGCGCCTCCAAGGGACTCCAAAATTTGCTCGATCCGTGGCATTGGGTATTTATCTGCGAGCGTGACTTCATTAATTCGTCGAAAATCAACACAAAATCTATGCGTGCCGTCCTTCTTTTTGATGAGGAGCACCGGAGATGCCCACGCGCTCGCTGATGGCTCAATTACGTCCATTTTTAACATATTCTGCACTTGTTCTTCGATTGCTGCGCGTGTTGCTTGGGGTAGCGGCCACTGTTTCGTAGCGATCGGCGCCGCGTTCCTGGTATCAATTCGATGCGGGAGCACGTCACATCGTCCTAAATCTTGCTCATGCTGAGAAATGGCTGGCGCATACTTACCGATGAGCGCTAACAAACTCTCACGCTGCTGCGTGTGCAGATGCTCTAGGCTTGGTACTTCCGCCTCGGGTAGCTCGTCGGTTATACCATACTCACCATCGTCACTGCTCACTGTTGGTAGCACCGCCGCGACCTCAGACTGTCGCATACTTAAATTTTTTCTTTGTCTGATCAAATTGATCGACTCTCCGGCATACTTACCGTCCTTAAATGCATACGAATGACCGTTCACGATCACTCTACTACCATATCTACTGGTCATGTCCAGCGTCACCTTACCTATGCGCTGGAGTAAATCGAGCCCTACTAGTATGTCTCCTGGATAATTTCCGACTTGAGCTACGATTACCTCATGCACATAATTTTTACCTCCTATCTTAATGTTCAGCGCAATTCTGCCCCGCACATCTATTTCTGCGCCACTTACTGTACTTAACTGTAGCTTGGCCGTCTTTATTCTTACTGTACCTGCTCCTGCCGACACGATTTTTTCTGCCATTTCCGGCCTTATTAGGCAGCACACCGATCCAGTGTCCAGGAATGCTTCGCAGTCTTGTTCGTTGATTTTTATCTGTATGATCGGTTTGGCCTCGTGTGTGTCGACAGGCCTTTCTAGTTTTTTCTATTCGGTGGGCCTTGTGCGTATCGCCACGGTGTGTTGTTATCTGCGTTGAAACTCCGATGGGCTGCGGGGCTCGAGCCTTGTGGCTCGCCTAACTGTCGGCTCTGCTGAGCTTGATTTTGTGCCGGCCACTGTGCCCTACATTGTCTCGCTATATGGCCGGCTTGGCCGCAATTGAAGCAGTTCATGGTTCTTCGCTGTACGTTCTGGGCAAATGTATTTTGCCTCGGAATCACCGCTGGGTTGCGACACTCTCGCGAAAAATGGCCTACTTGGTTGCACGACCAACATCTAGGTGGTGGCCGGGTTGGGGCTGCTTCTACTTCTTCTATAGCGCAGATGTGCCTGCGCTGCTTTTCATCTTCCAGCATTCGTTCGCATTTCTGTGCCATTTTTACACAATCTGCGAGCTTTTTTGGTTCGTATGTTGCCATTGTCCTTTTCAATGCCGGGTCGAGACCATTTACAAACACATTTGCCAGGAGCTTGTCGCGAGATGCTGTGTCTTGCAACTCCTTGATCACATGCGCCAAGGCAGCCGAAGAGGTCTCCAGTCGGGAAGCGAAATCCTCGATTGTGCCCCGGTTCATTTTTATTGCAGCCAGTTCCGCATGTGCATCCGTCAGCGAAATGCTTTTGAGGAAACGATCCTCGAGGCGTTCGGTCAGCTCCTTCAGATCGCATTCTTCGAGCTCGGGGTTTGAATCCAAAAAGCTCTCTGCGGTGTCAGTGCAGAGATATCGGATGACATCAGCGCTTCGGTCGTCTGACCAGTTTTCTAGGTGTGCCCTCTTTTTCACGGTGTTGAGGAACTTCACCACATTGCTTTTACCGTCGAACTTAGGCAGCTTGCCGAGCCCTTGCCCGCTTGCAGCTATCTGAGCGGCTCCTGCGTCCTGCTTATTGGCAGCCGAACTTCCTGCGGTCCCCGACTTTTCTTCGTCCTTGCCCATTTTTTAGCTTGAACTCAGCGATGATCAGCACAAAAATTTTCTTTTCAATCTATCTATTGCAGTTGCAACTCACGACGCACAATGACATCCACTTTTACGATAAGTACTAGTTACTACGCATAAACACAAAAAAATTTTCTGGGTGTATCCGCGAGAGGAAAGAGGAGGGCACCACTGGCAAAGTTACCGAAATGCGGACTCTCATGCGTAGGGCAACAAAATCATAAGTCAGGAGGGAATCTCCTTACACGAAAATTCAGTTAACACGAGTCATATACAGCGCAACTTTATGTAAATATTCGCGTTGATCGTTCCCTGTATTTGCACTGTCACTCATACCTATTCATCTCACTGATCCTGGTTCAGCCCACGACACAAAAAAAATATTATATCTTTTCTTGGGACAACAGAATAAACCTTTATGTGGAGTGTTGATCTCTTCCCCAAACACAGATAAAGAGCGACCAACAAAATGCGGAATCGGTTCGTATTATTTCTGTCCTAGGGAATACACGAACATTTAAATGGATGTTTCTACAGACGAATCGTTGGTTTACCCCCAATAACGGAGTAGAATGACACAATATCTATTTGCAAACTAGATTTGCACGAACAATCCCTAAATTTGCAATCCTGCTCACAACACGATAATTACCCGATATGTACCTAATTTACAACAAGGCACACAACTCAACGATTTATCCCCGCGGAACGGAAAATAAATCACTATAACTCCGAGTTACTTTTCGATGATTATCCGCACTGAAAGGCACAGCCGCGCAGCAAAATAATACCGAACTGAATAGAAACAGAAATTTTCCCCACACTTCTAACTATGATATACGTACACACACAAAATGAAATGAAATGGTGTCTACTTACAGTTTTTCGTTGATCTTGGACGCCGTTGCCCGCTTGCCGCTCTGGATGGGTTGTTTCTTCTTTCCTGTGCTCTTTCTTTATTGTTTTCCGTGTCACCGCCTAGTATCTCTAACAATTTACTCTCTCTCTCGCCACTAGTTTCCACCACCGCAAATTGCCTCCACTGAAAGAATGAGCCAATTTAGCGTATAGCAGACGCTTGAAATCATGCGCCCTCAAAACAACTCGAGTGGATTGTCGTTGATCGTGCCACGCTCTACGCGAACACAGCCTCTAAATTCAACAATTGAAGATATGGGCCTTTACTACCAACTCAATTTTCTGAGTATCAAAAACCGGCTGTTCGTCTCCACCCTCAACTGAACCCTAGTACGTCCGTTCACGACCACGGCTCTCTACACCGTTCTCAACTACGGCTACCCGCGAAGTGATCTCCCCTGGTCCGACTTAATTCTCGCTCGGACAGCGTTCCCCCCCTTCCCGAAGGGGAGGGTGGTCGCCACACGAGCAGGGTAACAAGGGGTGGCTAGGGTTCGGAGTCGCCCTACTCCCCACACAACCGGGGGTACGGCTGGGGGAGAGGGGTCGTGTCTCCTGGCCCCAGCCTCCTCTTTATCCATGGCTAATTCAACGACTGATCCCACGCTCGGCTCCCCAGCTACACGATCGGGACCGGCACATTGTTTTTATATTAAGGTCTGGATATTTTATTATCCCTAACAAATTCACAGACCGGCGCTAATCAGCACCAGCGTCTCTCCGCTCTGTGTAACCGCTGCAGCCCAAGCGCATCAAATTTATCGAATTTACTATGATAAGTGTTTCGTATGAGAACGTCCAGATCGTGCATTTCCCAAACCAAAGCATGAAAGCCGGCTATTAAATTTACAGCCCGTATCAATTCGGAGAGGCTGTCTTCCCGGGCAGGCTGTTCTGCTCGCTCGGTAATATGTGAGACAGGGGAGGAATCTGACTTCATACAATATATTCCGATGGTTTTCCTCAATCCTTTGTTCAACCACTGACATGCTTGTTTATTATTTATCTATTTTTATCAATAAAAATTTCTGTGATATGATGTTTCAAATATCGACGTTGTCATAATCCCATATTCCATTTATTTGTTACATTTATTTTGCATTTTATTTCTTTTGTATGTGCTTTATTTTTTGGATGTTATTTCTGCTGAGGAGAACCACGACTATCGTCGTCTTAAATAACACTTTAGTAAGCGACCGCTACCTCTCACACGCCCCGGTTGTGGGACGAATGTTCGATATTATTCAACTTAGTTCGATAATTACCCAATTGAAAATTATCGCCCTTTTCAGGTAGTAAATTAGTCGTAAAAGGTCGAAAACGGCCCAAAAGGGCCAAAAATCACGACTTCAAACCGACTCCTACCTATACTTGGCCTATTAGGGCTTGAAAAGGGCTCTTCATTCAACTGGCCTTATATAGGTCTAGTCAATGGCTGTTTGCGGGCTCATTCGGGTCGTTTAAAGTCGTTTTCAAGCCTTTTCGACGACCTCTATTTGGACGCGTAATAGATTGTAAAAAGACTCGTAATCGTAAATGTTGTACAAGTCGTATTACTTCAGTAAATGTAAAGAACTAAATGAATTTCAACTAACCTAACTTAGTTAAGTTAGATTAGGTAAGGTTCGTTAAACATCTTCAACAATACTATAAATAATTAATCCAGTCAACATGAAAACTAGGATAGAAAAGCTAACTGCTGAGCATAACATCAAATTGGCACTTTATTAATGCATTATATAAATTAAATATGAATGATAGCTTATAACTGTTGGAACACTTGGGTTGTCGAACGCTGAGCATTCAACTTGTAATGCTTTACCCTAGTTACCCCTCAAACCTCGATTCTAGTCCATCTATGTTCAGTAATTTAATATATCCCAATGTAAATTTATTTTAGAATAAGTTCCCACTTCTCCGCCGCTTATCATCGATACCTACAGCCGGAGAAGTATAAACGTAAGTCCGCTGCTTCACTCGCCTCAAATCGGAACTCACTAGGCGAAGCAGCCACAAGACCCGGCCTTACAAACTCTTTATATCGTATAAAAAATGTGATGTTGGAGCTCTTTGAGGTCGTTGCAAGGCCCACTATAAGTCGTACGGAAGCCTAATAAGGCCGGTATTAGCCTTGATCAAGCAGTAAGGAAGCCCAAAAGGGCCGGTATTAGCCTTGATCAAGCAGTAAGGAAGCCCAAAAGGGCCGGTATTAGCCTTGATCAAGCAGTAAGGAAGCCCAAAAAGGCCAGGACGAGACTCGTTCAAGCAATGGAAAAGCCAAAAATGGTCGTGAATAGCCTCGTTCAGGTAGTAGAGAAGCCCAAAATGGCCGTTGCATTAGCCGTTTCGATGCCCAGAAATAGCCGTTTAAAAGGGCTTAAAATAAGTAGACATTTGCTCCGAAAAAGGCTAATTTACTGCTTGAAAACGACTAAACTCTTGGCTTATAACTGCCTGAAAACGATCTGTAAAAGGCTCAAAATTTCAATTGGGTATGATCCCAACTCTTAGAATGAATCGAAATGTCTTCAGATATGATGCCAAACAATATTCAGACGATAATTATTTACGAATAACACATTTATTTTCAATAATTATCAAAATCAGTAGTACGAGGCGTAACTTAAGCTATCAATAGTTTCAAGAAATATTCAGAAAAAAAAACAAAATAAAACAATCCAAACATTCCTTATGCAATATAATTGATCAACAGTATAGAGGAGTACCTCGATAACATGGCTAATATATAGCCATGTTATCGAGGAACATGGAAGGAACAAGTAGTGCATAGGTTAATCGGATAAATTTACGATACTCTCCCCGGGAATAGCATGGTTGTTGATGCAAATCGTGATGCTGTTTGGGCTCGGAAAAGCCTTGAGTCATTAAAGACTGGCATGGACTCCATCAAGCTGAAGGCTTTGGAATTCTCCTCATGTTCGTAACACAATGGATACACATTGGCCTGGGATAAACAACAAAGGGATTACTACATTTTAGCGCTTGAAGATATTCACAAGGCGCGCCATGGTGGCGGGTAGAATGGAAACACACACTGACACCTTTCGTAGTCATGGCCCGAGCAAGAATCCCTCTTCCTGAATAGACGCGCTCGCTTCCCTCGAAACAAAGGTCAAGTGTAGATCGATATTTACAGTTACGAAAAAGTTTTGATTTAAATCAAATATATATGGAAATTCGCCTTCAAATATGTAAAGACGTAGCTGAAAATTTAAATATTCTTTTAAATAGTTAACAATAAATTTGCCAGAAGCTTAGTAATTTATTTTCTAAACTAAATATAAAATATGATTCGAGATTAAGCTGGATATCGGTATCTGACAACTCCTGCAACGTAACAACCAATTCTGAAAAACGTATTTGTCATCAAGGCAGAACTGCGAATGGAGCGAATGGACCGTTGTACCTAAAATCCTCAGTTTTTAGACAACCTAGAAATTAATAATAACAAGTAAATAATTATTAATATAAAATAAAGTATTTTTAGAAAAATTCTCGAGACCAGCGTAAAGACTGTGTTCAATTTCAAAATTTCAAAGACGTGGTCGTGATGGTAGTACGATAGAAGTTCGAAGAGCACGCGCTATGACGCAGATGGAGATCGAAGAATTTTGCGGAACTTTATTTCTATGTAATTCCGTTGTGATTACGAAATTCTTACATTTACTTGATGCGTTCATTTTTTCTATCATATGAAGAGCGGCTAAATTCATGAGGTCATTAATTTGTGATGCATTTTTTTGTGTCAACTTTATCGAAAATAAACTGTTTTTATTTTTCACGTCCTTTTTTCTTCATCGATACGCTTCCTGAACTCACTATATATTATGCCGTTTATTCGAATGTAAAAAAAAAATTATTTCTCTTATTAGAACCAATTCCGAAAAATGTTACCACATGTGTGATTTTTATTGCATGGTATTCCTACATTTTCGCTGTATTGTAAGTATATAAGCTCGTGATTGCCAACGTTGATAAATGTATAAAAATTGAGTAAATTATTAGAAAAATATATTTCATCAATTGTAATGCTAGTCAGTTGCACAAAACGCAAGTGTACATCAGGGCACAAAGAGCAAACGGTAGGTGCGGAACGTTTGCCAAGTTGAACAGAAGGGGGTCGGCAGCTAAGTAGAAAATTGGACCCCACACTTTCTCACCGAGCTATTATAGTCACCGGTTATCAAAAGTGAGACGCATGCTGGAAAACGGGAAGAGTGATCACGTATTGCTCTTGCGGCTTGCTAATTGCGTATTTTTCAGGTGAATTCATATAAAGGTCAGTGAGTGCACTGGCTATCATGAAAGGAGGAAATTTTTGTCGTGAAACTATTGTAAGTGACCATGTTTGTGAACCTAGTCTTGCGACGATTGACTATAGCAAACACAACTTGTTTCAGTTACTATCCGGTTCATTTACACAGACACGTGCACTATTGACTTTCAAGTTGGCGTGTGGTGATTGTTTATGCTGTTATACAGAAATAATGTCATGCATGGTCGGCAATATGTCTCATCTCAGATAATGGACAAGAGTTCCACGTCTAGTAGTTTATTGTTTAACTTCACTTTGATCGAAAGGAGCTTATTTCCTCCCTCTTTGTTCCCTTCTCCATTTGCGTAAAATGTTTCCTCCTTGTCTACTTCTCTGTTATTTTCTTCGAGAGGTTTGGCTCCCCATTTTCGGAAGGTATGAAGGTAGATTGTAGCAAACGAGCCCTAATGAAAATAATAATATTGTGGAAAATTCTTCCCACATACTCATCGTATTGCCTTTGGTGGCAGAGCCATACGCCGCTTTCGCGCTGTCATTTGTTGCCGCGGAGCTTGAGCGGAGCAAAGGTATGGTGGGCGGATGATTTTTTAGATATAAAGAGATTCGGCATTGATACTTTTACTGGAGCAGCGGTAGTCTGAGCAGCACCTGGAGGGCACCAGTTATTACCTCATACGTAGCAACGAGGTTATGTATAACTTTTCTTCACTTACTATTCTATTTTGCTTTGTTTAAGTTTGTATGCGTATGTTGTGAATTTCATTATTTTTATTTTGAGACGTTATCTTGGTGTTCAGGTCTTTAATAATTCTTACTTAATTAAAAGGCCAGTGGCCAGTGAACTACTTCGAAGGGAGTTCTTGACTAGTTAAAGCGCTTCTTCTGAGGTCTATAAACCTACTTGCTTACGGTGAACTCCTGATACTTGAAGCAAACTGTAACGGTTTCTTCCTGAATTCATCCAGCTATCGTTATATTGCCTTCGTGCTTGTTTCTTCTCTCTTCTATCAACTACTTACCTGATTGTTGCGCACTTTCGCCTGAACACCGTTCTACCAATATTTTCATCTTTTTTTCTTTAACTCTAACAACCTCTGAAAGTGGCTTATCGACTCACCGAGTGGAAATTAACTTGGGTGAGAGCTCACTAATTTTAATTCTGAAATTAATGAAATTAGTGCTCTGAAATATTTCATCTCTACTTCGCCGTAGCGGCTATCCATATTAATTTGTGTTTGTTTCCGCTCCTAGTATGTTCTGCTGCTGGTATAGTTACCGCTACGCTCTCTGGGAGGCTGCCGTCAGTTGCTTCACCTTGACGCTGGCTGGAGGGTTGTGGTGATCCCAGCGGTAAGCCGCGGACCTCCACAAGACCTGAGAAAAGCTGCCTCCAGACTACAACCGCATCCGTTCCAGAGCACCTCCGGACCCGAAGCGCCTAGTCAACCAAACATGGGACCTGAGAGAAGCCGCCTCGCGACTATGAGAAAAGGTGCCCGTAAGCTACAACGGCTTCCTGCCTCCAGCACCACAGGCCCACAAACTCGCGACCAATCAGGACTCACGCCCGGACTCAAGGCTTGCACTCGAGGCCTACATAAGGCGACCCCAACAAGGCTCGCGCTCACTCAAGCCCTCGTCCTCGTTCAAGTCACATCTCCAGCACCAGCCTCGTGTTCCTGCATCTAGCTTCCGAGATCGACTTTGTCTCTCGCGTACCTGCACCAAGCTCCGGAGACCGGCCCTGCCTATCGACGCCCCAAGGTGTTGCAAGGTCTTAAACCTAGTAGCGTCTTGACGCTTCAATGTGTTTCAAGGCCTTAAAAAAGTCACGTTGCAACGCCCCGCGCCGGCGTCGTCGGCCAAGCCGCTCTACGACATCTCTCGCCCGCTCCGGCCGGCTAGCCTCGCCGCAGCTACTTACCAGCTACCACGGTGAACCGCGTGGCGGCTGGGCCCGACCCAGCTGACTAGCCTCGTCTCGGCGCCCCGCTAGCACCAGCTGACCTGTTCGTAACAGTCGCACGACGTAGCACCAATCATCACGTCTCGCCGCTGCGTTCGTAAGTAGCGTCCTCGCGGACGTTACCCGCTATTGGTGCTTGTTTCATTCATTACGTAATTCTCGAATAGGATTGTATTTCAATCATCACGTATTAGTACTATTCTCGCATAGGATTGTGTTTCAATCATTACGTCATTCCCGAATAGGATTGTGCTTCAATCATCACGTATTTGTGCTATTCTCGCATAGGATTGTGATTCAATCATTACGTCATTCCCGAATAGGATTGTGCTTCAATCATCACGTATTTGTGTTATTCTCGAATAGGATTGTATTTCAATCATCACGTATTAGTACTATTCTCGCATAGGATTGTGTTTCAATCATCACGTCATTCCCGAATAGGATTGTGCTTCAATCATCACGTATTTGTGCCATTCGCGCATAGGATTGTGTTTCAATCATTACGTCATTCCCGAATAGGATTGTGCTTCAATCATCACGTATTGGTGTTATTCTCGCATAGGATTGTGTTTCAATCATTACGTCATTCCCGAATAGGATTGTGCTTCAATCATTACGTATTTGTGCTATTCTCGCATAGGATTGTGTTTCAATTTATGTCATTCTCGAATAGGATTGTACTTCAATCACCACATATTTGTACTAATCTCACATAGGATTGTGTTTCAATCATTACGTACTTCTCGAATAGTATTGTATTTCAACCATCACGTATTAGTGCTGTGTTCCAATCATTACGTAAATTACGAGTAACGAACAGTGCTCATAGTAGTCACCGAGGGCCCTGTGTAATGGTCCGTGTTCCGTGTACCTAACAGTCACCAATATAATTACCGTGTTACCCCCGTGTTGTCCATATCCTGCCGAATACGGTTGTACCTCAGGCACTCGCTTCGGGCTATCCTATCACGAAAAAGATAGCTCAAAGTCTGCCCGAAGCGTGTTGCAGCCTGGGGGAGAACACCACAGGGTTTTGTCAGGCCTCGAGTGCGATTCTGGGGCTTGCTGGCGCTACTGTGGGGTGCGTTCTTGGAGCTTAAATGTCTTATATTAATTGTCGTGCATAATTTGAATTATCTAATTTTCTAGTTTCTTTTTTCTCTTTACTTAAAACATTAATTTGTCCTTCCAAGAAGCTGACCAGACCGGTTCCTGCTGCTGTTCCGTTAATCTCGTTTACTACATGACCTACAAGTGCGGTTGCAGCAGTCCTGCTGCTAGCTTAATAGCATCAACCGCTAACCTGTTACTTCGGATGCAGCAACTAGTTAATACTGCTCTATTGTAATCGGTTACACCTACCTACTTCGCCACAACTGCCGCTGCAGCAGTTGCGGCTTGTGAGGTGTATATTAATTTAACGAGCACCCGGGTCACTTATGCTGTTTTTTTTTTAGGTAAAGCGAAGGCTTTTTTAAAAAAGCGCTCTGTGTGCTAATCTATAAGGTAAACTAATAAAATAATAAAAAATATTGAATAAATCCTTTTAAATTGCAAATTATATTCGGCCTTTACGGCTCCTCTAAAAGCGTTGGTGTTCGGCCTGTACGGCTCTTTGAAATTAGTCTGTGTTTGGCCTTACGGCTATTTTAAAATCGTTTAATAAAACGTGAATAATCCTTCTATATTCGTTTCTAAATTTCCTGCAAGTCTGAGAATTTTACAATGTCTGGTGGTATTTCTGCCATATTGAACGCCAACATGAACCTTCGTAAAGAGTGATTTTAAAAATCAATTTAAGCCGTTTTCCATCGCTTGGTATGTTCATTATCAGAATTTAGCACAGTCATTTTTCTCTAAAAGCATTAATTGTTTGAATATCCTGCTTTACGTTTGTTATCAAAACTAGGCACGAATAAAATAAGTACAACACATCATCTTACGCTTGAAACTACGACGTAAAGTACCTCACTTACCCATTGTCTAGCATAACTTGGTCGAATTTACGATGATATTTTATCACTAAAGTTTTACCCTTAAGTATTTGATCAACGAAAACGCTCGGATGTATTGTAAAGGAATGAGGTGACCCTGATGCCAGGAACAACTGAGAAACAAACCTGACTCTAGTAAGGGAATAATCACGTGTAAATCTAGTTTTAACTTTTTAGACTTTGTTGCACAAATACGGCAGGATGTGCACGATGAGATTCTGAGACTGATTTATAATTTAATTTTTTACAAGGTAATTTTCAGTTATTTCCTGGAGTCAAAATTTTTGTGTAAATATTCAGTGCTAAAATTTTCCCCGTCGGGCTTCAGCAATTGCTCTGAATACCTCAACTTTTGCAATGGAGCGTGCTCAGGCAGCTTAAATAATTGTAATGAAAATGAAAGCGCAAGATATGAATACTATGCATGAAACTGAATTTTTTCATTCAACATGCAACTTAAGTTTAGAAGTTACGACGTAAAAGATAATTTTAGAAGGTAAAAATTTCAAACACAATTGCATAAATGGATACAAACTATTTTCGTGTGAATAGTTTGTAATAGAATAGGCAACCAATTCATAATTACTGCTAGTTACGAACACATTGCTTCAATCGGTGAAACTGAGCAAGGCCTCAACTGTAGGATTCACGTATCTTTATGAAACGACACTTTTGTTAATAGAAAATTTAAAACAGAAACTAGGTTATTCTATGGATCGCCACCTACAAAAATGAGTATTTGGCTGAACGCGAACGTGTTCTAGAATTCTTCATAGAATGCAAGTAAACTTGACCATGTAGATCGTGAGACATACATCTAATATACTACATATGGTGCTCAACATGAGCAACTGAACTGCAGAACAAGAGTAGCTGCATTTCGCTAGGATGTTTAGCGATATAATTGCAAAACATTAATTTTAAAGCTTGAATCAATTAAGAATCTTTAAAAAATTCAGTTCTCGATTTGATAATAAATATTTATAAATATTTAAATGAACCATACGTGAGCTTATATGGCTCCCAAATGCGAGAGAACTACAGAGCAAAAATAGAATATAAACTTCGAATGATATTTTAATGCGCTCGAATGTCTAAAATATCTCCAGCAGGTCGACGGCATAAGAAGGGCTACCTCTAAGCTGAGCTACTGAGGAAATCTCTCAATTGTTTTCTTAAATTGACATGCTACCACAAAATTTAACATAGGAATGAAAAAAAACATCAACAAACTTTTTTCTTAGAATCGATTAATTCATATTTCCGACCTATTTGAGTACTTCTAATTAAAAAACAAACATATTTTTGGGTTTGGTTTGGCCAGTGTTTTTCTTGCTTACGTCCATTGTCTTTTGAAGGTATCTGAGTCATATACGTTAACACTCCGAGTTTTCAGAGATGGTGATATTTTTACCGTTTTACATTCGGAGTTGAGTTTTAATTATCTTCCCTTGATTGAGGTTTTTTAAGCTTAATCCTTTCATAAATACGTTCGTCCTTTGAAACATTTTGCAGGAACATTTTTGCGCCTGCAAAGCTGACACCGGTCATGTTTTCCGTACTCTGGTCTGCAGTCTTTAAAGTTAAAGAAAAAATTGTCTGTTGTTTTCTAAAGATACTTTGCTAATGTGTATTTTAAAATTGTCTTCGTGAATAATATTAGAAGGGGTTTACTTTCCAGTCACATGAATAAACTTCATACAGGATTGCAAGCTGCTTTCGCTTGTACATTCAGTTCTGGACCCTGGAGATCAGAGAGCATACATCGGATGTACATCTTCTAATCTTCACGAATAAGTTTGCGAGCATTTTAGTCTAATTTTTTGAACAGGTTTGCTTCTTGCCAAACTAATTTCTGATGGTCGAAAGTATCTGATCAATTTAACTGTCAAGTTTTCGATGTGGAGCTTCCTGTCTTAGTTTAAACGCAGCTTTAAAAAGATTTGAGAATGTCAGAATCATTTTTTGCATGGTTGAACCAGATGAACACTTTTATAGTTGTACCAGTTTAAAAAAATAATCTCAGTTTTAAGGTCATCACGTGCACCAACATGTTCCCTATATTTAAGATTATTCACATGAAATAGTAAACTTACATTTGTGCCTTCTTCAAAAAACATTTTAGCACTAATATTTGCTTGTAACTGAAATATCTTAAATTATTTTGAAAAGTTCTGTGCTACCAGCTTCTTAAAGGATTTTCAGTCACGAGGAATGGAAGAAATTTGGGTGCTACTACAGCGTGAGGTCTACCGCCATATGTCGCCTATCCAGGTGCAGTTTGAGATGTACAAATTGTTTTCGCCTAATTAAAAGTATGGAAATAAGCAATATTCGTTAATAACCTAACCTAACCTCAAGCTATAGTGATAGCTAAAGGTAGATCTCATGCTATAGTGAGGTAGACCTTACGATATAGCAGCACCGAAATTTGTACACGATCTCTTCCTCCCGTGATTCTTCAGAAAGTCAGCGTTCCTTCACACCATTGACTACACTGCGTGTCAAATTATTAACGAAATAACATTTTTTTCAATTATTTCAGAGAAACAAACGTAATTTTTATAAAATTTGCAGGGAACGTTGGCAACATTGACGTGCGCGTACTGTAAAAAAAGTCGTACTGTCTTGCGCAGTGTTAACGATTTGATGCTATTTTTGTAAAATCCACGGTATTTAAGGTGTGCCAAATTAATAACGAGGCGGTCTGTTTCGACATTATAATGGGTCATAAAGGTGGTCTAGTTAATTAACCAATTCAGAAAAGGGTACTATAACCGCGCAATTAGTGAAATGGAAAACTACTCTCGAAAAATAGAAAATGATAGGAAAGTACCATCAAACTGTGAAGAACTTTATCAGGGACCCTGTGAAAGTACGTGAGAGGGCTGATAGAAGGAAATTAAGAGTTGTTTAAAGCCGTTCTCTGCTACAAATTAAACGTGAGGTTGATGAGAATCCTGGAATGACAAGTAGAGAAATTTTTGAACAAGCCGGATTAAAAAGTGTCTCTAAAAGTATTCGATGTCGCCGCCCGAAAGAAGTAGCAAAATCAGTTAAGCCTGTGACTAAGCCGCCATTGAAGCAACATCATGTACAAAATCGATTGAAGTGGGCAAAGGACAACATGACGGCGGACTTTTCCTCAGTTTTGTTCACAGATGAAGTGCGTGTCACTCCTGTTGGTCCGGATGGCTCGAGCAAGGGGTGGGTCCTAGATGGACGAGATCGTCATCAGCGTTTAATTTTATGAGTTATCATGTTTTCTGCGATGGGTTAACTGGAGTTGAGTATTCAGTACAAATTTAAAGTCAATTGTAATAAGTAACATTGAAAACAGCCAACATTAATTGGATCGTGGCTGTATTAAGCTTTCATTTAACTATTTATAAAATTGAGTTAGTGACCGCAGGTCGATCAGCAGCATATGAACGTCCATTCTGTGACCACTGGTGAACTCTTTGCAGGAAACGTGTTAATTTAATAAATGAAGAAATTCATTCATTGATGTAATTGCATTTAATAATTTATACTCCTTGAATATATGTAATTCACCACGGGAATCAGTTTGGGTTGAAATATCTTTCATGATAACTGGCTCGTATGACATCTGCACGCTTTGAATCGTGATTGACAGGGCTGACAGGTGGCACTCATGTTCTGTGTTACTCTTATTCGTTTGTTTAAATGTGAGAAATCGGTCAGAGATGCGCTGAATTATTTTGAATTTTTCTAATTTCAGGGGTAGTGTCTTTCTATCTCTCTCCGCTAGCAAAGCCTATAGCGCCCAGCCTCCAGATGATATAGAGCGGTGAGCTGTCCGCCAGTGTCCGGGTGGCACAGGGTCCAATCTCGCGAATTTTTACCCCGCCCAACCCTCTCCCTCCGCCTCCAAGCAGCTACAGTGCCCACCTCCAAACAGCTACAGAAATGTCAGGTTAAATTAATTTGGGTAAGGTTAAGTTAAGTTAAGTTAGGTTAAGAGGTTAGGTTAAGTTAGGTTAGGTTGGGTTAGGTTAGGCCAAGTTCAGTTAGTTTAAGGTTAACTTCAAAAAGTTTAAAAATGCAAGTTTTTGTGTGCCGAGATGGAGGGTTGAGTAGCGAAACACCAGCGGTCGTTCTCAAAACTTATTATAATGATTTAATACAGATTAACTTTTACATTCCGCTCAAGTATCCACTTACTAAGTACTTGTAGTGGTTATAATGCAGTGATTAATAATAAATGTATAACGAACAGACACGTAAATAAATTTCAGTAGTACTACATAGTTCAATAATTGGCGCGAATGGCAACTTTATGTAGCTGCTTGTAGGTGGAGGGAAAGGGTTGGGCGGTGTAGAAATTCGCGAGACTGGACCCTGTGCGTCCGGGTGCTGTACCATCATGGAAGGCACGGAGCGGGCTACAAGGACAACGCCTGCGGTAAATTAGTTATCAGCAGTTGCACTCATATGGTCATACCTATGTAGCTGTGTTGTAAAAGAGTACAGATATGCGGATCAGGACATCATTTCATCACTTGTGCCATAGAGTATTCAGCGACGGCTTACTAATTTTTTGGCTGCATAATATTCCCGTTAACATTCTGTGCGGATTTCTCGGAAACACACCCGAGTAGCTTCGAGTTAAGAGCCTTAATCAGTTTGTCCTACTTATTGAGCATTGTCGAAGGTACTAATACGATCAATACGTTGCTTTCGTCATGGGTTCACGTACACTACAACTGATCCTTGTATGTCAGCCTGTAGCACTCCAAGAATAAACCTAACAGACTTTCAAGATGCATCGACGTACATCAAACAACGTTCGAAGTAAGTCATATTGACAGAAGATCGCGGCAACTGATAAAATTGTCAACACAGCAGGAATTCTTCATGCGCTAACACTTAGAGAAGCTAGGTAGGCAACAGGAGATAATTCATTGAAGGAATGGTGTCCTAGTTAGTTAAATCATGGAAGAAAGATTGCATGGAAAACATTTCGATTGATGTCAATATTGTTTTTGAATGAATTTTGGTGTACTTCAAAACTGTGATTCATGCTAGGAATTCACGTGCCTCTTTCAAATGAGAATTAGTTGAAATTGTTCAGTGTGATGTTGTTACTTTCACGTTGACCAGCCATTGCAGCGTGAAACATACCATCCCCGTCACCTTACTCTCCTAACTCTGTAAAGAGTAGCCCACAAGTGCAGTGTCAGGACCGGACTTGACTCACAATTTTCATGTTCGAAATGTGATGCTTTGCTTTCACACCACGCAGCCGTGCTCTCTCTGCTGACAGCTGGTGTTGCTGACGTCTCCATGATCCCCGGGCAGGTGCTGGCAGGAAGGTGCTGGCAGGCAGGATCTGGCAGGCAGGTGCTGGCAAACAGGAGCTGACAGGCAGGAGCTGGCAGGCAGGAGCTGGCAGGCAGGAGCTGGAAGGCAGGAGCTGGCAGGCAGGAGCTTGCAGGCAGGAGCTGGCAGGCAGGAGCTGGCAGGCAGGAGCAGGCAGGCAGGAGCTGGCAGGCAGGAGCTGGCAGGCAGGAGCTGGCAGGCAGGAGCTGGCAGGCAGGAGCTGGCAGGCAGGAGCTGGCAGGCAGGAGCTGGAAGGCAGGAGCTGGCAGGCGGGAGCTGGCAAACAGGAGCTGGAAGGCAGGAGCTGGCAGGCAGGAGCTGGCAGGCAGGAGCTGGCAGGCAGGAGCTGGAAGGCAGGAGCTGGCAGGCAGGAGCTGGCAAACAGGAGCTGGCAGGCAGGAGCTGGCAGGCAGGAGCTGGCAAACAGGAGCTGGCAGGCAGGAGCTGGCAGGCAGGAGCTGGCAGGCAGGAGCTGGCAGGCAGGAGCTGGCAGGCAGGAGCTGGCAGGCAGGAGCTGGCAGGCAGGAGCTGGCAGGCAGGAGCTGGCAGGCAGGAGCTGGAAGGCAGGAGCTGGCAGGCAGGAGCTGGCAAACAGGAGCTGGCAGGCAGGAGCTGGCAGGCAGGAGCTGGCAAACAGGAGCTGGCAGGCAGGAGCTGGCAGGCAGGAGCTGGCAGGCAGGAGCTGGCAGGCAGGAGCTGGCAGGCAGGAGCTGGCAAACAGGAGCTGGCAGGCAGGAGCTGGCAGGCAGGAGCTGGCAGGCAGGAGCTGGCAGGCAGGAGCTGGCAGGCAGGAGCTGGCAGGCAGGAGCTGGCAGGCAGGAGCTGGCAAGCAGGAGCTGGCAGGCAGGAGCTGGCAGGCAGGTGCTGGTAGGCAGGAGCTGTCAGGCAGGAGCTGGCAGGCAGGAGCTGGCAGGCAGGAGCTGGCAGGCAGGAGCTGGCAGGCAGGAGCTGGCAGGCTGGAGCTGGCAGGCAGGAGCTGGCAGGCAGGAGCTGGCAGGCAGGAGCTGGCAGGCAGGAGCTGGCAGGCAGGTGCTGGTGAACAGTAGCTGGCAGGCAGGAGCTGGCAGGCAGGAGCTGGCAGGCAGGAGCTGGCAGGCAGGAGCTGGCAGGCAGGAGCTGGTGAACAGTAGCTGGCAGGCAGGAGCTGGCAGGCAGGAGCTGGCAGGCAGGAGCTGGCAGGCAGGAGCTGGCAGGCAGGAGCTGGCAGGCGAGAACAACCCCAGAGCGCAGGTCCTCACAACTCAGACGCCGTCAGCTGCCCAGGTTTGCCCCTCATTAAACTTCCAACACCCAAGACCACCATTTGAAAAACCTAGATTGGCTTGAAAACCAGATGTCAGAGAACTTGTTAATTAATTGATGACAATTGTTTTATAAAAACGATTTTATAAATTCAGGTTAATACTTTTCTGACAATATGAGCCCATTAATGACAGTTGTACTTGTAAATTTATCATCTTCATTCACTTCTTTCAACTTCATTGTTGTTAAATGTATATCGTCGAAGATTTACAAGTACGATAGGCCTTCATCCTACAAGCATAACGCCAATGAGATTTTATATGCACAACTCCACTGGTTTATTTTGTGCTTAGCCTCCGTTCATTTGATGTAGCGAAATCCACTGCAATTGTTTGCTCTGCGAACAGTCAGTGATGCTACCCACTACCCAGTCCTAGTTTCTGAATTTTCCTTTTTTTTCGGTTTGTGCAATATTATTTCGTGTAGTGATGTACCGATACCATTTTTTGGCCGATACCGATACCGATACCGATACCCATTTTTTGACCGATACCGATAAAGATACCCCGATACTTGAAAATACCGATACTTTGACCGATACTACTACCGATACCAATACTTTTACAATAATCTAACCTAATAATACCCGTTGTATGTTTGTGTATGTATTTGTTCGGTGTCCGCTTCTCAAGAAACATAGGATGTCTGAGTTTGCGGTATCATGGATACCGAATTCCTCAGTGTTACGTTGAAAGATCGTCTCTACATGCATTGATATGTTTTAAATTTTATCAGGATAGGTTAGTAGTATTGGATAGGTTGTTGTGATCGCCGTAATTTGCGCATTTTTCCTAACAATGTCGCTTTTGTGCAGCTTTCAGGCCATATTGAATAATAAAAAGACATTAAATTAAATATAGTAATTTTGAGAGTAGCTGTGCCCGAAGTCATCGTTTTTGAGTAATGGTGATTTGTCACCGGAGGAAAACTAGGAGTCAAGAGAACTTTGTGTGTTCTTATGCAAATGTGCTCGGCATAAACATTTTAAACCTACCCGACTTTCCGTTCCACGTATTGGCAACAGTGGACAACGCATTAGTGGTGTAGGGCCTACAAGAACCGCAGTTGCTACCATGTAATGACGATCGCTAGGCCTTCGCGTCCCGAACGTGCTTTGCGGCGGTGCGAGTCACGACATACAATTAGGATAGCATAGGTTAGATAATGTTGACGGAATTTTTCCATGGGTCCATCTAGCTTAACGATGACATTGTCCTTGGCATTTTCATGGGTCATGCTTCTACCTAATAATACCCTTGCCCTTGGTTTATTTGTTTGGTGTCTGTTTCTTCCATTTCTCTGTCACTCACGCTCATAAGGATAGTTATAATGACCGTATCTGTGATACGAGTTTAACCAGTGCGCAAGTCCAAGAATATTTTTCATCACGGGTACTGTTAGGATGGATATACTGTATTTGTTTGTCATCTACATCTTGAAAATTCGTTCATGAAAGGTATTGAATCCCATTTTTGGCAGGCCGTGCACACTATATAGTATTAACATAAAACCATTATAAGCCCTACATGGGTGCTATAATAAAATTATTTGCTAATATACGAGTATCTAATAATATAACAATATTGACAATAAAGTTTCCGTTTATGAATAATAAAATGCTCTCTCTATGTTAACTATATTGTTGAGAAAAATAACAAAATGAAATCCATTTAATAGATACGTGTTTTCTAATCGTATTGCAACGTAATTTAGACTAACAATAATAGCAACTGGCTCCAGAAGTGGACCAGAACAATATTTTCTCCAAAAAGGGTTGCCATTTTCATGTTATTCGCTCCAAATACGAGTACATACTTTGGCGAAAAGAAAACATTGAAATTCGATAAGCCCCAAAACCGAAAATATCCGCAAACACGCAATCAACTTTAAGATAAGGAATTTAAAAACGAGGAAAATTTCAAGGAACTTGATCATATTTATTAGGAATACGTTTCGGAGTTCAGATCCTTCATCGGTTCGTAAATGTACAAAACATTATGTCTGCAATAAAAGAAAAAAGGAAATGTTGGATGCAGTCATTAAAGGAAATCAAGAAAATTAAAATAAAATGAAAACATGTCCTGAAAAACTAAAATCGACAAAATAATTATTTATTTACAATTTGTAATGGGTAGGAACTATGAGAATTGTTGAGGGCCGGTTTTCGTTTGAAAATATGTAACGATTCTAAAATTCTGAGGTCACATGCAGTTGAAGTGGAATCTAAGATTTTGAAGTCCGCAGAGGATATTGGTTTGTTGCATTTTACTGTGTGATAACGTACTGCGGAGTGTGAGGAGTAAGCTAATTAGTTCCCCGCGAAAGCCTCGACCCCGCTGTTCGGCCATTCTGTTATAAAAATTTCGTGACGTCATGCCGACGTACGATGATGTGCACTGCACACAACTGTCAAGAATAAATCAGAGAGGCTCGCATCTCCATCGGAAGCGCATCCTTGTACCGGAAAAAAGAAGCAATTTAAAATTACACAATTCCGGTACAAGGATACGTTTTTGATGGAGAACCGAGCTTTTCTGATTTATTCTTACAGTTGTACAGTTGTGTGCAGTGCACATCATCGTACGTCGGCATGACGGCACAAAATTTTTATATCAGAATGGCGGAACATCGAGGTTGAAGCTTTCGCACGGGGAACCAATTCGCACAATTCGTACGTAATCACGCAGTAAAATGCAACGTGCCGATATCCTCTGCGGACTTCAAAATCTTAGATTCGGCTTCAACTACATGTAACCTCGGAATTTTAGAGTCGCTACATATTTTTAAACGAAAACCGGCCCTCGACAATTCTGACAGTTCCTACCCATTGCAAATTAAGAGTAGATCCTGTCGATTTTTTTCTCTGGGACATGTTTTGATTTTTTTTGTTTTCGTGATTTCCTTCAATGACTGTATCCAACATTTTATTTTTTCTCGTATTGTAGTCATAATGAATTGTAATTTTACGAACTGATGATGGAGCTGGACTCCGAAACGTATTCCTAGTAAAGAAGATTAAGTTCCTTGGAATTTTCCTCGTTAGTAAATTTCTCATCAAGTTGCGATTAAAGCAATCAACTGACCCGTTCAGATGTATTCAACTATAAGATTGTCCGTGAATTTTTCAAACATCTTAATATAGAAGAAAAATACAAGATTCGTTATGAACGGCGATATACTTGCTAAATTAAAATAAATTCTTAGATTCGGAATATTTGACGATTTACAAGCTGAATTAAAATAGAATTTTCAGCTACTTCTATATTCAATTCACAAAAACTTCCAAATGCACCTTCAGCTTTATTAAATTGGTTTGGTTTTTGTTAGCCTGCCACATACTTTAAGAAATGGATATTAGGTCAAACTATATAGGTTATAGTCGTAAAAGTATAATAATTTCATGTCGCTACAGGGTTCAGCTATTCTTGCTACATAGCTTTCAGTTATGACCGTGACTCATTGGGAATTCAAAGTAGTGAGTTTAGTTAGCGGGTCTGATTAAATGCTATGATTCAACAGTTAGCTAACTAATTTACTAGGTATAAATAGGCTCTTTATTTGATTACTGGTACGCACAGCCCGTCAAAAATGACGGAATTCACCAACTTTCTTGAACAAATTTTCCAGATGTGGTGCCCAACGAATGTATCCATCCTAACAGCACGCGTGATGAAAAATATTCTTGAACTTGCGCACTGGTGAAACTCGTATCACAGATACGGTCACTATATCTCTCCTTGTGAGTATGACAAAAAAATGGAAGAAGCGGACTCCAAATAAACCAAAGGTTATTATTAGGTAGTAGCAGGACCCGTGGAAATTCCATGGACAATGTCATCGTTAAGCTAGGTTGACCCGAGAAAAAATTTTGTCAGTATTACCTAACCTGTGCTCACCTAGCATATCTTAATCTAAGCTAACCTTTCCTGATAAAATGTCAAATATTTAAATGCATGGAAACGCCATCTTTTAATGTTACACTGAGGAATTCGGTATCCATGATACCGCAAACTCTCACAACCTATGTTTCTTAAGAAGCGGACACCAAATACATATATAAATAAACACACAACGGGTATTATTAGGTTACATACTTTTACTTTCATGATTTATGACCTTCATTTTAATGATAAAATACGTATTATTGGAAAGTATCGGTAAAGTATCGGCCGGATTTTGCCGATACCGATACCGATACCGATACCACTAAAAATGGCCGATACTGCCGATACCGATACCGATACATCGGTACATCACTAATTTCGTGTTCATTCATGTTCTTCAATTCAGGTTTAAATTCAGATTATTAGCGATTCTATAGTTTGTTGAGGTTTATATTTCAACTTCAATGAGTTTCTCAAGCCAGGAAGGATTCATAATTAGTTGCAAAGTACAGTACTGTTAATCATTTATTTTTTGCCATTTTTTGTTTAATCTCTTTTAAAAAATTAAACATTTATCATATTGAGAGCCATGGCTGTCTCAAAAAATACCACGTCTTTCTATATTCTGCTTCGTTGAACATCGTTTAATTTGTTACCGTATTTGTGTTGTAGTAGTGTAGTTTTCTCTCAAGCTCATAACCTTCTACGAGGTAGTAGAGTAGTGAGAGTGTCCTCATTGCTGGATGAAAAATGTACGCAGGTTTAGAAAAATGCGCTATAAACGTGAATTTCACAAAATCTTGGGTTTGAACCCATTATTACATTTAGACTTTAAAACGTCACAGATGGTGGCTGAAATATAGCAGATTCAATGTAAATTTCGAAACTGAAATATATCAACCCAGGATGGCCATGAAAACAGATCTGGGTTCAATAACCCAGCAAAAGCAGCCCTGGCTGCAACCCTGTCGACGGAATTTTTGCACAAGTCGGCTATAAGTTTTCGACACCCTCCAGCAAACAAGAGAGGGGAGTATTCTTCAGCGCGCGCAAAAATGGCTCCGTGGCTCTCAAAGCATCGTCTGACGACTCTCACACTACGGTCCAAGGCAGTGCTGCTCACTAATTTTTGCAAGAGAGCCACTTCGGTTAAATGCATTGATTGGAAGAGCCGCAGCTACTGTAAGTTAGCGTATATTACATAAATTATACATTAATTAATTTATACAGTTTTCGAAAGCCGCGCAGTGCTGTGAGCTGTCACTGACGCAACAGCGTGCTGGTGCAGCATTGTCCTGCTACCTCGCTGATCGCCGTCTTTGTTTCAACACTAAATGCTGACCTTTAATACGTTTGCCACGATGTGAGCCGCTTGAGTATTCGGAGGGAATTGGTATAATGCTGCATGTAATATCTGATATTGTTTTAAGCCACTTTCACCCCATCAGTCTCCCAGGGTCCGAAGAATGTTGACAAGAACTAACTTTGAACGTTAAAGTTTGTCGATGACTATGGGCGGTACAGTATTCCATTGCGTAGTCTTACAAGTTCGCTAAGTGCTAGAGAGAGGGAGAGAAAACGTCGGCAACTGTCCCCTCACGTAACCTACAACAAACAGATAAAATACAAGAAATACTGGGTTAATTCAAACAAGTGCAAAATATGAATAAACAAAGTGTAAGGACATGACACGTTACCAAATATGACGTACACGCACTCAAGTTTATAGCGGCATACATCACGGTAGAGGAAACAAGGTAGGGTCATTTCTATGGGAGAAAATACACCTCCTCTTGTTCGGCTAGCCAATAGAGAGGCTTTATTTCAAACAAACTTTATGACGTCACCAAAACGCCATGTCGTTAGGCCAATAATGGAGCCAGATTTGGGGTAGCAGTGCTACCAGGTGCAAAATAAGCGTTGCCTGTTGGTTCGTTGCCGTGACGTCAGCAAAACCACACCGTCAACGAAAAAAAGACTGGTTTGAACCTACCTTGTTTCTTCTACCGTGGCCTACACACCTCTGCAGGGCGTTCCGACGTAGCACGGGATAAGATAAAAGGGAATTCTACCGTGATATTGAACTTAGATTCATCGGTTCATTTATTCTACATGGTCAAGCTCAAGAACACTGATCACTGCACTGCTGATCGACAAGCAGTCACAAAATTAATTTTCATAAATACTCAATTAAAATTAAATGAAGGCAGATCCAGTTAATGATTGCTATTTTTAAAAAAACGTACTACAATTGATTTTAAATTTGAGTCGAATACTGAACTTCAGTTCAACCCATCGCGGTTAATGTTTTAGTGAGATCTTTTCCTAACAGTTAAAGTTTTTCTTGAATTTTCAATGTTTAGGTTGAAAAAAATTAAAAACAGTGAAAATCTAGTATGGTATACCTATTGAGAGAACTTTTTACTCGTTGATGTGCTCAGCACCACTTCATGGAATTGAGTTCAGTTCCGATAGGATCACTTTCAAGGGGTCTTACTACCCTGGACTTTACCTAATTATTCTAATTTCACTGTACACATTTTTATTGCACCTAGGAGAACGAAAATGCATACAGGTATGTAAAATTCAATTGCGAACACATTTGCGTTAATATAAATTTTCGATTTTTGCCACAGAAAAAAAGTTATTGTGCAAACATGAGAAAAACAAATACTTGGGCAAAACTTTTCTCACTCTACAATTTTTTACGTAGAAGCGTGATTTTCGTCTCATTCAACGCGGAAGGACTGTAGGTCCCTCGTAACGAAGGATTTTTTTAAATTTCGAATTAGAACAAAATTTATAGTTACATATGTCCAAAAAATTTATTTCCCAGAAAAATCCTAGATTACTTTTTCTAATCACAGATTGCAAATTTCTATTGCAACTAGGTTAACGAAAATGAATACAGATATGTAAAACTGAATTCTAATCACATTTGCATCTAAGAAAATTTTCGATTTTCGCAATAGAAAAAAGTTATTGTGCGCACATATATATAGATATAAATTGGTGCAAAACCACACCCCTTTTACAATTTTTAACGTAGAAGCGTGATTTTGGTCTCACTCGATGCGGTTTGACTGTGGAAACAGCGTGGCGAAGCGAAATTCTATTTGAACTTCAAATTAAATTTTATTGGGAAAAAACTGACATTTTTTTTATTTTTTTACACATGTTGGACATGTGTAACAATAACTTTTTTTCTAGTTCGAAATTCCTAAAAATCCTACGGTACGAGAGACCTACAGTCACGGTAGAGGAAACAAGGTAGGTTCAAACTAGTCTTTTTTCCGTTGACGGTGTGGTTTTGCTGACGTCACGGCAACGAACCAATAACAGCGATCATATTGTATCTGATAGCATGCTACCTCCAAATCTGGTTCCACCATTGGCTTAACGACATTGCGTTTTGGTGACGGCGTACAGTTTGTTTGAAATAATGCCTTTCTATAGGGTAGCCGAACTAGAGGTGGTGTATTTTCTTCCATAGAAATGACCCTACCTTGTTTCCTCTACCGTACCTACAGTCCTTCCGCGTCGAATGAGACCAAAATCACGCTTCTACGTTGAAAATTGTAGAGTGAGAAAAGTTTTGCACAAGTATATTTTTTCTAATGTTTGGACAATAAGTTTTCTTCTATGCAGAAAATCGAAAAATTTTGTAGAAGAAAATGTGTTTAGAATTCAATTTTACATATTTGAATTCATTTTCGTTAACCTAGTTGGAATAGAAATGTGAAAAAGGACATTTGTAAAATTTTGTAAATTAGGTCCAGGGTAGTAGGTTCCCTGGAGACAACTCTTGGTAATCGATTTCAATCTTAGTTTTAACACCTTCAAATATTTCCTGCACGCACCCCTAACATTCATCACCTGACAATTACGCTCGAGGTAGAAACGCTGTATGTTTCGTAATATGAAGAATAGGGTACTTCTAGGCTCCATTATGAACATAGTATTTTAAAACGCAACATGAATACGGATTTTTATCTGTCAAACTTTCAACCCATTTCTTAGGTTATCATCATGACGAATGTCTCAAAAATTCCGGACATGAGGGGTGCTTCATGGTATGTAGGCTACAGATAAAAAGTTTTATTCTAAGATACTGGGAAACCCCTTTACAAAAACATTTTTATATCTAGATAAATACACATAGTATTAGAGAATGTCATCTCAGAAGAATGAATTTAGCAATCATTTGGTTGTATTAGACGGAAGGATCAATTTTTAGGTTTTTGGCAGAGCAGATTTAAAGAAATACGTCCCTCCTACGAATTTCGGAGCATATACGCTGTACTTTCTTTTAGCCCAAAATTTTAGAATTCTTAAGTCGATTTAATGACGAGTTTCCTAAGCGTGTTGGTGAATACGAGGCCTGTCTAAAAAGTATCCGACCTTTGGCCAGAAAAAATATTTCGAATACCTGTCGGAGTTGGGACCCTAATCCCCTTCAAAGTATGCCCCTTGTGCTTGCACACACTTAGCCCACCGATCCTTCCACTGCTGGAAACACCTCTGGTAGTCTTTTTTTAGAATGGTGTTCAGCTCCATCGTCGCATTGCCTGTTTGACTCCGTCGATGCTGACTGTTTTCTTTGATGTCCGTGGAATTGTGCATCACGAATACGCACCGGAAGGACAAACAGTGACAAAGGAGTACTATCAGGATGTTCTCCGGCGACTTCGTGATGCAGTTCGGCGCAAAAGACCAGACATGTGGACTGCGAACAACTGGCACTTGCATCACGACAACGCGCCCGCACATTCATCCCATTTGATCCGCAATTTCTTGGCCAAACATGGAATTACGACCGTTCGCCAACCTCCCTACTCTCCAGACCTGGCTCCTTGCGACTTCTGGTTGTTTCCAAAATTGAAGACACCACTGAAAGGATCCCGTTTTGAGAGTAGAGAAGAGATAATGCGGAACGCGACGACAGAGCTGAACACCATTCCAAAAGAAGACTTCCAGAGGTGTTTCCGGCAGTGGAAGGATCGGTGGGCTAAGTGTGTGGAAGCACAAGGAGCCTACTTTGAAGGGGATTAGGGTCCCAACCCCGTCAGGTTGTTGAAGTATTTTTTCTGGCCAAAGGTCGGATACTTTTTCGACAGGCCTCGTATTACTAATAATTTGCTCAAATCGAAATGAGAGATTATGATCCGACAATGGCTGCTTTGGTAGCTTTCATGTCTTACCGATGTAGTTGGCTGGGTGTTATGAACATGAGGTTTAGTAGGTGACATTCTTCTTTTCATTGAATTCCCTATGATCTTTTAATTCATACCGCAAATATTCTAATAGTGAGGTTGGGAACGGTTGAACTAAATGTCTGCATTAACTTTGCAGGCCATTCAATGATTCCTTTTAATAAGGGGCTTGAACGTTGGTTTACATGTTCTTATGCTGCACATGTTTAGGTCAGGTGATGTTTCATCAGTGCGGTTGATTATTTTCGACGGGTAATTATTCTACTTTAAAATTTCTTATAATGTTTTCAGTTCGTCTTTCTTGTTCTTTTCATTTGGTCCCTTTCAATCGTCAGGAGTGCAGAGGAGGATGGTCGCACTCCAACAAAACGTACAATGATGGGCGCAGCTCAAATAATGACCATGGTAGAAATTTGTTTGGAAGCCAGTATTTTTCAATTGTATTAAGTTTCAGTCGTTCTAAGTTTTGAGTTTGAGTTATTGAGTTTAAGAAAAATTGAGTTAGAGTCATTTGAAAGTGAAATTTTCACTGAAGCCAGAAAACGAATAACTCAAACTCAACAAACAAACGAATGGAGCACCAATGGGATCACCAGCATCAGTTGCAATAGCGTAACTAACCATACAAAAATCGAGAAGGAATTTCTTCGAAAGCTTCTAATCAGCAGATTTTTAGAAGACGATAGACGACAACCTGACCGCAAAGGCGCAAACCAGCAGAAAAATAACAGAATTTTACAATATTTAAGTTCAGTGAATCAGGTTGTCCAATTCACATATGAAGCAAAAGAAAATTCGATAACAGCTCTCCTGCAAGTCATGGTTCAGCGTCAGCAGGATTAACCACCAGCACTCACCGTTTATCGCCAGGAAAGAGGCAACGGTTACAATTTAGACTTTAGGAGCTGCGACGCACTGAGTCATGTTCTCAATACAGCAAAAGCTCTCCAAAAACGACCATTGACTGTCTGCTCCAATGATCGGGAGCCTATACTTTTTTCTATGTTTTTGCACTTTTCTTTCAGTAATTTAAAATTTTGCTCGTTTTAGAAAGTTTAGGCGAAGGATTAATTTTCTTAAAGAAGAGATCAAAATTATTGATATTTCTTTCGATTAACTTGCCCGTTTGATTCTAACTGAGCTTGTATAATGTTTGCCCACAACCCGCCCGTCAGAGGCCTGATGGCATACCCGCTAACCCTCGGAGGAGTGCGCGGTCGTCAAGCGTGAAGGCTTATAGTTTAGCGTCTACACGGGAATGCAACAATTTGGTGGTGTCGCCGCACCCCTCTGTGATGATCGTTAAGCAGGAATGGGGATATTTAGCTCAGAACTTCCATCTATTGGGCTGAAAATCATTTGATCTGGAATTTCTCTGAAGGATGAGAAGACCACGCTTCATCCGATTTCATCATATCAATAAAACTGGTCCACTTGTCCCCATGTCGCCGTCGCCATATTGGAATTCGTTAGGTTACGTTACCCAGATTCCTACCTAGTCTAATTATGCTTCTCTCTAAACAGCTTTGCCTTATGATGATGTGGACCATCGGTGATCATTTTCAACGTAAAAACATGTGCTCTTTCCTGGCTGTAATTTCCATGTGCCAAATAGGAAGAGGAAAATAGAGAGACAAATGAAAGTGAATAAAAAAAAAAACTAGTGACGGTATATTAATCGGGCAAGTTGAACATGCAGGCTCCATATCCCCCCTGTAACTTAAATATACTCTGATCATATTATACATTTATAATTTACATACACTGTTATATTTCTTAATATGAATACCACAAAATATCGCCCTTTCATTTATTGGGCTTAAGAAAATTGAAGTGTTCACTGATGCTGAATTTCAATATTTTCATTATATTTTTCATGACGACATTTTAGGTCAATTTTCCGGCAAATTGACTTTTCTGGGCTCCCTCACCATTGCCAACTGCTGTAACTGACTTAGGTGATGTAACTAAAAGGGTGACCTTAATGTCTATTCATATCAACGAGTTAATTGTTGGTGATTGGTACAGTTTTTGTTAACGCAAGCCGCTTGGTGGCAGAGTTTCAGAATCTACACGGAACTTGGAGTAGAAATGCTGGGTTGCGCACAGTGAATGGAATGAAAACCACTTTACTTCACACTCAATCGCTGTGAGATCCCTTATTTGACGAAAACATGTTCATTCATGCATGAAATATTATTACATTAGAGGCGTAATGATAACTTTCGAAATCTAAATGAACACATCTTGAACTACAAATCAAGATAGATTTACATAAGTCATTTGCAGAAAGTTGGGCTGACCAACGGCCAACATCGGTACGACGGGCTGTTTCTCACGGTCACTGCGTCCGTCTTCCTAATCGCTGCTGTCTTTCAGTGCTCCTGTGATGTTTGTGACGAGTAATTACGGAGGTGCGAAATAGAATGACGTGGATGTCAGACAGCGGTTGAAGCAGGAATTGTAAGTGAATATTGGCAATTTGTAAGTATAAGTGCTCAAATATCAAAGACACTGGAGAATACTTTCTTGTAAAGTTTTCCTACCAAAGTATAGAGAAATGGTACAAAGTAGGCACTAGCAGTAAAGGTTAACCATATGTTCAGTTTTTCAGTGCTTACTCAGTATTCTAATTTCCTTTACAACATTGGTCACTGAGCTCGACGCAACTCATCCCTACATGACTGAGTCAGTGATTAAACATTTTAGAATCAACCGACTTTCAACCACTTTTTTCCTTCTCGGAGGCCGCTCTCCTTTCCTAAACTTCTTTTTTAATAATCTAATCAGAAAATCAATGGCATAAATGTTGCGATATCGGCAAAAAAAAAAAATTCTGGTGCACCCCTAAAAATTAAAATTTAAAAATGCTTACGCATGGGATAGTATTCAAATATTAATGAGTAATATCGATCACAGAACATACAGCTCATAAGCTTTAGGTTTAGATGAGTCATAAAAATATAAAACCGACCGTTTCAGGAAGTTTTACATATTTTTCAAGTTCTTCACAAGTTTTACCGAAAGTATGCGGAATCCCCTCCCAATTTGAGCAGTGGGGTTCCGTTGCCGCTCGTGTATCTCTGTACATGCTGATCACACCTCATCAACTTCTGTAAGTATGGGAATACTTCAGATTTTAGAACACGTTACAGCCTACCTTGTGTACGGAACGCTCTAGCTTATTTCAATACTGCGAACTCGCTATTAACCTATAAATAACATTATTTTATTCAAAATTTCCTAAAAAAATTACTATTTTAGATGAGCTGCTCACTTGAATGTATCAACTTTGCTGTGCACCATCGGCTTCTGCGTTTCCAAATTTGGTCGGTACAGGCTGTACTTCTTGATCTCAGCCGATCTTTGGCGAAATCTGCGATTGGCGGTTTGTGTACGTCTAAATTTCTTGCGGGAATGATCGAGAGCGAGAAACTCTCGTGTGTTCTGTGATTGTGCGGCCTTTCCCTATCATTAATGTTTACTGTAGATCAGGGTTGCGGAGTCGGAAGAATAAATTTGAGATTCCGACTCCGCCTCCGCCTTCACTTTTTCAGAATTTGGCGACTCCAACAGACTCCAACTCCACCTATTCACACATTTCAAGAAGAATATTTTATTTTTAATGGTTACAGGTTTAGCGATCTGCAAATATGTTTTCATATTCTTTACTTACAAATGACATTTAAACTGGTACAGAATGTTAAAAATAAAAGCTTATTAACTATACATATACTACTGACGCGTTCCCTCTGCCTGCCCTGAGATGTTTAGATAAGCATCAACAATTTCCTTCTATGACAAAGCATCAAAGTATGCACCAAATCCAACGAAGTTATAATAGTTGCTCTTACTACTATGCTCGAAATACCAAACAATTTGATATATGTGTAGCTAAGGTAGGCACAATTTACAGTGCCCTTTATTCTGCCTCTACACTATGCAGGGTCCCAATGCACAACAGGTGCCATATCATTGCTCAACACCGTGTTACATTACAGCTATAATAGGCAAAAGTTGTTCTATCTCAGCGGGCCTGACGATTCTGGTACATTTCGTATACGAATAAAAGCCCCTTTTAGCTTTTTGGTATGTAACATGTTACAATTTTTATTCTATCCCAACTTTTTACCATGAATTTGAAAAGTTCTTGTTTTAATAAACGCCCATTTTCTATTTATACTATGCTTTTGATGCAATTTGGAACGTTTTCAGTTAGAAATTTAGTACTATCGCATAAATGCAACAAAAATAGCAGCTGAGGCAGTGCATTGCTCTCAGTTACAACATGTGTGCGACTAAGTCATGTTTTTGCTAGGGTTGTGTTATTCCTTTCATTGCAGCTCGTTTACATTGTATTTTCATTTCTTCATATATCTCAAAATCGATATTGTCTTAAAACGGTTTCAAATCTTCCTTATGAAGAAACAATTGATTATACAATGACGGAAAGCAGAGGCTATTTCAGTGTTTAAAATATAGAAACACAATTGAACAAATCTTCAAATGCTTACTTAAAACCGAAGAAGAGATCAGAAGATAAAAAAAAATGTTATAAAGATATAGTGAAAGACAATATAACTTTGAATGAACCAAACAACATACAAGGTATAACATTAGAAATATACAGAAATTTCTATCATTGTTACATGTAAACTTGATCTAAAGGCCAGTAAGTAAACAAAACATAGAGATCAACACGTAGTACATAAATACTACGGCATGCTAAAAAAATCTGCTAATATTCCAGTTATTAACATCAGCATAATTATCCCATTTCTGCCGAGCGGTAACTATAGTTACCAAATTATAAAACGTCTCATAAACACCATAAAATACAAGGCAAGCTAATTCAGACATGTTCAATGGTTCGATACAAGTTCTGACGCGTTCAGATGCCGAATTGGTTCTGTTTGGTTGCATGCACACGCACCAGTTGCTATTGAAAGGCGCCGTAAAGCAGAAGCTATTTATGGCGTCACGATATGCGTCCAAAAAATCGTGAGTTTCATTTTACCTATTGAAGCTAGTGCAACTTTTTCTCTATTATTTGATTTAGAAAATTTGTCTCGTTCATATCATAATAAAACTAGCTCTTCTATTTCAATTTTCAGTAAAATGTAGAGTAAAATATTTAGAGAGGCAACTTTAGTTACTGCTCGGCAGTAGAGTGAACATTTATTGACAGATTTATTTTTTTTCTTCTAGCTACTTTTCATTAGAGATATTTACAAATTTCAATTTATTTGGAGAGCGAACTGAGTTATATCAAACGTTATTAGTCAAAATCCTTGAGAAGTGGAGTAAATTTTGTGGTATGAATAATTTTTTTCTACTAAAAACATGTTCTAAGCCATAAAGTCATATTTGCTTTGCTGAACAAAAGTCACTGCAACATGATAGTGTTTCTCGAGACAATTTGAGAGTGTTCTTTGGTATTCATATACTTTCTGAATATAACAAATTGGCAAATAGAAGACTCTACTGGACTCAAACGTCTGATGTTTATGATTCACTTACTGCCAATTCAATGAGGAGAGATGGTTTCAAATAAATATTGTGCTGTCTGCATTTCAGGGACAATATGAACAGTGATGAGCATAAGTTTTGCAAAGTATGACCAATATTTGAACATTTAAATAAAACTTCTAAAATCAGCAAGGCACAGGAATTTCTAAGTGTTGACAAAATAATGGTCCCTTACTATGGAAGGCACAGAGATAAGCAATTCATATGCGGAAAACCCGTAAGATTTGGATTAAAGCAATGGGCTGCATTCAGCTAAACCAAATGGAACTCTGCTTCATGTTGAACCGTAAAAATCACTGACTATGGAATCGGCCCTGGCCTCAATGTTGTTATGGAAATGGTAGAGAAAACAAGTCTAAGACCAGGACAACACATCATTTGCGACAACTACTTTTGATATGTTAGCCTTCGTAAAGAATTGGCAAAGAAACAAATAGCATGCACTTCAACACTGCGAGAAGATCGTCTAGACAGAGCACCATTGGAATCTAAGAAAAGCATGGATAAGAAGCCTCGAGGACACATGGATGAAGCATTCAGTGGAGCTACTTCTGTCGTGAAGGGGAAAGACAAGAAAGTTCTAAGTGTAGGCTCTTATAAACTGCTTGCTTATCCAATGCAAAAAGTCAAACGATGGGACAGAATGGCCAGTGAGTTCATACAAATTTCGATTCTTAACTCAACACAAATGTATAACGCGCATATGGGCGGTATCGATCTGTTTGATCAACAAGGCGATGCATATCTGATAAGACTGCAATCTAAGTAATGGTGGTCGTTATTTGCGTGGAGCTTAACCACACTAATTGTGAATGCATGGATGAGATTTAAAAGAAACGATGACAAAACACCTCAATCAAACTTCACCAGACAACTTGTGATTGGAACCTTGACTACTTATGCCACTAAACGGAAGCAACCTGGCTCAACAGTTGCACCATCCAAATCCTGAATGGGTGAAATCAGGTACAATTATCAACAACATTGGACAGCGAAAGGTGAATCTAAACACGCTAAATGCCGGGAATGTGGACGCCGTTCAGCATATATTTGCCAGATGTGTAACTCTCCTTTCAATCTCGAGTGTATGGAGGCATTCCCTACTCTAAAATGAGCTAGATATAGATTGCAAGTGACATATTAGCAGTTATTTGTTTGTATTACGCTACAAAGGATACTATATTTTGAAAGACGCATATTGTATTACATTACTGCCGAGCAGTTACTAAAGTTGCCAAGCCATATTTTTTATTGAATTTTCTGAAATTTTTATTTGAGCTCTTTTTTGTATTTAATCAATCCCACAGAAGTGTTTTAGAGCAAAAACTGCTAAAAAAAACTATGCACAATGTTTATCGGCAGAAATGGGATAAGCTAATTAAATTTCCATTGTCAATAGTGATAACATAACCTGACGACTAGAATTCTTTACGTATCAGAACTAGTGATGCAAAAAACGGTTTTATTTGATGGCGTTTTTTTTTGCAAAAAAATATGTTTTTATGTTTTTTTTTGCACACACCCAAATTTTGTTAAGTATATGTCTGTTTATTTTTGGTCACATAAAATACATTAACATCCATATTCTTTGGTCACGATTTTTTGAATAAAAACATCAAAAGGAAACCATACTGTAAAAGTGTGTCAGATAACCCACAATTACCTAGAGAAGTCTAAGGGGAACAGCAGGAGACACAGAACTTATATTGATGAAGTCAAAAACCCATAATTACCTAGAGGAGTGGAGTCTTAGAGGAACAGCAGGAGACACAGAACTAATATTGATGAAGTCCAAATTCAGAGCTTACTATCTCTACTATGATTTTACTTTTGTGACCAAAAGATCAGACATTGTAGAGATAGTAAGCTCTGAATTTTGACTCCATCTCTATAAGTTCTGTGGCTCCTGCTGTTCCTCTTAAGACTCCTCTTGGTAATTGTGGGTTATCTGCCTCCACTTTTACTGTATGGTTTCCTTTTGATGTTTTTATTACAAAAAATCACAACTAAAGAAGAACATTGATATTAATGTATTTTAGGTGGCCAAAAAATTAAAAATCAAAAATCATGATTTTTTAAAAATCATGTTTTAAAAAAAATCATTTGTAAAACAACATGGATATTAATATATTTTATGTGACCATAAAACCATGCTGATTTTTCCACATTTTTCAGTCAATTGCAGTTTAATGCGCTCACGGATATTAAAAATTCCGTTCCGAGGGATCACTAAAGGAGCACATTTAAAAACCTTTAACATGAATGACATTCTGCTCGCTGATGAATTATTTATGAGGTATTTAACTTCAAAATTTTTGTCTTTCATAGCAGTTCCAGTCAGTTGCGCGCTTGAGCTGGAGCTGTTAAAGTACATTTGGGTACTTGTAATTCATTATTAGCCGACCCTGCGGAGCCTGAACCCACTTCTAGGGTGTTTTAGTTAACAACACAATCAACGTTATCACCCAAAAATACTAGCGGGGCTGGGGAAGTGAATACTTGAATCTACAGTATTCACTCCTACGCTTTTGCTAATGTTCTACAGTGGCCGCCATATTGAAACTGATGTCAACTGCACATCGATTTTAGTATTCACTACCCCAGTCCCGCTAATATTTTTAGGGGGATAACCTGTATTGTGTTATTAACTAAAACATATTAGAAGTGGGTTCAGGCTCCGCCGGGTCGGCCAATTATAAATTACAAAGTACCCAAGCGTACTCTTAACAGCTCAAGCGAGCAACGCAACTGCTATGGAAGACGAAAATTCAAAACTTGAATAACTTGAAGATAACGCATCTGCAAGCAGAAGATTCTTGTGAAACGTTTTTAAATGTGTTCCTAGTGATTCTTTGGTGCGGAATTTTCAATTTCCGTGAGCGCATCAAACTGCATATTGACCATTTTTTTTACAAATAAGCATGTCAAAAAAATATGTATATTAATATATCTAATTTGACCAAAAAAATCATATTTTTTCAAACACGTTTTTTTAACTGAAAGTCATTAACATTCATTTTTTGGTCATGACTTCTGTGAAGAAAATGGATATTAATATATTATATGTGACAACAAAAACCATGCTTTTTTATATAAAATTCATACGAAAAAATCATATATATAAAACATGGATATTAATATATTTTATCTAACCAAATAATACCATGCTATTTTTTAAAGAAATGTTTTTTACAAAAAATCATTAAAATCTATTTTTGTCATTTTTTTGTAAAAAATAAACATTTTTCTACAAAAAGCATGGTTTTTGATCACAAAAAATACATTAATATACAAATTTTTGGTCATGATTTTTCTGTACAAAAAATGTTTTTAAAAAAACAGCATGGTTAAATTTGGTCGAATAAAATATATTGACATCCATGATTTTTAGTCATGATTTTTCTATAAAAAACAATGTTTTTTTCAAAAAATTAGCATTGGGATTTTTGATCACATAAAATATATCGATATCCACATTTTTTAGTCTTGATTTTCTGTAAAAAAATGATATTTTTTGAAAAAAAAACAAGCATGTTTTTTGGTCACATAAAAGATAATAGTACCCGTGTTTTTTCAGTCATGAATTTTTTGTAGTAAAACATGTTTTAAAAAACAGCATGGATTTTTGGTCCCATAAAATATATTATCCATGTTTTTTAAGTCATGATTTTTCTGTAGAAAAACAGCATTGGTTCTTTGTCACATAAATATATTAATATCCATATTTTTTAGTCATGTTTTTTTCGTCACATCTCTATCAATGACCATAAGTAAAGATTTATTATTACAACACACTATTTGGGAAGTTGAAAGTGATTCACATGCATTGTAAAATAAATGAAATAGCAAAACATGAAACTACAGAAAATAAAAAATTCAATACAACCATAGAAAATTATGAATTAATAAGTATGCTATTTTATCTTATAATCTGAAATGAAAGCAAATAATGTAAAGTGGTTCTTTTCCTTGCTGAGATATTTTCAAACAAAATATTTAAAAAAAAGATCCACGTTTTTTTAGCCATAGTTTTTTGCAAAAAAAACATGTTTAAAAAAAACAGCACGGTTTTTTTTAAGTTGCATCTCTAATCAGAACATAGCTTCAGGTTTCTGCGAGTTTTGAAGGTGAGTCATTATTAATCACCACATGATATGATAACCTAAAGACAAAAACTAAAGTTATAGGGAAGCACTGGTAAGAGAGTGAAGACACGTTAAGCGTTACAGAGTTGCCACTATGTGTGTGAGTAAACTGTATTACATCAGCTGAGTTGCTCTGCAAGTAGCTTGCAACGCATTTATTACTAATTTCTACTTCCTATATGTTTATTGATGGGGAAATAAACGAGACAGAAAGAAAAAGAATGGATTTGCGATATAATTTATGCCGAATTCCTGCTTTTTAACGTAAAATATGCCTGATCACTCATTCGTACCTATCATATATACAGAATGTCTCAAATAAATGTATTCAGATTATAAGTGTCGCTAACATACTGTTTTTTTAAAATAGCAAATGCATTTAATTCATCACAGCATGAAAGTAAATCAACTCAACTTGGAAGAGAGGAAGTTTGTTTTGAAATGTCATTGAAAGATCACTGTTTTGAAATTAGAAATTGAAATGTCAAAATCTGCATACTGACCTGTTTCGAGACGTTTGCAAATCCCTCGGTGCACGTTATCAGCGTTGCCTGGACAAAAATGGACATCTATTTTATTATTTGCGAACATGATACTTCAATTACATTTGTCTTCTGTATTCAAAGCTCTTCCATTTTACTCTATGTTCATAAATAATTTCGTTATAAATGCAAATAAATCCTCTATACTTCTATTCGTACGATTTGTACGTGTAACATAAAATTACCTTTAAGCATAGATATTTGAATGGATTCATACTTCCATTAATGTAGAATTGTAGAAGGACTTAAATAAGTAGTATTATACGAAGTTTTTATAATTGACTTGTATCGTTTATGCCGCTCAAAGATCTGAATCAAACTCTGCCTCCTGATGCTGGAAACTTAGCACATTTTACGACAGCTTGTTTTTAGATTGCAACACCTGCAGAAATTTTATGTATTCCTTGCTGAAAGGAAAAACGTTTTTCTCGCTCATAACATCCAATAGATAGATATTTAAAACAAAAAACGCTCAAATTAACGAGTGATCATGTCAATTCTTAACTCAACTTACGGTTGGATTAATTTGAACTTGACTTGGATTAATTTGAACCTGAATTGGAATAATTTGAACCTGAATTGGAATAATTTGTTACTTGACTTGGATTAATTTGAACCTGAATTGGAATAATTTGAACCTGAATTGGAATAATTTGACTTGACTTGGATTATTTGAACTTCATTTGGATTAAATTGAACTTGACTTAGATTAACTGGAATTTCATTTGGATTAAATTGAACTTGACTAGGATCAATTTGAAGTGAAAATGGTGTAGATGTCGATGACAGTGTAAGGTAATAGGTATAGATGGAGGAGCCGTAGAGAGCGTGCTGTTGTCAGCAAAACGTATGAATTTGAAAATGAAGTTGATATAACTATATCGTAGATAAAGATTAAAAAGGAGAGCGGCCCAAGGACCGACCCTTGTGGTATTTCATGCCTGATTGTCAGTAGTTCCGAATGTGCATCGTCAGAGCCAACATATTGCTTCCGATTTGTTAAGTATGATTTGAACCAATCATGTGCAACTCTTCTAATGTAATAACAGCGCTGTTTCGATAGTAAAATGTTATTTTCAATGCAATCGAATGCTTTTTGGAAGTCAAGAAATACGGAGCAAACAAGCTTTCCACAACCCATTTCAAGTTAAGTTTTTGTGTATGATTTAATACAGCTCAAAATAAGAAACAGGTCTGTAGTTATTAATGCAAGTTTTGTCACATTTTTGAACTTAGGAGTCACTCTGGTAACTTTGAGAGAGTACGGGAAAATACCCTGGAGAAGTGACTGGTTATTAATATTAGATATGTACGGTGCGATTATATCAAAACACAATATGGAAAGACTGGGCTTTCACGCAGTACAGAACTTAAGTAAGTGTGCACAATGCTTGTCAAATTATTAACGAGACTAGCAGGACCCGTGAAAATTCTACGGACAATGCCATCGTTAAGCTCGGTGGATATGTGAAAAAAATATGGTCAGCATTACCATACCAATTCAAACATAACATATTCTAACCTAATCTAACTTATCCTAACCAAACCGATCCTGATAGTATGTCAAACATAAAAAACTATGGACCTGTGAAAAAATTTCGACATCAGCAAACCTAACATATCACAACCTATACTAACCTAACATAACTTAACTAAAATAATGCCATCGTTCAACGAGATGGACCCGCCAAAAAAAATCGGTCAATATTACCTAACAAATTCTAACATAACACATTCTGACCTCACCCAGCCTAACTGAAGCAATCTTGATAATACGTCAAACATGAAAAAAAACCGTGGATCAAGGGAAAAATTTCATCAACATTACATAACTTATCCTAACCTAACATATCCTAACTTATCCTAACCTTACATATCCTAACCTAACCTATCCTAACAAAATAATGTTCAACGAATTTTTTCACGTTTCCACCTAGCTTAACGATGACATTGTCCGTGGGATTTCCACGGGTACTGCTACGAAATAATAATACCATTGGTTTATTTGTTTGGAGTCCGCTTCTTTCATTTCTAAGTCACGCTCACAAAGATAGCCATAATGACCGTACCTATGTTACGAATTTCACCAGTGCGCAAGTACAATAATATTCTTTATCACAGGTACTGTTAGGATGGATATATTTGTTTGTCATCCACATTTGGAAGTTTGTTTAAGAAAGGTATTGAATCCCGTCATTTTTGGCGGTACGTGCATACTAGTCACTATCATCACTATTAAAAAAGTAGCCTCGTCCGTCCGTCCGTCCGTGTGACCTCCTCTTCTAATCGATAGCTTTGATAGCAACAAGGATAAAGCTTAAGAAATACAAGAAATCTTTCTATTGCATTAATTTCTGTGACGATTCAATTCCCTTTCTCTTGGATTATTATGGTATCCAGAATACGCAATCGGCTTATTTTTACAAATAAAAATTTTATTTAAAGCTTTCTCCGTTGAAATTCATCATGTTGCATTGATATTTTTAATTGATAATGCGAAAAGAAATGTTTTAAATTCGTTTTACCAGTAACCTGGCTACCACTTAGTATAAGGCCCAAGGTTTTGAAACTTCAGTTATTGTTTTCGAAATTGTGATTTTCTTGAAAATCTACGAAGAGATAATAGACGACTTTTCAGAATAAAATTCCAGCAAAAGAGGCCACCATGGATAGAAATGTGTCCAACCTCAAGAGAGAAGTAGCAAGACTACGACAGCAAGAAAAACGCCGAAGACGAGAGGATGAACAACGCAAAATGGCAAGACGAAGCAATGCTGCTCGCCAACGTGAAGCCAGAGCTAAATTGACCCTTGAACGGCGTTTGGTAATTCTACGAAACAATTCTACGAATTGTTCGACGGACATTTTTGTCGGGCCGTGTATACTAGTAATAATAACAATAATAAAAATGCTTCCCTAGGATAACTGAGCTCGCTTATCGTAGATACTTGCGAATCAGACTTCTGTCACGATTTTCAAATTTTCGTTAACTTGTTTGCTCTTTGCTTTTTCACAGGACTTATTGCGGAAATTTAATTTTCACACATCTTATGGTGCCTTATGGGGTGAGTAGAGGTGTGAGTGGTGCCTTATGGTGCCACTCACCCCTCTACAGCAAGGGACCACTCACCCCTCTAAGACAAGGCACCACTCACCTCTCTACAGCGAGGCTCCACCCACCCCTCTACAGCAAAGCACAACTCACCCATCTACGGCAAGGTACCACTCACCCCTCTACAGCGAGGCACCACTCACCCCTTTACAGCGAGGCACCACTCACCCCTCTACAGCAAGGCACCACTCACCCTCTACAGCAAGGCACCACTCACCCTCTACAGCAAGGCACCAATCACCCTCTACAGCAAGGCACCACTCACCCTCTACAGCAAGGCACCACTCATCCCTCTACAGCAAGGCACCACTCACCCCTCTACAGCAAGGCACTCCTCACCCCTTTACAGCAAGGCACCACTCACCCCTCTACAGCAACGCACCACTCACCCCTCTACGGCAAAGCACCCCTCACCCCTTTACAGCAAGGCACCACTCACCCCTCTACAGCAACGCACCACTCACCCCTGTACGGCAAAGCACCACTCACCCCTCTACAGCAAGGCACCACTCACCTCTCTACATCAAAGCACCACTCACCCCTCTACAGCAAGGCACCACTCACCCCTCTACAGCGAGGCACCACTCACCCCTCTACAGCAACGCACCACTCACCCCTCTACAGCAAGGCACCACTCACCCCTTTACAGCGAGGCACCACTCACCCCTCTACAGCAAGGTACCAATCACCCTCTACAGCAAGGCACCACTCACCCTCTACAGCAAGGCACCACTCACCCCTCTACAGCAAGGCACCACTCACCCCTCTACAGCAAAGCACCCCTCACCCCTTTACAGCAAGGCACCACTCACCCCTCTACAGCAACGCACCACTCACCCCTCTACGGCAAAGCACCACTCACCCCTCTACAGCAAGGCACCACTCACCTCTCTACATCCAAGCACCACTCATCCCTCTACAGCAAGGCACCACTCACCTCTCTACAGCAAGGCACTACCCACCCCAAATACCTCTCACCCCTCTACAGCAAGGCACCACTCACCTCTCTACAGCGAGGCACTACCCACCCCAAATACCTCTCACCCCTCTACAGCAAGGCACCACTCACCCCTCTACAGCAAGGCACCACTCACCTCTCTACAGCAAGGCACTACTCACCCTCTACAGCAAGGCACCACTCACACTCTACAGCAAGGCACCACTCACCCCTCTATATCGAGGCACCACTCGCCCTCTACAGTGAGGCACCACTCACCCCTCTACAGCAAGGCACCACTCACCCTCTACAGCGGGGCACCACTCACCCTCTACAGCAAGGCACCACTCACCCCTCTATATCGAGGCACCACTCGCCCTCTACAGTGAGGCACCACTCACCCTCTCTACAGCGAGGCACCACTCACCCCTCTACAGCAAGGCACCAGTCACCCCTTTACAGCAAGGCACCACTCACCCCTCTACAGCAAGGCACCACTCACCCCTCTACAGTAAAGCACCACTCGCCCCTCTACAGTAAGGCACCACTCACCCTCTCTACAGCGAGGCACCACTCACCCCTTTACAGCAAGGCACCACACACCCTCTCTACAGCAAGGCACCACTCACCCTCTACAGCTAGGCACCACTCACCCTTCTACAGCGAGGCACCAATCGCCCCTCTACAGTGAGGCACCACTCACCCCTCTACAGCAAGGCACCACTCACCCTCTACAGCGAGGCGCCACTCACCCTCTCTACAGCGAGGCACCACTCACCCCTCTACAGCAAGGCACCAGTCACCCCTCTACAGCAAGGCACCACTCACCCCTCTACAGTAAAGCACCACTCACCCCTCTACAGTAAGGCACCACTCACCATCTCTACAGCGAGGCACCACTCACCCCTTTACAGCAAGGCACCACTCACCCTCTTTACAGCAAGGCACCACTCACCCTCTACAGCTAGGCACCACTCACCCTTCTCCAGCGAGGCACCACTCACACCTCTACAGCGAGGCACCACTCACCCTCTACAGCTAGGCACCACTCACCCTTCTACAGCGAGGCACCACTCGCCCCTCTACAGTGAGGCACCACTCACCCCTCTACAGCAAGGCACCACTCACCCTCTACAGCGAGGCGCCACTCACCCTCTCTACAGCGAGGCACCACTCACCCCTCTACAGCAAGGCACCACTCACCCCTCCACAGCGAGGCACCACTCATCCTCTACAGCAAGGCACCACTCACCCTCTACAGTGAGGCACCACTCACCCCTCTACAGCAAGGCACCACTCACCCTCTACAGCGAGGCACCACTCACCCTCTCTACAGCGAGGCACCACTCACCCCTCTACAGCAAGGCACCAGTCACCCCTCTACAGCAAGGCACCACTCACCCCTCTACAGTAAAGCACCACTCACCCCTCTACAGTAAGGCACCACTCACCATCTCTACAGCGAGGCACCACTCACCCCTTTACAGCAAGGCACCACTCACCCTCTCTACAGCAAGGCACCACTCACCCTCTACAGCTAGGCACCACTCACCCTTCTACAGCGAGGCACCACTCACCCCTCTACCGCGAGGCACCACTCACCCTCTACAGCTAGGCACCACTCACCCCTCTACAGCAAGGCACCACTCACCCTCTACAGCAAGGTACCACTCACCCCTCTACAGCGAGGCACCACTCACCCCTCTACAGCAAGGCACCACTCACCCCTCTACAGCAACGCACCACTCACCCCTCTACAGTAAGGCACCACTCACCCTCTCTACAGCGAGGCACAACTCACCCCATCAAAGCAAGACACCACTCATTCTCTCTACAGCAAGGCACCACTCACCCTCTACAGCAAGGCACCACTCACCCCTCTACAGCGAGGCACCACCCACCCCTCTACAGCAAGGCACCAGTCACCCCTCCACAGCGAGGCACCACTCACCCTCTACAGCAAGGTACCACTCAATCTCTACAGCAAGGCACCACTCAACCCTCTACAGCAAGGCACCACTCACGCCTGCGCATCAAGGCACCACTAACCCCTCCACAGCGAGGCACCACTCACCCCTCTACAGCAAGGCACCACTCACGCCTCTACAGCAAGGCACCACTCACCCTCTACAGCGAGGCACCACTCACGCCTCTGCAGCAAGGCACCACTCACCCCTCTACAGCAAGGCACCACTCACCCCTCTACAGCAAGGCACCACTCACGCCTCTACAGCAAGGCACCACTCACCCCTCTACAGCAAGGCACCACTCACGCCTCTGCAGAAGGCACCACTCACCCCTCTACAGCAAGGCACCACTCACGCCTCTGCAGAAGGCACCACTCACCCCTCTACCGCAAGGCACCACTCACCCCTCTACAGCAAGGCACCACTCACCACTCTACAGCAAGGCACCACTCACGCCTCTGCAGCAAGGCATCACTCACCCCTTTACAACAAGGCACCACTCACCCCTTTACAGCAAGGCACCACTCACGCCTCTACAGCAAGGCACCACTCACCCTCTACAGCGAGGCACCACTCACCCCCCACAGCAAGGCACCACTCACCCCTCTACAGCAAGGCACCACTCACCCCTCTACAGCAAGGCACCACTCACGCCTCTACAGCAAGGCACCACTCACCCCTCTACAGCGAAGCACCACACCCTCTACAGCGAGGCACCACTCACCCTCTACAGAGAGGCACCACTCACCCATCTACAGCGAGGCACCACTCACCCTCTACAGCAAGGTACCATTCACCCCTCTACAGCAAGGCACCACTCACCCCTCTACAGCAAGGCACCACTCACGCCTCTACTGCAAGGCACCACTCACCCTCTACAGCGAGGCACCACTCACCCCTCTACAGAGAGGCACCACTCACCCCTACACAGCAAGGCACCACTCACCCCTCTACAGCAAGGCCCCAATCACGCTTCTACAGCAAGGCACCACTCACCCTCTACAGTGAGGCACCACTCACCCCTCTACAGCGAAGCACCACACCCTCTACAGCGAGGCACCACTCACCCTCTACAGAGAGGCACCACTCACCCATCTACAGCGAGGCACCACTCACCCTCTACAGCAAGGTACCATTCACCCCTCTACAGCAAGGCACCACTCACCCCTCTGCAGCAAGGCACCACTCACGCCTCTACAGCAAGGCACCACTCACCCTCTACAGCGAGGCACCACTCACCCCTCTACAGCGAGGCACCACTCACCCCTACACAGCAAGGCACCACTCACCCCAAATACCCCCCACCCCTCTACAGCAAATACTGCAGCAAATACACTTTGTTTCTGTAGGAAATCATAAGTCGATGTATCAGTTACATTACTGATAAAAATTTAGTTGTCGTGATCCGTATTTGTTTATGAGGTAAAATTTCTTGCCTTATGATGATTATATTATCAATATATTGAAAAGGGAAATTTTATAGAGTTTATATTTATTTTCTTTCAATGGTTTTTTATAATAGTTTCAATAAACATCAAATTTCTACAACCATTAGTTATCGGTCTTTATGCAATAGAAGAAAAAGCCAGAATTTTATTATTTGATAGAAATTCAGGTCGAATCTCACAGGAGCTATAAAAAACGTTAAAAACGCAACCAATAAATATTGCTCAATGTTCATTAAAATTTAGTGTAATCATTTCATTTGACGAGGAACCAGAGCAGCATGTGCTGGATTTGATATCATTACTTTGAAAATGAAATGAAATCTGGAGAAGGGTCACCAAAGGAGTAAAACTATATGCGGCAGCCATGATTTTACTGAGCATAAGTGCGAACAGTAAAAATGAATAAAACATTAAATGTATAGCTTGTGTCGAGAATCTGTTCAGAATGATCAAATTTTTGCGAATTTTCGAGAATCTGTTCAGAATGATCAAATTTTTGCGAATTAAAAATGAAAATTCTTGTAATTGTGTGTAATGTAACAAATTTGTGCTTACGTAAAAAGTTGTGTCTTGAAATATCTCAGAAAATCCCAGCAGCCAGAGGGGTCGCTTCAACATGAATGTTTTATGTCGCTTCAACATGAATGTTTTTATGTCGCTTAAACATGTATGTTTTCTTTTATGCCTGTGTGTTTAAGGGGGAATGATAAGAGTGGCTTGCTCGAACATGAGTGTAGGCCTGAATGTTTACATTCAACATAGATTTATGTGGCAGGCACTCGAGCTGGGTAGTGTTGTGCTTGGCAAGCAAACCCCTCGAGAGGCGAACAAGGAGTGCGATGTAGGGTTACCACAAAAGGCAAAGGTTTGTTGACCATAGGCTGGCTGGAAGGGTAGGGGAGCAGAGGGTAGGGGCGTGAGAAAGCTCTTTCGCCAACGGACTTAGACTTCAAGAATTAACACACAAATAGGGGCAAAAAAAAAAAAAAAAAAAGGCGTGTTCAGCTCACAGCGAATAGGGAGAGTGCAACCTCGGGAGGAGCCAATAGGACAAAGCCGGAGAAGGTTTGGAAGTGCAGGAGTGGTGCCATTGGTCATGATTAGAAAGAGGGTAGCCCCAAAAAGAGCACTTTTACTAGCATGAAAAGACGAGAGTCAGTAAGAGTTCGACCGGCGAAACCGTAACGTGAGGTGCAACCAAGAAACGCGGGTGTGTTCACAATAACAAGCGTGCTTAATGCAATAATAAGAAAAGTGGCTATATTGAAAATTATACTAAGTTTCACGCTATAATGTAATCCAGGAAGTAACACATATCTCGTTTCACTTGCAGAAAATTTACGTGTTCCCGTCACCACGTTCACAAAGGGGAAATTTATCAAAACATAACACACCGTGGGAGCTATTGATGGAACATGGAGATGCTGCACTAGAAGGGAGGGTAAGAGATGCATTTCTTAAAAAGAAAGAGTAAAGATAGTGTTGAGATAAATATTGCGATAATTCATTGTCATTCAGTCATTGAAGCGCTTAAAAAGTAACAAGTTAAATTTTTATCTTTGACAGGCGGGACGGTTATTCAGTCATATGTCTGAGGATTGATCAGCTCGAATGAAGGGAATCGACGTGTGAACATGCTGAAACGGGATGAGCAAGATAACGTCATCACTAGACATTTTCTGAACAGTGCATAAGTTAGGCCTTGAACTGAAGCGAGTTGCGGATGAATTCGGTGGTTGAAGTGACCTTCGCCTACTGGCTGTTGGGAGTACTTAGAGATTGTAGGCATTAACTGTGTTATGTTTGGATGCATAAGCAATCTGCGGTTAAAGGCTGGCCAGCCAAATTTCTGTGTAATTATGTGCAGCAGGTCATTTGACGTATGCTATTTGCTTTCATTACTTAATTAGCATTGTTCCTAACACCAATCATTGTGTGTGCGCTCATTGATGTTTGTATCACGTATAGCTGGGAATTATAAATGTTAAGCATAGTTCACCCTGTGTATCATGCCCCACAATATTAGAAGCAATCCATCGTAATGCAACGGAGGGCGCCCAGAAAATGCGCTGCGTAAGTGGGTCAGCGATCCCCGGTGAGTACCTTTCCTTTTTTTAGTATATGTGCTGTAATTGCCGATATTTATTCATTAATTTGTGTTGCATATGTATACTTTGGAGGTGGGCCATTCCTCAATTCCGAGAGCCGAATCTTCCTGTTAATGAAATGTTAACAAGGAGGTGAAGGGACCATTTCTCGTGACACTTGGCCGGCACGGTTCGCCCCGATGACGTAGCTGTGGGAGCCCGGAGTTTAGCAACGGGCCAACGCGATTGCCCTCCGCACTTCTCCAGCTCGCTTCAAAAAGTCTGAGCCAGTACTCGTACCTTCAAGAGAAAATATGTTTTTAATATTTAATTTTTATACTTTGTAGGGACACTAAAAGGTCATGCTGAAGCGGCTCACAAAACTTTAAGAAAGATTTAAGAGAACTCTATTCTACGAGTCTGCAGCAGCCGAACAATATTAGCCCAAACAATGGCTTTTAGCTAACCAGCTAAACTGGTAGCTAGGCTACAGAAGCGCTTAAGCTTATTTGTGCCTAAAGTTTAAAGTTATGTACGGCTCAGACCAAAGTGAAATTTATAATATCCGTTCGCACTGGCAATTATTAAAAATAATCGACGCACTGAGATGGGAAGAGAACACCGCACTGGAATTGCTTCCCAACTCACCATAAAGGACGCGCTTAGAAGGCCATTCCTCCGTGCAGTAGGGCTCAAGAGACGTGCGCCGGCCGAGGAGTGCCGCTGAGCCGCTGCGACGCCCCCACTGCGTGAGGCGAAGACAGAATGGCGCGAAGTCGCTGCCGGAACTTCCCCATGCCGCGCCGGGCCACGAGAGCGCAGAGCTGCCCCGGCTCCAATCTTCGGTTTGGAGCTTCACGAAGAGCTTACATGTTTATGAAGAAGTTCGTATTTTCACAATAGTTGACATCCAATTTTCTTCATGGAATAATAAACAAAAATAGACTCGTGAATGAAAATGTCTTACCCCTAGGTCCCAGGTAAACGACGATGATGTCCCGAAACCAAGGAGAGCTAATGGAGCCTCCTTTCTTGGTGACCGAGTGCTCAAGCCTTCGGTGCTGCCTGATGCTGAAGCTTGAAGCGCTGTAGAGTCTGGTAATTTGCGACAGAACTCATTTGCTTTCTTAATCTGCAGGTGACTCAAGAAGAAGAGCGGAAATCAAGATTAGCAAATGTGTCAGTGTCAGGCTTGTTGGTAGACAAGCCCAGCACAAGCGTCAACTCTTTCCGTAGTGCGTTTAAATTTTACTATTGAAATTAGATTTTGCTGTAATTGCTGTCACAAAAATTAAACTTACAATTTGCTGATGGCTCGTTTTATTCTACAACATTACTGATAAAAATTTAGTTGTCGTGATACGTATTTGTTGATGAGGTAAAATTTCTTGCCTTATGATGATTATATTATGAATATATTGAAAAGGGAAATTTGATAGAGTTTATATTTATTTTCTTTCAATGTTTTTTATAATAGTTTCAATAAACATCAAATTTCTACAACCATTAGTTCTCGGTCTTTATGCAATAGAAGAAAAAGCCAGAATTTTATTATTTGATAGAAATTCAGGTCGAATCTCACAGGAGCTATAAAAAACGTTCTTTTTGCGCGACCATTAAATATTGTTCAATGTTCATCAAAATTTAGTGTAATCATTTTCATTTGACGAGGAACCAGAGCAGCATGTGCTGGATTTGATATCATTACTTTGAATTTCTACCTATATGCACTTCAATGGGAGACCCTAACGTATATAGGCGATCTTTTAATGAAACACTCGATTCAAGTTCGATTCGGTGAACTTGAAGTTGAGAGTCGACAGCATCGGGGTTTTTGTAACGGCCTATAATTCCCTCCGCAATACTTACAATTTTCATACGAAAGAGCTCAGCGCCTGCAGACTTGTCCTTTAACCTACTAAGGATCTACCAATCCTTGTCACAAGCTGCCATAGGACGGCATCACTAGGATAACCAGTACATTAAAATACCATCCCCAGGCATAGTGGGTCATTATACAGCCCACTCTTCATGACTGGCTCATTTCGGTCCCTGTCTCTTACTCCAGGCACGTACAAGAAACATTTTCATAGCTGCAATGATACTAAAATTCTCCTAATGATCCAATCGAGCCAGAAAGCTAATACCACAATCAACTTCAGCACATCTGGTTTACCACTCATTCTCTCCATACTGCTCAAATACCACATTCATGAAACTCTCTTCTCTCTCTTGCTCATACTTACTACATTCCAGCACAAAATGTTCCATTGTTTCTTCCACTCCCCTGTCACACTGCCGACATAATCTAACCTAACAATAACCGTTGTGTGTTTATTTATATATCTGTTTGGTGTCCGCCTCTTAAGAAGCATATAGGATGTCTGAGTTTGTGGTATCATGGATACCGAATTCCTCAGTGTATTGAAAGATGGCCTTACATGCATTGGTATGTTTGACATTTTATCAGGATAAATTCGGTTAGGATATGATAGGTTAGGATAGGTAAGTAATGTTGACGGAATTTTTTCACGGGTCCACTTAGCTTAACGATGACATTGTCAGTGGAATTTCCACGGGTGCTGCTACTAACTAATAAAAATACCCATGGTTTATTTGTTTCGAGTCCGCTCCTTCCATTTCTCTGTCACGCTCATTAGGATAGTTATAATAACCATATCTGTGATATGAGTTTCCCAAGTGCGAGAGTGAAATAATATTTTTCATCTCGGGTACTGTTAGGATATATATTTTTGTTAGTTATCCACGCCTGGAAAGTTTGTTCAAGAAAGGTATTGAATCCCGTCATTTTTGGCGGGCAGTGCACACTAGTCTATAATATTATTCTCATTCCCCCTTCATCTACGTGTATTCACGTTCAATGCCTTATACCTAACAGCCAACAAGAGTTGGCTTCCAAAGCTACCATCATATAGCATCTCACACTTAGGCACTTCCTTTCGCATCTACCAAATTAGTGTAAGCTTTTACATCATGCTAAGCATCCACTTATTTAATTCAATGGAACTCTTTTGTTTGCCTCTCAATCTCTATTTTCCACCTCTTGCAGTCCCACTCTGGTCCTTCATTCATCCAGACCATTCATTGAAAGCCAGTCATCCACAGGTCTCTCAATTCTAACACGAACAACCTTATGCATACTTAGCTTCATTGCATGCCCCAACATATTTTTCCAATAGCTTACACTCAAATTCCATTCAAAAGTTTGCTTTACCCACCAACTATTCTGCATTCTCTCAATGCTTACCTTATAATTCAATGCAGCTTTCATCATTCGTTCAGCAAATAGGCTCCACTCTAGATCGCTTCTAATAGCTTTTGTAGCTGTCCATTTTGGAATACCCAATGCTAGACGTATCCATGCTAGACGTATCGGTATCCCTGATACCACAAACTCGGATGAGAGCGTAACGGACGAACTAACTAACTAACTAACTAACCAACTAACTAAGAAAGGATCAAGCAGAACATTATATGGATAACATTTTTCCATTATTTCGGAAACCATTGCATGTAAATTCTCGATCAAATTGTATGGAAATTTCAGAGAATGTTGACAATACTATTCCGCCATGACAGTTAACAAATAAAAGGATTCAAATTAGTATTAGTGTATAATATGGCACTAATTACTAATAGCTGATGATCTAAGTGTGCCAAATTATTAACGAGGTTAAGAAAAAACACAATAAACCAATAAATTTTTACAGTTATGATTTTCCTGGACATAAATAACTCACAAACATCCAATGAATTAGGAAAAAGGCAGAGAACACATTAACTGCATTTTATATTTCTACCTATATATTATTAGTTTGGGATATGCATTCCTTTCTTTAAAATGACCTGAAAAAGTCACTGATCCATAGAATTTGTTAAATTTGTGATTTCATCAGTGGTTATTTCCTGTGATATCACATCTAGGGCATCCCACAACTCATCCCTGTCCTTGAATTGGCGTCCACTTGCGTGAAGTCGTCGCTTCATGATGCTCCACAGGTTCTCTATTGGGTTCAAATCAGGGGAATTCACGGGCCACTGCATGTGAGGGAGAATGTTTTCTACATGTGAGGGAGATTTATCTTACATTAAAACAATGGTTCTTCAGAACGTCAACCTTTGTTTCTTCAGCAATGGCTCAATGTGCTCCTTCAGAAAAGCTATGTAGGCATCCAATATCATTTTCACTCCTTCTCAGACTTTCCGTGGACCAGCCAACGTACCTCCGATAATCTCAGCCCAAATCATGATCCCACCACCGCCTTGCTGGTGGGTAAACCCATCGATTTTCAAATTGAGATCTGACTCGTCTGGAATTTGGCCAGTATATGTGTATTTGAAAGAAAATATATTTTACGCCGGTAACTTTTTCGGTTTAGGCCTTAGTTTTTTGGAAAACTAGGAAATATTAGTTTCTTTGGTGCATTTTTTGGGATATTTCAAAAGAATAGAAGTCATTGAGTTTTTATGCTGGAATAAATTCAAAATCAGTTTTGAAAGCCTCGTAACATTGCAAACAAACTGAAATTCTCAAATTTTCTATTCGAAAGTTTGCGTTTTTTTCTATATGCGATATTTCATCACTAACTAGAATATACCAAATTTTTGGTTTTGAACTATGATAAAAAAATTAAATACAAATTGTGAAATCGAAGAATGTCAGTTTGTTAGTGTTAGGTATATAGTGAAGTGGGCATCGTTGTGGTGTGACGCTCTTTGTGTTGATAGGACTTTCGGAGGCTGAGATTTATGAGTCTCGGAAGATCTCATAGCGTTCGGGTCGCATGTCTTGATAGGGCATCCGGCGGAAGAGCCGACGTGCGCCTTGCATTTGCAAGCACCGGATGGGCTTTGTTTAACCTCCGGACTCTGCTACTCTCAAGGAGAATCTGTGATTCGATAAGTCAGTACAATACTATAAGTCCTACTGTGCGTTTTCCTTACCTTCAGCCTGGTATACGGCTAAGCGAATTGAAGTTACAGTTTCTGCTAAATAACCCTCTTGTCGTGCTGAAAATAGCGACACTACAGTTAGAAATGTTCCAAGGATTCTAAAACTGTCTTTGTTTTTTCCTACCATAAAAACTCACTAACTTCAATTTTTTTGAATGTTGAAAATGAGGGGTATTTCAGTCTAAGCCATAAACAAAATTTTTTGTTGAAGTGTAATATAATGGACAATTTTTTAGTTGAATATTGTTTTCATGTTTTTCATAATCTCCATACATAATTTCATATTCACACTGTGAATTGTAATTTACAAGTAAAAAAATTATTCATTTATTTAGGAATGGTGAATTTTTTATTTATGGTCTGATTCTTCTGAAATTTGACCATTATATGTAATTTTTAAAACGAAACACATTTTAATTGTCGATTTATATAGACATCCAAACTGGTGCTGAACAACTTTATTCTTTACTTATAATCGTTACCTTAGTATTTGCTACGAATATGAGTTTTGGTTATAAAAATTTATTCTCCAAATAAAAAGATGAGCCAACGTTATAGAAAACATTTATTATAGCAAACGTTTCGGAATAAAATTATTATATCATCAGTGCTAGAAGAAATAAAAGTATTTTCAGTCATGAATAATGTTATGAAATATGTATGTTTATATCACATGATATGTTTTTGGCTAAATCACGTAAAGCTATATTCATATTAGATGATATTTTTATTTTTTACATGAATTTTTTGGCTAAATCCCGTGAGTCTACAAACATTTAAGAAACGTATGTAACATTTTGCGAAGCTGACATTTAGGAATGTTGAAAAAACCGTTGGCTTTAGCTTGAGCGTGAGAACACCAATATATGCGTTAAGGGCGATTTTTGTTTGTTCGAAGTAAACCGTTGTTCTCATATTGCGAAGGGACATGAGTCTGGCTATAAATCTGTCGAGCTCAAGTGGTTAGCGTTTCGACTAGACGGCTGGCGCAGGCGTCCACATAAACTCAAGCACACAAGCTGGCACACAACACACACACACAACACAAAACGCACAGCACACGTACGCAGGCGCGGGAACGCTCGCACCTCGGCAAGAACCGCATCTCTTCGGCCAATCAGCGCTCTGGAAGGGATCACGCGTGTGGGTGTGTCAGAGAACGCACCAGTTACATTTCAGAACCCCGAAACAAGCAGGATTTCCACCAATTATGAGGGAAATACGTGATCTTTGCAAAGAAGAGTCTCGAACGTTCTGGAAAAGAAACGAAGCGACGATACATAAGCGGACGACAAGGAGATTCGAGAGGCTTTTTTTCGTGGGATCAGAGAGGAGAAGGTGTGCGAGATCTGAGGGGACACACACAACGTGGCATCCCGGCCGCTGCCGGGATGCATACTACAATCGCCGTAAGAAACGAATTCAACATCTGAGTAAAGTGAACATCGAAGTTTCAAGAAGACAACGCCGTAAACTTGCAATCGCCGAAGTAGTACCTGCAACAAGCACCCGCTCGGAAAATCACGGGCTGGGCACATCTACAACCCAACGAAAATACTTGGAGTATTTTCCCGTTGAACATGAGCTCCCAAACAGCTTCAGCATAAAATTTTGGAGCTACGCGTTCACCAACGATGCGGAGGTCAACGGGCAAGAACAACAATAACCAAACCCCTCAGCATTTCAAGAATCACAGGTGGGACAGGACTTCCAAAAGTGTGCCAGTAACGAAGCGAATGTGGAGAACTGGAGCAGTGGAGCCGGCAAGATGGAACGGAGCCATGGAGCAGCCACCGAAACGCATTGCCGCGGCATTGGCCGCCGCCGAGGACATGAGATGCGGAGCACCAGCAGTGGAAATAGTGAATAGGCAGTGAATATTAATCAGTGAATCATTCATTATCGGGAGTGTGAGTGTTTATAATAGTGAGAGCTCTCATGTGGTAATTGTGGAGTAGGTAAAATACAAAGTAGCGCCTCGAACAGCGCTTACAAATGGGCGCGCAGTCTAATGTGATTTGAGTGATGTGTCTCCTTAGGAGAGGTTCTGATCTTGTGTTGTGCATAATGCGAAGCATTCGATTCTTAAACACCTTGCTGTAAGACAAGCTTCACCGTTTTGATATAATCGTTTTATTTCATATGTGCGCTAGCCAGGGTATTCATTTTATGTTTCTAATTTCATTTTATTGTGCGAAAATTCACTGTTTGATAGTTCCCAAGAAATTCTGTGCAGCGCTGAATTATGCAACTGTTCGCTGGCGTTCATTGATTTTCTAGCCTGCATCTCTTATTTGTGTGTTATTTTTGGGCCATAATGTGTTGACAATCCTTATATTTTTGCATCCACGTGTTTCTTAAAATAAAACCCATTTTAATCTTTCATCTCTTTTATTCGCCAAGCTTATTATGTGGGTAACGTGCGAACACAAAGGTGTACAATTTCATTGATTTGTGGAGGTTGAGAATCCTCATGCGTATGTGATTAATAATCCTTTCACGTCTCGCGACAATAAGACGGATAAGGTATGAATGAAATTACAAAGCAAAAACGTGAAAAATAGAAAATTAATCCTTTTTCTAACGAATAAAAAGCCACACATAAGCGTATAGTTAATATACACAATACGTACACAACCATGCATACAGAACACACTCATACAGCTACACATATACGAGTATACACACACACACACCCACGCACTACATGCTTAGCTCCATACTAAGCACACCTCAGCATACCGCAAGTTATGAAGTAGGGGCTACAAATAATTTCGTCACGCTGAAATCATTATTAAGTAAAGGTTTATTCGTGAATACACTCCTGAGCAAAAGTTTAAGACCACTTGAAAATTTAGAAAAAAACAATTTTTCAGTGATAAATAATTAAATGCATTCAACTAGGGATCGGTAATTACTAAAGATAAAAGGTGAGAAAGACAAAAAATAACAATGTAACAATTTATTAAGAAATCAACACTTTTAATGAATAATGACTTTTTCAGTTGATCATAATTATAAGACCAGGGTAAAAAAAGTTTAGTTTAAGGGTAATTTCCGGCATTCTAGATTAGTTACAGGTTGGCACTGATAGCGTAAAGGTTTCACCATGCCCAAAGCAAGCAAACTTTCCGAATTTGAACGCGGTCGGATTGTCGAACTACATAAGCAAGGCTTGTCGCAACGCGCAATCGCAGCTGAGATTCACCGCAGTGAAACTGTAATTTGCAACTTCCTAAAGGATCTAGAGAATTGTGGAACAGCAAAAATCTAGTGGTAGACCAAAAAAAAAATTCACCTGCATTGGGTAGGGGAATAAAACGGGTGGTTTCTTATGACAGAGGGCGGTCTTCCAAGCAAATTAAGGCCCTCACTGAGGCTGATGGCAGTGCAGTAACGATCAGGCGGCACTTACGACAAAACAGCATGAAGAACAGAAAGCGTCTACAAGGTCCTCGGTTGCTTCAACGTCACAAAGTGGCCCGTTTACAGTTTGCTCGTGAGTACCAAACATGGGACGTTGCGAAGTGGTCTCAAGTTTTGTTTTCTGATGAGAAAAAATTCAATATGGATAGTTGATGGCTTCCAACGGTACTGGCATGACAAAGAAATCCCTCCTGAAATGTTTTCCACGCGTCATAGTGGTGGAGGCTCTGTTATGGTATGGGGCGCATTTTCCTACAGAGGAACCATGGAGCTTCAGGAGGTGCAGGGTCGTCAAACAGCTGCTGGTTACGTCGGAATGCTGCAAAGATCATCTTTAGTCAGCAGAGGGTCCTCGTCTGAGAGGTGATGGATGGATTTTTCAGCAGGATAATGCTGCAGTCCACACCGCCCGCCAGACTACGACTTTCTTTCAAGAAAATGGGGTCACTGTTTTGCGTCATCCAGCATGTTCGCCGGACTTGAACCCAATAAAAAATGTTTGGGGGTGGATGGCGAGAGATGTTAATGGAAATGGTAAACAATTTGCGTCAGTAAACGAACTTCGTGCTGCCATCTTCAGGAGCTGGGACAACATTCCTCGAGCCCTCATGGAAACCCTCGTTTTTAGTATGCCACGAAGAATTTTTGAGGTTATTAATAACATGAATGGAGGCAGTACTCATTACAAAGTTCAATGTTTATTCACCTCAACGTCGTTGAAAAAAGATTTCCTATGATTTTTCTAGGTGATCTTATCATTTTGATCAACTGAAAAAGTCATTATTCATTAAAAGTGTTGATTTTTTAATAAATTGTTACAATTGTTGGCTTCAGTTTCGATTAAGGCCCGCTTCAGTTTCACGTCCAATTCAATAGATGCCGCTATGGGTTAAAACGCGGAATGGTCAAATAGGACCGGCGGCCGGTCAAAGCCACGGTATGAAATGTGAAATGAAATGAAATGTGTACAGAACGGTGAAATACCTTTTTTGGATGTCTTGGTAAGCAAGTCAGATCCTAAGTTCATCTCTTCAGTTTATAGGAACCCCACATTTACCGGTCTTTCTACAAATTATTTTATTTATTAATTATTTTAGCTGTGTGAAAACTTTATTGCCTAGGGCCTATTGCGTCTCTAGCACGTGCTAAATATTACATGATGAATTAGAATATCTGCAAAAATTGTTTGTGCGTAATAAATATCCATAATATCTTGTTAATGAAATAATTAGAAAGTTTCTCGATAATAAAATTTTCAACCCTCACATGTAACTTTGACCGTACCGAAAGAGAAAATATTTATTTGCCTTCCGTTCCTAGGTATCAATGATATTGATATTGCAACACAACAACAGTGAATTTCAAAGAGAGCTTCTAGTCCTTGTGCGAACCTTCTTTACAGCGGTTGACGTTCATGTTTATTATAAGAATACCTTTAAGATATCGTCATTTTTAACAGGAAAGAGCGACAGGATGAGTGCCTGGAAAGTTGCTGTGTATATGTGTGTGTTTGTGATTGCTGCCAGCAATCGTACGTAGGAAGCACTACCCTCCAACTATTTATCCATCACAGCCAACATTCAGGATTTTCTCTTATTACTGGCTGGCCATTTGCTTGTCTCCCCCCCTCCCCCCCCCCCCAGTCCGCCATTAGAAACTATTGCGATAGT